>ML677364.1:15948988-16444776 GCA_007922305.1 Dermatemys mawii
ATGATGATGATGATGATGATGATGATGATGATGATGATGATGATGATAAAAAGAACAGGCCACCATAATTCTGACATTTGTAAGCTTAGCATTCCTTTTAACAGAAGTTTTTGGGACGTTGTGACACTCCCCTGTGGTGTTATCTGGACCAGTGATTTGCTAGGTCACTCCAATACTTGACTCTGGGAGCCAGTCTTACCCTGCTCTGCTGTGAGAGCCCCCACTCCTGGGCTATTCATGCACAGCCTCTGGCAGGTAAGCTGCTCCTTGGATTGTGCAACCAAATGACACTAGCCAATATCTCTGGTCCCGGACACAATGCTAGGAATCTCTGTCTTGCAGTGTCCAGATATGCTTGCTGGATGCTGCAAGCTTATATGAGTTTGTCAATTTAACAAAGAAATTAGTATGTACCAAGCTTGTTATCTGAAGAGAAGACTCTGACATGCTTCAAACCAAACACACTGCTTCAGGTAGAATAAACAGATTTATTAACTATGAAGATAGATTTTAAACGATTATAAGTCAAAACTTAACAAGTTAGATTTGGTCAAATGAAATAAAAACAAAATGCAATCTAAGCTGATCTTAACTCTTTCAGTGCCCTTAAGAATGTAGATGCTTCTCATCACAGACCGGTTGGTTGCCCTTCAGCCAGGTTCTTCCCTTTGATCAGCACTTCAGTCACTCGGTGTGGTATCTGCAGATGCAGGTGGAAGAGAGAGAAAGAGCATGGCAAATGTCTCTTCCTTTTATCAAGTCCTTTCTTCCCTCTAGGCTTCTCCCTCCTTTCAGGGTAAGGTGAGCATTACCTCATCACAGCCCCAAACTGGCCAAAGGAAGAGGAATGACTTACTCAAAGTCCAACAGATTATTTTGTTGCTACTTAGGCCAGCATCCTTTGTTCCTGTGAGACTGGATTGACCCATACCTGCCTCAGTGAGCTATGAACTGCCTCTCTTCTCTTGGAGAGTTTTTGCCTGGGTTTATTTTAAGCCATGAGGATATATTTTCAGCCTCATAACTACATACATGACATTATAACCTATAACATTACAATAACATGACTAACAACAATGCTCAGTGAATCTTGAGTCATCATCAAAGACACCCGACATGACAAACTTTGCATTGGATACCACACAATCATATTACAAGGATGAGCTTGGGGCTGCTGGGTGTTCCTCAGAGGTTGAAATATGAAAAATGCTATGTTAGAAGAACGTTAAGGATGCAAAGTCCAGCACTCAGAAGACAGGAAAATTACAATTGCCCTTTCAACACTATTCCTATACTAGTCTTGCCTGGCATTAATTAGGGGGTCCATGCCAGAGTCAGGAGTAGAACCTCAATTTAGCATTTTAAACACAAGTAAATATCATTTTCTTCTTGCATTCCCCGGTTTCATTCACTGTCCAACTTGTGCACTGAATGAAGCAAGGGTCCTGTAGCACAAGTAGTATTTAGAGACAATATCTTTACATTTTCTTTGGGGGGGTGAGCATACTAAATTCAGTTTGCACATAGGAAATTCTGCATGCTTGATGATGCTCAATGTAGCGGCTTTGCAGAGAGCTCTCCAGCACTGGCGCATGCACATGGATTGTTCAGAGATTTTAACAGCAGTCTTCTGAAAAGTTCTACTGAGCATATAACTTTGCCAAATCTAAGTGAATTATCTTGGGTGACAATAAAAAAGGCCCTCCTTAGGCCTAGTAATATACCCTTACTAAATTTCAAAATTTCAAAATATGGAGGTACTCCAGCTCTTTAAAGAAACAGTTGTATTTTTTATTTAATATAGGCATAACACTCCATTTTTCTCTAACCTTGTTCTCAGAGATGGCTGAACCATTTTGCCAAAACTTCTCAAAAGCAGAGGCTGATGGGGCTGAGCAGTTAAAATTTGGCAAAGCTACAAGCCACTGGAAACAGGGGCTTATAATAGAAAGAGTTAAGCAATTTTGGAATGTGCATCTTTAGGCACCTAAATATCTCTTGGGCTCCCCAAGAGCCAAAGTCCCATTTGAAAATAGGATTTAGACGCCCCCTCCCCCCACTTAGATATTTTGGAAATTTTTACCCCTATTCTATTGTAGCTTAAGGTTTTATATTGCTGAGAAATGTAATTATTTTGCTGGCAACCTAATATAGCTCATTCTAGAAAAATCTATGTGCATGATTTATATCACTGCCTGGGTGGAAATGGATATACTCTTGACTAAAGAAAATATGCACAATTGCATTTCACCCTGTAACTTATTAGCTTAATCATCAAACTTAATAACGCTTACCCAACCCATGCTAGAAAACAATACCATTATTTTGCGTATTAGTATTCATATACTGAGAGCTCTCAGCACTTTGGCCAACACTGGCCTTTGTCAATATAGATTTAAGACTATATAAGTGTGACAAAGGCAGGGTAGGCTAAAATGCTGATCGCTTGCCAGTGTGCAGACTAAATATGTTGTTTATGCTGCATGCAATGAATACTTTTTATTGAGTTTCCTGATTAAGCAAATCAGCTCAGATTAAATTTCACTTTAGTGTGCAGAGTGGTGTTTCCCCCAACCCCTCAGAATATGAGGATTTCTGTTTTACATGATGTTTCGCCCTATAAGATATAAATAAATCTATTGAACAATTCTTTAATGAACAGTGTAACGGCACCAGTGCCTCCTGCTGGCTGTCTGGGAATTAGCTCTTTTTACCAGCTCCGGAGCACCCTCTGCTAGTATCTCACCATCGCTGGCCCCCATGGTCTTCCCGGATCCCGGTGCCCTTTTATCTGGGGTGTTGCCCCCTGGCAATACCCCATAGCTCTCTCTCTGGGTCTCCCCTCTCGGGGAAACCCCAACCCTCTATCCCCACCTTGCTTCAGCCTAAGGCTACTGCCAGCCATCATCAAGCCCCCACTCCCTGGGACAGATCGCAGAGTAAAACCCAGTCATTGTAGGAAAGGTTTTTTTTATGGACCTGCTGCCTTTCCCTTCAGCCTAGTACTCTTTCCAGGACTTTTTATCAGGCCCGCAGCCTGGGAGGTAACTCAGCCTGAGCTCCCCAGCTAAGCCTACCCCTTCCCCAGGACTGCTCCACCCTCAGTACCCTTTAGCTCTCAGGGAGCTAGGTCCAACTTCCTCCTCAGCGACAGGGAGGCTGCAGCTCTTTTTATAAGGGCCAGCTGTGGCCTGATTGGGGCATGCCCCACCTGTGACTGCTTCCCCAATCTGCCCAGACTTGCTGCTTTCCCTTGCCACAGCCCTCTGCAGGGCTATTTCAACCCCTTCCGGTCTGACCACTCTGCTACAAGCAGCATGTTTTCTCAGAATAAAGTCATTTTCTAATTTGCAAGGGGGAGAGATATTATTTTTTTCTTTGTCAAGAGGTTACACTATGACTGTCAGTGAGTTTTAGTTAAAAATGTTCATTCAGCAATGGGCAAATAAGACAAAACTTTTGTTGTGTGTGTATAGCCATGTAATTAGCTGAGTCCTTGCACTCAATGAAACTGAATCACAACAGCAAGCTAAAACTAACGTTTGTGATGGATGATGTGACAAAAAATCAAGCTCAATAACAGGTCTGTTCAGAAGAAATTGGGCTGCAGCATTAGTGTTTATTAAGCTAACCCAGTGTCTCTGATCCGAATAGAAGACCCCCTGTTACTTCAGACGGAATTAGTTTCTGTTACTTTAGGGAGGGTCGGATCAGAAGTGCTAATTGTAATAGATGGCATCAAGGAACCCTGGTCTGATGAGGGTAAGAGGTTAGAGAAATGGCTTAGAACTTGGCATGCTTACAAATGCTATAAGATAAGCTAGAAAGAAAAAAATATTGGCAGTTTTTGGGTTGCTCTCCCTAGAAGAAAGGATTAGAGAAATGCTAAAATCCTGTCAGTTAGTCTGGTGACCTTCAGGGGTGGGTTGGCTCAGAATGGGGAAAACCAAGGCTAAGAGCATGGAGCAAGTGATCAATTGGATTCACTGATATTATTTGTGAATCAGACACGGTATTTCAGTCTCTTATTGTTGTTATTACAAAGCACCCTAGACTATAATTTTCTATTCGATTGACTTTACCTGTTGGGCTTGGGGAAGCTGGTTTAGTTCTGTTGTGGATTTCTTCTCAATGTTATGGCCATGTGTGTACTCTTTGAAGGGCCTCTCCCTTAAGATGTCTGCTTCCCCGGGGAGCTGCCTTCTGAATCTATTTGGAATTCTAACGTTATGAACAGGGTTTGAAGTGCAACATCTGTGCTCTAGAAATGCAGTTGTATTTCTCAGGATCATTGCACACACACACCCACCCACCTCAGTCACTGAATAGTTTGCAAAAATACCAACTATTGTTTGATACTAATAAGGTGGTGTTATTGTAATTGGCTTCTCAATTAGAAAGTTGCTGTGCTTTTCCATTGGAAAGGGGCTGCTAGGAGCTTCATGGTAAGGGAGGCGGGAAGGTTGGATAAGGGGTGGGGGGCAGTCAGGGGAGAGGGAGCGGGGTGGGTTGAATAGGGAGTGGGGTCCCGGGGTGGTGATTAGGGACGGGGGATGTTTCTGGATGGGGCGGTCAGGGGATAAGCAGCAGTGGGTTTTGGATGTGTCAGGAGTTCTGAGGGGGGCAGTCAGGGGGTCGGAAGTGGGAAGGATCGGATGGGGCGGGGCCAGGTTGTTTGGGGAGGCAAACTGAGGAAATGTTTTATCTAGGTCACCCATCCTCGCTGAGTACAATACCTGCTTCTGTGATGCTTCTTCCCCCCAACATGGAATGAGTAATGCTTTCATGTGAAATGATAATAGAATCTATTGGACATTTGTACAACATTGTTCATCCTGAAGGATCCCACAGTAACTTTTAACCCTTTGCCAAGAACTAAAACCTATTCATCTCTAGGGTGGAATTCAACAGCTATTCTGCATCAGCAACTGTATGCTACAGGTTTCGTTTTAAGAACAGGAGTAAAGATTAACTGCACTGGGAATTTTAGGGAGGCATATTGTACAATGATGCATTTTACTGACCACAAGCAGTCAGGGCCAACCTCAGTTTGATGTTTCATTCAGAAGATGGCTGTCAAAGGGTGGTGTCCTCACTCTGCTGTCAAACACAGCACATTAACAAAGAGTCATTAGCCAAACCTCACTTTCCTTCCTGCAACTTTCCTTTGTTCTGAAGTAACAACAAACAGGCTGCATAATGCTTCCCCCTGTATGTCCTCTTGTCCTGCTTCTTGCTCTCATCCTTTTGTACTCCTGACTGTCAGGATGACTCAGCAAAATATCCTTGCACCATCCATGCTGTGGTTTAAAACCAGATAGCAGGAAAAAGCCATAGCTGGCAGCACATGTTCCCTGTTACAACGCTGGGGTGTTAATTCAATGTTGGTTCGGAGAGAACAATAATAGTGCTGAGGTTTTGCTGAGAAGTTTCTCATCCTTATACTGACCTGTCTGCATAGTTAGCTCATTAAATCGGACGTGAGCAGCATGTAAGAGGGATAAGGTAGACTTTGTGCAGGTTCACACACATAAGACACTGCAGTGAATTTACCTCTTAAAGCAGAAGCTAAATTCTTTGTAATCATGCCACTATGACGGTGCCATCTTTTCCCGTCTGCTATAAGAACAGCAAAGTTAAATAAAACAACTGTAAAAAAGAAACATCTTCCTACTGGATGGCTCCATTATAGTGCTTCCTTCTCAGCCATTCATTTCTTCCATTCTCTCCACAAGGTCTTTTTATTGTTTCGGTGTGTTAACAGTAGCTATACAATAGATGCATACAGTGTGTGATCATCTAGGTTGACCTCTGGCATAAACAAGCCACAGAATTTCATGCAGTAATTTTTGCATCAAGCCCAATAACTTGTGATTCCATAAGAATGGATCGGTTTTGCTACTTACCCACAAAAGGGTAAATTCTGGAGTAACCTTAATTTTAAGCACCAATATTCTACTACCCATGCTGAACACATATTTTCTTATATATCTGACTTTAGGGCATTCCAATAACATGCGTACTGAATTTCCTCTCTGTCCACAATCAGCCCCATCAACGTGCATTGCCTAATTCCTTCTTGTTCCCTTTCATAAAATGACTGAATGTCTTGTGAATCACTTCATATTTCCAAACTTAGAGAAAAGACCTTTCAGGGCTTACAGTTACTCTCCTGCATTATTTTTATGCGTATTTCAGTATCTGGTTCAACTGAGTTTGTTTTCTCTTTTGACTGTAATGCTAAATTTGGCATTAGATTTTAATAAGCGTACAGTGCTTTGAGACCATGCTGAAAGGTATTTTATCAATTTAAGTTACTATTCTATTATTACATTACCTCAAGGTTCATCTCATTGTAGCAAAGCCTCACTCATTTTTTTGTGGAATCATTACTTTTCCCTCTGTTCATTCCCCTATCTCTTTCCCTGGCTTTTTTCCTTTTGGTTGGGAGAGGACAGATACACAGTTCCCTCTGAAGAACAATCCTATCTGATAGGATTAACATGAACAGTAACTTCACTAATGCCATTTTTCCCAGAAGCCAAATGTATCAGATATTGCATTTGCATTTACCTAGTCTCTAGGGGAAAGGATTATGAACTTCCACAGTGTGGAATTTGGGGTTAGGTTCAGAAAAGTATCCAAAACATATAAAAATTTTCCAAACTTTGGAGTGCTCCCCCCACATCCCGGTACAACCTGTCATCACCAACAGGACCCAGCTTGTCATGTACACGATTAGCATCATGTGGCGGAGGACTGTGTGCAGACATCTTTGGGGGAAGGAGTGGAAAGTCTGGTGGAACTGAAAATCTCTGTAGTATCATCAGGAGAAAGAGTAGGGGTTTCCAGGTGAAATTGAAGGCCCTGCTACTAGTCTTTAAAGCCCTTAATGGTATGGAATTAGGCTATACCAAAGATCACCTCTGCCTGCAAACCACCCATATATTTGCTTTCATTAAGACAGACTTTCAATATGAAGGTGAAACTTTCAGAAGCAAGAGCATTTTCTGTCTTGATTCTTAGCTCATGGAGTGAACACCTGGTCAGATAAGACCAGAATGAGCTCCATATGTCTGGAGTCCAACCTACGTCTTTTCCTAACAACCTGTCATAAAAAGTCTTAAAGAATGAACATAAGGAAACATAAGGAGAAAGAGAGGGGAAAATAGAAAATGAAGAAAGAACAAAGAAGGAAGGGAATATGAGATAAAAAAAATCTGAGTAAAATTAGGAAGCAAAGCCAAGGAGCCATTTCAAATGACCATATACTTTTCCTAAATAGTGTTTTCTAATTATATATGACCAAAAAAGTCCCATAAAAAGTGAGAATTGGTCAAATTCTGAAGGATGAATATAAACTAACAACACAAGCACATGGTGACAAAATTAGAAAGGCCAAGGCACAAAATGAGATTTAACTACCTAGAGACATAAAGAACAAAAAACAAGATAGCATTCTACAAATACATCAAAAGCTAGAGGAACACTCGTAGGCCCATTATTCAATGAAGGGGAAAGACAATAACAGAAAATATGGAAATGGCAAAGTTGCTAAAAAAAATTTTGTTTCAGTTTTCACCAAAAAGGTTAGCAGCTGTTGGACGTGTAACATAACACACACCAGTGAAAGTGAGGTAGGGTCTGAGGCTAAATTAGTGAAAGAACAAGTTAAGAATTACTTAGGCTTGATGTATACTGTAGTTAGGTCGAGGTAAGCTTTCTTGCATTGACCTACTTGTGGAAGTGTCTTTAATTAAATTTGGCTCCTGTCAACATAAGTGCCTCTCGACACTGATGTAATAATACCACCTCCTCTAGTGGCATAGTCATGGCCAATGCAATTAGGTTTACAATGTCTACCATAGGTGCTGACTTCATGGGTGCTCCAGTGCTGGAGTATCCATGGGGGAAAAATGGTGGATGCTGAATATCCACAGGCAGCCCCTTTATCATCTCCCCACCATCTCACCAGTGCTTCCCGCCATCTATGGGTTCCACAGATCATCAACTTCCCCACCCTCCCCACACCTCCTGCCTGTCACAAACAGCTGTTTTGTGGCATGCAGGGAGGCTGGGAGGGAGGAGCGAGAATGCAGCATACTCAGGGGAGGGGGCGGCACTAGGTGGGAAGAAGAGGGTGAGGATGGATCATTGGCGGGAAAAGGCAGGGCAGAGGTGGGGCCTTGAGGAAAGGGGAGGTTGGGAGTGGAGCCTGGGGCAGAGCTGGATTTCGAGCACCCTTTGGCACTTTGAAAAGTCTGCTCCTATGCTATCTACATTGCATTGCTTGCATTTATTGTCACTGGCTTTCAGGAGCTGTCCTACAATGCTTCACACTGACAATACAATCAATACAAGTGCTTCTGGTGACAACACACACTGCCAACACAAGGAGCCATGTGCACACACACACACAAGCAATTAACAGTTGCAGTGGCTGTATGCCGATGTAAGTCAACATAATTTTGTAATGTAGACATGGCTTTAGACAAGTTAGATGCCTTCAAGTCAGCAGGGCCTGATGAAATGCACCCTAGAACACTCAAGCAGCTGACTGAAGAGATATCTGAACCATTAGTGATTATCTTTGAAGATGCATGGAAGATGGAAGAGATTCCAGAGGACCGGAGGAAGGCAAATATAGCGTCAATCTAAAAAAAGGGGAATAATGACAACCCGGAGAATTATAGACAATCAGCTTAACTTCTGTACCAAGAACAATAATTGAACAAATAATCAAGCAATCAGCTGTAAACACCAAGATTATAATAAAGTGATAAGTAACAGTCAGCATGGATTTGTCAAGAATAAATCATATTATACTAACCTATAGCTTTCTTTGAGAGAGTAACAAGCCTTGTGCATGGGGGTGGGGGGTGGGGGGAAGGAAGCAGTAAATGTGGTATATCTTGACTTTGGTAAGGCTTGTGGTGCTGTCTCACATGACGTTCTCATAAGCAAACTAGTGAAGTACAGACTATTTGAAGCTACTATAAGGTGGGTGCCTAGAAAATGGTTCCTGCAGAGTAGTTATCTGTTGTTCACAGTCAATCTGGAAGGGCATATCAAGTGAGGTCCCGCAGAGATCAGTTCTGGGTCCATTTTTTTGTTCAATATTTTCTTAGATGATCTAGATTATAGCACAGAGAATACATTTATAAAGTTTGTGGATGATACCAAGCTGGGAGGAGTTGCAAGTGCTTTAGAGGATAGGATTAAATTTCAAAATGATCTGGACAAACTGGAGACATGGTCTGAAATAAAGAGGGTGAAATTCAATAAGGAAAGTGTTACAATTAGGAAAGAATAATCAACGCACAAATACAAAATGGGAAATGATTGCCTAGCAAGGAGTACAGTGGGAAGGGATCTACGGATTATAGTAGATCACAAGCTAAGTATGAGTTAAGAGTGTAACACTTGCAAAAAAAAACAACGAACATCATTCTGGAATGTATTAGCAGGAGTGTTGGAGCAAGACAGGAGAAGTAATTCTTCTGCTTTACTCTATGCTGATAAGACCTCAGCTGGAGTATTGTCTCCAGTTCTGGTTTCAGGAAAGATGTGGACAAATTGGAGAAAATCCAGAGGAAAGCAACAAAAACGATTAAAGGTCTAGAAAACATGATCTATGAGGAAAGATTGAAAAAACAAAAAAGAGGTTGTTTAGTCTGGAAAAGAAAAGATTGAGAGGGCACATAATAACAGTTTTCAAGTCCATAAGAGATTGTTACAACGAGGATGAAAATTGTTCCTTTTAATCTCAGAAGATAGGACAAGAGCAATGGGCTTAAACTGAAGCAAGAGCGATTTCGGTTTGACATTGAGCTGGTCTTCCTAACTGTCAGGGTGGTTAAGCACTGGAATAAATTGCCTAGGGAGGTTGTGGAATCTCTGTCACTGGAGATTTTTAAAAACAGGTTAGACAATCACCTATCAGGGATGGTCTAGTTATTATGTAGTCCTGCCTTGAGAAAAGGGGACTGGACTCGACGACCTACTGAGATACCTTCCAGTTCTGCACTCTTATGATTGTATGATTGACAGCCTATAAATACCTTACCAGGTAATATATATTTGGTCACATTCATTCCCTATGTAATTCCAGTGATGTAACTGAAGTTACACCAGGAATAAATTTGGCCCATAGATCTTGAATGTCCTCTCATTTACATCAGTGTAAATATGAAATAACTAAAAACATCAATAGCATTGACTCTATAAATATACTATAGAATTCTCTGAATATGTAAACAAAGTAATGGATGAAGGAGCACAGATAAACAGAATTTATTTGGATTTTCAAAAGCATTTGATTAAATCCCTCACAAGAGGCTGTTAAGGAACCCACCTCGTCTTGCAATGAGGAATAAAGTATATCATCGAACAGAAACTGGCTAAATGACAGGAAACAAAGAGTAGAAATAAATGTTCAATGTTTAACATTGTGAAAGACTAAGATTGGTGTACCCCAAGGTTCTGGTCTAGAACCAGTGTTCTGTATAATTATGATTATTAGTAATCTGGAAGGGGGGCTGAAGAGTGAGATGATAATGGTCCAATTGTTACATTAATCAAGACTGAAGTATCTGGTTCTCTGTTAGAGACAGGATGTGGACTAGAAAGACCATTGGTCTGATTTGATACAATTATTCCTATATTACTTTGTACCATCCATCTTAGGTTATACTGCAGTCCATCGCCACAATATCTGAGCATGTTCCAATCAGCTGAAATAACAAAGTCTCTAGAAGACTTCATGAAGTTGCTGGTTATTCTCCCTGCTGGGCATCAAAACTCTGCTATGGATACTGGGGTGGTTTTCTGTGGGGGGTTTTTTGAAAGAAGGGTTTCATACAGGTTTGGAAATAAAATGGGGCATTTCTATTGTAATCACCACTTGTAGTGGAAAAGCTTTCTCAAAGAGGAAAGTTTTCCAACTTTTCCAGTCTTTGGATTCTCCTGATCTCACCGGGCAGAGTATTCCAGAGCCACATCTCCCATCAAAGAAACCTTTGTCCCCAGCTCTCACATGCTTCATCCTGGACACATTGTTCAAAGACAAAAAGAAAAGGAGAGTTGCTGGGACATTTCTCAGTCTGGAGAAAGCTGGAAAGACCTTTCTTCTCATATTCTAGCATCTGTGGTTCTAGTCCCAGCCAGAAAGTAGAAGTAATAAAGTTGTGGACGAATTTCAGAACCTCAAAAAAGATGCATTTTAATTTTGGTTTTAAAACTGGGCAAACACATGAGTGTGGAAAGACACATATTATATCCAAACCAGTTTTTCTCTTCTCATACCAAAAATAACTGCTGCAGCCCAGAGACCAGCCAAACTGTGGACACATTTTCACTGCTTGCTGCTCTAACACAAAGTTGGACAATAATTAGCAAGGATATTGCTTACTTATTTTCTGCATTTTAAAGACAACTTCATCTTTTGCATGGCATATGCACAGAATAACTTTAATCCCAGGATGGCACATAGTACTGAAACCTGGGTTTGTCAGGGTTTTTTTTTGTTGCCTTCAACAAGCCACTACTTAAATCATACTGCCCTTAAGAAATGCTGATCTGCAGAATATTACCAGATGGGTCTGTAGCCTTCTGAAGAAAGGGGGAAATGAAAGAGTCTCATGTTTAACAGCATATGAAAGAAGAAATACAATGTGTAAACTTTCCACTGACGGATATAATAGTGTTCTCACTTTTAAAGAAAAACAGTGCTTCCTAGCAGGAGGCCTGCAAGAAATTGAACAATTACCCAAGATTTAGTTATACAGCATGACATTTTCAAACATGTGCAGAGACTGTTATTTTTTTTGTAATTAAATTAATTTAAATAATAAATAAAGTAATTAAAATACATGCGGACTGTATACTCCCTCGAGTTGGAACTATGTGAGGAGAAGTGATGCATATTCAATGTGAAGTTGAATGAATAAGAAAATGCAGAATCCTGGAAATCTGGTAATATGGAATGTACTTTTGCCACAAAACCCCCTGTTGCTTTTGAGAGTAAAGGAGGGGCCAATTTGTGAATCAGGCTTTAAATCATTCACATGTCTAGTTTCCTAGAAAGGAAATGTTGCTGGTGTTTAGGGTTTTTTCAGTAAAACATGTGGTTACCCAAATGTTTCCCTACAATAGCCCTAGTGAAAAGAGATAGGAAATTGAATCTGTAACTTGGTAATAGCAATATTTACTTTACCCTTATCCATATATTACAGACCATAGGAAATCATTACTTTTCTCTTTGTTATAAGGCTAACTGTCATTACAATCTTGGATTGAGATTTTTAATAGTAACTAGTGATTCTGGGGGGCTTTACTTTGAGACACCTCAAAGGGGCTTGCTTTTCAGGGGTTAGATGCTCAGTATTTTCCCAAAGTTGGGCTCTTGTAAAATGTTTTTCAGGACGGTGGCCAAAAATTGCAGCCTGAAAAAATCAATAGTCACTATTGAAATGTTTGTCTTTATCAATGTAACTGAACCTCAGGTATGGAGCCTTGGCTTGTGCCTCCAACAATACACTTTCTGTTAGTGCCAGGAAAACAAACTTTGTTCCCCAAAGGTGTTTTTTCACTGCGGTGTATGGGAAACAACAGTCACCCCAGCTGAACTATCACTTAACATTGGCAGGGCACACACATGGCACAGTTGCAATTTGGGCCACGTCATATAAATTACCACGTAGCTTAAACAGCGGGGCTGTGCACTGGATTTCTTCACGGGGGCTGGAAGGAGAGAATCCTCCTTCCTAGGCCACAGGGACAGCCTGCCTAGCTTCTAAGCTGCCAGTGCCTCCATTCCATAGGGGCCAATAGCTGGTGGATCCACATAAGAGCAGAATCTTTGTCCCCTTCTTTCCTTCCCTAACACTCCTGCCTTGTTACTAATGCCCTGCAGGTGACAGTGGACCAGGGAGCCTCCATGATTTTTAAGCCAGGCTCATGTTGTTTGTTTGGGATTTTTTTTCTGGGGACAGGAGGGCCTGCCTCATTAGTTTTTAACAGTTAACAATACAGATGTCTAATAGAGAAGCATGAAATACTGTCATTGTGGCTGTTTGCAATGATTGTTTCGTTTGGTGTTTTCTTGTAGGCAAGGAGCTGTTAGCTCAGGTGGGGCAGATTTTGGTAATGAAGGTCTTAGAAGTTATCACACTGATGACTGTGATGTATGTATATGAATGTGACTACTATGTATTATAATTAACTATTATCAGCATTTATACTCCAGAGTAATTCTAAAAAAAATAAAAAATGATTACAGGTCATCAGAATGGCAGCATCTTGAGTGCTTTACATTAAAAAATCTATCAACAGGGATATCTCATTAGACACATTCTTTTCCACCTCTGAGATGCCAACTGTTCAGATTTAGAAATTCTGCAGTTTCTTACTAAATCACAATAATACATGATAATGGCACTGTTAGTTTGTACAGAAATTTGTAAGTTTTCAGCATGAAATGAATTATATACGTGAAAATCACAATTTCTTAACATCATCAACATTGTTTTATTTGATCTTTCATCAAAGGTCCAAAAGTCCTCACAAACTTTTTTCACAAACTGATTACAAATGAGAGCGAGAGAAAGAGAGAGAGAGAGAGTTTTCAATCATATATATCATATATATAGTTTGTATATATATACATACACGCACATGACAGAGGGATATCACCCTTGCCTGAAATATAGCCACCTTTGAGAGTTTTTTTGCTGGGACATTTTCATTTCATCCCCATAAATACCAGAAGGTGGCAGCAGATTTCTTAGTTTTCTTTCTAAGGGGAATCTTTTTTTCACAACAGCTAAGAAAAGAAAGGATGGGGTCAGTCATCTGACAAGTACATAACTTTAATGTATCAAGGATAATATATAGCTCAGTTTTAACCTCACAAGCAAATTTTAAAAGGCTGAATCTCACATCTCTTCCTTATAACAATATCATTATTTTAACAGCATTGGGGCCGCAGCAAAAATCAAGGAGAATCTGCGGAGGACTAAAAATAATTCTTTACTAAGCTAAGCAGGCAGAATTGATGATTATCCATCTATAGAGCCAGATTGTGCTTGGCCCTGGGTGAGTCCCCAAACAGGGTTCAAGGCTTGTACAAGGACTGGTTGCAAATTGTAGTCTTTGCTCTCCCTGAGCACAAGAACATTCTAGACTACAGGTAAATCAGCATGGGGGACAGCACATTCTGTACCCTTTCATGTAGTGGAAGAGCGCCACTCAGTCGTGTTCTCTTTAGAGCCTACGTAGGATTTTCAGCTCGAATTTCTGCGTGAATCTCCTGTTTTATAGAGAGAGGAAATGTTGTGAAGTTCCCTTTTATTTTTTAAAACTTCTCATGGGATCTTTTAATTTTCACCATGACAGTCACTAGAAAACCTCAGTTTAATATCCTCAGGGCAAGGCCTATTGTGCCAGACCCCCTATTGTTGCACTACAGTGCCATATTGCACAAAAACCTTGAGCTAAATGCAACTCTGTTGCAAGCAGGAGCAACTCCACTGATCTCAATGGAATCACAACCCACTTACATCAGGTTTGAGTTTGGCATTCAGAGATAAACCCACACCCTTCAGAGCTAGAGCTGATAGTGCCACCAGAGCTAAAAGAGACATCCTAACATAAGGAGGAAGACGATTGCATGATTTAAACCTGTCATAAATTTAGATAAATTCCATGTGTCTATCCATGCAAAGCAACCCACAAAATAATCTTAACCATCTACAGCAACAAAGAAAGAGAAGTCATCATTTTCCAGTTCAATTTTCTGTTCCCTCCCTTCATCTGCCACGTTGCTCCTTTTCATTAAATCTTTTCCCCAGCCTTTTGATCTGTAGATGTTTCATACAAATTACAACTACTTCAGCCGGTGTACCAACAGCACAGAAGGTACGCTGTTAGAAAAGGAAAAGAATTCGAAGGGAAGGTAAAACTCTTAATAACTGAACTAAAGAGGTCATAATTAATTATTTGGCTGTAAAGGTGAGAAGCCAAGGAACCACATTTACTAAATAGTTTATTGTTAAAAGGGAAACTTTCATCTGTGGCTAGATTGTTTTTAATGTGTAAGGTGGAGATTATTTATGAAAGGAAGCTTTCTTTCTCTAGGTTTGGCTTAGGTGTCAAAATACATTTTAAATGGATTTACTTCTGAGCGATTGGTGTGAGGCAACCACTTTTGTTTGTCTGGGAAGTGCCTGCTCCTGATTCTTTGAGTTAGTTTGTTTGTTTTGAAATAAACCAATTCACCAAATGTTGATTCGTCGATTTTTAAGGCCAAAAGGGACCATTGTGAGCATCTAGTCTGACCTGCTACTTAACACAGGCCATGCTATTTATCCAGCTTAGCAAAGTATGGTTAAATTGGAACACCTTGTAGAAAGATATCCAATCTTCATTTAAGAACTCTGTGTGATACTGAAGTTACAACATTCTTTGATAAATGGTCTGAATGATTAATTTCCCTCAGTGTTAAAAAGTAGAATCTTACTTCTAGGTTTTAACTGATTTGGGACAGTTGAATTGTGTTAGGGAGTTAAGAGTAATAGCAACAGCTAATAACCACTGTTTGTATCTTGGTCAAAAGAACAGTATGTGATGAGGTAGTAGAGGAAAAATGTCTCTCATTCGTCAATTAGGATTTGGCACATTACAATGCAGAATGCACTACACAGTTTTCCAGTGGTGGTACAAAGCCATGTTATCACCTACTGCACATCCAGTAGAAGGAAATTTTGGAAGCCCAAATTTGTTGTTCTTCAGAACTTTGTCACAGTTGCCTTATAAAGTTGTTTGACTTAAGAGAGTAAGAGCACTCAATCTCAACGTGAAGGACGATCATATCGAGTTGCTTTGCTTATAGGTCTTCCTACACACACCATGCCTTTGGACCAGAAGCTGCTGTCAAGTTACACTAGAACAGTGGTTCTCAACACAGGGTATGCGTACTTCTGGGGGTATGCAGATGTCTTCCAGGGGGTTCATCAACTCATTTAGATATTTGCTTAGTTTTAGACCAGACTGCATGAAAAGCACTAGCGAAGTCAGTACAAACTAAAATTTCATGCAGACAAAACAAGAAGTAAGCAATTTTTCAGCATTAGTGTGCTGTGATACTTCCGTATTTTTACATCTGATTTTGTAATCAAGTATTTTTTAAGTGAGGTGAAACTGGGGGTATGCAAGACAAATCAGATTTGTGAAAGGAATACAGTCATCTGGGAAGGTTGAGAACCACTGTACTACTGGAGTGGTAACCCTTCCTCCAAATGGAGTTATTCCATATGGTAACTGGTGTAACTGAGAACAGAAACTGGCCCTTTAATATTGAGGTCTTTTAATTTCATTATAGTACAGTTTAAAAGTTTATTTTAATTGATTGCGGTTACATTTGAGAAATAGATTGTATCTGGTATCAATTATCCTAAATGATGTTAGAGGAAAAAAACTAATTCAGAGAGAATTTTCCAGCTGAACCTTATAAAATGCAAACAATCCCAAAGAAGCACCAAAACAGACAGGAAAGTTATACGTAGACAAATTGTCATGAGAGGTTTCAAAGCCTAATGCCAGTTGCTAGAGATACAGTAGTTGAAGATTGATCAACCCTTCAGAATAATTAACAGGAGAAGATTGTTCTTAATCAAAAGGTTGTGACTAGAGCAAACAACATTGTTATGAGGGCAAAAATGCTAGTGGGCCAGGAAAGGAGAATACAATCTAAACTGTATTCCCAGAAATAGGAGAGAGGAAGAGCTGGGAATAGAAGAGATTTTGGGTTGTTAAAAGATCTCTTTAGAGCATGCGAAAAATCACAAACAGCTGCTGGGGGCTGATTTTGTGGGATATTCAGTGTCTTACTCTCAGCTCCCACTGAAATCATTGGCAATAAAGAATGCTCTGCACCTTTCCAGATCAGACCTAAGTGACAACGACAGTCATTTTCTTTCCCCCTCTGTCATTTTCCAAAATGTCTGTAGAGGTTTATGAGAGTGTTGACTATTTCCCTTTTTTCATAATTATGGCCAAAAAGCATTTCCTTTACAAGAGCCTATTTTCAAGCATTAATATCTTTCTGAAATGGTCACCACTCTAGGGCTGATATCTTTCAGGTTTTTTCCAAACACACAGATGATTATGTTAGTGTTGTTGGATTGGTTGATTGACTTTGGTGAAATTCCATGGCAAGAGGTTTTTTTGGGATATTTGAGTGAAAGCACGAATCATAGTCTTAGTCTATATCGGAGCCTAACAAATTCCCACAACTAGCAAGAGACATGGTTCTTAGCCTCATGTGATTATAATTAGGACAAGACAAACAAATACAAAGGCAAAACACAAGCCAACAGTTTACAATGGGAAGGGATTATACTTTTACTAGTTAAGACATTTTGCAAATCTGTTTCCCATTCCATATACACACATTGACAATTCCAAAAAAATAGATGTAAGGGGCCTGCTTCTGTGCTCACACTGGTTTTATACTGAGTGTAGCTCCATTTACTCCAATTGCATGCTTCATGATTTACACTACTGAGAGATGAGAATCAGACCCAAGACACATAAGCTCGTTATAGGCTTAAACCTCAGTGAGGACTAGTGAAAAAATATATTTGGGGAAAAAAAGTTTACAAATAATGATTGTAGAAGCATTTGGAGTAGCCTATTGCACTGCACTTTACTAACATTTGAACAGCATAATGAGGTGCAATGCTGCAGGTATGAGCCACTCTGCACACAGTCAGTCTGGAGCATTGCAGGTTAAATATAGTATTGCTAATCCAGTAATATTATAATATTACTCCAATATTATAATATTATTCCAGTAATATTACCAGTAACATGGCAGGAGATTTCTTTCATGATTGCAGTTTTTGTGCTGTGGCAGAATGTGGTAATGCTCCTTTGAAATGCTGATGTTCCATCCACATTTTGAAGGTGATGGACCTGGAAAATAGGAAAGCACTGGAAGTTTCTGATTACCTCAGAGAATGCCTCTTGCCCTGTGTGATATTATCCCCATGGAAATAATCTGAGATGCCCGAGCTAACACCCTGCGGTTTAATTTTGAAGTGACCGGAAGTTAGGTGCTCTCAGTGAGGGATACTCCATTACAGAGTTTGTCTCCTGCCTCAGTCATAGCCCAAATCTGTGGACCTTCAAGTCACATTGGAAGGGTCATTTTTCTCCTAAGCTTCTACTAGGAGAGAGGGTGTAGGTTTGGGAGAGTATATAGTAGTATTATTTTTTTTTAATAGAGGCCTGAAATGTTGTTGCTATGTTAAATTACTTCTACATGTGTCTAGAACACAGGCACATTTGTGAAATACTGAAAATTGACTGCAATCCTCTTCTTCAGCAGTAACTTACTCCACATGACATCCCCTGAAGTCAATGTGACTACAGTATACTCCCATTTATTTGAAACTCTATTATCTGAACTTTTGCATGATCCAAATCTCTTCCTTTTTCCGCAGTGTGAGATAGATGCTTTCTGAAGCGCAACTTCTTTTTCTGGCGAGGACCGTGAGGATGACCAGCCCCTGGCTGAGTGGGAGGTTACCCTGCTGCTGAATGGAGGGGCCAGGAACCCTCTGCAGCCCCACCATCACAGGAGTGAGTCGGGTCATGACAGTGGAGCTGTCGCAATGCTGATGACACACAATCTCTGGAGGCAATAGATGCAGGGAAGGCTGCAGTCCCAGTGGGACAGAACAGAGTCTTGATCACAGGGTCTCTGCTCTGTCCTGCCTGGACTGCAGCCTCCTCCACCCCCCTGCACACACCGCTTGCATCTGCAGGCATTGGGTGTTGCTGGCCCTGCAGCAGCACGTGGGTATTACCGGCCCTTTGCAGTCCTGCTGTCCTGGGAGTGAGTGAGGAGGACACTGCAGAGACACCTGTCTAGGACTGGAAGGAAGAGGACAAGCCTCTGGGCACAGGGAAAGCCATCCCATTGCTGAACAGCTTGATTATTCAAACTTCTAATTATCTTAAATATAATCCATGTCCCGCATGCTATTCAGATAATTGCATGTATACTGTACTTGTGGAGTACAGCATAACAGATATGGCAATATCCAGCAATATCTTTGGGAGATCTTACTGAATTAAATGTATATGTCACTGTGGGCCAGGGATTGTACATAATTCCATGGTGGAGGGGAATCGACAGCCTTCGGGGAACTAAGAGCAGTGTGTGGGGGGAGTGATTAGGCAAATTCACTCAGGTGGTCAAACCTCCAGACAGGCGCCACAACCTGGAGAGACTTGCATACACTGGTTTTGATTCTCTAGACACCAGCAGACAAAAGGAAGAACTTTTGAATAAATAACCTTATTTTAGGCTGACCCAGCGCCTTTGTTATGATCCAGCAAATGGACAAGACCTTCCAACCAAGGGAAGGGATGGACATTGACCAGAACCCTTGCTGGAGATGGGGTATGGAGGGGCAATCTCTGGTAAGCTTACTTGCATGCATATAGGCTTCTTTGTTTATTTTAATATGTTTTCTCTGTAATGCTTTTATCTTAACAATAAATGTACTTGCTTAGAAAGATCTGTATGGTAGCTTATTATCATGGCTATTACACTATTTGTAGCCTCAGAACATAAAAGCAGAGCAGGCCTGCTTAAGTAGTCTGATTTGTCAGGGAATTCTCAGTGGAGGCAGGGAACTGCAGTCTGGAAATACCTCAGTCAGAAGGGAGACAGACACAGGTCTCTTCCCAAGCGAGGTGATGTTTGGGGAGCTGGAAGTCTGAGAATGTGTGCCATTGCTGGATCATGGAGGGGGAATGCAAATGTTGTTTTTCTGAACCATGACATACTGTAATACTAAACATGAATAATGGTATCATAATCTGGCCCATTATAATTATGATTTTTCCCAGCATACGAGGCACGTGAGTTACAGTGGATAACCTTTACAAGTTTTCTTTAACCTTTTGAACACTGGGATAAGCTATTACTGGCATAAGCAGATGTTTCCTGTTCTTAGAATTGGGAATACTGCTAGTACCAGTCATATTTTATCCCAGAGTTAAAACGTAAAAGAAAACATTTTTAGAGTGCCCACTGCATCAGCAAAGAAAATGCAACTTAAGGGCAAATTTGCAACAGCCTAATTCACTCTGTGTACCACTTTGCAATATACTAATAATCAGTATACCTCAAAACACTTTACAAGCATCATTAGTCCCCTTTACAGAGAAATTAAGTGACTTGGCCGAGGTCATCTAACAGCAGAACTGGGAACAGAACCAAGGTCTCTTGAGTCTGCCCAATGCATTAGCTAGTAGGCTACACTACTTTACTGAAATTAATGGGACCAATTGAGGATTAAATTAGTTCTCTGTATGTGTAAGGCCATCCCAGTTGATATGTAATGCCCTAATAATGTATCCATTAATACAAAATACTACACATGAATTAGGAGGACAAGTCCTAGTGGCTGTACTCCTTGACTCACAAAGCAGTTTTCATGAATTGGATTTTGTCCAACCTTTTCTAGGGGGAAGCTACTTGCACCTTCCTGTCCTTTACACACCTATGTAGGGCACTTGGTTTTTTCATCCTATTCTCAGAGACATCATGCCTTTACCCACATTCCTTTTTCAGATCCTACCTCGGATGTCCAAGATATTGGAAATGGACTGAAATGGCAATGGCTCATTCATATTGGCAAATTCAGAACCTATTGGAAAGTCATGAATTCTGTATTTAAAACAGAATATAAGGGCCAGATGCTCAGCCTTAGGAAACTCTCTTGAAGTCAATGGAACTAAGCTAATTTACACCAGTGGAGGATCTAGCCCACAAATTCTCGAGGTTCAATTTCCATTCTATTCTGGCAAAACACATGTTCTGGAATGCTACATTCTTGGGGTTTAATTTTTTTTTATTCTCAATGTAGTCCTACCACCAGGACAATAATGACTTTTACACAGGATTCTTTGTTTGGGCAGCCCTTGTTCCCACTTAGTAAGAAATACCTTTTTTTTTTTTTCAAATTAAATTTCCCTTGGAAAATAATGGGTTTAAATTAAGTGGGAAATTTAAGTGGGAAAATGTTTCATGAAACTCATTTTTTTTCAAAGTGCAGAATTAAAAAAAACCAACAACAACCAAGAGCATTTGCATCGGGCTATTTTGGAGGGGGTGGAATTTTGGGTGAATTGTACTCCCTAGAACTGTGTGTAAAGGCATCCTCCAGTCATCCCACATATACGAAAGGGAACAACTACCTTTGTATGCCACTGTTCCCCTTCGCCCTGCATACCATGAAGAAGCTTTCACAGGTCTGAGTCTCCATCATTAGAAAGGGAAGGAAGCTGGGCTAGATGCATCAATGGAAGTTGTACCAGTCCCACAGAGAATGCTCAAGAAGAAAGCTGTGTTAAAATTCTTTTGAAGCTTCTCTACTCAGGGGAACCCCTCTGAAGATAGGTCCTGGGATAATTACAGGCTGAAAAGTCACCGTCAACACTGCTCCAAGTGCGATAAGGAGCCAATGCAGAAGTGGAGGGACTCCACATTGGTGGCTCTATCTGTGCCTTCAGCAGATTCTTCCATGATTCACCCAATTCACAGTAGATCCTTGGTCAACCCCCCCAATTTATTTAAAGAGTGGTAAGTCTATCCTCCTTACTCCTGTAGAAAGAATGTGGAGGAAACTCTGGAACAGGAACTATGCAAAATTTTTCTTCCTACCATGGACTTTTCAGAGAAAATTTATGAATGAGCCATTTTAAAACAAAGTCAAAGTTATAAGGCTTTGCTCTGCAGTACTGCTTCAGGCATCCGGCAACTTCTTTCTAACAAAAGCCACTAATAGCACTCTTGCTATGCACAGTCCTGCCTCTAAGAATCCAACAAATCATTCAAACAATAATAAGGCTTGATCCTATTCCTAATGACCTCCATGACAACATTTTTATCACTTTAGTGGTAGCATGAAGCTTTGCACTTAATGTCTTTCATCTGAGGATTTCAAAGTGCTCTATACAGAATGTTCTCACTAGAGGTACTGAAATATCATAGCTAAATGCAGAACTGCTCTAAATTCAAGGTTGTATTGCATTTTATTTTGCCCTCAGAGATGGGCCCAGTAGCATGGAAAATCTCACTGTCATGAGTATTTTGACCTGCCCCCTTTCCCAGAGAAAATGATGCCATTTTTAAGCAAAATAGAATCCATTTGCTAGATAATATGTAAGAAATAGGCCAGTTTTTTTTAAAGCCCAGATAGCTTTTGAATTGAAAACATGAGAATTCACAAGTATACATGTCTTTAAGCAAAAAGAGTTCTTTGAATGGAACCTGAAGGGAGTTGCAAAATAAAATCATTAATAGTTCCCCCATAAAATTGCACAAAACAAAAATGATGAGTTTCTTATAACTTTAATCTTGTGATGCATAGGAGATCAGACTAGATGATCTGGTGGTACCTTTTGGCCTTAAGCTCTCTATCATTTTCATAAAAAGTCTTTAAGGAAGGTAAATGAGAACAATAGCGTAGAATATGAAAAGCCTAACCTTTTGAGTATCTAATTAAAACCTTTTTATTTATATATATTTTTTTAAATGGGCCAAACTCATACTTGATGCAAATCCACTGATGTCAATGGAATTACTCCAGAGATGAATTTGCAAATTGTAATTAGGGCTCGCCTACACTTGACAGTTATGCCCTTATAACTATGTCAGTTAGGCATGTGACTTCTTACCAACATAGTTATACCGGTACAAGCCTTGGTGTGGACACAGTTATTCTGGTATAAAGGTGCCTTATACTGCTATAAGGGTATAACTTTTTAGGGTAGACAAGGCCTTTATTTGTATAGCTGCAATGAGATCTTTACTCTTAGCAGGTCTTAATCAGTCTAATGAGGGCAGGCATCACCAATTCCTGATTACTTAGTAGTCACTTGCTGAAGAAAAATATCCCTCTCCTGCTGATGTCAAGGCTGACACTCATAAAAAGGAACTAATATGTATAAGCTGCAGACTGTGCTTTAGGGGTGACCTTTGAGCCAAGAAAAGGAAAAGAGAGGATAATGAGGAAAATGCTCACTATTTTTTTGTCACTCATCAGATACATTAGAAGGGATAAAAGAACAGAAAGTAGCATGCTTTTGCTAAGTCTAGTTGTTTGCTATTCATTTCAGTTTTAATGGCTCAGTAAGTTGTATGACCAGCACTGATTATTGTGCTTTTAATAGTGATGTTGCCTTGACCACTAGTTCCCAAACTTTTCACTAAGGCAACCCACCAAGTGCATTTTGTCTCTTTTTGGAACCCACCATTATCTAGCTAGCAAGAAACTACAATATACTATTTTTAAATCCTATCACTGTGCAACAACAATATTGATTTTGTGTTAATTTAATAAAAACATTACTGTAGTAAGGAAAAGTAGTTTACACTACATTGATTATTGCTATGAGATCCCAGCATGCTATGTTTTAAAAAAATCCTGAGACATGGCCAAGGCTGGATTAAGGCACACGCAAACTGGGTACATGCCAAAGGCCCAAATTTGGCAGTGGGGAGGGTAAAATTCATAGGCCAGTGTCCTCCTTCTCCTTCTCCACTTCTTCCTCTTCACCTCACAAAGGAGGGTCTGACCACTCTCAGCAGCACCCTTTGCCCCGAAACTGTATCCATAATCCTGGCCTGGTGTGGAGGGGAGGCTTCAGGGGCTGGGGAAGAGGAAGTTTGAGAGTGAGCCTGGCACACACTCACCCTGCAGTAGCAGCTTCTGTCCCGCAGGTGGGGTCCAGGCCAAACCTGATTGGCATTGAGACTACTTGCACCAGGTAACAATACCTCTAGCATGAAGCCAGGCCTAGCCACTCAGACCAGGAGCTGCTGCTGCGAGGTGAGTAGATACAGGGCTCGCTCTTCAACTTCCTCTCCCTCTCTCCCACTCGCCAGACCTCTTGTCTGCACCAGGCCTGTGACCCATCTATAACCTTCTTGGGACCCACCATTTGTAAACTACTATCCTAGACAACAGCATATCTTGGTCCTCTCAAAATATAAAAGGAAGGTAAGTTGTTATATGTTTTACACAGCAAACATATGGGGTAGGTGAGAGAGTACAAATTTACATTCCATATTACACTCCTTATGTTGTAGCTTTACTTCTAGTTTCTAAAACTAATGTTATTTATTACTTGGTCATGTAGAAGTACTGTGATTTTTAACTTCTGTCTTTGTGACACTCTGTACCTCAAAGCATCACCCTGGAACCCCCATATTCACCACAGTCATATAATTATTATATGTTTCGTATGAAGTGTGCCTTGTGAGGGATCTTTTAAAAAGTCCTAATTGGTTGAACATTTAAGCAACCAACCAATTGCAACCAATTAGGTTGCATTTATGTGCAATCATTGTATGTGGAATTATGAAGTTTTGCTATGTGTTTATTACTGAAATATGCTGTGACATTCAGAACACCCACAACCAGCCTTTTCGGTACAACAGTGGAGTAGCCTTATGTGCTGATGGCCCATTAAAGAGCAACCATTATCCCAGGAACTGTTTACAATGAAGACTTCTTAGAGAGAGCACATAGACAATGGAGACTGCTTGATAGCAAAAGATCTTTCCAGCAAGTTGGAAGAAATTATAGAAGAAGGGGAAGTGACATTATGATTTGGCCTCACTCCCACTACAACTCAACACCTGGGAACACATCTGGAGGGCAAAGACTTTGAACTGGGGAGGGTGGTCCCAGGCTAGAGGAGAGTTTCAGTCTGTGGATTGAAGATCTGTGACCTGTTTGTACCATCTACCAGGGTGAGACACTGCTTGATTCAAATCCTGTTTAGTTTACAGAACTCAAACTGAGAATTTACTTTTATTTCTTATTAAACCAAGTTTGTTCTCTACATATACTACTTACAATAACTTAAAATCTATTTTTTGTAGTTAATAAATATGTTTTATATTTTACCTGGGTGTGTTTTGATTGAAGTGTTTGGGAAATCTCAACCCAATTTACAAAGAATAGTGTGTGTCTTCTCCACACTGAGAGAGGGACAGATAGGGTAATGAATTTACACTGGTTAGGCTTTTGACAAATGCAGGACAGTACAGTTAGGAGGTTGCCGCATCTCTGTAGTTGGTTCATGCGTGCCTGAGAGAAGCATTAATGTAACTCAGGCCATGTCTACGCTACCAGCTGGGTCGGCGGGTTGAGATCAATCTATTGGGGATCGATTTATCGCGTCATGTCAAGACGCGATAAATTGATCCCAAAGTCAATGCTGGAACTCCATCTTGCCAAAAGGCTCAAGGCAGAGTTGACAGGAGAGCCCGCTGTTGACTGCTGCCGCCGTGAGGATGGCAGGTAAGTTGACCTAACATGCATCGACTTCAGCTACACTATTCACATAGCTCAAGTTGCATATGTTAGTTCGACCCTCCCCGCTATGTAGACCAGGCCTCAGTTGAGTGTATCCCTGCCTGTGGATGTCTGTGTAAGTGCAGTGCATGTCAGAGGATTGCAATTGGACAACAGCATCACAGTGTGAGATGGATACCCCAGGTTGGTGGGACAGAAGGCTTAGTGTCCCCAGTACAGGTCGCACCCGGGAACTCCATCACAGTCTTCTCCTAGGTGACATAGCAGGAAGAAGTACCATATATGCACCCATCACCATGCTATCTGGCACCATATATAATATAGTAATGGATCAATCAGAAGTGCCTAGTAGTAATAAGATAACTACATTACATACAGAGAAAGAAAACCAGAAAATGTTAGACTGCAAAAGAGAGATCCATCTTAATTAAAATTAGGTTAGATAATTTGGGGCCTGTAAATGCTGGCTTATGTATTTGTCATATGACCACCAAGTGCTAGCATCCCCTTGGACATGACAGGTTTCAGCAGAAAGCTCTTAGTTTGTGTTATGTTGACAGCATACACCTATAGAAGTTAGATAAAAAATATAAATACTCTTGCTAGAAAGTGACAATGTAATACTACTTTATTTCTTAGAATTCAGAACAATAATGCACACAAGAATCCCGACACAGTTAAAGAGGAAACA
The DNA here is from genome assembly GCA_007922305.1 of Dermatemys mawii. NCBI lineage: Eukaryota > Metazoa > Chordata > Testudines > Dermatemydidae > Dermatemys > Dermatemys mawii. Next base: position 15,975,083 of record ML677364.1, read on the forward strand.
GGCTGTTACCTAAGGCAGAGAGGCACAACTCACCTCACTTTGATTTAAGCTGGCTTTTTTCCATCCTGACTGCTCACATGCTTTGCTATAGAGCCCCCTAGCCAGCAACCAGGATCCTGAAACATCCACCACACTTAAAGCTATAACTTACAATTCAAACACAGACAACCAGCAGATTTACTGTTCACAACTTTTTCCAATGTAGTATCATCTGTTAATTTAATTAAAATGTGGTCTTTAATAGTCCACTAATAGGCTTTCACTAAAATAATTCCTCTTCTAGATATCTTTAATGACACTTAAAATAAATAACACCTAATATACATCACTTTTGTACCTCACTAGCTACCTCAGATTTTGATACTTGACTGTTTATCATAGTCTTTGAACAGTCTTCAAACCACAGAACAGCATGTAAATTCAAACCAAACTGAATTCATTTTGAGAGTCCAATTTATATGAGACTCCATATCAAATGCTTTAGAGAGATGGGGTGAGTATGGTAATATATTTTACTTGATCTTGTTTCACTAATATTCGTGGACTGACACGGCTACAACTACATTGCATATATTAAATGTTTCAGAAGAGTGCAAATATATTGCATCTATCAGCACTCTATTTAGCTATTAAGTCCCTGATCCTTCAAACACTTACACACATGCTAAGCTTAAGTCCCGATGAAGTCAATAGGACTTCTCATGCTTAAAATAAGGCATGTGTATAAACATTTGCAAGTTTGTGCCCTAATTTTGTAATTCAACAACAGATCTATAAATCACGGGTTCTTATTGTGCATGGTGGATCCATTAACTCTGGACATTGAATGCATCCAGGGCATGATCCAAAGGCCACTGAAGTCAATAGAAAGACTCCATTTGCATTCAATAAGCTTTGCATTAGGCCTCAAATCTTTTTTTTTAAAAAATGCTCAGAACAGTTAGTGGAGGATAAGTTTCCATTTTGTTCAGTAATTCAATTAAGAAAGTACACGTGAGTTAACAAAGGAGTTGCCAATACCTAGATACTAATAACCTTAAAAAAATAAGGTCATTAAGGGAAAAGATTGGCAAAAGGTACTTGAGAGTTCTGTACAATTACCTCTAGTTCCAGCATAGTGAAACTCAACTACTTGTTAAAACTAACGTTCCCCTTGTAGAACAGATAGCTGCTTTCTTGCTAACATTAGTGTTAAACTTACAAAAAGAAAGACCAAAATATTAAAGGAAATAGGTCATTAGCAGACAGACTCATAAGCTTTTTAAGACTTCTTTAAAACTATCTTCAATTTCCCCAATCTCCGCTCTTTAAACTTCAGCATCATGAAAGCAGCATCTCACAGTAGCACAGGGAATTTTTTATATATATCTATATCATCTATATCTATATCTATATCTATATCTATTTCTATAGCTTCAAATTTGACATGTGAAAGACATGTGAAAGAAAACTAAAATATCCAAGTCTATTAAAACCAAGAGGCCTTCCAAAAAAAAAAAAAATGGTCAGCAGTAAGGATTTTCTATGAAGAGAAGCAGGGAATCATCAACCAATTTACCAATGACTTTGCTCACAGCCCCTGCCATCTCTTCGTTTCAAAAAGCAAAGACCAAATTATCCTTGTTCTCCAGCAGTGGATTTGACATTTCCTGCACTATGGCTGACTGATGATAAGCTGTGTCGTTAACATAGGGCCTTTTGTTGCGATAAATGGCTCATGGCAGGGATGCTAGCTGAGGGTGATGGATCCTCTTGCATCCTCTACAACAAGAAGACTGATTCTAATCTTTTGAAGTCACCTGTCAATGGAATCATTAGGCAAGTGGATAATTAAAATGTTTATAGATGGACAGGAAGAAAAAATCATCACAACCATGTCAGGATAGAGAAATTTTCTTAGATAAGGTATTGAAAAGAGATCAGATGGGAGGCAATTTATACACATACACATATATACACATATTTGAACTACATCACAGACAAATCCTGACTGCTTTATTCAGGAGAGTAGTCTCATTAAAGTCTAGAGAGTATGTCCTGCCTGAGTATGATGGGCCCAATTTTCCCCATAATTTCTAGTTAGCAACCTTATCTCTGTCATCATTTCATTCAGTACAAGACAAATAATGAAATTTGGAAGAGAAAAAAATAGAGAAAAATCTGCTTGTAAGGATTATCTTCTCTGAAATTGGTACTTGGCTTGCTATTTTTTCTTACCTCCACAATTGGAGGTAAGAAAAAATTCACATTCGCCATTCACCCAAGAGTTCTGAAAGAACTCAAATGTGAAATTGCAGAACTATTAACTAGGGTTTGTAACCTGTCCTTTAAATCGGCTTCTGTACCCAATGACTGGAAGATAGCTGATGTAACGCCAATATTTAAAAAGGGCTCTAGAAGTGATCCCACCAACTACAGACGGGTAAGTCTAACGTCCGTACCGGGGAAATTAGTTGAAACAATAGTAAAGAATAAAATTGTCAGGCACATAGAAGAACATAAACTGTTAGGCAAAAGTCAGCATGGTTTCTGTAAAGTGAAATCATGTCTTACTAATTGTGGCAGGGCAGGGGTAAAAACCCCTAGAGTGCCCTGCCTCTGCACAATAAACCCTGCTTGCAGGCAGGAGGCCCCAGGGCAGGGGCTGGCCCTAGCCACAAGAATGCCGAGCTAAAAGCCCTAGCGAGGGTTACTGCAGGGAGCTGGGCTGGGTTAAAGGGCCACAGCTGGAGCTGGGATCAGGAGGCAGTATAAAAATGCTGACTCATGGTCAGCAGAGGAAGGGAGAAGGGCCTAAGCAGGGAGAGGAAGGCTGTGATGCTCCCTCCAGGCTGTGAGACAAGTGGCTGAGGGGCCAACAGCCCAGAACTGTGGGGTCACTGTTGTGGGGGTTTGTAGGGTGCACAGATGGTTTCACAAGGACATATTTGTAAATAAAGGACACGTGGGGCAGCACTAAGACTGTGTGGAGGCCTTTGTTGAGCCCACAAAGACCACAGGGGGCATGGACCCTGTGACACTAATCTATTAGAGTTCTTTGAAGGGGTCAACAAACATGTGGACAAGGGGGATCCAGTGGACATAGTGTACTTAGATTTCCAGAAAGCCTTTGACAAGGTCCCTCACCAAAGGCTCTTATGTAAATTAAGTTGCCATGGCATAAGAGGGAAGATCCTTTCATGGATTGAAAACTGGTTAAAAGACAGGGAGCAAAGGGTAGGAATAAATGGTAAATTTTCAGAATGGAGAGGGGTAACTAGTGGTGTTCTCCAAGGGTCGGTCCTAGGACCAATCTTATTCAACTTATTCATCAATGATTTGGAGCAAAGGGTAAACAGTGAGGTGGCAAAGTTTGCAGATGATACTAAACTGCTCAAAATAATTAAAACCCGAGCAGACTGTGAAGAACTTCAAAAAGATCTCACGAAACTAAATGATTGGGCAACAAAATGGCAAATGAAATTTAAGGTGGATAAAGGTAAAGTAATGCACTTTGGAAAAAATAACCCCAACTATACATACAATATGAGGGGGACTAATTTAGCTACAACTAATCAGGAAAAAGATCTTGGCGTCATCATGGATAGTTCTCTGAAGATGTCCATGCAGTGTGCAGTGGCAGTCAAAAAAGCAAACAGGATGTTAGGAATCATTAAAAAAGGGATAGAGAATAAGACAGAGAGTATCTTATTGCCCTTATACAAATCCATGGTGCGCCCACATTTTGAATACTGTGTACAAATGTGGTCTCCTCATCTCAGAAAGGATATACTGGCATTAGAGAAGGTTCAGAGAAGGGCAACTAAAATGATTAGGGGATTGGAACAGGTCCCATATGAGGAGAGATTAAAGAGGCTAGGACTTTTTAGCTTGGAAAAGAGGAGACTGAGGGGGGATATGATAGAGGTATATAAAATTATGAGTGGTGTGGAGAAAGTAAATAAGGAAAAGTTATTTACTTGTTCCCATAATAGCAGAACTAGGGGCCACCCATTGAAATTAGTGGGCAGCAGGTTTAAAACAAATAAAAGGAAGTTCTTCACACAGCACACAGTCAACCTGTGGATCTCCTTGCCTGAGGAGGCTGTGAAGGCTAGGACTATAACACGGTTTAAAAGAGAACTGGATAAATTCATGGGAGGTTAAGTTCATTAATGGCTATTAGCCAGGCTGGGTAAGGAATGGTGTCCCTAGCTTCTGTTTGTCAGAGGTGGGTGATGGATGGCAGGAGAGAGATCACTTGATCTTTACCTGTTAGGTTCACTCACTCCAGGGCACCTGGCATTGGCCACTGTCAGTAGACAGGATACTGGGCTAGATGGACCTTTGGTCTGACCCAGTATGGCCTTTCTTATGTTCTTATGTTCACAAGCTCTAAAATGCAAAAATCCATTTACTAATTTTATATATAAGCCTGTTCACAGAGTTGCAGGCCAGTTTGCACTTTCACAGAGAGACTAATCCTGTTTACATTAAAGTCATTTTGTCATTGGCTTCCATGGATACAGGACCACACTCAGGTTGTATATGAACAAAATATTACTTTTGTAAGAAGTGAACTACAATCCCAAACTCAGTTTCAATTTCAGTTCTGTTTAGCATAAAAAAGAGGCATTTTCTATTTGATCTGAAGCCTTGTTTCTGGCACAGATGCTAAATAAGAACAAGTTTCATAATGTTACCTAATACTAATGAGAGTCTATATGTTTGGAGTTTAAAAAATTCTCTGTGCATCCATGAGACAAAAATCTCTCATTAATTTCTGTATTAATTCTCTCATGCTTTTTTAAAAATAGAAATGCTTAAGAAAGAAGTTATTGTGAATTTACTTTCCTCTTTTGTCATGTACAATAGCCTGTAGAGAGGTAAGATGGTCTGAGTGATTTGTTGAGTTAGATTAATATCAGTTTTATGGTCTTGTCATTTATGTATTATATTGCCTACTTACAGTCTTTTGACCTTTACAGAATTTTCATTCTTACAGTGAGAAAACTATGCTGATTAGTAGAGTGTGTGTATGTGTGTGTGTGAGAGAGAGAGAGAGAGAGATTCTCTGTATTCCTATTTTTTTAAAAAAAATGCAAGAATTAAAAGTTCTCTGTAAAATAAGTGAGACTTTAAATATACATACATAATATGTAGGGTTTTTTGTAGGGTGTACCACATTATTTCAAGCTTCTGCTGGTTTTAGGACGGGTGAGAAAGTAACAAGTGGCCTGCTCCAGTTCCCACTGAAGTCAATGGGAATCTTTTAAGTGACTTTAGCTAGGGGTGGATCAAACTGAAGACAAGGAAGCTTTTAACTGGGAGATAAGTAGAGGCCATTTGGGTGTTAAATCTTAGCTCAGAATATTTTTGTGCTCCCTTTTCTGATTGGAAAGTAGGGTGGGTTCTGGCCAGCCCTTATCCTTACTGAACAGTACAAATGTTTTGTTCACTCCACTCCCATTTTTTGTTATCTATTTTCACAGGATAGCTGTTCTCTAGAGGAAGCCATAGTAACATCTTATCGGAACTGCCTCTCTTTAAATTTCAATTATGAGTCCTTTTTTCTATAGGCAGTGTGAAGCTATCAATAGACATTCAAGCAGACATTATCTACACCAATAAAGACTGTATACATTACAATCTAATCCCTTTACAGTGTATTTCATTTACTGCACAAACTCAATTATCTGGATTGCTCTATTATAGGAATGGCCCCATAAGATCAATTTCTGAAGTCCTGCATGTATTTAGAGAAAATAAATTGAAAACTTCCTACTTGTTGTATTAGAATAGTAATTTCTTTGGCACTTGATTATCTAAACAGATCACACAACCTTTGTCCCCAGTTAGCTTGGATAATAAAACTTCAAGTTTGTATCTTTTGGCATTCATTTTTTCCCTTACAATACAATAGGTTGTGTTAGAACAGCATTCAGTTCACAGAAAAATGTGTCCACTGCTCGCTTCTCCCAACAGGTAACACCAGATAATTTAAAGACTAATAGATTTATTTGGATATAAGCTTTCATGGGTAAAAACACCACTTCTCCATGCATCTGAAGAAGTGGGTTTTTTTTACCCACAAAAGCTTGTGACCCAATTAAATCTGTTAGCCTTTAAGGTACCACCGGACTCCTCATTGTTTTTGTGGATACAGACTAACACAGGTATCCCTCTGATACTTGATATCAGATCACTTGTTTTGGCGGGTAATAACTTTAACATATACCACACCCTTAAAACAAAGATTACTATAAATGTCACTTTGTGTGTTTACATTAAACAATATCAGTATTCTGAGTCAGTCTAAAAATAGTCCTCTCCATATATATTATTTAACAATAACACTTCAGGTAGCCCAGCTATTAATACGCTCTTTCTTCAGTGACCAACACAAGTGCTGATTATTCAGTCCACAGCTATCAAATATGCTACATGGTAATATGTTTATTTAACTAATTAATGTTGTGCTTTCAAGTCAGATCAAACAGCTGGGTATAATGTATGGGCATTCTGTGTGCTTTTTTAATAAATAAATAAATAAATGGGACATTATATATATTAATTCCATGGTGATCCAAAGTGGCCAGAATTGCAGCATTGAGAGGAGAGTTATCAAAGGTGTGTACTGCTTTTTATTGGAAAATCTAGCCTTTAGGACTGAATCAGTGCTGCAGGAGTTAGAGAAAAGAACTTGGGTTTACCCCCAGCAATTTCTCCCCTCCCCATACTATAGGCCCAGGTTTTAAAATTAAGTAACGGTTGGACTTTGCAAACAAATTCATTTCAAAGCAAAGTTCTTAAAATACATTATATATACAGGGTTTTTTTGTTTAACAGTTAAATGATCAGTGAACTATCAGAGTTATTGAGCTAATTTCCATCTCATGTTTCAGAAAGTGTGTTTATTTCCACAATATCCAATGGACAACCTTGAATACATCAAAAGAAACAATCTCCTCACTCCAAACACTTAAAAGTCCTTCATTAGTGTTCCTTGAATTATTCAGTACAGCTACAACCCACATCCCAGAGGCTACCTGAGTAGCTGGAATGAAGTCTGTGCAGCTATGCAGGGCAAAGAGAGGGATCTTCTTCCTCAGACAATGCAGCACAGTTAGAGACACTCTACAGAGCTGACCCCAGGCCCAGCTCTGAAGCTCCAACCTTTCTCCAGAACTTTCCATCCTCATGCCCCTTCCACCCTTGCTCATTGTCATGCAGGGCTTTCATGCCCTGTACCACTCTGTACCTCCTTGCTTCCCTTTCCCCGCAAGGGGATGCTCCCAACTGAAGAGAGGGCTCTCTCTAGGCCCTGGAATCCACACAGGGGACTTGAGGCTGCAGAGTGCTAAGGACCCCTGGAAGATGCCATGTCCCGTCTACCCACACTGAAGTCAATAAGAGTTGAGGGTACTGAGGACATCACGGGATCAAGTCCAGGGAGAGGGACTATAGACTGGGTGGGGACCACACCTTTTCTTGAGGTTGATAAGGGGAATCCTCACTGAGATTTCCTTTGTTAGACTCCTGCTTCCTAGGACTTTTTGTTGGAGGAGGTGATCTTTAGGCTACTGATTTTAATGGCAGCCGAAGGAGTTCAGAATCTTGCAGGTTCAGGACCAAAGTAAACATATGACATTCTTTCATAAAGAGATTGTTCTGTAATTTTAAAGGACAAAGGCAGGGGCTCAGATGCCAAGCTCTGACATGCAGGCAAATTATATTCCAGTTGTTGAAATAAAAAGATAAAAAGTGGTCCAGGAAACCTTCTCTAAAGTGGTGTAAGGGTCATCACCAGCCACGACACCTGACCCCGTGCAAGGTAGGAGGTGCACACACCACACCTTCTGAAGGCTGGGCTCCCTACAGCTCTAGGAGATATCATGCTTGCGTTTCTTCACTACCTGCACAATGGAGTTGTGTCTTCCCGCCACCACTGAGCCTTTAGTGTGGGATCAGTTTTCACAATTACGTATCTGGTTTTTGTGTCTAACTTACACTCTGGCTGCACAGACAAGAGAAATCTGCATTGAATCAGCAGAAGCTTTTCAATGTTTTAAACCTGTCTCTTTTATCCTCTCTTAGGTGGGATTCTTTTCCTGAGTAAAGGCTGCTGGATGAGGCCCATTACACTTAGCAAATATAAGACTATCAAGTTTATTTATATTATGTTTTTCGCTAGACGCTGTTTTATTTTTTTTTTCATACTGCAGTAGCAACTAGAGGCCCCAACCAAGAGCAAGGCTTCATTGTGCTAAGCCTTGTACAGACACACAGTAAGAGATACACTTTAAATGTATAATTTGCCTGCATGTCCTGAAGAGCTTACATTCTAAACAGACAAGACAAAGAAAGGGTGAAATGGGAAAAGGAAGCACAGATAATTGCCTAAGATCAATACAAGAAGTCAACAACAGAGCTAGGACTAGAACCCACATCTTCCCACCACTCAATTTGTTATCCAATCCACCAGTCCACACAACATTTTGAATGCTTAATGTCCCACAGTCTATTCTGACACCTTAGGTTGTGTTTTCATTCTGCAACCTGTAGATTCATATCTAATATTAAGAAAAACCTGATCCCGACAGCTACACAAAGCTTTTGAGTGGATGTTCGGGTATATTGGAAACTCTGCATCTTTTATTTCTTCTACCTCTGACCCAGAGGGAAAAAAAACAACACTGAACACATTTCCCTATTTAGTGCAATTCGTTCTTGAATGTCATTACTCTGAAAACAAATGGCCATAGAAAAACCTTCCTTTGTTGACCAGGAAAAGAATGTGTGCACATTCTTACATGGAATAGGTACAGGAAATCATTCACAAACGTTCAAAGGCACTGATGAGGGGGAAGCTGGAATAGCTTTCCTAGAGTACTAGCACATGAAAGTCTCGTCAGATCAGTGTAGTATATTATACAAATGTGACACAAAAATGTTCAGGGATTATACTTCCTTCACTGTATCGTATTAGCACCTCATCATCTCAGCCTACCACAAACAGATGCTAACATGATAGGAGAATGGAGCTAGAATAGGCTGAGATTTCTGTAGCACATTAGTATACACAATATGATGGATTTATAGAAACGTGGTGCAAAAATTACTAATCTATGCAAAACCAAAACATTATATTTAAAAGAGTGTTTACAATATGATGCACAGTAAAGAAGTGAACTATGATGGGGAAAACTTCCTGCATCTCCTCCAGTTCTATCAAGGCACAGTGGCATGTACTGAACAGATTTATTGGGTCTCAGCTGGTACTGGAAATATACTACCCTGTTACTGGTGCATTTCTTTGCTCTTTATTAGTCTAATGTAGTTTTAAGCATACATGACCTTCTCTTAGTACATTTGGCTTCAGTGGAAGTTCCCAGGAAAGTATTAGCAATGTGCCAGTCCAATCCCAGTGAGATTGGTGGGGAATCTTGATTCAGTAGAGTTCTTTTCTTGTGTTCAACCCTTAAATACTGGGATACCTGCACTACACATGCACAGCAACCATACTGAAAGCTTTTATTAAAAGAGGCAGAAAACAATGTGAATGCATACACTTGCATTTGTGCACACAAGATGACTTTCTCTTTATGCATGCACTTACTTGATGTGCAGATGCAAATTCAGGTCATATGCAAAAATGCATGTGAACGTCTGAAAATGCTTTTTTTCCCCCATGCGCAAAAGATAACATTTTCAAGGGCTGCAAAATGTGGTTGTCAATATCAGTCTCTCAGTTATGAATGAACAAGCAGCAAAAGACAATGAGTTGGACTAAGTTCCAAATGTTCCTAGTTTAAATAAATGTTTATTTGGGGATGAATATAAATAACAGATAAAAGTCTCCCTTTCTCTTTTTGAACAGTTATTATGCCATGCTATCAATGTTGTATGCATTGTTGTTGTAACTGTATCAGTCCCAGATATTAGAGAGATGGGGTGAGTGAGGTAATTTATTTTATTGGACCAACTTCTGTGAGGAGAGAGAGAGACAAGCTTTCAAGCTACATAGAGTTCTTCTTCAGGACTAGGAAAGGTGCTAAGAGTGTCACAGCTAAATACAAGATCAGAGAGATAGTACAGCATAAATAGCTGTCAGTGTTAGCTGTCAGTTAGCTGTCAGTTAACTGTCAGTGTGGTAAGCATATGTGGTAAGCATATGATTACACAATCCTGGAGTTGGGGTCCACCGCACCCATGTGCATATACATAGGTCATAAATTTTGTCAAGTTAGGCTTTTTAAAAATTCTTAAATGGTTTTAAAATAGAAGTAAGACAAATTAAACTACATAAACTCATTGTGTTTTTGTTCCCAGGCAGGGCCTAGCATCATGAGACCCTGCTCTGATTGGCACTAGCTGTTGTAGTGGAATGTCTCTGAACCCACATTTTCCCTACATTTGGGCTCTGATGCTAATGCACCTGTGAAAGCTGAATAGCATCCAAGTCTCCGGACTCAGTTCCTCAGTCCAGTGTTATAGTAAAGTGGTCATCAAGAGGTTAACTTGGTTACTCGGAGTATTATGGGTTGGCACCAGGCATCTCTTCCTTGATTTCATCAGTGGGTGTGCCTTGGCTCCCCCCACATTCTGTTAGTAATTGAATAAAGCAGCATGTTTCCATCCTGAGTATATTTCTTATACACTGAGTTATTCTTCTACCAAAAGTTCCTAGCACATTTTCCACTAGACCACACTGCTTCTCCAGTCAACTTTTCAAAATGTTATTATTTTGTATTTAAATTATTGTGGAAAGGAGGTAAGATTAAGGGAAGAAAAAAGGTGGCTACATATGACTAAAACATCAATATTTTTTTTTTAAAAGAGTGGCAATGTATCTTGGCCAGAGACCTCTCAGCAATGGAATCCATTCTCTCTGTCATCCAAGACTGACGAATTTCAAGACGTGTTACCAGGTCTATCTATTTACAAAGGCTATTTCTGAGGGGTGGTTTGAGCTTTGCTTGTATTTGCTTATATTTGAAGAGGGTTTTTTTCATATTAGTTGAGGTGATGTCCATTCATTAGTGAAGGAATCTGATTTTTACCGTTTTTGCCTGTGTGCCTAGAGGTCACCTTCGGCACATTTTTTTATGAATTAGAAAAATAAATTAATTAAAAGTTATTTTCTCCAGGAAAATTTTCACCACCTGAAATAACAATTGTTTTCCATGCTTATTTAGATTGAGGCTGTCATATGGCAGTATTTCCCCTTGGCCTCAAAAGCACTGTAAGCCCATAGGCAGGAGTCAGATACTGTGGTAATGAGGTCCTAGAACAGCGTTGTCCAGTATGTTCGCCACTAGCCACATGTGACTACTGCATGAGCAAAATGTGGGTCTGTGAATCCACTTTTTCTGCAGTAAATTTCATAAATCCAAGTACAGATCAAGTATTATGGATGAAAATCTGGAGGCTGAGTTAGATACCAGATTTCAGGGTTATGGTACAAGAAAAAGAATGCAAAGTGTCAATATTTTTTGTAATATCTACTTATTTTTGATATTAATAAAATAGTTTGAAATGTCAGTTATAGTATGGTTTTTTAATCCTTTTTTATAATGTAGTGAATAAGAAGAATTCAAACCACAGGTGTGGCTAGCATCGAATTTTTATTGGACACCGCTGAACCTAGACAGACAGACAGATACAAAGATAGCAATCATTTCTAAATTGCAGACTCATGATTTGTTCTGACTATGTTTGGTCTCCCTTTTCTTTGTTCACTTTTCTGAAAACTTTCATGTAACCATTTTGTGCCACACTTTCATTTTGGAAGTAACTCTTAGTCATGTGAATGCAAGACGAGAGTGTGACCCATCCTACATGCCCGTACAGTGGATGAAGTGAACATACAAGACCCTTCTTTTCCTCTCCATGCTGCCTACCCTGACCAATAGCAGCTGCAAGAGGTGGGAGGAAAAAGAGCAACCTCTACAAGGTTGTATGTCTTCACCCTTTCTCATAGGGATGGGAATGAGCAGAAAGGGACTAGGAAGGGGTGGTGCCTTGGCTCCGCCCACCAACATTCCAGTCAGCGGCTGTTGTGCTGGGATGCCAGGGCTCATACAATGTTCTGCATTGCAGACACATTCCCCAGTGTTACCAGCTGTCATGATTTTATCTCACATGATCTGGTGTTTTTATCACAGCCCCAGCTCCTGGATTCATAGGATTATGAAAGAGCCCCAGTTTTCATTTTTTTTAAAGGTAAGTTTCTGGTCTTCATAATTCCTGAGCAAAGCTTGAACACATGACTTGACTATACCTTAGCAACTCACTAACCAGAAGATAAATAAACTGAAGCTAAAATTTATTATTTTTAAAGATCACATGGTATTTAATATGGCCTGACTCATGATTTTGTAAAGCTTTAGGTTAGCAATAGTATCCTATCCCCCACTGCGTAAGGAGCCAACTACTTTTTAATCTGGGGCTCAGTTATATTGTTAACTACGTCTTGAGCAAAATAGGACTGTAAAAGATTTTAAATGTCCCCAAATTTCCCTTAGGCCAGCTTATTTCCTTTCTTTCTCTGCCTTCTTAATGTGTTTCCTATATCTCAATGTTTTCTTCAGTCACTTCTTCTGTTTCTAAAGGTTAGATTCTCCAATGGGGGAACAGAAGCCATACCATGTGATGATCACACACAATCCCAAATGCCAAGTATTCAAAGAAGTATTTATTACATACCAGTCATGAAAACCCCTAGGTCTAAATATTACAGCTGGTCAAAAATATAAAAGTAAAAATTTCAAATTTTCAAAAAAAAATCCATCATTCTATAACCTGGTTGAAAATCAGCAAGTATTTTTGTCAATTATTTTAAAAATATTTTGCAAAGTAAATCAAAATTTTGAAAACATATTTTTTAGCAGTTCTAACAGATCTCTCCCTAATATCCCTGTGAATTTGAACCATATTGTTAGTTTTGATTGGTTGCATACATCACATGATACCATTCTTGTTCTCTTACTGGATATGCATAAACCTTATAAACAAGTATCTGACATGAATGTTCATAGAAACCAATTTAATCTTCACTTTTTGTGATGATTCAAACATACAAGCTTCATATTTTCTTTGCATGAGCAAACTCAATTGTTCAAATGTTCATGGAAAGTGCACACAAAAGGGCAATGAACACAGCTGAAGTTAATCCATTTAAAAAAAATCAAAGGAATGTTCATAGAATTTTTTTTTGGCAGTATTCACCCAGATCTATTTTTATCACCAAATCCAGCCAAAGAGAAACAGGAGCAACATTTTCTCTTGGAATCAGTTCAATCAATTATCTCTGTCTCTTTTTCTTTCTTATTTAATTACCCCTGTGAAAAAGCAAAGGGAATTAAAGCACAAAATAGCCACTTGGATCATTATGGGTTTAATTTAAGATTGTGCAAGTGATCAAATTCAGAGGTGAAGTGGAAATAGTTTCTGTATCTCACCCAGCAGTGCCTAGGCATTACATAGCACAGTGCACTAATTTAGGGAGGGAGACAGTGCAAAGTCCGGATTCTCCTATTTAGATGGGCTCTCAGAATCCATTCAGATCCTAGGGGAACCCCTAAGGTTTCTCTGTGGGACTACCCCATTTTGCAGAGGCAGAACACGACTCCTTTTCCTTCCCCCAGCTGATTAAACAATTTAGCTGAAAATTCCACAAGGAAAAACTTTCATCTGTGGTCTCCTTCTTAATGGTTCCTTACGTTAATCTGTTTTGGAAAAAAAAAATCCAAAGACCTTTCTCATTCGAAACTCCTATTGAACTCATTGGTGCAAAGATGAAGATGCACTGCCTGGGGAGCAAAGGACAAATTGGGAATGAATATAAGAAAGTCCTGAATGTCAATACAGAGATCACTATGCAACTGTGTTGCTTACATCAGCCACTGAATGCAACTTTTTTCTATTGCTGGCTACCATGTGGGCAAAATTTGTCAGACAAAACTTTTTTGCCCAAAACTGAAAATCTGAGTTGACTGAAATATTTTGCAAATTCATGTTGAATTTGCTAAATTGTTTCAGAAAAATATAATCTGAAATGTTTTGTTCTGACATTTTCAAACCCAAGTTTTTACATTTTTCTTATTCTAAACAACTTTTCATTTCAAATTTCAAGTTTTTAAATTTGATTTTATTTACATAAAACAGAAAAATCCCTCAAAACCAAAACATTTTGCTTTGGGTCAAACAAAGCATTTCATTCAATCTGAAATAAAAAAAAAATTGAGTTCTTTGGTTTGCCAAAATTTGAAAACAAATTAATTTCAGAGTGGCCTGAATTTAATTATTTCTTGATTATTTGATTCTATCACAAACTGAAAAATTGGTTGTTTGCACATTTCTGCAGTTACATTTACTAAGCACACTCTTAAGTTCAACCAATTTTTTTGTCAAGGAATCAGACAGAAGAATTATATTCAGTCAATGAGTATCAATACTATACAAATTCCCAGAAGTACTTGCAAAATAATATCACAATGCTGCCACTAATTGCATATGTCTGGACTCCTGCACTCATGCAAGCCCCCACTGAGGTCAGTGGGGCTTCATAGAGGGACAGGATTCTGCCCATGAGCAATAGGTGGAGGGTTCAGGCCTTAATCACTTTTTCTGAATGCTTTTGCATTAAAACAGCATGGCTGTAGAGCTGCATCCTTTGTTCTTTATTCTTTTCTTGTTGCTACTGGCACTGCAGTTTCATGAAAGTATTTTAGTATTAATTAGAGTCTTGTTCGCTTTCCAACCCCCATTACATTTTGGTGAAAGGACTATGTAGGTGAAATAAGTAATGCTTTTTATTTTTAAGTCTGCAATAACCACATCTCTAAGGCTCCAACACCAGCGATTAGAGATCTGAAGACAAATCACTTAACCTATTGATTCTCCCAGTAGAGGGCATTAAACTTACACTGATCCAGCCTTAGAACTGATAAATGGCACACTATTGCTGTATCACATTATGACAAGTATGAAAGTGCTTATGCTGCTGCATGATCTGAGATCTGTGAAGATGGACAAGGGTAAGTATTTTGTATTAATATCAAAAGAAGTTTAATCACAGGATTTTTTTTTTCCAGATATAGGTACTAAAAAAAAATCATCAGGACTTCATATGCCATAACAATGAAAATCAAATCCAGCAAGGCTTTTAATTTCCTTATTGTGTTATTTAAGCAATAAGACATGACCAAGTTTGTGTTATGCAGAGATATTGCGGTGCCTCGGGTGGATTGTGTTAGACATGAGACCGAAAACAGGAGCCAAAATCACCTGAAAAGAGATGTCCCAGCATAAATTGTATTCTTATCATTATCCTGCAGAGACCTCTGTAAATATTATTAGGAATAAAAGAATTATGCCACTAAAAAAATCCCCAAAGGATCAGTAGACAAATTAAATTATAAGCAATAAAAATACACCTCTGTCAATTTTTTTTCATATTTATTTTCCACTAGAGTGGATTGGTAAATATTTTCCAATGAAACATTTCAAAAGAAATGAAACTTTTTCATTTTAAATCGACATTTCCCTGTTTAATTACAAAACAAATGAACTTTTTTTTAGCATGAACTGAAAAACATTTGGTTTTTGATTTTGAACCTTTCCATAATTTTCATTTTTTTGTTTGTTTTTCATTTAAAAAAAACACACAGGACATTTAGAAAGAAACAATGTTTTCTACAAAGATATTTCATTTAGAAAAAGGATGTTTTCCATCCAAAAATGTTTGATTGTCTTTGATTATCTATTTTTTTTAATTACCTATTTTCCACCTTTTATTATATCCTGGTTAGGAAGCATCCTTTTCTTCCTGCATCTCCCATTTCCCTCTCTTAAATCCTTCTCCAAAAATCCTTGGGGCAGATTAATGGAAGTGTGATAGTTTACACCAGCTGAGGATCTTCCCTCTTCTATCCAGCTTGAGTATGTTCTGTGGGGAGCATGTTTTTTTCCTGGAAGAACTGTCTCTTAAAACCCACTTTTCTTGCTTTTGGAAAATGGCAGTGCCTACCAGTGGCTCACAGAGGTACTTTCATGTCAGGGACAGGCACAATCTCCTTTCTGTCTCTGCTAAATATTTGAATTAAAAGTACTTTATGAATAGGGGCCCGATCTTGCAAACACTTATGTAAGTGAATAGTAACTCACGTAAAGCTATTAATGTACGTAATGTTTGCCGAATGAGGGGTCTTGGATTTTATATTTGTTTTACTGCCTAATTTATAACTGAAAAACCTCCCAGAAAAGGGGGACTAGAGACAGGCGCAAAAAGCCTGATGCTGATTCCCCTAAGCACCCAAAATGCTCAATGATTTCAATGGGAATTTTAGATGTGCAAGGAATACCGCATCAAGCCCTGATAAATACTAGACTCACTTAGGGGGAAGAAGACAAACCACGAGAGGCCTGCAAAGCAGAGGGAGGTAGAGGAAGGGAGAAGTGGTCTCAGAGGGAAGAGGCTAGGGACATATAAGCATAGTAGATGGGGGAGGGAAGGGGAAATAAGAAAGAAGAAACATGTTGGGCAATCAAAATTGGTCATTTTGGTTTAATTACACAGCACTTCTCGAGTAAAGTATAATTAAAAAATAATTGTGACTGCAAAATAACAACAACAGTGCTCTGCACTTTTATGGCTTCTTTACTCAAAGGACTTTGACTAGTCAATGGGCATTACTTTTTTATTTCAATTGGAGTCAACCGAACCTCTAATTTATTATTCGGATAGGTAAACAAACCCTGTTCTGACTCAATATTGTGCTAAAATAGCATCATGCTCTATTCCAATTGCTGAATTGTGTCCACCAATTTATAGTGATTTTAGGGGGGTGTGCATATAAGTATGTGGAGAAATAAATGGACACACTAACTTTTAATAACTCATAGCAGTGGGCATAAATAAAAATTAGCTTATCCTTGTCCTGCAGTCAGTGTAATATGAAGAAAGTGTATTGCAAGCTATCCTGGTAGCTATTTATGTTAGTCAAAGACAAAGTACACTATGTGCTTTTAATTATAGCTGTGCCATTCTTACTGTGATAGATAAAGTTGTGTCAGCACTTCCATTACAAAACCCTATTTTTAGGGGTTTATAAGTCAGCTGCTAAAATTCGCTTTAGGCTGAAACTTGGTATGCAAAGTGTCAGCCTGCAAGCACTATTTTATAAATATGAAAAAAAAATACTTTTGGTCACTTCACTTTACAGGAAAGCAGTTTTTAACATTGTCATTTCTAACCAAGAAAAAGTTTCATTATTCAAATTCTACAGGCTTCATAGAAGCCGTGCTACATTTTTAAAAAATAGTTTAGCTTTTATTCATGTTTGTAGATTGACTACTATCCATATGCTGTAACTATTTTTAATCATGCATTTAAGCATATATTTTTATTTATATTTGTATGGTCCATGCTATGGGCCTTGTGAAGAATAGTAAACTATAAGACTTGCAGCACCTAGGCAACAACACCAACAACTGTTCTTTTACTATAGCCACACAATTTGAAGTATGTTATTCCACTTATTAGCATTGTTAATGTTTAATAACAGCAGCATTCATTCTTTGCATGAAAAATACACCATAACTAAATATGGGCTTGCTCCCTTCAGTCCTTACTCTGGCAAAACAACCAGTGACACCAATGGGAGCAGGAGAAAGCCCTGAGATTTCAACCTGTGAGCAAAATTCTGTCCTCAGATGCTTGTGAGGCTTCTATTGAAATTAAAAAGAGATCCATGCACACACCAAAGTACCTTGCCCTAAGTTTAGGGGACAGCATTTCAACGGCTGGGAACAAGGCTCCAATTCAGATCAAATGATTCCATTAGTCTTACTCATTTTATAATCTACACTAACAGAGATTAGCATGATCAATTGAAATGACCACTGAGTTATTAATACGGTGCTTTTTGTTTGTATCATGTCTATAGATATTTTTACCCTCCTGAGTGCAATGGTTCCTTTTTGCCCAATCCACCAGGTGACTTATATGTGCCTTTAAAAAAACCCATAAATGTTACACAGCTTCAAAACAGTCTAATATACTGAAGAATTATGGATATCAAATAATATATTTACTTGCTCTTGGTGGTTTGTGTGTTACTGTGCACCTTTTAAAAATGGCTAAAATACTTTTGATATGGTAAAAGCTCAAAGGTATTCTTTCCAGTCTTTAAGACAAATTTTACCTTCATGTGTGTGTGTATAGCCTTTGTTCAAGCGAATGTGTAAAAATTAATTTATAGTGTTAATTCCATGGAAAAAATCATGAGACTCCTGCTGAGAACTGTGCATGTGTATGCAAGAGTAGAATTTGGCCCTATGTATTTTCCAAAAGTAAATGAGCCTTTTAACACCATAAATAAATGTTATGATCCAAATTCAGGCCTAGTGCAAGCAGATGCAACTTCTAGTGGAGTGCTACCTACTTATTCCTCATTTAAATTTGGCTCTAATGGAATTTACGCCTTTCTCAAGTGATAAAGAGAGAGAGAAAAATGGAATGAAAACAAAAAAAAGTACATTTAGACTTGTAAATATTATCACTTTGATCCTTCAGTCCTTATAGAGGCAAAGCTCCTTTCAGTGGGACTTGTCTGCATTACCATTGCTGAATTTGGCCCTAAGACTGTATTACAAACTCAAAACAAACAGGAAATTCAATGATAAGGCTGATACTTCTCCATCCTTAGTGAACAGTTATGTTTTTTCCCCATCACAGCAGTAGGAGTTAACTCATGCATTCTGTTGCTCTCTGTCACTCACAGCTTCTACATTGCCCAAATAAAATATTTTTGTATCTGATGCACTCATATTTATTCAAAGCAATTACCATGTAATTATAACATAATTCAGAGAGGATAATAAAAGTCTATTGACAAAGGAGATCCGCTCTCTCCCAATCATTTGTACATTCTTGTTGTAAGCTGGAAAAACACTGATCTGCACAAATTCAGAAGAGCTAAGCTTCCTTTCCCTTTACTTCTAACGTGATGTATCCTAAAGAAGAAAACAGCAGTGAGCCAGCATGATCTAGTGCTAATAGCACAGAACTGGAATCTTCCTAGATGCAACAATCAAGGAATAATAACAGGTGACCAGTTAATCAGCCTTGGCACATAGACAACATGACAGACTCTAAATGTTAAATCCCTCTTTTAAATAACACTAATATAAAACATTGGAATTGTGCATTTTTAACAAGTTAATTCTCCCCTCCCCCCCCCCTTTTAGATGGGAAGGGGTGTGGCCTGTTTGTTGTTGCAGATTTTTTTTTATCCTGGTCTTTAATCCCAGACTTGGCTTGTTGCGCTTCAAATTGAAATATCCTGAACAGATGTAAAAACACATGTGAGCCACTGCTCACAAGCTGTGCAAAGCTTTGTTTCATCTGCTGATGATGTGAGCCTAAAGGAGATCTTTTTAAAATTTCATCACTATTCAAAAGGATAATTAATACGTACCCCCAGGCTTTGATTATGCTATACCCAGTGTGTACTGCTGGTACAAAAATAATGAGGCTCTCATCAGGCCGAATGAATACTTGCAGCAAACATTCAGTTTCCATAAGAAATTTAAGATTCAGCGGAGGTACCGTGTAGGTGGCTTAATCTAATTTTAATTTGTAACACAATACAATAGGTAAGATCATTTGTTTGTAACCAGCGCAGGCATTTTGTTTACATGAAACCCCAGTCAGCATTCAGCAGATGGTCTTTTTAAAGGCTTAATTGAAGTTTTCTAATCTAACCTTTTTTTTTCCTTTGTGAAAGAGGAAAATAAGACAAAAAAAATAAGAAATTACAAGGAAGCAGAAAAACAGCATTAAGACCATTTTGCAGGACATGTATGGTTTGTATGAAGAGGGCACAGGTTTGCCACACTATGCAGGTTTGATATTAGAAGAGGAGACAGCAAGGTCAGAGTTTTAAGCCTCTATTTTGATGCTTGGATGGGGCAAACCATGTCCTGTTTATATGTTTCTGGTGCAAAGGCCATGCCACAGCTAAATTGTTTCACAGCTACCAAGCTCATTAAATTAGCTCTCGGTTTTTCCAAAGACCAACCGTATCCGTCTCACTCTGGACTTCTCACAGGCTGATTATTTTGACTTTTGCACTTTCTACAATCAAGTTGTTTCTGCTGCAGCTCCATCCTGGTCTGCTCCTGCTGCCTCTGATATTACCACACTGACCACAATAAACACTTTCCCCCCACAGGCTCCAAGCTGCCTCTGGCAGCCTTCCAGTGAAATAGACTGGAATAAACCTTTCCCAAACATTTAAATACTCTTCACATACTTTGTATCCAAAGTGTCTGACTTTTTGGTTTTTAAAAAAATGAAATACAACATTTTTTCTGACTAATCCTGGGGAATGGATGGTGGGTGAATTTCACCCCAATGTGGAAGACCACAGGGTGCAGGGCTCTGCCCCACTTATGCTTTGGGTGGGGATACACTGATACAGTAGTCTGGCAGAAGAGCTGCCACACCTTCAGTGTGTCAAACATAGGCTGGCTAGAGGTGATGTTGTAGGTGGGCCAGGTGCAGGCTGGGTAGATGTCACAAAGCCAGAGGCCTTGTGCAAGTGATGGAGGAGGGGCGGAAGCGAGTAGGTGGACTATTACTCTATAGCTACCAGCCTGCTTTTTATGTGAATGGAATTAGTCACACAGGATTTGATTCTGTTCCTATTACTCGGAATAAATAGTACTTTGCTCTGAACAGGAGTACTCAAGATAAAGATACTGTTCAATTGAAATGACAGGACCAGAATCTAATTGATAGTAAGCAGAAGCTCTGGAGACTGTTTTTTATCCAGAAACTTCTTATTGATCATCACCATTTGCAAATAATTATATGCTTGGTCCTTCCTATATTCTTTTATTTTACAGTCTTTCTTACAATATTACCCCGCTAATGGCTTAAATGGGAGTAGGTAGCAGTGAGAATGACAATTAAGACAGAAATTAGCTAT
The DNA here is from genome assembly GCA_007922305.1 of Dermatemys mawii. Lineage (NCBI taxonomy): Eukaryota > Metazoa > Chordata > Testudines > Dermatemydidae > Dermatemys > Dermatemys mawii. The sequence continues at coordinate 15,996,061 of ML677364.1, forward strand.
GGCAGGTAATTCAGTTAGGGTAACTATCCATAGTAACAGATGCAAAATTTGGAAACATAAATAGGCTCTTGCATAACTATTTGGTTTGGTTCACAAAGGGCACTTTGGAATCAGTATTGCAGTGCCTAACTTCAGATGCCCTGCCCCCTAAGGAAATCCACAGCCCTGAGTTATGCACCCAGTTATGCATACAATGCATGAGGAGAGCTAGACCCAAGAATGGGATTCACAAAAGCCAGCATGCTAAGTAGGAAGGTTTCCAAATTTGAAAATGTTGACCTATATGCCGTTAAGTTGAGGCTAAATTGTGACTTTAACTCATATGTCCTACTAGTGTAGATACAGTGTCTCTTATAGCTCAGAGGAGTTTGGCCATAGTGATATCCTACAGAAGCTGATCCATTTCACTGGCTGCAGTGAAGGATGGTATATAGGGTGAAGGATCCATATAGCCTTTCCTCCTGCCCTGAACATTCTTGTCCACGAGGAATAAGATAGCACCGATTTTCTAGGGCTAAACATTTTTTCAGCTGGCAGAAGTTTGCATTCCACAAGAACATTTTCTTTCTTTACAATTGTATAAATAGAACCACCTCCTCCTCCTGTGTTTTGTGCAGGGGCCCATTAGAATGCCTCCTGGACTAGGAGTTGCAGGCGAGATAGGCTGGAGAACGCTTAGTTTAAGGAGCTCACTGGGGCTTTGACAAGAGATGGGGGTCAGGATTTAGGTGGCTGTATGCATGTCCATAAGTAGATTTTCAGGTGCCATGGTGACTGTACTGGTGGAAACTTAATTGTCTAAGGTATTCTGGTAACTGCAGGATAGGCAACAGCTGAGTGGTAGTTTTGAGAATCTAAATTATGGACATAGGCCCCTAAAGTCATGAAATTCTTTGTGGATTTAGGCATCTAAATCTCTTTGTGGGTTTAGACCCTACATTTAGGTGCCTGGATCCCTGCTTAGGCACTGGACTTCAGTAGGAGCTGCAGGTTCATAATGCCTTTGAAGATAATCATTTAGGCACCTATATATGGTTTTAGGTACCTAGCTTCAAAGATCCAAATTTGAAAATGTTGGGTCTCGTGCACTAAGTATCAAATACATCTCTCAAATTGAAAGGAAACTTTGCATTAATTGTTTGATATAAACTATCTGAAGCATTGAATACATGTTGAAAAGAATTCAAGTGTGTGTCTTTCTTGCCACAGTAAGGAGCAACAGTCATTCATCTTGAGTGTCTCCTGTGAAGTAACATATTGATCTTACAAGAGGGAGTAGAAAATGACATATGGGTAAATACATAAGAAAGTATTGTTTGTTTAAAAATCATTGCATCATTTGATTGTCCATGTATTGAGAGACAGACAGTGTAATTTAGACTGAAATCCTTCTTCCTTAAAGAATATGAACTTTTGGTTTAAAATTTCTGACTCTTTCCAGGACCGGCTTGCAAGGGGGTTATGATATTTTTGGTGTGAGATTCATTTAAATGGATTTGCTTGGTGTGACACTCAGAAAGGTTACCATTCTAACAAAGCTTGTTTTCATGGTAGAAGCTTTTTGAATCCATAGGCAAGGCTTGGTTAAGTGACTTCATGTCGATTCATGCTAACTTGCTGTATCACTTGAACTGGGACTAAGATGCAGTTCTGATGCAACAATAGAATGTTTAGAAGAGGAAATTAATTTCCAGAATACCAAATTGAGATATAATTATCACATGAGCTCAAACATAAATAATGAAGCAGTGCATGATAACTGGGGAATTCCAAAAAACTGGTGGTATAATTAGCCCCTGCCTACCAGACGCAAAAGGACAAGGGGGCTAGAACAATCATTTTTATACTGAATTTTCAGAGGTCAAGTAAATGCAGCCTCTTTCTCTAGAAAGCAAGTAAAACTGCCTTCTGCTTAGCTGAGTTGACTAGCTAATCTATCTCCCTAAATGTATGTGCCTCATCCACCAGTAGAGTATCAAGCCAGCACTGCGCACAGTAAATAGAAGTTCCACAGGACTTCCGTCATGTGATTTATTTCAGTGAATCAACTTTAAACTCAAAATTCGTCATGAATTTCAACCTGATAAAATTAAAAACTATTCTAATATTGAAAAAAATCTCTCAAAAAGCTACTACGTAAGTATCCGGCTCTATCGAAAGAAGGACAGGAGACACTTGATAGGCATTTAATCAGGCTGCAACTTTATTATTAGATACCTGAGACTACCTAGCAGATACAAGTGTACAGTGCAGGCAACTCCATGTTCATTCAATAACTACCTAGGGGCTTCTTCCAGTCCCCCTTCATTTTCCATCCAGGTTTCACAGCCAACCCATGGCTGGACCTTATCATCCATCCCACTCCCCCCATAGGATGGTTAAGGTGCACTAGAATAAAGGGGGGTTGGCTCTCTGCTTTATCATTCATAGGAGCCCCAAACTTCCCCCCATTCTGTTCCTTTAACCAACACCTCATTTTAAAGTCCTTTACCAAGCCATTTTATATGGTCACTAGATGCCTTCCCCATGGAGTAGGGACATCATCCCCACACACTCACATAATGAGTCGCAACATACAGCCTAACCCCCTTTCCTCCTCACCATAACTAGCCCTTCCTGAACCTGCTGTGAGGAAAATGAAGAAACCCCACTCCACCTAGGCCAGTCTGATGGTGAGGGAAAAATTCCTTCCCAGCACCCCTTAACAGGAGCAGCTAGCATGATGCCCATAGCAGATCCTGTCAAAACCTGGTATTTTGCCACCTCAAGGGAAGGGAGATTGAGTGCTGCTTCACCTGCTGTGTAGAAAAAGGACTTCTCCCATCTGGGCTTGCAATTTTTCAAACCTTCCTCACTGCTACTCTTCCTCCCACAAGCCCAGACAACGTCCCCCCTGCTTAAGGTAATGGTGTGGTGCGGTCAATTTTGTGGACTTAAAAAAAACCTAGAGCAAATCATGAGTGGTTTGTGGGTTTGAAATTGCACCAAGGCCGATCACAAATAACTTTCTTGGTTCAAGGAGGCCAGTTCAGAGAGCTCTGATTACTGTATTTTAAATGTATATGAAATATAGACGGAAAGTTGAGCAATACTGCACATGCAAACAATACAAATGAAAAGTTTTGATCAAACCACGAGCAAGAGAATTACAAAGTTGGTACATTTCCAGGGTCACAACATAATGTTGGAAGTTAGGTCAAGAGTGCATATAAATATAAGAGTAATAGGAACAGAGTTTCAGTGAAATTGGAGTCTGGAAAAAGAGGGCATATGTTTTTAAGTTACAACTCACACGAAATAGTGCAGTTAGTTACATTCTTTTAAGTCATACTGAGTATGCTATATGACTTTACTTTCAGATCTGAATGGACACATTTCCACAGGCCTCAGATTCCCTGTGCAGATGATTTCAGTGGCACAAAACTGAGTAATTAACACTTTTCAAAACATTGTTGAAAATAGGAATTAGGTACCTACATTTCTTGGGTACTTTGAAAATCCCACTAGGTGCCTAACTACCTTTAAAAGTCTAGTCTTGTAGGATTTGCTTGAGGTCACACAAGAATTTTGCAGAGCAGGGAAGTGAACCCCCATCTCCTAAAGCACACATTTGTGCCCTAACTATATAACCAGCCCTCCTTCTCCTTTAAAGCTGTTAGAAAGATTTATGTTAAATTGTTCTAATCTAGAACTAAAACATGTTGTATCAGCCTATAGGCATCAAAAAGTAGTGTAGCATTCTTTCAGAAAACAGGGTAATTAATATTAAGGTCAATGCCAGAGATTTTGTTACCATAAAATCTGCCTCCTGTGTCTGATCTGCACCACAAAATGTTATCATGTCTGAACAGAATTGTTAACAATCATGTTAACTGATCTTGGACCTAACACAGTTTCGGGATTAGTTAGACCAGGACAAACTGTGTTCAGCATTGGCAGATGATACAATTGTAGACAATCATGCTCAGATATAGTAAATATTTGTAGTAGTGGACTGGATTTACAAGAACAGACAATAAAGGTATATGAAAGTTAAAGCTTTGTTTTATTTGTATGGCAGCCTAAAATTAGTCTTCTGTATTTGTGACGTGTCTTTTAGTTTTTAATTTGTCCATGTAGCCAAGTGATACAACTTCAGGGCATCAGTGTGATGATCTAGTTACCATAATGAACAAAACAAACAAACCCTACTATATTTCAGAACAAAATTCCAAAGAGATACTTATTTTATACTTGAAGGAAAAATTCAACTCACCTCACATTGCATGCTATTTGGTCCCATTTGAGTGAATAAAGCTAGCTATTTGGTTTCAGGCTTGACATCCAGATTCCCATTCTGTAGTTGATCTCATTTGTTTCCACCAAACAAAAGAGCTCCCCTCCCACCCTTCCTTTGAATAAGGTAAATGATCAAACCCAAATCCCAGGTTAATGAGTGCCAATCATAGCTCCAGCCCCCATTTCAGACTTGGCAACAAGTTCCCCAAGCCTTAGCAAACAATTATCATTCTGCTCCTGTAGAAATTGATTCTTGGGTTGACGAGAGCAGTCCTCCCTCGGCTGGTAAGGTCCTGCCATGGGAAGCAATTACTGCAAGATGCCAGCTGACAGACTCATTCCGTGGAAAGTCAGGTTGTCTTGATCCTCAGGCACTCTCTAGGCAAATTGTATCCTCACACTCATCTCAAACCTCTTATGAACTGTTGGCTTCTATCAGGAAAAATGGATTGTACCCTTTGTTTCTGTGGCATTTGATAGAATAAAACTGGACATCCTGCCTGCACAATAAGATTTAATTTTAAAATTCTAACACCAAAATGCTGCAGTATGATAAAGAAAAAAAAGAAGCATAAAGCAATGAAGATTGCTACTTGCTGAAGGGAACATTAATAGAACGCAGCTAGCGTGACTTTAAAAAAAAAAAAAAAAAGAGAGAGACCCAAATTCCATTAGCAGAAGCCTGTCTCCAGTGATCAGAATTTTCATTTTTCCCATAATTTTCTAACAGTTTGTAGTACCACTTTCACTTCCTTTCTTCTGACATTTTTTTTTTTATTACATCTTTGATATTCCAAGGAGGGCGACTGGGAAAAAGTAAAGATTGTCTGCATAATTACAGCCAATGTGACTCTGTTTGAACTCTGACTGAGACTTTGCCAAATGCTGGAGAGACAGAGACACAGAGCCAATACCAGCTGCAAAAAGAAGGTGGCATTAAAAGTCAGCTGCAATCTATTAATCTTGATATCTAGCAACAGATGATCCAAATGTGGAACTGACTAAATAAAACAGTGAGCCATGTGCTTCACTTCAAACACAATATTGCCAGTGAGAAGTACCAACATTTGATTTCACAAATTCATATGATGAGAGTCACTGTTTATTTGTTTGTTTATGGTGGTGCCCACAATGTGCTAGGGATTTTCCAGACATTCATGAAGAAATGGTTCGTACCCATCACAATTTGCCGGTCTAAGGACAGAGAAACAAATAGGTTGAGGCTAGAAGAACGGGAACAACAAGCTGAGATTTTTTTTAAACAAGTCAGTAAGTCTATTTTATTTTGTTCTCTTGGGTTTTTACATTGCACCCTTCTCTGTAGTCTGAGCACCCACTATAGTAGAAATGGGTCTTCAAGAAGGACCCAAATATAGACAAGCACATCCCAAATGCTGCTTTACGCTAGCATGCGCACAAGGAATGTTGGGAGCTCCATGTGAACATCGTCAAGTGATTTTCTGGAGACTGAAATATGAGCCATGTCTCTCCATATCCACATGGGTAGGAAATGTAATTCTTTTTTTCCCCAATTAGAGTGTTTCTATAGAGTGGAAAAATTCTATGTATATAACTTTATTTTTACAAGAATCAGAGCAGTAGCCATGTTAGTCTGGATCTGCAGATGAGACAAAGAGTCCTGTGGCACCTTAAAGACTAACAAAAGTATTGAAACATAAGCTTCCGTTGGCTAATACTCACTTCGTCGGATGTATAATTACAGCCAATGTAGCTGTGTTTGAACTCTGACTGAGACTTTGCCAAATGCTGGAGAGACAGAGACACACGTCGATGTATCCGACAAAGTGAGTACTAGCTTCAATACTTTGGTTAGTCTTTAAGGTGCCACAGGACTCTTTGTCACTTTATTATTACAAGAATATTAATAATCGTTTGATTTTTTTGATGTTCATAAGGCCTAAGTAATATTATTTTAAATATTCAGACCAAGACCCCCCACTTGTGTTTATCAGCATAACTTCATTGAAGTCCAGGGAGCTATATGGATTAACAACAGCTGAGGATCTGGCCCTTATTGTTTATTCTTTCTAGCATTCTGAGGAAGCATTCATTAGGGTTCCTCCTCATTAAATTTCGGCTTTTGAGATTTTTCCCCTGAAATCTATTTACAATGTGTTTTTTTTTTCCCCTTGGATTATCAGTTACACTCCAGATTCAGTAAGGGCTCAGTATACCCTTAGAAAGCCTTTTAACCTGTCTGGTAAGTTAAAACTCTCCAAATCTCACAGGCCCACAGGGTTTCCCACCTTCATTAATTACTAACCCCCTCCTTGTCCTCTTAAACTGGGTCATGAATTAATTTAGAAAGTTAATTATGCAATCCCCCCCCCCCATTTCATGTATGCCTTTCATCCTGCTGTCCATTGGCTATCAACAATCTGAAAATGTCACCACATAAATGAAGAATGGTTAATGCAAATTTAGGGCTGCGAAGAAAAAAACCCCAGCTATGTATTATCATCACACTTAATCATTATTTAGAAAACACTTTATTTTTCCCCTTCTTGCCCTGCTATTATATGGTACATTTTTTAGACCTTGTAGAGAGCACTAAATTCCATTGTTCATTTGAGGAATATTATCTTCATGTAAGAACATAAAAAATAGTAGGAATGGCTATACTGGTCAGGCCAATGCTCCATCTAGCCTGGTATCTTGTCTTTTGACAGTGCACAGTGTCAGATGCTTCAGAGGGAACAAATACAATAGGGCAATTTTTGAGTGATCCATCCCTTGTCATCCAGTCTCAGCTTCTAGCAGTTAGAGGTTTAAGGACATCCAAAACATGGAGTTGTGTCCCTGACCATTTTGATTCATAGCCATTGATGGACCTATCCTCCATAAATGTATCTAATTCTTTTTTGAATCCAGTTATACTTTTGGCCTTCACAACATCACCTGGCAATGAATTCCACAGGTAGACTGTGTGTTGTAAAGAGAAGACTAAGGAGGAATATAATAGAGGTCTATAAAATCATGAATGGTGTGGAGAAAGTTAATAAGGCAGTGTTATTTACTCCTTCACATGACATAAGAACTAGGGGTCACCAAATGAAATTAATAGGCAGCAGGTTTAAAACAAACAAAAGGAAGTACTTCATACAACACACAGTCAACTTGTGGAACTCATTGCCAGAGGATGCTGTGAAGGAGAAAACTATAACAGGTTTCAAAAAAGAATTAGATAAGTTCAGGGAGGATAGGTCAATCAATAATTATTAACAAATATGGTCAGGGATGCAACCCCATTCTCTGGGTGTTCCTAAACTCAGACTGCCAAAAGCTGGGAGTGGATGACAAAGAATGGAACAATCAATGACTGAATGTTCTGTTCATTTCCTCTGAAGCATTGGCATTGGCTACTGTAGGAAGACAGGAGACTTGGCTAGATGGACCATTGGTCTGACCCAATATGGCTGTTCTTATGTTCTCATGTTGTGTGAAGAAGTAATCCTTATATTGGTTTTAAACTTGCTGCCTATTAATTTTATTGGGTGCCCTCTGGTCCTTGTGTTGTGGGGAAAATAATGCTTTCTTATTCACTTTCTCCACACTAATCATGATTTTATAGATCTTAACATATCGCCCCCTTAATCATCTCTTTTCTAAGATGAACAGTCCTAGTCCCAGTCTGTAAGTAGAATACATTCCCAAGATGCAGAAAACAGCAGGTAAGAACAGGGAAAGGACTAAGTGATACAGATTAACACGGCTACCCCTCTGAAACCTGGCTCTCCCTAGTCACACATTTATTAATAAGTACGTATTTACTATGCAAAATGGGTAATGGAGAAAATGGGTGATACATTCCTAGTAACATACTATGCTGTAGACTTGAAAACCCTCTTCATGGTGTTTCTTTTTAGCTGTGCATTGGGGTGTGGAAATGAGACGAGAAACAGCTTGAGAAGGCTTTCAAGACCTGTGCCAGATGCAAGAACCAAACAACCTTTGCAGGTTCTTCTGCCAGCTCTCATGGACCTGATCTAAAGTCTCTTTAATGCTGATTAACAATGGCTCTACATTTAAGGCATACACATGATTGTTCATTTGTTTTTCCCAGGAGGTGTAAACCGACTGTAAGATTGTCAAACACTCCCTCCCAAATAATCTTAGGACTGCATCTTTTACGGTGAACTTTTTTTTTCAACTTTTTTGGTGAACTTTTTTTTGTCCTGAGCATGCTGCCATAATTTCTTGGCATTGTGCTGAATATTTGCCATAGTACCTTTAGAGATGCAAATATCACAATGACAAAGTGCATTTACTAACAATCGTAGCTAATATTAACATCAGAATGCTTTGTGTTTCTCTGTCATCCAGCAATCAAACATGGCAAATGCTTTTTTCCCCAATATATTAATATTAATAAAGCCTCATAACACTCTTGTGAGGTAGTACATTTCAGGAAGCTGAGACACAGGGCAACTCACACAGGCCTGGATCTACAGAGGGACTTAGGCACATTGAAATGCTTAGCACTGCATCTTGTAACTTTTAGGTACCTTGCAAATCAATCGTATCCACAAAGCCTCAGTTGGACACTTACAGGGTTAGGCAGCAGCTGAGTGGTGGTTCTGTGAATTACAGTTGTGCCTAAAACTGAGATTTAGGTGCCTAAATCTGAGCTTTATGCACCTAAATCCTTTGTGGATTTGGCCACAGTGAGTCTGTGGTAGAGACAGGAATAGGTTGCAGACCTCCCAAGTCCCAGTCCTGGGCTTTAATCATGAGATATGCTACATAAATTAATTCTAGGAAGAAGCATTAAGAGATTAAAATTTTACACTAACTCAAGACAAAGGACAGAGGTTGCTCTAATACTGCGGTATTCCACAGGAAGTAGTATCTACAAAACAGTACGCTTGCAGCAAATCTAACACATGCACTGTGGGGATCATTTGTCTTGGCATGCTGCCATTTCTTTGTTTGGAGTTAACTGGCAAATTTGAAACAGTTAGAAAATCATAACCTTGTAAGCAGATTACAGGAAATATGACTGTGAATGAAACTGCTCTGAGGATTAGGTTAGGTGAATGCCCATTCAAATTGCATAAAGGTTTCAAATGTTACTCATGTCACTGAGGGGACTACATATTCATCAAAGTATCACAAAGAGCTCATTTTATATTAATGGAGAGGTCGTGCAGCCTTCCAGAGGAATTCCATTGCAAGGCAGCACAAATCGATGTGCCATTATTTTAAGCGTTACCAATTTGAAGCCCTCCCAGTTCACAAAAGATCTTGAATTTGCAAAAATGACACAGTCACCTGGAGAAGAAGTCAGTGCCTTTTTTTTTCGTCTGGAGGAAACATGACGGAAATCTAGCAAGTGTCTCTGCATATAGAAACTCAGTTGAGACTGTAAATTAGATATCCATGTTCTGTGTTCAGTAAAGCTTTAAAATATTATGTAACATATATACAGTACTAGTGTTCTAAGTACACTTTATATAACTGCAGTCCAGGAATTTGAAAGTTTGGGTTTTTTACAATCCTCACCTGTTTAATACTGAGAACACTTGCAGCCATCTGTTCTGTTAAAGTTTATAGTGGAAGCAGCCGAAACTTCACACAAGTATACCATACATGGCTCTAAGTATCACAGTTTGAAGTATACACATGTATAGGGGATGTATGTGTGTGGTATCATACAAACTCTATGCACCCAAACATCTGCACCTCTGGAATATCCAAGATAGGTAATGCTAATTAGGGTACTTCTCTAAGTGCTTCTCCTCTTTTCAAGTATAATGGTACTGTTATCCACATTGTTAAAATGAGATGTTAGGGCTTTTTTCTAAGCAAAGAAAACACTCTACAGTCCATATCTATGTGAAGGAAAAGGGGATCAGAAATTAGCAAAGGAGTCTGTGGGCTGGTAGGAAGCATCAAGTATGTTTCTGCATGAAATCATTATTTGGACATTGTTAATTTTCTGCAGTATTTCCTCCAATTTCATCTTTTTTGGCTTTTCCTGACTTTTCCCGATTGCCCCATCCTGCCTTCTGTGTTTGTTGGGAAAGCAGACCCACCCACACAATGGTTGTACAATTAAGTATATATCTGAATACACATTTAGAAAGCAGTCTGTGCTGTGCTGCTATGATACCCAATTCAGATTGTTCAGATTAACGACATCTACATGCCTAATTTATTACTGTAATTATTGTGATAATTTAGAGGAGATAAATTGAAATCTATTAGAATTTAATGTAAAAAGCTGTAATTAGTCTGCTTTAGAGAGGGGAAAAAGCCAATGTACATAACTGAAAATCCATTAAGCCAATTATAATGCTACCGAGGCAGAAAATATGCAGCCATCTAAAATATATCCATGGCTTTAGCATAACTGTACCCTAAGTATACAGATCCGTGTATCAGATTCCTTCATTAATTTAATAAACATATCAAGGCAAAAAAATCAGAGAAACCCTTAGTCATCATAATTAATGCACATGGTTCAGACAGCGGGTTAGTGGGGGATGGGAGCGGGGATTTTGTTGCCATTGAGCAATTATCATGTAAATAAAAACAGCAGCAGAGAATTGGAGGGGGTTTATGGGAGAGAAAGATATATTGCTAATCATGGCAGTGGCTTTCTGAGCTATTCCCAGAAGTGCTAAAAGCTGTCCTGGTGCAATTAAATAATAATAATAATAATAATAATAATAAAAAAAAGAGAAGGAGCAATGGCTATCACCTATTTACTGTCAAATTAATTCAGCCGCTCCTGAGATGCCATCTGTATCAGGAGAGCGAAGGTGTCACTAGCTTTACGATCCATCAGGAGAAGTGAGAGCGCTGTTCTGTTTGATAGCTCTGATAACGGGAAGAAGCTAAGCAATTGCAACAGATACATCATAGATTTTCTCATAATTACCTGACCTGTTACACTGTGTCACTCTGCCGCCAAACACACTGTTTTTATGTCAGAAGCTGTATGGGCATTCTTCACTTTGATCATTCTGTATTCTGCAGATGTCAGCATTACTGTATTTTAATTGACTCTGGGGTAGCATTAAAAAGCACCTTCTATTTCGGTTGCTTAGACCTGATGAGACTGACAACCTGGTATTTATGAACATTAGGCCTTCATGGTAACTATGTGAGGAACTGTTAAATCCCCTAAGTAGGAATAACAAAACGATGTTAGTAAACCTGTTAAGAAACTGCAAAAAAGCACAGCTGACATTCTCCAGCCATAAATATGGTAAACGTTTTCAATAAATTAGACTCTGGAGTCAAAAGTGCATGGTCTATCATAATGTGCAATTAGGATTTTAATGGTATTTTGGATCAGTTATTACAGTTGTCAAGGCCTCGGTGGGTAAAATGTTGGTGCCCTACAAACAAGGATGGCTGACAATCTCTGCATTCCTGGCATATCCCATTTGCCATGTTCATCTTTTGCTCCTTCTCACATTGATAGAGACAGGTAGACTATAGATCATTTAGCTTTCTTACAGCGATCAGTGCAATCATCAGTCATGACAGCTAAATGGTGCACATCTCCTAAGCTACTGTAGAAACAACATTTGTGGATTCCCAGAATCCCTCAGAACACTTCCAGGTGGTCCACAGAGGTATGTTTTCCACAACAATGAGACGTGTTAGTTTTCAAGCAGTCCACTACTTGCTACTTGCCTAAGAGTGTAGTGTTGTCTAGAAACTTTTCTGACCCTCTACACTTCAGAAAGAGCCAAGCATCTCTCTACATTGTTTGTTGCTGTTTCAAAATCATATCTTTCCTTAAGGTACAGATGATAGGGAAGATTTGGTAAAGTATAAGATCCACCAAAAGGACACAGAATTCACATATGCTGAATGGGGGACTTAATCAAGCAGCTACCTGCATCAGCGTAAAGTAAATGTATTTTATCTGGCACTTAGCATATAACTCTTTTCAGGTATGCAAGTAGTATAGCCATCAACAGAAAGGTGTGTGAATGGTATTGGAGGGGAAGTGTTCTACAATATAAAAAAAGTTTGAGAACTACTGTGTTAGAAGGAATGTAAGCTCACAGGATCTCGTATACTATAGCTGACCAGCTATTCCTCTTGTGCAGTATGCTGTATCTAACAGACGGGTTAAATACCAAGGAGGGAGAAGACTTATTTAAGTTAAGTGCCAGGGTTAACACAAGAACAAATGGATATAAATTGACCATCAACAAGTTTAGGGTTGAAATTAAATGAAGGTTTCTAACCATCAGAGGAGTGAAGTTCTGGAACAGCCTTCCAAGGAGAGCAGTGGAGGCAAAAAAACCTAATGGGCTTCAAGACTGAGCTTGATAAGTTTATGATGGAGATGGTATGATGGGACTGCCTACAATGACAGGTCGCTGATCTGCAACAGTTAGTAGCAAATATCCTTAATTGCTGGTGATGGGACACTAGATGGGGAGGACTCTGAGTTACTACACAGCAAATAATTTCCCAAGGTCTGGCTGTTGGGTCTTGGTGAAATGCCCCTGGTCCAACTGACTGCCAGATCTGGGTTAAGGGAGGAATTTTCCTTTGGGTCAGATTTGTTTGTTTTTTTGCTTTCCTCTGCAGCACAGGACATGGATCATTTGCAGATTTAAACTAGAGTAAATGGTGGATTCTTTGAAACTTGAATGCTTTAAATCATGATTTGAAGAGTAACTCAGCCAGAGCTGATTGATCTATTACAGGAGTGAGTGGGTGAGGTTCTGTGGCCTGCAATGTGCAGGAGGTTAGACTAGGTGATGATGATGGTCCCTTCTGCCCTTAAAGTCTATGCATTTATGAGATGCTTCAAAGGAAGGACAGAAATATAAAGTCATAGATTAATATGAGATAAAATACAGATGGAAAAGACTTATTAGGTTATCCAATAAAATGGTTTACAGCCCTTCCAGACCGAAGGACAAACATATTATTTCAACGTGCTGCAACCAACATTTTGGGGCAGAACACTTTACATTGCTTAGGCAGAACAAAGGGAGTGCAAACTGCCCACAAGCCCCCTACTGGAGACTCCGCTGACATGGTATAGAGCTAGCATATCTAGATTGTATGCCTCCATCCCTACAGGTGCTCGCAAAGGGGGCATCTTGGAACAATGGAGGGAGAGTAGCTAGAATTTGTTTAACTCTTGCTGTACTCAGTTGGCATATTCTCCTTTGGGGACCACAGCCAGCTGGTACAAGTTAAAGAAGCCCCTAGACTTCTCTAGCCTATGCTGTGACAGAGAATCAGGGAGCTGATGGTTCTCATCTTTTCTTTCTCCCCTCCCCAGTGCTGTCCTGTAAAAGGAAGTGGACTCATCCTTCACTAAAGCACATGGAAAGCCAATACACTCTCTGAGACTTCCACAGCCTGGCAAGTAGTTCCTACATTCCCTGTCTGTAGTCATTCAAACACTTCAGTTTAAAAGTAACAGGGCCCGGTTCAGTTCATAGTTAGATACAAATTTTCTTTGCAATATAGTCATTTCAAGGGCCAGAATTCTCTCAACAGCTCTTGAGACCGCTAATCTAGTCCCTCTCCCTGTCAGTACAGAAGCCACCCCTGCAGCGTGATTTCTAGTGCTTTACTAAGTATCATTTTAAATTGAGGTTCCACCAGTTTCTTTAGGAGACTATTCCACATTCTAACAATCTCACTCTGAGGAACTGTTGCTAGCGATGTCAGCGGAAAACGTAGCTAACGATTTTGCTCCATATTTTCAAAGCACAGTATATTAGTATATTAGTGGTTACCTTGAATTATAGAGGGATGAAAAGTATCATTATAGTAAACAAAATGTTCAAGAACAGCTGAAGCTTTGCCAGGTCTTTTTCTGGAATTCTTTCATGACAGAGACAGTCTTATATATATATGATGGTACATATATATGTATATCACACCGAAGATAATGTTGCTCAGTTGTAGAATTTCCAGTTAGGTAGATTAATTTCACTCTTACTTTTGGTTCTCTGTGATCTTCACAAGCTGTTCCAGGTTTTCTCCCTGCCAGACCACATTCCAACAGATCTTTCTGAGTTCCTTCTTATACCATCTTGGAAACGGTACTGGAAGAACTTGAATACAGTATGTGGAGGGAGGATGGACATTATAGTTAGGTTAGGTCTTCCCATTAATCAACAGATTATGCCATCTAGAATTGTTGGTTCCAAAATCTTGAAGCAGGCATGCAAAGTTAATTGAGAACAATTTGGGGGAAAAGATCTATCCCGAGGTATTTGAAGCCCTGAGATGATCAGCTGCTCTGGAAATCTGGTGGGAGGTAAAATGTAATTAAATGTTCCAAGCAAATTGTATTAGATTTATTGATATTGCTTTTACATTCTGATATCCTCAGTAAGGTTTCAAAAGAAACTGAGTAGCTGGCTTATTTAAAAATGGCAAAGTAGCACTATTTGTAGATTACATTCAGTGTTCATACTCATTTACTTTTATACTTTACTTTGGAAATAGAACCCAATCCAACTTCCACTGAAGTTAACAAGGCACTTTTCATTGCTTGCAATGGGAACTAAATTAGGCAGATAGTGAATTTCACATCACAGTTACTACAGGCTTTATGAAAACAGCAAAACGTAGGGACAGAAGCCAGCCTTTCCTAGTCTTTCACCGAAGGAATTTTCTGATTGTATGCCATGTAAATATGAAAACAGTTTAGGGAATTGTAAAACAACTTTAATCAGGAGATAAACTGCCTACCTTTTCTAAGACTTGCAATAAAATTTGCCAAATGACATATTAAGCGGCTCTGAAGCGTGGACAGAAGTCTATTAAGTTCAGAGAATTCTGGTTGATGTTCATCTAATATGAACATAATACTGTATATCTTATGATACTGACTTCCTTTGTAAAGCACTTTGAGAACTAGTGATGAAAAGTGCTCTATAACAGGTAGGCATTATTATTATTGCTGCTTGTTGATGTACCTAAGAGGGTTGCTAACTGGTATATATATATAGCATCAGGGCTTGATCTTGCGGCTTGTATTTGGATAAATTTACAGTTTCAAGGAATTCTGAAATATCTGCAGTGGCTCTGGTAAAGTAAAGGAACATAAGAATTGCTTGTATTGGATCAGACCTAGGGCCCATCTAGTCCAGTACAAGTTGCTTCAGAGAAAGGTGAGTGTAACAACCTCACAGTAGACAGATGTGTGGTAGTTTCCCTTCCACCAATTTGCCTGGTTTTTAATGGCAAGAGATTTAGAAAGCCTTCTACATTTTCTATCATCATTAGTTAGGCTAACTCTTGATAGCCTTGATAGCCATATAACCATTTGAGCTCTTTTAAAATCTAAGTTCTTGGGCTCCATTAAGGTTATACCATATAACTCTATGCTCAGTTGGAAGTGATACCATATTGCATTATGGGACCTGTAGTCTGGCTAGAGAGCCTAGCTCAGAAGATGGAATAGGGGCATCAGGCAGTCAAACTACAACTCCCATGACTCAATGCTTTCTGTAGGGAAATGCAATTTAATGTTGAACTGACTTGAAACTAAATGCTTTGGGTCAGTTCAGCAAACCAAAATATATTCATTTGGAAAGTTGGAAAACTTCAGTAAAATTGAAATTTTCCCATGTAAAATTTTGACTTTGTGGAATCTGCACTTTTAATCAAAAAAGCATGCCAGTGGAAAATCCTGGGCAATGTCTAATCAGTGTACAAGTCAAGATTTAAAAGGGTAGGTTAAGCGGACCAATACACAACATGCTTTGTTACCAAATTTGAACAGCATTAGTGCAAAAAAAATCTATGCTCTGGTATTAACTATAAGCTTTCTGAGAACTGGAACTTCTTCCATTTTTAATAGTAACACTAAAGAGTTTCTGCTGTTGTAGGCTTTTTGGATTCCTTTTTAATTAAAGATGCTCCACCAATTTTTTTATTTTATTTTATTTTAAACACACATTGGTTGTAAGTGTTATATGCTTGTTAACACACATGCAGTTCAAAGTATGTTTGGTCAGGCATTCTTAAAGAATTCTATATTTTAAGTCTATAGTCAAGGAATTTCCATTAGACTTGTTGTCTTACTGTGTACCTGTTCATTTCCCAGATGTATATTTGACTATTCTCCAAAATACTTATTTGTTTTCTAATTGATTTATGGACATTTTGCTAGTACAGTGCAGCGTACTATTTGAGCATGTATACAGTAGGACCAATAGACAAAAGATAAGCAATTTACAACTTAGACCAGTACTTAGGTCAGAGAACTTAAAGGATTCTAGCAAAGATGTAAACTTGAATAAAAAGGATATTCTTTCCTCCTTGGATTCAAGTTGCCAATAGTTTGCAAGGCAGTGATCTTTTCAGAAATGTTCTCAGACTCTGGTACAGCTTTGATTCTATCTTATAACATTATAAGCACTGGAAAATCTTTTCTAACAAACCATTCCCAAACTAGAAAGTGAAAATACTCAATTTTGAGACCTCAGATAAAAACCATTGAGTGATTCAGCAAATAAATAACGGTCAGACTCAGAAGGTCATAAAAGCTGTAGTTGCTAAATTTGAGCCCAGAGAGAATTCCTGAAGTCAATGCACAGCAAATGTCAGGGTCAGAGAATTAGTGGTACTTTACAAAGATAGGCTTAAACTCATACTAATGAGTATAAATGTTGCAGGTTTCCAAGCTATGTAGGACATTGTATGGATCCCAGCTCCAGTTTACTATGTTCAAATGTTCTTTTCAGAGACCTCTCTAATGTATCTACTTACTCCTTTTTAGAGCTATAATACTTTTTCTATCACTTTTTTACGCTGGTTGTAATGGGGTGCACTCACTTCACATGAGCACCTCTGGGTTCAGTTAAGTATTCCCTAGTGGCTCATGGGGGTGACCCAGGCTCACCCACTACTCTGGGTCCCAGCGCAGAGACTCTCTAAGTAGCAGCCACTTACCCCATCCCTTTAACTATGTTTACTTTAACTAATTCCCCCTGGCCCGTCTCTTCTTCGAGTCCCAGCAGTCAGCTGGGAGCACCTTCCTTGCTCCTCCAATTCCTGCAAGCAGACAACTCACTCTGTCCCTACAGCTCCTTTTATGAGAGTCTGCTGGGCTCTCATTGGCTGCTTCTTGGAGCCAATTGGCTGACTCCCACACAGCAACTCTAGGTAACTTGGAGGACTCTCCTCTACGGCTCTGTTTCTGGGATGGGGTGTAGTAGGACTGCAAAGCCTCCACAATGGGGCCCCTAGGCCTGGTACACCCATCATTGTGGCTCAAAAACTTAGCAGTGCACAAGTTCCCTAGTCTTATAGGCAGGAGATTGTTGCCCCTTCCCCCATTGCTACTGTCTTCTGAAGATCTTGGCCCTGCTCTCCTCCTGCAGCTGTAATAGCGCTGTGATACCCCTTGTGAAGGAGAAAGAGAGGGAACGGGAATGGCAATGGGAGAGCTCAGTCAGAAAATTCCCATAAACATAACAATTATGCAAGGAATTCAGAGTGATCCCTGCTGTCAGTTGCCTACAAGGAAACTACCGGTATATTTTTTATGAATATGGTACATGCCTTTGCGCTGTGTGCTTTATTTCTTTGAGGAACACCATAGACAAGGTGTTGTTTTGAAGACACAGTTTTTGAGTCACATCAATCAATTCCTTTCAATGGTCCGTGGGGGGAGTGGGAGGGCTTACAGGTGCCAAATGCTGTTGAGGCTCTCATATTAATAAGATTGGCAAACAGGACTGCAGCTCAGAGACCCTCTCTAAGAATGGCAGGACTCAGAGTGAGGTGCAGTAAGCCAGGCCTATCACTAAGGGGTGCATGAAAGGGGGATGAAAAGGGGTCTATGCTGCAGTTCACCCTGCAACTGAGACAAGCTGTCAGATGGTTCTGGTGCTGGGTTTGGACAAGAAGAGTCAGTTAGCCGGGGAGCCCAGGTATCTCCCTGCCATCACTCCCTGTTTAACCATTTGTTTTTAACTCCAGCATTGTTCATGGGATTTCATTGCTGGGGCTCAAAATACTACAAATCATTCTTCATGCTTAAAGGTAAGCTTGTGCTTCAGTGCCTTTCTGAACTGGGGCTTCAGAACACAACTCATTTATCACCTACAGAGCTAGTTGGCAAATGAGGTCTGTTCTGTTTGTCTCTTTCATATTTCTTCTGGTTGCTTTGTAACTGAACGTTTGTATTGGGGCTGCTCCTTTACACTCATAGATATGAGAGAGGCCTTTCCCCCGTTTCTGTTATTACTTTCAGTTTCCACGTTTCATTTACAGATGTGCTGTCTCACTGAAACTTTTCTTACGGTCTGAAATGTCTGTTGTGGAGAGAGCCATCATTTGTGTTACTGTAACACCTAAGACCTAATCATGGACTAAGACTTCTTGTATTAGGTGCTGTATAAAGATAGAATTAAAAGATGGTCCTTGCCCCAAAGAGCTTACAACATGAGTACTAGAGACCACAGATGAATACAGACAATGAGGGGAGTACAAGGAAATAATGAGACAAACTCTGTTTTGGTCATCTTCAGTCCAGTGACCATCAGCGTGCACAGAATCTGCAGTAATTTGGCTATACATTAACACTAGGATCTAGTGAACTCACATGCAGTGCAGGAGTTCAGAACAAATGGCAAATGTCTGAGCTTGTGCAGACATTAATGTGAGATTCTGTGTTCACAGAAATGCATTGATACATGTATGACTTGTGATTCACGCACAAGCCAGTCCAATGGGAAATTCTCTGAGAACTTAGATCAATAGAGTTCTCACAGCTGAAGCTATGTTGGTGGGAAGAATTTGTACGGGGGAAGACTTAAAAAAAGTTACCTAGTAAATGAAAGACAAAATTACTTATAACTGGATTGTCATCCAGAATTATGGATTGATTTCTAGTTGTAAATATCAGAGATCTTACGGAAACTGAG
This sequence comes from Dermatemys mawii, assembly GCA_007922305.1. Classification (NCBI taxonomy): domain Eukaryota; kingdom Metazoa; phylum Chordata; order Testudines; family Dermatemydidae; genus Dermatemys; species Dermatemys mawii. The sequence goes on from ML677364.1 coordinate 16,015,239, forward strand.
GAACCCAGATTGCATTTACACCAGGCAGAATGAGTGCCTGTTGAAGTCAGTGGGAAAACTCCCATTACCTTTAACAAGTATTGGACCAAGGCTCTAGAGACTAATTTGTGAAGAGAAAAAATCCTCGCCTCACTATTGTATAATTAAAGTGATCTAAAAGGCTTGGAAAACCCAATTCTATATCATATCAATGCCAGTGTTAGGGAGAATACTGCCAAACTGAAATACTGACCTAATTCAGAGCTTTGGTATTCTTATTATCAAATTAAAGCACAATAAAGTAAATATAGGAAGTGAATAAGAAAGAAGGCCGGTCTTCATCCAATAAGATTTCTGAGCGATAGCCGTGTTAGTCTGTATCAGCAGAAAAAAACTCCCATCTTTTCATGTGCTGTGTATTTATACCTGCTACTATATTTTCTACCCTGTGTAAGTGGGTTCTAGGCCACGAAAGCTTATATCCAAATAAATTTGTTAGTCGCTAAGGTGCCATAAAGACTCCTCATTGTTTTCATCCAATAAGAATCACTCTTCTGTGAGGGAATCTGAGAAGCAGGTAACAGGCTGGCAAAAATCAGACAATTAGTACAGCTCATACAAATAGCACTGTTGTGTCACTATAAGGGAAGAGAACTTTAGTATGCTCCTCACCTGTTTTCAGTGGCAGAGATAAAGGATTTCTCTGATGACTGGATTAGCTACACAGGAACACAGCGTACTGTTAGTCAAATAGCAATACCTAGCCTGTATGAAAAAATAAAGATGAATCAAGAATGTGATGTGCTGAGAAAGGGTCATCCATTCACCACTGATATTTGTAGGGAATGCCCAGCTGTCACTAATGGCTGACTGGGCTTCAGTTAGCTGTGAATTATTTAACAGACACACTCCTACTGAACCTATTTCTGTGGCATGGAGCAGAAGGGCACTTTGAGTCAGCATTGGTGGTGCTGATTGACTGGGGCATCTGGCCCTTAGACAAAGAGATGGCTTTAAAAACATTTTAAAACCATATGCCTTTGACATTTTGCTTACATTGTTATTATTTGTCAGTCTTGTCAACTTAGATGGCAAGCATGTAAGAGACCAAAAATTCTTGTTTGCACAGCTTCTAGCACACTGGAGTCCTGAGTCTCATTAGGACCTTTGATTACTACCATGATGTAAATAAAATAAAATAATGTATCAAGTCTTCTTTGTGTGCCTATTACAGTAGCAGCAGATGCCTTTCAAGGACAAAACTTCCAACCTCTCAGGAAGCATTTTTTAAATTTTTGGATTAGAGAGGCAGCAGCAATACCAAGCAGCCCCTGAAGACCGTTCCTGGTGGGGAAATGCCATATGGCACCCCTTGAAGAGTTGGCAAAGAGTGAGTGAAGGCGCACAGCATTGGAGAGGAACTGGAAAGGAGATTACACCCACTCTCTGCATCTGCTCTTTGAAGACATCAAAGGGACAGGAAGGGTCCTGGGAACAATGAATAGGTCCTGGGCAGAGGAAGCCTTCCAGAAGGTGTGCAACCCAGCTACATGAGTATTCAATTATCTGACAGCAATAGAAGCATTGGGGTTCCTGAACAAAGGCTGACATTTGTATGCTCATAAAATGTATTTATTTGGATTGCAAAGCCTACCATTTATTTCTAATCCATAGCGAATGTTTTTCACACAATTATTTATTTTATTAAGTTACCAGGTGGCCCCATTATTTAACTGGTTTCCCCCAAAATGGGTTCCTCGGTAATTTTTTAAAAAATAAGAAAACAGAACATGTGTTAAATGTTTTAATTAACAATAGACCAGAGAGGGGGATATTAGGGAAACTGGGGAGCAAAAAGTGGAAAGTGAAACCTTGATATACACTGCAGCATCTTCCCCTTTTTGGAAATGCACGTTCCTCAACACAGTAGAATATACAACTGGTTAACATGAAACCAGTACAAGTGAGGACCAGGAAAGATGGCAGTACTCGTCTGAGGAAGCATTTGTCTTCTGAGGCAAAGGATCATAGCAGCAACTGGAAGAGGGAGCTGAAGCAACAGAACCATGTTTTTAGGTGCAGTGCACTAACTGATAAGGTGGAATCTGACACTGGTCATCTGAACTGCTATGGTCTGCATCAGAGGAAGGGTGGGTTTTTTTTACTTATTTTATCATCAATCACATTTTTAAAGACTTGCTGGTGTTCTGTTACTGTGTATTTTATGTGCTTATAAATTTTGTCTGACTAACAGATCAGGCTCTGGGTCATATCTTCATCCCCTTGTAATCAGTAACAAAACTCCCATTGACTTCAGTGAGGCCAGGATTTCACCCTTTATAACCTATGTTTTCCCCATTCGTCTTTTCCTCCTCTTATATTTCTATAGATATTTGCATAAAACAGGATCTTTGGTCATTAAAGATTTCTCCCTCATTTCATCCTGTTTCCTTCTTGAGGAACTATACAATGAGATTATTGTTATTATCTTTATTGAACCTAAATTTCAGTGAACAACAGGAAAATTATGAGAGGTACAAACTTTGCATTCTTCAGGTTAGATTGTGACTTTGGGCACAGCCCTGAGCAAAAGATGGCACTGCTCTAGTATTAGCTCTAGGAAGCATTGTAACTCAGACATACAAATGTGAGTAAAAATTCTTTGCCTGCTTCTTCCTGTCTCTGGGCAGTAATATTGACTGCAGATCTACACTAACAGAGTTGTGTTGGCCAACAAGTTGGTGGAACAATAGGTGGAGCTGATGCTCCACCCATTTCCCCACCTCTTTTCATTCACCTGATCTGGGAGAATTAAGCAGGTACACAGAACCTCTTATTCCTATTCACCTGGACCCATGGTCTGGTCAACTTACTTACTTGATTGAATGGATGTATAGTACACACCGCAATCTTTTGCCAAATTTCATTTAAAAAGGCCATGCCCAGAATGAACATCAAACAGGGAATGTTTCACCCTGAATGTAATATTATTTTAATATTTGAAAAGAGTCATTTCTCACCTTTCACTAAACATACTGGTTGTTTATTCAAACATATAAAATATAGCAATAGGTACCCATCTGCCTATCTTATGAATATGAACTTCCCAACATTCAGCCCATTCCCTCAATAGTCTCAGAAAACAGAGAACAATGTTCATTTTTCTAGCCTATTCAAGTTGAAATTTAATTTAATTTTGAAATTTAAAATACTTTGTACATGTAAGACTCTAGAATGTAAGATACAAGTAAGATTGAGTCCTATATACCCCCTTTCCATTACAACACCGACTCATCAAGCTACAGGCTTGTAACCTCAGAAACATATGCCTGGTTTGGTTATTCTCAGGTTATATTCTGTTTTGCTTAGGCTCTGATCATAAAAACTGCAAAATGCACATGCATTTTAATCATAGAAATGCAAAATGCTATCTATGAAACAAAACTGCACTGAACTAGCTCTTCCATATTACTAGTGAACTAGGTAAGCATTTCAAAGGGTGCCAAGTTCTACTTCAACATCAATTGCCAAACTCCATCTCAGAACTTTTTATACAGGAGCAGAGAGCAAATATTTTAAAAGCCTTTTTTTTCTGCCTCACAAAGCATACCAGAAATACCCATTTTTTTTAAAAAAAATAAAACATGAGTACTCCCAAATGAAATTTTCTTTTCAATTGAGGCCACGGGCTAGGAAACTAAAAGACAATGGTACCAGGAGCCTCCTGGGATCTTGGACTACTGTATTATTCCATCTCATATGTGCAAGTATAAGATGTTACTTCAGTGAAAAAGGCTGTGTCAGGAATATCAACCCCGACATTTTCCTTTGTAACTCTAATTTTGTACACTTATGTTACTGAACTCCACAGGAGCAGCGTATTTGCTCCTTTGAACAGGAGAACAAAACTCACTTACTTCACTAGCTTACGACGTACTACCTGGATGTAGGAGGCAGCAAAATTGATATCAAGTGCAAAGCTCTCAATGACTACAGCTATAGTTTAAGGGCAATTTGCATAGGAAACTTTGTAAAGACTAGGTATGCTGTTGCATCATGTGTATAGATATGGGTTTATTTAACCATCTTCAGCTTTTCTGTAGGGCCCATTGTTGTAGCATTGAAGTGAATCCTAAATAAATTAGATGTATATTAGTAGACATCAGAATCTTCTGCTTTTTGGTATACAGGAGGTTTTGCTTAAGGAATGTATTTACATTCAAGTCCATTGTACAGTTATAGGAGGGAGATTTCATCAATGAAAGAGGTTTTGTAGGATTCTCTAATGGGGTTCAGAATATGAATTAGCTTAATTTTTTCTAGAAACTCATCCCAGAACTATTAATTCTACCCACTGAACACACGTAGTATTTGCTGTCCCTGGTCCAGTGCTGGATTGACACTGCTGCGCAAAATGGTAGAAAATCACCTTTTGAGCCACAGTGCAGGAGTCAGCTACCTTGTGGCTGGGAAGCAGCATGACTCCAGTGAATGCTGCTCACAACACGTTGGTGCTAGCTTTCTGGAAGAGGACAGCAAAGCGCTATAGCTCCACCCTGTCTTCACAGTGCAAGAGAACTGGTCAGGCACAAGGGAGAGCCCAGGCTGCACCTGGTTAATGGGAGGTATTTGCTACTGTGGCATATATGGAGAGTTCACAAATGGCAAGGCTACCTTCTACCTTCGTATTCACATTTCCTGACTTTTGAATGCAACTTTAGTTAATAGGACTCATAGGCCAGGTCTACACTACCTGCCAGATTGGCGGCTAGTGATTGATTTATTGGGGATTGATTTATCGCGTCTAGTGTAGACATGATAAATCAATCCCTGAGGGCTCTCCCCATCAACTCCAGAATTCCACTGTCGCGAGAGGCAGAAGCGGAGTCAATGCGGGAGCAGCAGTAGTTGACTCACCACCGTGAGGATGCCAAGGCAAGTTGACCTAAGATATGTCGACTTCAGCTACACTATTTGTCAAGCTGAAGTTGCGTATCTTAGGTCGACCCCGCCCCCGCCCCCGCCCCATCAGTGTAGACCTGGCCATAATCTGACTTACATGATAGATATATTTGGTCAAATGCTGACCTATTGTTCTTTATTTATTCAGCATTTTAACAGTCTAAGGGGAAAAATGCCCATGGCAAGCTAGTTTGTAGCAACAATATGTGCATTTTAAACTGTCTGCATCTACTTACTATAACTACTCCCAATAGTATGATTAAATACAAATATTGTTTCCATATATTAACCACAGACTTCTTTTCCAATATGCATTGGAGTTGATATTTAAAATACTGGATTCTCAAATGGAATAACATCTTCAGGAATAATTGCCCAAACGTATACAATTATTGCTTGTAAGGATGTACACACCAGTTAAAATTAATGGTATGATGAGAAATGATTTATACTCCACTGAGAATAGAAATAAAGAGAATTAAAATTCTGCTTTTCCACACAGATAAAAAGACTCCCAAGTAAAACAGCTCATCATTTGTCAGAGAGACACTAATAAAGTGCTAATATTTATCATCACTGATACTATACAACTCGACTCTATGCTGTGGATTTGTAAAAGAGTATAAATACTGTATACATTACTATGTCAATATGGTTTTTGAAAGCAATATTGATTTAAATAGAGATTACTGAGAGATAATTATTGTTCCAACATTTAAAGTTACCTTACGGTTCCAGTTCTGTCTCTATTGAAAATGGGGGAAACTTCAGTGGACAAAGGGCCTTAATACAGCAGTAACCATTAACTGCTCATCAAATCATACACCTTTTTAGGCACGATGAGGCAAATTCTGTTTCCACACATACAGAAGACCTCCCACCTAGTGGAACCTATGTGGTACTGCTGGACAAAAGAAATTTGGGGCATTCCTACAGAAGGTACATGGCACTGAATTCAGCTCAGAGGGTGCTTCTTGCATGTTCTTGCACATGGGAATTCTGGGGCTTGAGCAGGGATGTGCCAAAGGACAGGGTTGGGGCTAGGGGAGCTACTATAGTGTGGATCCTACAGTCTCTCCCTCCCCACACTGAAGCCAAGAAGCCCACTGTAGCTAATAGATTCAAGTAGGTACCATGGAGCTCTCCCCTTGCTGCTAGGTGGCCCATGGCAGAATTATTTTCCCACTTAATTCTAGTGCTCAGCTCAGGGGAGATTTTTGTCCTGTGTGCACCATTTAGACAAAAAAACCCTGCAACAAATCCTGGTGTCTGAAATTCCCTCCCACTCTGTATCACACAGAGGAGTGCTGGCAAGAAACTGCTTTTCATTTCCTGGATCCACTTACCTAATGCAGGACAGGACTGCAAAAAGTAAATAGTGATGGCAAGTGTCAGGGCAGGTCTACACTGCCTGCTGGATCTGCGGGTAGCGATCGATCTATCGGGGGTTGATTTATCGCGTCTAGTCTAGACATGATAAATCGATTCCCGAGTGCTCGCCCACAGACTCTGGTACTCCACCGCCATGACAGGCACAATCAGAGTTGACGGGGGAGCGGCAGCAGTTGACTCACCACCATGGTAAGTCGATCTGAGTATGCTGACTTCAGCTATTCTATTCTCGTAGCTCAAGTTGTGTATCTTAGATCGCCCTCCCCCACAGTGTAGACCAGGGCTCAGTGTCTATTGATCCCATTGGCTATTGTTATATCCTCCAACCAGAACTGAACAAGCATAAACTAATAAAACCAGATAATGAAACATCCTCCAGTGGCTGTTTGGTGTGGAGCAAGGCAGGAGACAAACTCATTCCTTCAATAAGTGATTTAGGCACCTAAGATGCCTGAGTCCAGGTGGAAGGTTCCTGTTTGTGGCTCACTAAGGTGATACAGGCTGGATTTAGACACCTATCTCAGAGAGAGGAGAGGAGTTTAGCAGTTGCCCCTGTTGTCAGCATCTCCCATGGGTAGCTTAGGCAGGGAGCTGCCTCGCTTGCTGGCTTTTGTGGATCCCATTCTAAGGCACCTTTCTCTTCCCAGTCATTGTACAGGGAGACTATGTGCCTAACTCAGGCTTTGTGGATTGCAGGGTTATTCCAGAAATGTTCTAGGTGCCTAAAAGGTAGGTGCCATGATGATGAGCCTTTCAACACCTAAGTGTCTTTGTGGCTCCTTTGCCTAAATATCTTGGGAAGACTGGAAACCTCAGAAACTGCACATCCACCACACACCCTTGTGACTGGCCAACTCATCAGGCTGGCGAACAGAGACAAATAGAGTCCTGGCTCCATTTACCTCCCAACCATTATTATTTGCAGAGTCTTGTGCTCCTAAGGCAAGCAGGAGGGAGGGAGCAGCCCCTGAGGTCCTCAGAGTGGCACCAATTCTGCCTGATCATATGCACGCTGTGCTCCTTCTTTCTCTCGCTGCTGTGCACCCACGTAATGGCTGGGCAGAATGTGTCTCAATAGGAGCAGCCAAACACTCACAAGCAGGTCAAAAGCAGCAAACGAGGGAGTCCCTGTGCCTCAGTAACACTGAGGAAATATCTGCAAGGGCACAGATTTAACGTCTCAGAAGAGGTAACTGTTATTATCAGTGACGATGAGGAGAAAGGATTTTAAAAATCCTCCAAAATATTCCTAAAACAAACCTGAAAGAAAGAGGATACATTAAAATGAAAATGAAATCATTCATAAAACAATTTATGATTTATGGTATCTAGGGTTATTTTCATCTGTTAAAATTGTTGTACACTAACTTTTATAGTACCTTATTTTCTTTCTTCTAGGGTGTATCAGAGAGGAAGTTGAGATGTAGACCAGATGATCAGGATATGGCCTGCAAGTTCTGTTTCAAATATCATCTTTGTTTATTTCTTTAGAAAAAAATAACTGTCTGGACAACAAATGTTACACCTGAGGTTTTACATTTTTTAAAATATGACCTGTTCCCTTAATGATCACAGCATTTAGTGAAGCTAAAAGCATAGGATCTGACAGATTTGTACAGGATAAGAGTTTGGTACTTAAATGTTTTGAGTGTCTTCATACCATGCTCACTATACAAGTTATATATTTTGTTTGAATTCTAAAATATAGCCCCTTTGGATTCAATGCTTAATGAAAACAGAGTATTGCTCTCTGAAAGGTGACCTATTGAAGGTAAAGTGCTAATAAGTAGCAGATTGTTCAACATGACCTAAACCCCCTTTTTTATTGAAAAATGGGATCTACAAAGGTACTTTGTAACATGTTTCATAAGGACTTAATTTTGCTCAGCAATAACAGGACCATTAAATCTGCTTAGACCCTGGATTACAAGAAAACAGGGCTAGCTGTATTCTTTTTTTACCTTTTTCTTAAAGGAAGAAATGCACATCTGTAATTTCCTCTTAAGATATTTAAAAAAGAAACAGGAGAAACTTGCTAAATCTCTTCACTGGGATGGGGGAGACGGACTTCTCCTGATACCGTTTAACACATACACAGCTATAAAAAAAATGGGATGGCAAGCAATGGAACTTTCATTTTCATTAATCACAGATGACTGCATAACTCACAAGAGGCCTAATGTATTGCATTCCTACCATAGCAGAGTTGGTGTTGACAAAGCTACGACATATATAATGTTTTCGTTGCACCTATCATTATCCATCTAGCTATAAAAGTGATCACATTTTTTAAGGTACCACGAAATGGCTAGTCAGCTAGTTGCTGCTGCAGTTTACCAGGCTGACACAATCGTTTCCCTATTATCTTGTGCTCCCGCAGCTGTTTTCATACTCATCTGTAGTCTCTAGTGTTAAAATTAGTTTGTAAGCTCTGCTGGGCATAACTTTGTTATTTGTTTGTACAGTGACTAGAACAATGGTGCTGGGACCTATATGTGCTACTGCAAAGTAAATAATATTAAAACATTTAATGCCTGTACTAATCTGGGATTAGCTGAGATGCAAAGTGAGAGGCCAAAAGAGGAGAGGTTCTCATCTGCATAGGAGGAGGATGGCTTTTTGATTAAGGTACTGGACTGTGATGCAGAAGATCTGGGTGGTAGTGACCTTACAGCAAGGACGCTACAGAGAGAGAGAGAGAGTAAATGATTGATGAGTGAGTAAATGTAGGGTGATCTTCGTCCGGTACCACCCCACTCCCACAACCCCTTCTAAAATACTCTTCAGGTAAAAATTAGTCACCACACACCCATTGGGCATGCTTTTAAGACACGTGACCCCCTTGAGCAAAAAGATCAAAAGAATCAAGCAAAGTAAATTACTGTGTTTGGAATTCCTTAACTGACTTGAAGAAGCAACACTGCTAGACAGAGTAGCCAAAACTCTGTTCCGTGGGCTCGAGTAGGACTGTGAACCAGAAGGATCTCAAGGCAACCAAGGCCTGACCTCAAGGGAATCCGAAACAGACCAGAGGGCTGAGAAGAACAGATCTGGAGAAAAGAAGCCATCTATAAAATTGATAACCACTTTCTCTGTTTGCCAAGCAGGAACTGTGTGAGACTAGTGCAGGGCCTGTTTGCATGTTTTTGTGAAAGAGAGACTCCTTAAAAGGAATGCATAGCTCTTAATGTATAGCTCTTATTGTCTAACATAGGAGTTATGTGCTTAATATAACCCTTTACCGCTTGTGTAATTCCTTCTCAATAAACTTCTGTGTATTGAAGATAATTATTGTGCACCGTTTTCACTGGTATGATATAATCTGATCCACCCAGAGCCAGTGAAGATCCATTTCAGGGATAGTAGTGCCCCCTGTTGTGAACACAATGCAGCTTGCAACGTTTTGCAGTGGCACGGGGGTGAAAAGACAGAGTGGTCTGATTGAGTGGTGGACTTTAAAGAAGGCTTTAAAGAAGTTGCTTTCTACCTTTACTAATCTCTGACCCTGTCCACTTCCTAGGTAGAAATTTCCTAGCAAGTGGTGATATTTTCTGCATTGTGGCATCCCATGTGGCTATCTCATAGGCCCTTCCCAAGGCTGAAACTGCAAATCATTAATTAATGAGACATCACAAAACACTCTAATGTAAACAAGTATTATTATACCTATTATATACGTGGGTAAACCAGTGCATAGAGCGGTTAGGTGACTTGACTAGGATCACACAGTGAGTCTATGGCAGAGCTAGGAACAGAAGCCAGTTCTCTTGACTGGCAGTCTCCTGGGCTAACTCTAGAGCACACTTCATAAATGTCTGAATCTTTAATATAATCTTCTGGGTAGCTCTATCCTGCAACACTGACTGTTTTAAAGTATTCATGGGTTATTTGTTTATGACTCTTAAACAAATCTATTAAACACTCGGCATTATTTTTAGTTAAATTTTGTTGTTTCCTCCAACCTCCTTTCTCTTTAATAATTGATTTTGTTTTGGATACATAAATAAGTCCTGAGTGTATTTGTCATTTCCTAATGTTTACAGTGGGGATTATTTTTCCTTTTAAACAGCATATTTTGTTCTCCATATAGAAAATGCCTGTCTGATAGATGCGCATTTCAAAAACATTCCCAGATAACATATTTGGCAATGGCATGAGTGTGCTTGGTGGAATTGCACTTAATGCTTCTTGGAGAAACTCATGTTTTAGTTTCTCACTCTTCACATGGTCACAGAGAACAAAGGCTTTCCTTATATAAAAGTCCTACAGTATTCTACAGGAATGAATGCAAATCATATCACATTTGCCCACCCTTCTTGGCTGTTATTGAGCCTCTGTATTAGAGGCAGTGTAAGGAAATGGGAAGAAAGATACAGCATACCTCTCCTCACTGTCAGGATAAGTAGCATGGTAGAGTTCCTGGAAACCTTCTGCTCTCCCAGATAAAGGGCTTATGGAACAAGAGTTAGAGGGGGAACTAGGGTTTGAAATGAGAAGGAATAACTGATTATTTAAAATGAAGGATGGGTGAAAAACTGAACCTCATCTCTGGCTGGCCTGAAGTGGATAACTCAGTGTCTTGGTACAGTAGGATGTGGATCTCTGTGTGTGTGTGTGTGTATGTGTGTGTATGTGCGCTCACGTGTGTGTGAAGTCAGCTACCAGCCCATACCTGAATGCAGAGGCTGCTGCCAAGAAGCCAAACACACACGTTGTCAATAATTCCTGAGTAATTTTAATATTTCTATTAACTTTAAGGCACAAATCAGACACACTTACTGCGTATGTCTATGCTGCCAACAGCAGCAACCTCTGAGCCTGCTTCAGCAAGACTCAGGTTCACGAGGCTCACACAATTGCACAAAAAATATCTGTGTAGATGTGGTGGTTCGAGCCCTGAGACCTAAGGACAGTGGTGGGCTTCTGTCCTCAGATCGAATACTGATCTTGAATACTTGAATACTGCACACAGATATCGTCTCCTCATCTCAAAAAGGATATACTGACATTAGAAAAGGTTCAGAGAAGGGCAACTAAAATGATTAGGGTTTTGGAACAGGTCCCATATGAGGAGACATTTAAAAGGCTAGGACTTTTCATCTTGGAAAAGAGGACACTAAGGGGGGATATGATAGAGGCAAATAAAATCATGAGTGGTATGGAGAAAATGAATACGGAAAAAATATTTACTTGTTCCCATAATAGAAGAACTAGGGGCCACCAAATGAAATTAATTGGCACCAGGTTTAAAACAAATAAAAGGAAATTCTTCACACAGTGCACAGTCAACCTGTGGAACTCCTTGCCTGAGGAGGCTGTGAAGGCTAGGACTATAACAGGGTTTAAAAGAGAACTGGATAAATTCATGGAGGTTAAGTCCATTAATGGCTATTAGCCAGGCTGGGTAAGGAATGGTGTCCCTAGCCTCTGTTTGTCAGAGGGCAGTGACGTTAAATTTATTCACTCCTGGGCACCTAACACTGGGCACTGTTAGTAGACAGGATGTTGGGCTGGATGGACCTTTGGTCTGACCGAGTACGGCCTTTCTTATGACTCTCCACCAGCCACCCTGCTGTCTGCTTGTCATGGCTCTACGCCACCACCATTCTGGCTGCTTGCTCACCGCTCTTGCCATGCCTTTCCACCAGCCGCCCTAATGGCTGCTCATTGCGCCTCTGTGCTGCACCAGCCACTCCCTCACCAGTTGACTGTCAGCCGCCACCTGCCTCTCTGCTGTGACCTCTGCACATCAATCTCATAGTAATTGTCAGCTCTTTGCAGGCTGGGCAGAAACACTGCCCCATCTCAAGTGATTTCAGTTCTCAGTGATTTTTAGCTATTAGCAGGCAGGGTAGAAACACAGTCCTACCGCAACTGATTTCGGCTCTGATTTGGCATTTAACATAAAGAGGCTCCTAATGAAGCCTATTTATTTCTCTTCTTTGATCAGTGCGGAGGAACAGGTTAAACCATCAAGGGAGGACCCTTGATGAGGGTGTGCAGCCTCCTAGCTGGTGATGCCTGTCCCCATCCCTCTTACTTTTACAGGACTCTGACATTCAAGCCCTTGGCTTAACTAGGTTCTTTAAGCTGAAGGTAGCCCCTCATTTTGGACAGGTTAAGTACAGTCCTGCTTTCCTGTATTCCTACAATAATTACAACACTGGTACCCATATTTCACTACCCCTGTATTCAGTACTAAGGTGATTTGAACCCATCACCAGCCAAAGTTGATCACTTTGACATCGCTGTATCTGTGAATATGTAAGCAGAGCAGGAGCAAACTGTATTTACATAAACACACCCAAGTCATCCCCCCTCCCAACTTGCTGTCAGGGAAGCATTCATTCAGACCCTGCTTACATTTTATTTACCTTATTGTTTAAAATTCTGGAAAAGTGGAGAATCATGCAAAATAAGCAGAAAAACTTATCTATCCACTCCTTGAGGTCAGAGGGAATTTTTCAACTGAACTGAATTGGAGGAGGTTCAGGACTTTGAAGTGTGGTAACATAAAAAAGTAGAGCTGCGTGAAAATTTTTCGGACAAACCTTTTTTTTTTTTGGCAAAAAATGCAGATTCAGGTTAAGTTGAACCACTTTTCAAATTCATATCAGATTCTCTGAATAGTTTTGGTCAGTAACAAAATATCTGGATAAAGCAAAATGTTTTGTTCCATCATTTTTTAAATAAAACATATGGACATTTTGATTCCAAATGACTTCTCATTACATTATAGACTCCAATTTTATTTTAAATGTTTCAAAATGTTTCCAGCACTGGAGTGGGTTACCTAGGGAGGTGGTGGAATCTCCTTCATTAGAGGTTTTTAAGGTCAGGCTTGATAAAGCCTTGGCTGGGATGACTTGGTGGGGGATTGCTCCTGCTTTGAGCAGGGATTGGACTTGATGACCTCCTGAGGTCTCTTCCAACCCTGATATTCTATGATTCTATGATAAGCAATGTTCTATCTTTGAAGAAATACTAAATTGTTAGTTTTATTATGTAGATTCTTTGGTGTGGGGAGCACTGTGGCAAGCAGCAAGTAAGTTTTATCTTTGCCCTAATCTCTCTAACTAGAATCAATTGCTGGGGAAGTTATTCCCTGGAAACTGAGTACTGGTGTTTGGGCTGAAATCCTTGAAAGAGGGGACTGTCTGCATGCTTTTTTGTAAGTACCTCTGTTCAAGGGCTGGTGTACAAACTGTCAAGTAAATGAGTTGCATGAAGTATAACCAGAAAGTACATCACAAATTTCTCCTCCAGTAGGAAGTCTGCCTCCATATCTCCCATATCTGTTATTGCTTGGCAGAGGGATGACATTATTCAAGAGCATACAAAAATGTATTTATTGTCGGAAAAAGAAAATACTAGAGAGGTGACCCCAGGCCTTTGGCTCAGAGTTCAGTCACCTATACAACAGCTTCTCTTTAAAAACCGTAGACCTCTCTGGCGTTGCTGCAGTATTCCTACTTAGCTACCATTCCATCCTCCTCCTCTCTGACATTTGCCTTGCTCCTTGACTATTTAACTGAATGTTCTCTCCTTGACCACAAACCCTTTCCTTTTCACAGTCCTCTTCACATCCATGTACTACAGTCAGCTTTCCCAGCAGTAAGCCAGACAAGGGTAGCACATATAGTGTTATTAGATTATGTGTTATTAGATGAAGTGAGAGAACTGCTGAAGGTTCCCAGTTTCTTCAGTCTCCTACCCCAACTCACCCTAGTAGGAAGTTTCTCCTGCTCAAGGCCTTTCTGACCCGCTTCCTCCATGAGGTTTCTGCTGTTCATCGCTTATATCCTCTTCCTATTTAAAACAAAAACAAAACTTACTTTAGCATAACCATATCCAGATCGGTCATTGTGATGGACAAAAAGGCACCATGAGCAGAGAGCTCCTTTACCAACCAAACTCCCTGTATGTCCTTGGAATAAATTTTGGAGCTGAAGCTGAAGGTCACTCACAATTGGTGCAGTTCCCTACAAAGTACAGGCAACTACAATTACACTGAAGCCTGGAAAAAGTAGCCTTGATTCTCCTCAGTTGCACCAGAGACCCATCAGTGTAACTCTGTTTGCTTCAGTGAAGTTACTCCTGATTTATGCTGGGGTTTGGCAACTTTTCTGTATCCTAGCAACAGACTGCTTCTAAAAACTGTTTGTGTGATATTTGGTTCAGGGGTTTTATTTCTAGTTTAGCCAATGAATGCAAGGAAGCAAAATGCTATGGAAGAGAGGAGCATGCTTACCCTCTGCTTGCTTTCAGAGAGAGCTGTCACAGAGTTCAGGTGGGGTGACGGCATTGCGGTGTAAAGTCACCCTGCCCTTTCATGTCAGGGCAGCTGGCCCGTGTCCTTGTCTTCCCCAATGTGTTTGTCTGCGTGTGTGTCAATAAGTTTCTTGACCCATGCTTATGCTCCAGTCTCTTGAGTTTAACCACCCGAGAAAATTTGGAAGCAAGAAAGCAGTCTATTCTGGTGAAGTATTTTAAGTCTCTTAGAGAGTCGAGTACAGTGTTTGTTTGTGACAGCGACAGCAGAGAGTGAAAGAAAAACATCAAAGGGATACAAATTAAGTTAACATGAGTCACCAGTAAAAACAGCCTCCACATATGAAAGCTACTTCCTCCTATACACACCTTTACTTCCTCCCTAGTTTTATGGGCTTCTTACGTGTATTTGAACACACATGTAAATGCTTTGTATAGGGTTTTGCGCACTGAGTTTTCACTTAATGCCTACAGATAAGTTTTGAAGACACTTTATCGACATGGATTCCTCACCCTTGCAACCACCGTTGCTCTCATCAGATACTGTCTGCACTATGTTCTGATCCCCTTTCCCCAGCTTGCATATGCTGAGCATATTGCATTAGCCCTGCTAATATAGCTAATAACAGTAATTGTCCTGAACAATATCTGATCTCTACGTGGTAAAACTGTGAAGATGCATCAATACATGCTGCAATCTCTTTGGAGCACTAAGAAGAGGCTTTTACATGATTGCTTCTTGGGGTTTGAGGTGTGATTGCACTATTGCTGGATGGTCATAGGTGTACTGATTGAATCCCTCCACTTCACATACCTCTTGTTCAACTTAACCTGCATTCAGCTTTCCTCTTGTGAATGAAACATGGTGGCAGTGTCTGTGCAGTGAGTTCTTTGAAGTGCAGCAGCTGGCAACATGAGCCATGGAACTCATCCTGAAGGCCTCTGGAGTGCTGGATTTTGCAAATGCAAACCTGCCACAGTGACAGACTTGGTGGAATGAGAAATTCAAGCTATACATAGATCTGGCTGTGCAGAAGGACACCAGAACCTACCCCTGGTTGTCCCATATTTGAAAGCAATGTATAGACTGATACACAAAATAAAAAAGGAACATATGAACTGTAAAAAATGATTAATCAAGTTAGTGGTGCAAAATCAAGTTTACTGACAAAGAGTATAATTAATATTTATAAGGCTATATATTTTAGGGATATGCTAACCAACATAGTTTTCAAAATATGCAGCCTCTAAAAGAGTCACACACAGAAATCAAGGAAATATCTTCAAAAAAAGTGGGAGGGTAATCAAAAACTCCAAAAGTGTTTAGAATGACACATTGGTCATTACATCTTCATTTCAAAAAAGGAGTCATATGAGAGAGAATTCTTCAGATTCCAGAGGGACAAGAAACTATCAGATGTGAATATCAGGAATGTAACAAAAATACCAGAGCCTTTGCAGAGATATATTTTGGGATTCAGAGGCAGCAAGAAAAAGAACTCAGTAAGTAAAGTTTATCACAAATTAGAGAAACTTCACTGGCGGATAGAACTGTGGAGCAAGAGAGCAATATAAAGTGGAACAAAAGCTGATGAATCACTGTCATTTGTATTGGTAAAAAAGCAATAGAAGATCTCTCAATGTCAGCATTAGATATGAAACATGTTCTTTGCTATATTAAATTGCATTTTATTGAAACAGCCAAGGTAAAGTTTAAGTCAAAACTTCTTCTAGTGTTTACATTTATACTGTATTACATATAACCACAGCATCAGATGATTGAGCATCTCAGAAACATTGCCCAGTTTAAAAATACTTAGTATTATCTAGACATAAGGGAGATTTTCGAAGGTTTAGGAATTGGGAAAATATATTGTTTTTAATCTATTTTTATTGTTGTCAGTAATTAAAGAAAACACTATAACTAAGGTTTCAAAGGACCATGATCATGCTACATAAGGAGTATTCCATCTTTTGGGGGCTGATTCAAAGTCCGTGAAGGCATGACTGCAATCATTTTCTGTGGGCTTACAGTTATTTCACCTCATTCCATTACCTCCTCCCTGCACATGTGCAAATTCATTTCTGCACTCATAACTTCATCTTAGCCTTCACTAATTTGTCTCATTCTGAATACATTTATTTTTTCTGCCTATTGCCATTGCTGCTTATTGGTATTTCTCTATGACTGTTACATTTTTAAAGCCATGAAGTGATGTATTGTCTGTGCAAAGAGCCCCTCCGCCACCCTGATACTCATTACAATATCCACCTACCCAGCACAGTGCTATCTATACCTCCTTATTTATTGGAATGTAATATAATTACACTTATATGCCATCAGTTTAATCTGTGTTTCCTGCTAGTTAAATCAGCTTCTGTGCATTTGTTTCAAGATGTATTCACCACAAATGGATATGTATAGCCTATACATTTATTCATCTTGTCAAGTATTCATGTACTGGATTCCTGTGTTCATTATTGGCAGAAATTATTCATCCTAACAAATCCATAGGAACAGAAGAAAGAAAATACAATACCAAAATAATTTAAATTATACAAAATGTGCCAGGAAAATGTATAATATACATGTGTGCATGTAACTCTGGCTCTGATTAACTCCACCCCCAAACCAAAAAAATGTTTATATATGCTGACGATATGCTGATTTATGGAACCCTTTTGCTTGTGTAACAGCATGAGCTGAAATATCCATGTTCAGGGAGCAGAACACTAATGAAAATAAATAAATAAATAAATAAATACAAAAACAAACAAACAAATAAATAAATGCATGTTATTCTACACAGTTGGAGGGTTTTGTAGAGGGAGCAATGGAGCAAACAAACTAAGGGGAAATCTGTGGATATGCACCTATTACTGTCTCTGGTACATATTTCATTATTTAAAGAATAAGAGTGGTGGGGGGAGTGTAAACTGAATTTTAAATAAAAAAAAGACAGATCCCACTCTATTCCGAACTTACATTTAGCAAGTAGAGAAAAGATCCTGTGTGTATTTTAGAAGATAATCTTCAGTTTGTAAAGCTATCTAGGAATGTGGGGAAACAGCAATTAGATGTTATAAAGTAGTTAAAAGGAAATCAGGATTTAAGTTAAACTCCCCGGTTTTTACATCAAAGATTGGATTAGCCCATTTTGCCACAACATCACCCTGGGAGCTCTTGTTGAGTTGCTTGTTCACTATGACCCCCCAAAAGCCTTTTCAGAGTCTCTGCTTTTATCCCCTCACCCCCGCCCCACCACCACTGTAGGTATTGCCTGTGTGTTTTGTTCCCAGTTGTATAACTTTTGTATTTGGCTGTATTAAACAGATTTTGTTTGAATGGGCCCATTTTACCAAGCAGCTCAGGTCAAGCTGTAGAACTATCCTGCCATCATTATTTACTATTCCACATTTTCTTTCAGATCATCAATGAAAATGTGATTATTGTTAGGCAGAGTGCTGAACCCTTCTATCAACACCCCCATTCAGTGATGAATCCCCATTCACAACAACTCTTTGAAATTTTTCAAGTAGCCAGTTCTTAATTCATTTAATATGTGCTTTAGTGATAGTGTAGCATGCTATTTTTTTAATCAGAATGCCTTGCAGTACTCATCAAATACCTTACAAAAGTCTAAGTATGTTACATCTGCACTGTTACCTTTATCAACCAAACATGTAATCTCTTCAAAAACTGAAATCAGGATTGTTTGAGAAGACATATCTTCCATAAGACTATGTTGAATGTCTCTTAATTCTTTATCAATTGAATCCTGTATCAATTTTTTCATTATTTTCCCTGGAACTGGGATCGGGCTAACCAACTTATAGTTACCCAGGTCATCCCACTTGCTCTTTTTAACTATTGGAACAACACTAGAAATTTTTATTCTTCTGGAATTTTCTGAGTATTAAAAAAATTATTAAATAGTGATATCAGTGGGCTAGAGGTCTCCTCAGCCAGCTCTTTTATGACTCTTGGATGGAAGTTATCAAGGCCTGCTGAGTTAAAAATATTTATCCCTAGTACTGGCACTCTACTACATCTTCCTTAGTTACTTATGAACTATAAAGTACTTCAGCAGCCTTATGCTGAAGTACTTTATATGCCAATGATATGCTAATCTAGTCTGTATAGGTTTTTATACCACACTCATCCCTATTATATCTGAGCACTTCCAGGAGTGTATTAAGTAAGATGACTACACATCTGTCATATGTTGTTTGTTATCTCTTGTTTTAGCAGGGTGTAGGGTTTCTGTTTGTTAGTTTAATATAAGCACACCTACCTGTTGCTATATGTTTATGGAAGAGAAGATTAAAGACATGAACCTCGCACTTGGAGAGAAAAAGTTATGAGTTCATTCCACAGTCTTGGACCAGCTCCAGAGAAATTTCTGTCTCCCACACAGATAAGCTTTACTTTTATTGTTGAGTTTCATTGTGCCAGAGAAGCATAGTTGTCAATCTTCCCCTCAGAGCTTTAGAATTCAGGGGTGGCCAACCTGTGGCTCTGGAGCCACATGCGGCTCCTCAGAAATTAGTATGTGGCTCCTTGTACAGGCATCGACTCCGGGGCTGGAGCTACAGGTGCCAATTTTCCAAGGTGCTGGGGCGGTGCTCACTGCTCAACCCCAGGTTCTGCCACAGGCCCTGGCCCCACTCCACCCCTTCCGTTCCATTCCCTGAGCCTGCCGTACCCTCGCTCCTCCTCCCTCCGTCCCAGAGCCTCCTGCACCCCATGAAACACCTAATCAGGAGATGCTGACTGGCTCTCCTTCAGAAGATTTAGTTTGCATACAATGCCATTGGAAGGATTACAACATTAATGTAATTCCCCTGCTTAGAATGTCTCTGTTTGCCTATCCAATGAATGTTCAAGGTTCTCTGTTTGCAGCAGACGGGATTAAATGTATGAGTGCCTTATGTCATGAGATTTCCAGCTCAATGGTGCAGACCCGAGAGTTTTGGAAAGCAGCATAATTTTGGGCAATTGCTTATCTTAAGGAAATTTAAACACTTAAGTTCTGAGGATTTGCTCATCACTAGCAGGAATCTCTTGTGGCAGTTTGTAAGGTGCTGAAGAACAGTGCAAGAATGTGTAAGGTTTCCAAACAGCTCCTTGGGGCAGAGACTGTCTTTTTGCTATGTGTCTGGACAGCACCAAGCACAATGAGATCCTGGTCTCCTAGGCACTGTGGCAATACAACAAATAAATAATAATATTATTAAAGAATGAATGGGCTGTGAGCAGCTCTGACTGGGAAAATTCCCACAGCTTGTGCAAATTTGCTACAGGGCAATGTATGCAGCTGACTATCCTTCAAATACAACCACCACCTGTGGACTCTCAGGAGTCATAAGAGTGTGAAGAGAAGTCTGTGCTTGAATAATGCCATCACCATGCTTGTGCAGACTGATACGATGTGATGTAGTTAAAGCACTTAGAATGCAGGCCAGCAATCAGCGCTGATGCCACAGGAGTCTGCAATGGCCCTGATCAGTTCTGGAGTGGTGTACTGAATCCTTCCACAGTTGTCTAGCTAGAAAAAAAACAACAACTTGTCTTGTTTTACGCACTAAATGTGAACTTCAAGGGCAATCGGGGATATGTGATACAAATGTGACTCTATTATGCACGAGGTGTCATGGGACTAAGTGATGCCAACAGAACACCTGTTATTCTTGAATCTTCTGGGAGCGTTAAAGTAAGTCAAAAGGAGGGGGACGAGGGGGAATACCACAGCTTAACAGTTTCTATTTTGATTGCATTATTATTGTGATAAGAAGAAATTCCACCATGCCAGCTGCCATATAGTAACTATGTAGGGAGAAGAACAGACTCATTGTGCCTTGAAGGCTGCAATTTAGACAGTGAGATATTTCATTTTGTAATCTTTCACATTTAAAGAGTTATCAGGGTATATTTTCTGAACCAAAAATTAAGACTTCATATATCAAGAAGACTTGTCAGTCCTTCATGCTGCCATAGTGGTAGCATGCTCACTCCTGAAATGTTGCTCTGCAGGCTGTATAAAGAATATAAACTAAGCCACCAGAGGCATCTACAATGTGTGTATACCATACAAGCAACCAGTCATGGTATCAGTGTGATGGTGGCCACTGCTGATTGCTGTAGGTAAATTCTCTGTGTTCATTTTCATCACTGGCTTATTTTCAAAGGATGGATCATTGGATGATACCAGGCTGGTAATACATTCCTTTCTTTTTCTACTCACATTTCATGTCTTATATATGGGGGCCTGCCCCAACTCCTTCTGAAATCAATAGGCACCTTTCATTTAACATCTGTAGAAGTTGGACCTAACTCCCCCAGGTGGAGCACTGAGACAGTGTCACTGTGCCTCTTGCATTTCTCTATAGTTCTATACTATGAAACAGGTCTTCAGAGTTCCTGGAAGCATCTCTTTCTGCATTACTCATTCTTTTCCCATGTCTGGCTTGCTAGACTCTGAAATAGACCATGTAGTAACGGATACAGACCATGGCTGTCGTTCAGCTGTATCTGATCTACCTGCTCGACTGGATTTCCCACTACTGAATGACTGTCCTGTCAACGGGATTTTGGTTTTTGGGGAAATAATTTCTGCTTTCTCTTTCATCCCCTTCCTCACCACTTTATATTTTTGTACCATGCACAACATAACTCCACTTTTACCTTCTTCTTTAATAGGAGAAGTAGAGGTGCTGTTGTTCAGATAAGCAATCTTGTGCACATTGGGCCCAGTCGTCTGAGATACTTTATCCCTTCTGAGAGGTGCTATAGGCCCTCAACTCCCATTAGCTACCATGGAAGCTGACATCACTCAGTACTCACCATGAGGCTGTTCAGTCTAGCAGACAAAGATAATAACATGCTCTGATGGCAGGAAGTTGAAGCTAGAAAATTTCAGACCAGGAATAAGACATATTTTTAACAGCGAGGATAATTGGTTATTGGAACAATTTGTCATGGGTGATGGCGGATTCTCCATCACTGAAAATTTTAAAATCAGGATGGGATGTTTTTCTAAAAGATCTGCTCTAGGAATTATTTTGGGAAAGTTCTATGGTCTGTGTTATACAGAAGGTCAGACTGGATGATCACAATGCTCTCTTCTGGCCTTAGAATCTATGAAATAACCCACTGCTCGCTATGTGTTACATGTCCCCTTCTGAGCCAGGTCGTCAAGAATGCATGTCTCAGCCATAGAATCTAGCTCTTTTAGGTCTGATGATGCCTTCTTCAATTCCTAGTATGCCAAGTTGGCAGCCCTCGCGCTTGCAGACCCAAGTGTTGGGCTGACTCACTTTTCGGTGACTTGTGGGCCTATCATAGAATCATAGAATGATAGAATATCAGGGTTCGAAGGGACCTCAGGAGGTCATCTAGTCCAACCCCCCTGCTCAAAGCAGGACTAACCCCAACTAAATCATCCCAGCCAGGGTTTTGTCAAGCCTGACCTTAAAAATCTCTAAGGAAGGAGATTCCACCACCTCCCTAGGTAACCCATTCCAGTGCTTTCCCACCCTCCTAGTGAAAAAGTTTTTCCTAATATCCAACCTAAACCTCCCTCTCTGCAACTTGAGACCATTACTCCTTGTTCTGTCAATCAGGTCCTCTGTGTTATACACCTTAAGCCAGGCAAACTCGTTAAACTGAGAGATCAAATTTCTAATTTTCTTTCTGATCCCTTGCTTGGGGAATTTGCGCAAAGGTCCAATCTGGGAAGGCCAACATGCTGTAACTAAATTTTTAGTTATTATTTATCATTTGTTCAGGACCTTCTCATTATATTTGCCATCACCATTATCCTACCATCATTTCTACCTTTTGTTTCTTTTCCTCTGTCCTCATTTCTTTGTTTCTCTCCCACTTCCCTGTCTTTCTTTCTCTCTCCCTTGCTCCCCTCTATGACTTCTTACCTGTGCCAGTTTTTATTTTCCATCTCCTGGGGGCTTCATTCCAGCCCCTTACACCGGCTGCTAATTTTAATTGAAATGGTTCAATTACCATCACTGGACTCTAAAATCAAGAGTCTAATGGAGGTTGTTCACATTCTTTGGAATCATTGTTTCAGGCTTTCTGCAGACTCAGGCAGATAGCATTTGCTTCAGTTATACTCCTTCAGCATTTTAAAAAATTTAGTCACATTCATGAGGGCTAGAAAATTCTGCATCATCTAAATATTCCACAAGGGCCATGCTAATATGTAAAGCAAGCTGGATTCAGCTGGCAACTGGGTATTTAACATCCCTGCCTGAAAATTTCAAAAAGGGGGCCCTCAACACTTGCTCTGAATGCACTATCTGGATTTTAATTCTTTCCCATTGCTGCAGAGAATGCACGTGGAGACTGAATCATCATCACGTTTTATGAGCTGAATACTTTATCAGTCTGTAAGCTAAGGTCAAAATTTACAAACTTAAGTTCCTAAAGTTAGACATCTGAATCCATATTTAGACACTTACATTGTGGGCCTGATTTTCAGAGGATCAGAGCACCCCTAGCTCTTACTGATTTTTGTGGGAGTTACTGTACTTGCATCCTGCAGCAGGAGAATAGGGCCCTCCAAGGCTTTGTCGACACGGTACATTAGTACTCAGCAGCTGGAGTGTAAATACGAGTGCGTAGTAGCATATTGTGCACTAGCTGGCCATATGGATCCTGATGCTGCTGCACTAAAAGTTCCCTTAGTGCACACTGACCTAGTACCATTCCAAACAGTACTACAGTTATGCACACTAGGGAACTTTTAGTGCATGCAAACAAGGTCTACATGGACAGTTAGTGCACAACAATCATGTGCACTAGAATTTAAGTCAACGAGCAGATTGCTGCCTTCCTAAATGGTGTCAGGAAGCTCTCAGGGACCAGTGCAATCCACAGACCAGTTGTTGAAAAACTCTGCACTAATGCACCGTGTAGACAAGCCCTTAGCTTTCCCTGAGTTAGGGCTTCCAGAGACTGTTCATAATCATTAATTGTCCCAAGGATATTGACTTGTTGCAATGAAAAACATCCTATTTCCTGGATGTGGGATTTCAGAATTTCATCAGTAATTAAAGTATGGAGCTTGCTACTGGATTGTATTGCAATTAGTCACCTGTTCCCTACCTCTTGGATGGGGGAAGAATTATACTAAATGCCAGCTTTGATTCCCCTGAGCAAAGCTCAGTTACTCAGGTTTTGTGACCTAGTTTTCTAGCCATAGTACTGCAAAAACTAATTTTAGTGACATTTTGCATACAAAAATAATCTAATCCATGGCATTAATTAATAGTGTACTCTTCACCCTACTATCAAGATAGCACATGAAGAGCAAAACAAATTGCGGAAGATAGATCTTCAAGTTAGTAGCTCTTTTTATGATCATTTTAAAATAGATTTGTGTTGGTTTTCTTACATTTAGGGGACTACTGATGCTTTTTTAGGGTGGCTACCTTAGCACATGGAGATTCCAGCAAGTTTTCACCAAAGTCTCTGTATGGTCCAGTGGATTACATGTCTGGCTTTGCTTCAGGAACTTCTGAATACAAAGCCTGTTGAGTTTGTGATGTCATTCAAAATTCTGCCCTTAAGAATTTGTTTTCCTCAGGAAATTCAATGGATGGCTGCATTCTCACTATTTAATTCCGTTGCTACCATGCCAAAAAAAGCAAAATCTGATCAAAAATATGTAACATCAATAAAAAATACAAGTTACAAAAATGTTCACTTGTACAAAGGTGTCATATCTATAAAAAGAGCCAAGTTACACAAAGGTTAGCTAGTCAACTAGCCAAGTTAAACAAGGCACAATTGGAGCTAATTGACCTCCCTCTTTCGACCTCCCAAGTATTGGTTTATGAACGCCTGGAAATCTAAGTTAACCCCATTTGTGTCTTGTTTGACTTGGCTATTCAAATTAAATGGATAACCCTTTTGTGACTTGGCTCTTTTTGTAGCTATAACACCTTTGTATGATTAGACTTTTCCCCCATATCAGCTTTTATTTTATACATTAAATATTTTGATCAGACTAACAGCACTGAACAAAAATAAAACTCACCAAACAGTTTGCTCAAAGGACAACGTAAATGTAAAACAAATTAAAGTGGTTCAAAAAGGAGGGTGAGGGATGCTTAAGGAATTGCTTTAAAATGTAACCCGAAATGATTGCTGCACGATCCAACTAGAAAGTACTGCTTTAGTGTAAAACTGACTCCAGAATTCAATAGGAAAATATACATCCATTATCCAAGGGGAAATTGCATCATTCTGATTAAATAGTCAGTTTTTCAGAACAAAAATGTATCAGTTACATACTTGTATATTTCATTAACTTAGTATATTTTACGCTATATTTTCAAAACACAGTGATGGGGTTAAACAAGGATTGTGAATGGCTTAGTAATTACACTAATTGAATCTAGTTCTCTAAGTTAAGTTTCCTTCACACCTTCTGTCAACTGTCAGACATAGATCTACTTCATTATCACTACAACAGGTTTTTTTTCTCCTGATGATAATAGCTCATCCAAATTAAACAGCCTCTTAGAATTGGTATGGTAACTTCCACCTTTTTCTGCTTTCCATGTGTATAAATGCATCTTACCTCTGTGTGTTCCATTCTATGCATCTGATGAAGTGGGTGATAGCCCACGAAAACTTATGCAGAAATAAATTGGTTAGTCTCTAAGGTGCCACAAGTATTCCTCGATTTCTATTTATATTCATGCTAGCTTGATGCAAGCCTGTGTGAGCATACCTACATGAGGGGGCTCACCTTAGCTCATAGTGCAGACACAGTCTTAGGGGGAACAAGAGAGCCGTTTGTTACCCCGCTCATTGGAAGTAACTTTGGAAGGTTTAATTAAAAGGAAATGGCCTTGTGAGAATATAAATTCCTCATCAGAACCTCATGGATGGTTCTGGAACTTGCTTGGCCTAAACATCTAATGAACAATAACATTTTGACCAAAATGGTATTTGAATTGATTTTATTCTTGTGTCAGGATCAATATAATGTGACTCATCAAAGGCTACATGCAGGGCTTCATTGGAGTTCATTGTATAATGGAATTAGGACCATAATATTTGAAGAGAATTGTTATAAGAAAATAATCTTACTCTATATTACCAGAGGATTCTGCTGTGATTTGTTTAATGGTAACTATGGTGAGCACTATGTGCTTAGAAACGCAATAAATTCTTTTACCATCGGAACAGGTATGGCTGTTGTATTGTAAGAAGATAAAATTGACTCTAAAATTTTGGAATGTTCACAAATCAGTCATATAAGCAGTTTCATGATCCACATTCATTTGTGAATTGGGCAAGATTAAAAGAGTGTCTAGGTATAATTGCATTTCCCAATTCTCCCTTTTACCAATATATAAACCTAAAGTTGCAGAAATCACACAGGGATCAAAACTGAATTCCATTTCCTTTAAAGCTACACACATATTTTAACAACCTTGCATCAAAGAACCCTTACATTTGTATCCAAGTCATTTCTGAAGGCTGCATTCTTCTGCCTGATCTACATGGTCGATTTCTTCAAGAATATTCTGTGGTATCCAAATAATAATGTTTCATTATCACAACAATATTGTGTTTGTATGTATTTATTTAAATATTTCCATAGTAAAATATGGTTTTACAAGCTTCTATATACCCTACAATCTATTACAAGTATAATTCATAATTGTGTGTGTGTGATTATAAATTATATTTATATAGATAATAGATAATTATATAGATAATAGGTTCTCCTTTTAATAGATAATAGATAATAGGTTCTCCTTTTAATAGATAATAGATAATAGATAATTATATAGATAATAGATAATTATACAGATAATAGGTTATATAATAGATAATTATCTATATAATAGATTATTATATAGATAAGAGGTTCTCCTTTTCCCTTCAGTCCTAATTCCCAAAAGGAGAATCAGGAGATGAGAGGAGTTAGTTGCATACACAGCTAGTTTTTTTAATTATTCAGTCAGACTTTTCAAAGACATCTGATTCATTATGAGAATCTGAAAGATTATTTTGTTACTACAGCCAGAACACCCAAAAATGCAAATATTAAAAATCTGCTTTTCCTACATATTCAGAAGTTTTGTGGACATCAGTTGGAGTCAGTGCATGTTGGAAGAAGAGAACTGGTGTCAAGACAGGTTCCAGAGAGGTTAGAGAAGTGAAGTCTAGCCTTAGCATGCTCAGATCAGTCAACACCATCCTGGGCCAGCTCTCATTTTCACTCTAGACAAAGGGAGGAGTCATGCTCTGTGATTGCTGTAGTTCAGGAAGTTCTCCCAAATCCAATCACAATTCCATACACATAGTGCAGAGAGAAATGTTCTTTAAAATACATTCGTGCAGCCAAAGATGCTGCACTGCTAAAACTTAACATTTCACCTTTTAGCTAAAAAAAGAGTCCTTTTGTTACACATGGATACACACCTATAATCTAAAAGCAAAGCTCTGAATCCAAATGTCCCTGACTTTAGGAATAGTTGAAATCCCAACCTGGATCTGGAGCTTACTTCTGTAAGTGGCCTCTATATTTATGATGGACTGAGCTCACACCCCTCTCCTGAACTCTGGAGCACTCAAATGTTTAAAATACAGATCCATCGCAATTTAAAACAAGACCCTTCTAACATGAACTGTAAGAGGGCTGACCTCCACAGTGGCACCCTCTCATGGCCAGAAATGCCTCTGCAATGCCTTTCCTGTTTCCCCCTTCTTCCAGGCTTCTTAAACAAAACTCCATGCAGTCTTGCTTATCTAATCACAGCCCCTCTTGGGTTCTGGTTTCTTTATTAATACAAAGTTCCAAAAAACACAAAACAAATCTTCCCCTGAGTCTTAAAGCTGGTCACAACCCCTCCTCTCTGAGGTACTATCCTTTCCGGTTCTCAGGAAAGATGTGGACAAATTGGAGAAAGTCCAGAGGAGAGCAACAAAAATGATTAAAGGTCTAGAAAACATGATCTATGAGGACAGATTGAAAAAAATTGGTTTGTTTAGTCTGGAGAAGAGAAGACTTCTCTTGTATGTTTCTTGTGTGTGTGTGTGTGTATGTATGTGTGTGTGTGAGAGAGAGAGAGAAAGAGAGAGAGGGGACTTGATAACAGTTCTCAAGTACATGAAAGATTGTTATAAGGAGGAGGGAGAAAAATTGTTCTCCTTAACCTCTGAGGATAGGACAAGAAGCAATGGGCTTAAATTACAGCAAGGGCAATTTAGGTTGGACATTAGGAAAATCTTCCTAACTGTCAGAGTGGTTAAGCATGGGAATAAATTTCCTAGGGAGGTTGTGGAATCTTCATCATTGGAGATTTTTAAGAGCAGGTTAGACAAACACTTGTCAAGGATCGTCTAGACAATACTTCGTCCTGCCATGAGTGCAGGGGACTGGATTAAAAGACCTCTCAAGGTCCATTCCAGTCCTACAGTTCTATGACTCTAAGCAGCTGGAGAAAATACAAAGACTGGCCCTCCTTCTCCCAAAGAAAAACAAAACGTTTAGCTGGGTCTTCTTACCAAACCTCACCTCCCTTCCTCAAGGACCAATGCAGGAGACAACCCCGGCCCAGCCAGCTTCACTCCGTAGTTCCTCCTTCTCGTTCTGCTCTCTCTCAGCTCCCTCTGACTCTTTATTGATCAAGTGCAGCCACATACTCTTAATTGCCTCTGCTAAGAGCACCTGCTTGCCACAGGGGTGCTGGACCTATTTCAGTCACAGAGAGCCAGCCGTCCCGTGACACTTACTATAATAAGAACAGAGAATTACAAGAAAGAAGGACAAATGATTGATTTGGGAGTGTAATGCTGCTTTGATATCACGCGTTGTCTGACTCTCTTCTAGTGAAAGATGTTCTGAAAGCAGACACAGTTTTGAACCAGAAAGCTTTGCAGAATGGTCAGCTGTCAATTGTCCCACTGTTCTAGGGTGACCAGATGTCCTGATTTTATAGGAACAGTCCCGATTTTTGAGTGTTTTTCTAATATAGACTCCTATTCTCTCCCTCGCTCCTATCCTGATTTTTCACACTTGCTGTCTGGTCACGCTACACTGCTCAGATTCCTGGCCCAGGTTGTTAAAGTCAGGCAAGTTAAAAAATGTGTCCCTCCTTTTGTCCCATTATCAACAGAGAATTGGTTGGTAAGTTTTAATGTATTAGCAAATTAATCTTTCAGGGAGCTTTTTAAAAACAAATTGCTTGTGCAAATTTTTCTACCTCTATGTACGCCAGCTCAGGAGAGCGAACTGATTCTCCTCCGGTTACCTAGCACTTTCCTTTCATGAAAAATAGGGATTGCCACCTTAGTTCTGATGTGAAGTGGGGAGGGTCAGGGAAGATTTAAACTGCCTTTCTGACAATGCTTTCAAACCGGTAATGAAATGGAGAGAACATGATTATTAGCACTGAATGTGACAGACACGATTTCTGAATATTTTTGTGGCATTAATTTAAATCAATGTAATGTTTGAAAACATTTCAGCCCCTCAAACAGCTAATGCAGCTTAGATTCAATTATAACAAATTGCAACATACTGTCAAGCCTTTTTAACAAGTCATTAGTCAGGGATTTTGAATGTGCGGCCTCGGAACGGAGTTCAGCTGGCTGACAGCTCTAATTGTTGGGAACTACTAAGGGATTGCTAATGAACTGGGGGATCTGTTGGGTCTGCAGCTTTCTTCAAGGCTGAAATTTTTAAAACTTTCATGAGATCAAAGCAGCATAACACGGCCCATTTGCTAAATTGTCAGCTGTAGAGTGAAGCAGTCTGAGTCCCAGCTTTAAAGCTGAAGCTTCAGTAGAAAACGTCGTGCGATTCCTGCCCCTCAGCCTCTTTTTAATGTGCCAGCAAAACAATGCAGAAAAACAATGGCTTGAAGAAAGGGCCCCAGAGCTGCAATGGCCACTATGTCTTAACTGAAGCAGCAGAAAAGGAGACAAAAATGTCTCCTCAGCTGCTGAGGTACAAGGTAGCTGAGGAGCCCAGCGTCATTTCAAACGTACCCATACTTATCTGTGTTACAGTTTTCAAGCCTCTAACTAGATGGAGAAGTACAGTTGATTTGAGGTGCGGCAAACAGAAGCACCCATTTACATCTAAACTTGCTGGTTTCATCAGTAGGTTGCCCAGAATTGTGTCTAGGGCACTAAACTCCTGGCCCCCCTGAACTCAGTGGAAAAGCTGCTTTGGGGGTTCACTGCAAGATTCCCATTGATTTCATTTAGCAGGCCTACACTGTGCAGCAATGGCTACTTCCCAGGTGCTGCTGCGGAACAAGTATGTTGACTCATGTAACTCAACAGCAGAAAGCCAACGCAGTGAAGAAAACTTTTAAAATATCTTAAAGGAAAAGAAAAATATGAAAACATGTCTCAATAATTCCCATCTGTTTCATATTTTCCTTTCATATTCAAGCCTTATATAGAACTGTTGATGTTTTTTAAATAAGCCCTTTCACCTCCTTCTTGTTGAAATCTGCTCTATTGCCCTTTTACCAAAAGAAAATAGTGCCCACTGAGCTCAGGTAACATTGGTTGGCTACCCAAGTGTCTTAATAGAGCAGTGTGATGAAAAAAAATGTTTGAGCTAAGATTTATATTATTGCTTCTTTAAATTAACACTTCAACAAGACTGCTGGCAAAAACCACTGCATTCTGCGCATATTGGGTGAGGTATATTCCCAGTCTAATGTTATCCTCACCAAACAAACCTTTGCATTCAAAAGCAACAGACATGGGCATAAACTGCTGTTCTCTCCAGCCCCGCACTGAACTTTGGGAAAACCTGGAATTAGATATGGATCCAAACTTTGCAGTTCAGAGTCATGGGTCTGATCTGAAACAGTGACTCAGAACATCCCCAAAATATGGGTAAATTCAGTCGTGGGCCTGAATTCTGCATCTCAGGCCCATCTTTAAAAATTCATGAGTGAGGCTAATTGATGTCTCTGTCATAGTCTGCCTATTTCTAATAGCGCTAGCAATATCAAATTAGTGAATTGTGCCCTAAATACCGCTCAGCACTTATGCAGGTTTTACATCAGTTATGAGCAACAGCTTCCAGGAAGGTGGGAGGGGTACACCTGGGAGCCATGGGAGAAGTCACACTGCCCACTGGTGCAACTTCCATTTGTAACTGATCATTCAATCAAGAGCTGCTCCTTCTTGGTGAAATTATTGTATATTAAATTTATACTAAACAGAGGTGCTGGAGCAATGTGTAGAGTGGGGGCACTGAGAGCCATTGAACTAAACTGTAAACCCTGCATATGATGGAAACCACTTCAAGCCGGGGGTGCTGCAGCACTCCCTGTATCTCTAGTTCTAGCAGCTATGATACTAAAGTCATGGATCAGATTGTGAGGGTGTATGACAGATTTCGGTTACCAATCTGCCCAAGATCTCAGGGGATCAGTCTGAGACCTCAGGACCATCCAGGGGGTGGGCGGGAGATACAAGAGCACACCATGTGACTAGATTTTAAAGCTTTATTAATAGAATAAAAAAGAACAGCAGTTAGTGCTGGAATTGCTTCCACGTCACTCAGAGGAAGGAAAAAAGTGTTAGTGCCCAAGCTCTAATCCACTTTCATTCTCACATCCATGCCACCCCGGGCTGGCCAGGCCTGAGGGGTACCATCAGAAGAGGAGAGGCGGATGGATGGGAGTTTGTCCTGTGCACAGGTCGTCCAGAGGTCCGCTGCCAATCTCTGGCTTGCTTCCACTTTTGGGAGGTTTTTATGCTTGTGGTCTCTTGGGGGCATCCCTTTCAGAGACCTTTGCTCGGTACTCCAGGCTGGCCTTCTGTGGCTTCTTCAGTTTCCTCAAAATACACCAGCTTCAGAGATGCTACAATGGCTGTTGTGTCTCACTGGGCAGCCAACCTTCGTAAATGTGTAATCTCAGTCCTGCAATTTGTTCTGCTTTTGTTTTGCCTCTGTCTTCATTTTTTTTACAGCCAACTGGAGCTCAAAGCAGTTTTTTGGCACTTGGCATGCAAAGAGTACGTCTGTGTCAATTCTTGACCTTGAGTGCAGAGCAGCTCTCTCTTTATCTCTAGGCCAAGCTGACTTTTCAAATTAACCCATTCCTCCTGTCCCCCTTGGCCTCCTGAGACCTGCAGAGGAATCTTTCATTCCACTCTCATACCTTTAACCCTTCCCAGAACACTTTGCAATGCCTACAGTAGCATTGTCAACATACAAGACTGATCTACTTTCCCAGAGGACTTGAGGGAGGGGGCCACTGAAGTGTGACAGGTGCAGTGATTAACCGGCAATGCTGATTATGAGAAAGTAAATAACCTAGCGGAGAAGGATGATGGCCCTATAGTTAGGGCACAGGCACCAGCCAAGGACTTAAAAGACCTGTATTTCAAATCCTTGTTCCAGAATGCTTATGTGATCTTGTCACACTAAGTCACTTAATCTTTATGGGTGGGATCCACAAAGGGACTTAGGTGTTTCTGAGGGCTGATTTAGATCTCTAGACTCCCTATAAAATGAATGCAGAGAGATTGGCACTTCAAAATGGGATCCACAAAAGCCAGCATGCTAGGCAGGGAGCCACTAAACTAGCCAATGAGAGATGCCAACATGAGAGATATATGCTAAGCCATGCTCCCTCTCTCACAGCTAGCCAGGCTAAGTTCAGTCTGCAGGGAGGCACTTAGCTGTGCTTAGTAGTGATCCACAAACAGGAATCTCCAAACTAGAGTAAGGTGGCTTTGGCGCTTCAGGCATTTCTTGCAGGAATTAGTTAGGCACCTGCCTTGCTCCACACAAAACAGCTGGAGGAGGAGATGGTGATGCTGCCCTCCCTATAACTTTTTGGGGCATTAGAGCATTACCCTGGGATGTAGGAGAGACAGATTTAATTGTCATCTCTCTGCCAGAGGAGGATCCAGGATTTCCCACCTTACAGGTGGGAGTCCTGCCCCTGGACTACATAGTTATCCCCCATTCCACCCTTCAGCCCAATGACTATTGCACTGTGTATAAATAATTAAATGCATTTGACCACTGAGAGAGAAAGAGTAATTCTGTAGTCCAGTGGTTAGGTACCCACTTGAGAGATGGGAGACCCATGTTTAAATTCTTTATCCCCCAGTCCTCTGCTCCAATCGCTCTAATCCAGTGAAACAGGTTCACAAAGAGGCTAAGGGAGGCCAACCTCAGTATACCCCATACCCCAGAGGTTAGAGCCTTCTCAGGAGAAGTGGGAGACCCCCTGTTCAAATCCTTTCTCTCCCTCTTCCAGGGAGGGGGGAATTGAACCTATGGTTCCCACATCTCAGGTGAGTGCTCGAGCCATTGGGCTATAAGGTACATGGCACCACCACCTCCTCCAGCCAGATTTTGAATGGGACCTAAGTTGGTAGGCGTGCTCAGGGACCACCTATCAGATTGGGCTCTGTACATGAGATGGGTGGCTAATGGCCTGTCTTCCCCAGCTTGTGATTTGGTCTGGGATTTAGGCGGGAGGTAGGTGTCTGGATGCCCAGAGGGGAGAAGCAGTGAACATGGTCAGAGGCTATTATTTAGATGACTAGGGAAATTTTACCCTGAAAACTTCAGTGCAAAGTGAGTTTAGGCACCTGAGCCTAAACCTGGGGTTTAGGTACCTATGTATCTTTGAGGATTCCATTCTCTGTACCTCAGATGTTCATCTGTAAAATCAGGCTAATTCTACCTCACTCACATACATTAAAGTTGTGAAGTGCTTAGATGCTATGGTATTGGAAGCCATATAAATCCCCAGATTAAGTGGAGACTAGACCATCACAGAAAGCAAGATTTCGGCTTGGGCCAATATAAAGGAGGTGAGTAGCCTAAGATGCACCTACAATGTAGATGGAGTCTTGACATTATTTAGAAGTGCTAGTTTATTCATTGATCAGTGAAGTAAACACACCAAGCTTGATCTTCTCAGAACAATCAGAGTACTGTATAATCACAACCTTTCTATTGTCACTTACTCTTGTGCTGCCCTAGGAGAAGAGAATTCAGCCCTGAATCTGTATTTATGGAATTTGTGCAATTTACCAACTGTTGTAGAATGCTACCCTCATTTACTGAATTCCAATTTGCTTATAAAAATTATCCTTTCTGTCAGGAAAAAGCAATTTTCCCCATCTGTGTCAAAACAAACAAAACAAAACAAACAACACCTCAAACCCACAGACTAGATGCTTGTTGCATTTAATAAAGGACACACATTCATTGAAATAACTTCTAACTTATTTTTGTGTGATGCCAATATTTAATTATGTTCATTTTGCATTTGCAATTAGAGGACAGAACAGATGGTGATCGCTTAGAGTAAAGGGAAGTGTCCATTCATATAACGTGCAGTATGCTGCCAAGTAGCCATGCTCTGTAAAGACTTGATCCAAACCTGATTGAAGTCAATGGGAATCCTGCCATTAACTTTGGTGGGCCTAAAGCAGGCCTTTGAACCACTGAAACACACTGTAAGCAATAGAGCTGCACAAATAATTTAAGAAATTATCTGTTAAATTCAAAAGAAAATTTCTGTCCAGCCATATTTGTGAACTTTTCTTGTTTGGCTTGCTGCAAATATTCACTTGCTTTAGCAGGAGTGCTGGAACAATGTGTATAGTGGGGGGTGCTGAGAGTCACTGAACCAACCTGTAAACCAGGGGTAGGCAACCTATGGCATGGGTGCCGAAGGCGGCACACGAGCTCATTTTCAGTGGCACTCACGCTGCCCAGGTCCTGGTCACCGATCTCGGGGGCTCTGTATTTTAATTTAAATTTAATTTAAATTTAATTTTAACTGAAGCTTCTTAAACATTTTTTTTACTTTACATACAACAATAGTTTAGTTCTATATTATAGACTTATAGAAAGAGATCTTCTAAAAATGTTAAAATGTATCACTGGCACGCAAAACCTTAAATTTGAGTGAATAAACGAAGACTCGGCACTCCACTTCTGAAAGGTTGCCAACCCCTGCTGTAAACCCTGGATATGATGGAAACCGCTTCAAGCTAGGGGGTGCTGCAGCACTTCTCACACTCTTAGTTCCAGCTTTAGATTTACAAGATGTCCATTAAAAGCTGATTTTCAGTTTGGCTATTACTTGAAAATCCATCTCTTATTGTATATTTGTAACCCAAGAAACTCTTAATGCCAAATGACAAGAGTGTGCAGAAGGGTACAGGTATCTCCTGGTTCTGGTCTGTAAATTCTGGTTCAGCAAAGAAAGTCATGTCAGGTTGCGAATGAAATCTGGAGTCACACTAGTCATCAGTATGACTGTGAAATGTATGGATATATACTGTGTGAGGAGTTATATATCTGAACCAGAATATTATGTTCTTTAGCATGTAAGTTCAAAGCAGGTCATCAAAAGGTGAAATGCCTTAGACCAGTTCCCCCAGACAGGAGGTAAGAACCGTGTATCTCTGTGACAGGATGTAAATTAAGCATTGTAAAGTAACACAGTGGATGACCATTTACATAAAAGTCAACTGTTATCTGAGAGATGTGAAATCAGTGAGAAAGGAGCACAAAGGGGAAAAAAAACAAGCCACGGGACTTATCCTGTATATGACTAAGAGGGATTAAATTTGGGGATATTTCTAGAAGGGAAAGAAGACACTCTGTTATCCTGCACCTAGAAAGTAAATGGATAGCATGTTTGCATTCATGAAAGTGGAGTCTCAGCTAGCCTATGTTGAAAATGTTGAAGAGGACTCTGAGATAAACTTCTTTAGATGGGATGTTAACCAGTTAGGTAAGTTTAGTCTCTAGAAAGTGTGCTATGATTTTGATTTATACATAACTATTTGTTTTGAGTTTTCTTACTCGCTATCACTTGAATCTCTAGTCTTTAATAATAAACCTATTCTTATTTTCACTACAAATATGTCTAAGTGTTCTGCTGTTACACCAAGTGCTGGTGCTGAGTTGAATCTTGTAAGCTGGTGTTTACTGTTCCTTGGAGAACAGCAGGCTTTGTAATTCTGTGAGTGTCCAGTGGATAAGAAGTTGCACCCTGCATGGAACACTGTGAGTATTCGAGGGTTCATGTGTAGCTGTCGCTATCTGAACAGACAGAGTGAGCTCTGCAGAATCCTGCAAGGTCTGTGGAGGCCAGGTTATGCTGCCAGAGGCTGTTGGTTTCAGGAAGCTGATCCACAGCAAGCAAAGACAAGACTCCTTCACACTAAGGGCATTTAGTGGTGAGGTGCCTCATAACCCAATATTCAGTTGTAACATTCACAGTTCATGCTGTGTTGATTAATGACATAAGTCACGCCATGTTTTTCACTGTTCCATTCCATGATTGGAAAATGTGTGTGATTAATCAATGCTTCATGAATTTTGCTTCTGAAAACAGTATTGGTGAGACTGATATGGGAATTCTTCAACCAGTTCTGCCCATTTTCAACAGGAATTTGAAAAATTAGAAAGGGTACAAAGAAGAACCACAAAAATTATTTGAGGACTTGAAAACAATGCCTTACAATGAAATTTACTCACTCTATTTAGTTTATCAAAAAGATCAAGAGGTAATTTGATTACAGGATATAATTCCCTTCACAAAGAATTCTTTCATCTAGCAGAAGGTGTAACAAGAACCAATGACTGGAAGTTAAAGCAAGACCAATAAATATTAGAAATAACATACATATTTTTAATAGCAAGGATAATTAACAATTGGAACAAACTATAAAAGGAAGTGAAAGATTCTCCATCTTGTGAAGTCTCCAAATTAAGACCAAATGATTTTCTGGAAGACTTGCTATAGTCAAACAAGTAATTGGGCTCATCAGAGGAAATTTTATGGCCTATGTTATATAGGAGGTCATACTAGACGATCTAATGGTCTTTTCTGTCCCATGAATCTGTGAATTTAGAATTTTATATCCACTTATAAAATTCAATGTTCGCCACTCACACCGGATAGGTTAATTGGATAAGGTATCCAGCCAGAGAAAAGAAACACAACACAGTACAAACAGTACACTGAAAATTGCAAATATTTGCAACAAAATGTTTGCCAACGTTCTGCAGACCAAGAATTATTCACTGAAGACATCTGTGAACAATTTTCAATAACTAATAAACCCAAGAATTTTTCAGCCTATTTGAGAACAATTTGGAAAGAGAAAACAAGGCAAAATTCTTCAGATAAATTATTCATTTGAATTAGTCATTTAGCTTTCATAAGGAGTATAGACTTTTTGAAAATGTGTGGCTAGGGGATTCTCTCTTAAAGAGGTTGAAGCAAAAATACTTTGCTCATCTATAGCACTTTTCATCCCATGTTCTCAAAGCACTTAAACATTAATTATGCTGAATATTAACTCTAACTATTTTATATTTGAATAAACTGAGGCACAATAACTTGCCTATGGTCACGCATAGCAAGTGAGCATCAAAACTGGGAATAGACCCTAGCCCTGTGCATTAATCATAAAACATACTTCCAGCCACTAATCTTTTAGGCTATACTACCCTACTCTGTTTTTCACAATCCTTCTTTTGCGCCTAGTAACTTTCAGCCAGGAATCTCAGGGAGCATGTTGCCAAAACTTACATAAGGACCTTCACAAAACCTCTGTGAAGCCGTGCAAGTTTGTATTATTATAATATCTATTTTTCACATTGTTAAACTGAGTCAGGGAGAAAGTTAATTGACACGACACATTGGAGGCAATTGCAAAGCTGCAAATAGAACTCAGGAGTCCTGGCTTCCAAACTTGTGTTAAATACACACAGTAGTGTGACATAGACATAGCCCCAAAAGTGGAGTGGTTCTTTCAACCTATGTCTCTGTGTGTCTCTCCCTCTCTCTCGTTTAATTCAAGCTATCTAAGTATCCTCACCAAAATGTGGGGATTATTTAACATGATATTATCTGTAGAAAAGGGGGAGATAAAACGAGGCTGCTTTCGTAAATCTTTGTCAATTAGCCTATTGTTATCACAAAACTAAAACCACAGGTAGTTTAGATCCACATCCGATTTATCTAAACTTTAGGATTCGGAGTTCATTATTTTTCAGCTTTCATTTTTGATCCATGGCTGTTAGAGAATAGAGTGACCAGATGTCCCAATTTTATGCAGTCCTGGTTTCTGGGGCTTTTTCTTATATACCCCCCACCCGCATCCCGATTTTTCACACTTGCTGGTCACCCTACTAGAGAATCCCTGGATAGAACATTTTATTTTTGTAATTTTGCTACTCCCTGCCTTTGAGGGCAATGCTGTCCTATGCCCCTCACTGCATTGCTAAATGATTTGGGACTAGATTGTCTCCACAAGTATTCTTTCTGGAAATAGAAGACCTTGAGTCAGCAAAGCACTTTAGCATCTACCTATCTTCAAGCACATATTCAAGTCCTATTGACTTCACGGGAACTTAAGCACGTGCTGAAATTACTGAATTGGGGCCCCAAGTACTCAAAGCACTGACTTCCTGGTCCTCATATTTCCCTCCTAGAAATATAACCATTGAGGAATTGTACTTTTAGATTGTTTACCTCATCACAGGGATAACTAAGAGTAGAAGCATCTATATCTTTCTTTGTATTTTATCTCTTTCATATGCTGCTGCACAATCCACTTTGATCTGTAGTCAAAACTTATGATACTGTAAAATACCAACAGTTATGGGAAAAAAGCATATATTATTTAAATATATTAGAAGAATACATGGTAACAGATTGCTTTAAGATTGCATTCTTGAAGTCAAACATCCTGGAGTAGTTAAGCAGGAATCCTACCCCAAAGCAAGTGTAAGAGAGGTATGAATATTAAGGAGCTAGATGACATGCATAGATAGTGGTAGAAGCTTGGATGGATCAATGAGCTTCATCATCTCTAAAGTATATAGCTTTGAAGAAAAAAGAGTTATTATAGGTACCAGGCAGTGATTATTCTCCTGAGAAATTATATCCACCACTCTTAATTTTTTCCCTTTATTAAGCCACATCAATAATACTGTCTGATAATATTTTGCTTAATATAAATGCATTGCAAGCATTGTTAGTGTGATCCTGATTACAACAGCAACACAATAAAAGGGAAGGCATGTTTTATGGGTCACTTAACCATCTTAATAACATTTAAATAATGATATATGTGTTCTGTCAAGGTAAAATAATTGCCATAAAAAATAGCACTAGGATAATGTATCTTGGAGTTTTCTTCTTGTGTTTTGAAAAAATACGGCCAGTCAGTCAGCTAGTTAGACCTGCCAGGATGGTAGACTAACTGGCTGGCTGACTGGCTGGCCTGCTGGCTGGCATACACATTGTATCCTTCTGACAGGCTCCCCAGGGTGCAGCCTGGAACTACAAGTACTCCCGAGCCCTCTTCTTACCAACTTGAGCTCCCTTTTGCATTGTGATTCTGTGACAAGCTGCAACCTCTCCAGGTCCTGCACTTACACAGACATCCACAGTCAGGGACTCAAACAACTCAGCCCTAGTCTACACTACAAGGGTAGATCAAATTTAGCCACATTAAGTCAATTTTATACTCAATGAGTCTACACAACCAACCCCGTTCCATTGACCTAAAGGGATCTTAAAATCGACTGCTGTACTCCTCCCTGGCGAGGGGAATAGATCTAAAATCGACCTTGCTGTAGTGTAGACATACCCTTAGTTATATGAATGATTCTCCTAACCACTCATGAACTAACAATAGAGAGATTCCAGCCAATTACCCAGCTCTCCAGCCTAGGACCCCAGGACTGTACCATCTCCCTCTGGCCAGAAGCCTGACCAGAGTAAGTTTATTATCTAGTCCACCACTCCCTCAATGTGGAGAGGACATGCACCAGTTTTTTTTCCTGAGCAGATTCCCCAAGTACTTCAAGCAAAACATACTGTTTTAGGAAAACAGATTTATTAACTACAGAAAAATAAGATTTTAAGTGATAAGAAGCAGTAAGTAGACAGATCAAAGTTGCTCATCTAAGGGCTTGGCTACACTTGCACTTTATACCACAATAAAGCCTCCCAGAGCGCGCTACCTTACTTCCTGTCCACACTGGCAATGCATCTACAGCGCTCTAATTCCCTGGCTAGAGGGGTCCTCGTACTCCACCTCTGCGAGAGGATTAACGGCTATTGCGTATTGGGAGAGACGCTTCAAGGTCAGTGTGGCCAAGGAGTTACATTACTGCACTCTGATTGACTACCAGAAATGCCCCATAATCCCCTTAAGTCAAGTGGCCACTCTTCCCTTTATTGTGAAATCGCTGCAGGAATGCGGAAGTGTCTTTTCGGAGCTCTGTTTCAGACAGCTGCTGCTTATCTGCTCCCAGGGCAAAGCAAACATTTACTGAGTGAGTAAGTGAGAGGCACAGGGCCAGGGGGATCTGAACTTACAAGATAGCATGCTGACACACTCTCAGCACCCCAAAAATCCACTCTCTCTCTCCCCCCACATAAACACAACACACTCCACCTGACCCCACTCATTTGAAAAGCATGTTGCAGTCACTTGAATGCTGGGATAGCTGCCCATAATGCACCACTCCCAATGCCACTGCAAGTGCCACAAATGTGGCCACACCAGTGCGCTTGCAGCTGTCAGTGTGGACAGACTGGAGTACTTTCTCTAGTGCACTCTCCAAAGGCGGATTTAACCCAAAGTGCTCTACAGCTCACAGTGTAACCGAGCCGTACAAAATAAAAGTAAAATCACAATCTGAGGAAAGGTATAAAAACACAATAAGCACAATCAAATACAACCCTAAAAACTATAGTTTGGTCTAATACAGAATTTGGAAAACTGGAGATCACTCTTTCAAAGTGCTGACCATTTTGTCTAGTGAAGGGCTAATGCACATGTTTAACTTTAAGTATGTGATAAATTCGATTGGCTTCAGTAGGACTGAATATGTGTTTTAAGATAAGCATATGGCTAAGTGCTTTGCTGCATCAGAAATTGCTGTTATTCCATATTTTATATTCCATATATATATATATTCCATATTCCATAATGTGCTATGCACTGTCTATATATAGGAGACACAGTTCCTGATCCAAACTGCTACATATTTCTGGGAAACAAGAGAGGAGAGCAAAATTAGAAAAGAATGTAAGAGTGAATACGTTTATGAGATTTTGAGATTTCAACATTTAGTTTTGTCCCAAATTGA
Organism: Dermatemys mawii; assembly: GCA_007922305.1. Taxonomy (NCBI): domain Eukaryota; kingdom Metazoa; phylum Chordata; order Testudines; family Dermatemydidae; genus Dermatemys; species Dermatemys mawii. The sequence continues at coordinate 16,056,020 of ML677364.1, forward strand.
AACACAAAGTCAAAATCTTACAACTTTCCATGAAATTAAATTTCATTTTGACCATTTCACATTGAAATGTGTCATTTTGATAAGGCCAAAAGTTCAATTATGGTTTTATCATTTCAACTTTTATAGAATAGTATAATACAGTTTAATACAATACAGTATATAGAAGTCAAAATAATAAAGGCAAAGCAGAATGTTTCAGCCACATTGAAAGAATATATTTTGATAATTTCCTGTGACAATCTCAATGAAATCTATACTTTCCAGTAAAATGTTTCAATATTATTAAATCAGTATTTTCTGATGGAAACCTGTTGTCAGAAAAAATACCTAAGCAGCTCTACTAACTATCTCTGACACTTAAACAGAATATAAAATGTGGGTATGGGATACTTGGAAGATGATCATAGTATAAAAAACAGATATATCAGTCTAAGGCCAAAATACATGCCTCCAGCAAAGAAAGTACCAGTGATGATGACAGATAGTTTCCAAAGAAACTAGACAAAATGGAAAGCTTTTAAGTAATCAGAAGTTATACAAAGACACACAGAATGGGCAAATTCACTATTTATCATAAAAACTGATGGAAATTAGAGGGCTTATTTGACACAAGAGACCTAAACACTGTAGTGCACAGGAAATATGATCCACTACAAATGACAGAGGAAATTACAAGCAAGATTTCCAGTACTACAGTATATGGTATATTATTCAACCATTGATGTAAGGTCAGGATTTTGGCAGCTAAAATGAAATGACAAGAGTTCAAATGCTATACATTTAATACACCATTTGAGTACTATTTTTTTTTACTTCTGCCATTAAGAATAAATTTTGCACTAGAAGTTTTCCATGGAAACTTTTTTCCAATTAACTAACTGTTGAAGGCATCAAAGTTGAAACATTTATAGATGATGTGGTTGTTTGGGGAGCTTGTATCAAAGAATATGATTTCAGACTGAAATAATTTCTGGGCAGACCCAAAGAAAGGAATCTAATCCTGAGCAACACAGCATTACAGTCAGAATTCTAATAAAATATGCATATACTTGTCAAGCTTTTTATAGCCTGACAGAGATGTTAAGAAGCAAGAGTCTATTCTTCATTTGCCTAGGATGTTGGGTAGAGAGCATTATAACATTTTAGCAAAAGAACCATTTATAATGTGCCTCACTTTTCTCATTTATTCTTAATATGTGAAATGTCTTTTCTAAAATCAAGGATAGGGCAGCATTTTCTGTGGGACAAAGCAGATCGGTGGGAGTTGAGAAGGTTACAGGAATTTGGTGTGCTGTTTTTTCTTACAGAAGTATAAAACGTTCTACGTATTAGTGTATGAACATCAAAGCAATTTTGTTGAGTTTTCTTTGTGCCAAGTATATGGGACTTCTTTTTATCCTGGGTCTAAAAAAGCCTGGAGGATGAACATAGTATAAAATGGATACATCAGTTTGAGACCTTACATATTTCCACAAAGTGAAGTAGCAGTGATGCCAAAAGATATCATTCCTCTTTATACTGTCGCATTGTTGCTGATGGCTGTTAATAGCAGCATCCACTCTGGAATTTATAGGTAATTTATTTAATTCACTTATAGACATTTCTATACTGCTCAACTCTGAAGTACCTGATCATTCAATTCCTGTTCTGAAAACAAAAACATGTAACCATTGAATTGTTAACTTTTCGTTTTTGTGAGGGTAAAATGCAAAATATTGGAAGAAGTGAGTAATGAAAAAGGGATTTGTTTTGTTTAAAAACTATGATATTATACAAAAGAAAGTAATTGAAATTAAAATTGTGAAGAGCAACAGGTGTTAGGATCTGCTTCTCAAAACACGTACTACCTGGCACATTGCTCACTGCTGCAAATAGTCCTGTTGGTCTCAGTTGAGTAATTGTAATAATAAGCAATACGTTGGGTAGTAAGTTTTTGCAAAATGGGTCTGATAAACAAAAAGCGGAATCAGCATATAAACTAGCAAATAGGAGAGCAGTGGGGAAAGCAGCAAGGGTCAGAGATCAATAAGGGACATTTTAATGGAGCTGATTCACCAAAGCTCAACACTTTGAGAGAGATGAACAAAAGTTATAGGATTTATTTTCAGCGCTTACTTCGCCCAGAAATGAAGACTTTCCCTCCTGATAGGTAAGAGGTCTTCTCATCCCCCTTTTCACCCACCCTCTACTCCTCTCCCTTCTGAATATTGGCAGGAAGGAAACTCTACTTTTTTCTTCCCTCTCCCCCAAGATAAGGAGCATATCTCTCCTCTCTCTCTCTCTCTCCACTGCCCTATAGTGCAGTGAGAGTTGTTCTCTTTCTCCCAAGCAGTGGTAGAGTGTGCACATGCAGGGGTAAGATAGAGGGGTCTACATGGCTTATTTTGATCCAGTCACCTAGGGGAGGGTGGAGAACCAACAGCCCCCTCCCCAGTGGATCAATTTGCTGAGCTCTCCCTGGTTAACAGAGAAGCGATATTGAAGGGAGCTCTTTTCGCTTTGCCTTAATGCAGGCAAAAGATGCAGGACATCAGTCAGCCTACTTTGTAACAAGCACAGCCCTGCTGCACTGCTTGGTAAGAACTGTGTCTTCACACAGGTCACATGAGTAGGAAATTGTACAAAATAGTTGCTCAAACTATTGTGACTCACAAGCTATTTATGCCCACCAGCAAGGATACTACTAAGAAACTTCAGTGGCTTGTGGCTTGAAATGAAAGTTCAATACTGAAATGTGTAGTACTTCATTCAGTTACTATGGGTGGGATGTTTGAAAATGTGCAGTATTGGCCTAACCCTGCTCCCCTTGAAATCAATGGAAGCTTTGCCTTACATTTCAACGAGAGCAGTTAGGTCATCACTGAGCCTTTTGAAAATCCCACCCTATATGTACATAAAAGACTAAAAAGTTATAATAAAACCATGATAGCTGCATTTTGTGTTTTATACATTACAGGTTGAGACTGATAAGCAAATTTGTTTAGTCAAACCATGGAGATGTCATGATAACTGACACCTACTGGCTAAAGGACAGAGTGCTTTGGGCTGAAGCTGTGCCTGTCCCTTTATGGGACAATAGTTATTTACTGGTAGTTATTTAATAGTTCCAGTAATGAGGTCAAAATAATTTCAGTATACAACTAACTTTAAGCACAAGCTTAAGAACTACTCTGAATCAGGGCCATAATCTTGCATATGAACCAAGAGTTAATAATATGTGTGTTACTTCATATCTTATAGCATGAAAAAAACCCATAAAAGGTGTCACACTCTCCCTCCCTCCCCCCCACCCCCCCACAGCCAGCTGAACAACACATAGTGCTCTTCAACTGCTTTATCCACTGGAAAAGCATGAAAGAAGTTTTTAAAATAATAAAAATTGTGAGAAAGTAACACTTTCTTTCACATTTTTTAACTTTCCCCCTACTTCTCCAATGGAAAGAAGAAGGGGGAAGTAGCGGGGTGGCTACCCGCTCCCAGCTAGAAAAGGTTAAAGTCAGCCCTGGAAGAAGGCTGGGGCTGTAAGTGCATAGCTCCCAGGTTGATTAGGAGAATAGGCTCAGCTGGGTAGCCATGCCCCAAACACTCTAGCAGGCCTTAAAGGCTGAGAGGCAGGAGCAGAGAGAATAGTGTCTCCTCTGTCTCCAGAGGTAGACAGACCTGGCTGCTGGGCAACACAAGGTACCTAGAATGGAGCGGGGCTGGGCCAGGCAAGAGGAGCTGGAGAAGCTCTGGCCTGGAAACCCCCAGGCTGCAGGGCCTAGGGGGAAGGCCCAACAGAGGGTACTGGGGTTGCAGGGGGCAGCCCAGGGCTAAAGAGGCAGAGGCAGCAGGCCAACCCCCCTTGCCGGTGATGAGTGGCAATTAGACTGCAGTCAGCCCCAGTGAGCGGGGGCAAGTGGTGACTGGCAGTTGCCTAGACTGAGGCAAAGTGGGGATAGGGGGTGGGGGTTCCCTGGGGAGGGGAGACCCCAAGATGGTGGAGGTATTGTGGGGTGCAGCACCCGAGGTAGGAGGGCACCGGGACCCAGTAGCACGCGGGACTACAGCCTACAGAGGGCGCTCCAGGAGCTAGCGAGCTAATTCCCTGGACGGACCAGCAGGAGGCACTGAGGGTGAGTCGCTGCTTCGCTCACAGGGGAAAATAAAAGAGAGAGAAAATGCAAGGGAAGGAGGGAACATCTCATTTTTTCTCCATCTTCTTCTTTTGTAAGAAAGAAAAGTGAGAGAGGAGTAAAAAATGTGAGAGAACTGTAAAAAAAAACAAAAAAAAAACAAAAAAACCCCCAAAATTACAGACATTTTTTTAAACAACATTTCTTTTGAATTCTTTCAGTGAAAAAAAAAGGAAAAGTGAAAATTTCTGAATGAAATGAAAACTGTTTTTGTTAAATACACTTCATGGAAAAAAAATCAGCCAATATTAGTTCAAACTTTTAAGAGTGTTTTCACGCTTTTAGTCTTTATTAAATCTATTACCATTGCAAATGGTAGAAATAAAACCCTCAACAGTCTTAACTCATTATGCTTGAGGTATCAAGAAATGGTTTAAGTAAAAGACATAATATTTATGACAGGTATCTCAAATAACTGCTGCATAAATATATCATTTCAGGTCCCATTTCTAAATTCATCTCCTTAACAAACATCAGACTGAAAAAATGATCACATTACTAGTAATTAACAACAATCCAAACAGAGAACCAGATGATGCCCAATGAATCCCTATGCAGAAAGAAAACTTCACACCTGGATCTGTGCTTGCCATTCATGAAAGGAGATTGGTCATCAATCTCCCTAGCACCGTTTCCTCCTCCCACATAGACTTCTGAATTGTTTGAGTGTCCAGGGACTGCGGAAGGGCCGCATTCACATTTGCAATAACCCTCCACACTGTTGACTTTCTCCTCTCTCCTTTAACAAAATGTATGTCCTAAGTCAAAAGTTAGCTTTGAAAATTTATAGATAAGCCAAACGTCAGCAACTGATTTTTGCACTGGGATAGTGCTTTTCGTCCCAAAAGATGCAAGTGCACTTAATAGCGTGTGAAGAGAGATCACCTCTCCTACCATATAATTTAGGATTGTAGTAAACTGCCCATAATAATATGCCACCAGTCTAGCCAAAGTCATACTTTAGGAATTGTGAAGCTATGAAGGCAGAGCTTCAACTGGTGTGAACTATCAGAGCTCCCCATGGGTACTGGACCTCCTTTGATTTAGACCCAGTACAAGTATTTAATCTCTGTATCTCCTGTACCAGAGGAGGCTGCCAGAACTATAGCAGCAGAATGCATTCTTGTGCTATTTAGTAAAAACATCCTCAAACTCTAGATCTGGATCCAAACTACCTCAGAGTTTGAGGATGTTTTGGTTTCTACCCATCCCTAAAAATAATGTAAGAAATGTACACAGGAAATATATTTTATTTCTTCTCCTAGAAAAGCACACATTTACAGAATTCCTTTGGTTACAGGGTAATTTTTTTTTCTAAATAGCACAAGAATGTATTCTGCTGTCTATTAAAAAAATGTGATCCTGATTAAGAATACTAACACTTTATGGAACTGATTCATTAGCTCATCTGGTAGAGCTACCATTTGCAGGCTAGCAATATCAAAGCAGTCCTGTCTTTCCAATAATTAATATGTATGCATTTGCAGTACATCCACATAGAAGTGGCAGCAAACTACTAAAGCTGTTATGTGTTCTAGAATATTTGCACAATTTATGTGGTAAGGAATATTGACAAGTGCCAGTGTGTGAAGTAAAAGAAATTGGCAGCATAAAGCAAGCCTTTATTCCTCACAGTCTGTGAGGATTAGAGAAACCAGACATTGAACACAAGAGAGGGAGAAAAAAAATCACCTGATGTAATGGCCCTATGTAAATGATGTTTCAGGCAATTTAATGGAATTGGCATCTTTAACTGAAAGGAGGTAATTTAAAATCTCAGTGTGAATATTTTCATTGCATTGGATGCAGAACAATGCGTCTAAATGTTTAACTTTTAAATAAGTGGAAATGCTATGTAAAGACTTTAAATTAAATTAATACATTTTAAGGCATAAGGCTGGTTTCAGTATTCCCAGTCCCTGTCCCCAGACACCAGTCATTAGAATTCAAATGTCCAATTAATGGTTGTTACTGTACAGTAGTGGCTTAATGATTCTAAACAGAAAGATTCAAAACCAGATAATAATCTGTACGCTGTACACAGAATGGGTTTGTGTCTCACTGATTTTAATGTGGTCTGATCATGAAGTCTGCAAATGAAAGACTCTGCTCTAGCTTACCCTTAATTTGGATTTCTCTCATTTAAATGGTTTCCCATACTGCCATTATTACCTCGATATTCATAGTACCATAAAAGAAGAACGAAACAATCTTGAAAGATGCACAATTTTTACCTAAGCCTAATATACATTTTAAAAAAAATCCTAGAGATGAGATGAAGAGTTGAAAAGAAAAAAAAATTGTCTGTTCCCAAACACATTTTCATTATTGTTTATAAGTTTTCCAGCTAATTGCCTATTCATCCAACCTTTCTCTGACCCTCCCCCCATCGCTTTTTTTTTCTTTTTTACCAACTATGGAGGGTTACTGGTAAAAGGAACTGAGGGACCTGGAGCTCAGAGTAAAGAAGAAAGGGAAAAAAATAAATTGAAAACTCCAGAAAAGGACATGTTTTACAAATAGGTCAGTTTCCAGAAGGAATTGTGGTGATGTACAGGCCTCTGGGCAGGGAAGGTATTTTCAGGCTGACACTTTGGGCTAGATTCATCCCTGTGCTGGCACTGGAACTGGTCCAGAGATAGAAAAGAGGTGGCTACTTATGCTTCCCTTTTTCTGTGGCTGTGGCTGGAGACCACACCATAGACAAGGGCGGTCCTGAATCTGCTCTAACGTGTGCCTCCCACTTCCATACACCTGGAGAATTTCCCCAGTGGAGTGTATGACCCTTTGTGGTCACTTTGTGCCTGAATAACTAGTGCAAAGAGGCTGCAGTGAAGAGTTAAATTTGCTCCTTTCAGTTTAACACTGGGTTCTGAGAAAACCACGCTCAGTCCTTTGTTATTATTCTCAGAGCCATGGACCCACTGATCAAAACTCTCCATGTATGCTAAGCAATTTAAAATAATCAGTAAAATAATGCAGCACTCCCTTAAACACTAGGATGTATTTTGAAGAGTGATCCCATTCTATTTTTAATCATCTCTTACTCTTCACAGCCTCAATATGTATCAGTGTTGTGGAGTAAATGCAACAGTGGTAAGTCATTAATCATACAATTATCACATGAGTTATTGTGAGACATTGTGAAGTTTTCAGCAATGGGCCCTCGTCCTCCATGGAACAAAGCAACTTTCTTGTGAGGAGATAGCACAGTAGCATAATATATTTCAGGAAATCATGAGGTGTCTGCATAGGCAGCACGTGCTCATCTCACCAAAGTCACATCTTTGTTGGTGCACTTCTTCACAGTTTCTGCTACATTTCAGTGCAAAACCCTCAAACATGATAAAAAAAGGCAAGATTTCAAAAATCAAATTAATAGATGGAGTCACTCCTATGAGGTACCTAGAGGCTCAGTGGCTTCTGAAACATCAGATTAATTAGAGAGGCTAGACCCTGTTTTTACTACTTTTACTACTGCAGTACATCTGTCGTCCAGACTAGGAAACACAAGAAGTGCGCTGCTTGCCAGGAGCTAGGATTCAGGATGTGACGGAATGTCTGCCGAGATGCTTCAAGCCCTCGGACATCTACCGCTTTCTACCTTTTCATGTGGGCACCAGTGATTTTGCCAAGAATGACCTTGAGCAGGTCACTGCAGACTATGTGGCTCTGGGAAGAAGGACAACGGAGTTTGAGGTGCAACTCATGTTTTTGTCCATCCTCCCCATTAAATGAAAAGGCCCAAGTAGGTATCATCAAATTGTGGAAGTAAATGTGTGGTTATGCAGGCGGTCTCAGAGAGATTGCTTTAGATTCTTTGACTATGAAATCTTGTTTCAGGAAGAAGGGTTGCTAGGAAGAGATGGGATCCACCTAACAAAAAGAGGGAGGAGCATCTTCACAAGCAGGCTTGCTAACCTAGTGAGAAATGCTTTAAACTAGGTTCTCCGGGGGATGGAGACCTAAGCCCAGAGGTAAGTGGGATATTGGGAGGAAACACAAGGAGGAGGGTGCAACAGGGAAAACCTCCTGATTTACACTGAGACAGTAGGGCAATCAACTAGTTATCTTAGGTGCCTATACATGAACACAAGAAGTGTGGGAAACAAGCAGGAAGAATTGGCAGTTCTGACACAATCAAGGAACTATGATGTGACTGGAATAACAGAAACCTGGTTGGTAACTCACATGGCTGGAGCACTGTCATGGTTGGGTATAAACCTTTCAGGAAGGACAGGTGAGTGAGAAAAGATGGAGGAATTGCACTGTATATAAGAGGGCAGAATGATTGCTCAGAGCTCCAGTATAAATCTGGAGAAAAGCTTGTTGAGAGTCCTTGGGTTAAGTTTAGAGGTGAGAGCAACTAGGTTGATGTCATGATGGGAGTCTGCTATAGACCACCAGACCAGGAGGATGAGGTAGATGAGGCTTTCTTTGGATAGCTAACAGAAGGTTCCAGATCACAGGTCCTGTTTCTCATGTAGGACTTCAATCACCCTGACGTCTTCTGGGAGAGCAATACAACAGTGCACAGACAATCCAGGAAGTTTTTGGAGTGTGTTGGGGACAACTTCCTTGTGCAAGTGCTAGAGGAACCAACTAGGGGCAAAGGTCCTTTTGACCTGCTGCTCAGAAACTGGAAAGAACTGGTAGGAGAAGTAGATGTGGGTGGCAACCTGGGCAGCACTGATCATGAGATGGTCAAGTTCAGGATCCTGTCAAAAGGAAGAGAGGAGAGCAGCAGAATACGGACCTGGACTTCAGAAAACAGACTTTGACTCCCTCAGGGAACTGATGGGCCGGATCCCCGGGAGGTTAATATGAGGCGAGAAAGGAGTTCAGGAGAGCTGGCTGTATTTTAAAGAAGCCTTAGTGAGGGTGCAGAAAGAATAGAAAATATGACAGGTGACCAGATTGGCTCAGCAACGATATCTTCAGTGGGTTTATACACAAAAAAAGGAAGCTTACAATAAGTTGAAACCTGGACAGATGCATAGAAAGGAGTATAAAAATATTGCTCGAGCATTCAGGAATGTAATCAGGAAGTCCAAAGCACAACTGGAGTTGAAGCTATCATGGGATGTGAAAGATAACAAGAAGGGTTTCCACAGGTATGTTAGCAACAAGAAGAAGATCAGGAAAAGTGTGGGACCCGTACTGAATGGGGAAGGCACCCTAGTGACAGATGATATGAAAAAAGCTAAAGTACTTAATGCTTTTTTTGGCTCAGTCTTCACAGACAAGGTCAGCTCCCAGCCTGCTACACTGAGCAGCACAGTATGGAGAGGAGGTGAGGAGCTCTCAGTGGTGAAAGAACAGGTTATGGACTATTTAGAAAAGCTGGACATGCACAAGTCCTTGGGCCAGATGCAATTCATTCTAGGGTGATGAGGGAGTTGGCAGATGTAATTGCAGAGCCATTGGCCATTATCTTTGAAAACTCGTGGCGATCGGGGGAGGTCCTAGATGATTGGAAAAAGGCAAATATAGTGCCCATCATTAAAAAAAGGGAAGAAAGAGAATCTGTGGAACTACAGACCAGTTAGCTTCACCTCAGTCCCCAGAAAAATAATAGAGCCGGTCCTCAAGGAATCCATTTTGAAGCCCTTGGAGGAGAGGAAGGTGATTAGGGACAGTCAAGATGGATTCCCCAAGTGCAAGTCATGCCTGACCAATCTGATTGCCTTCCATGTTGAGATAACTGTGAATAAGAGGTGGACGTGATAAGGGGTGGACATGACAAACCTTAACTTTAGCAAAGCTTTTGATACGATCTCCCACAGTGTTCTTGCCAGCAAGTTAAAGACTTATGCATTGGATGAATGGACTATACAGTGGATAGAAAACTGGCTATCTTGTCAGGCTCAACAGATAGTGATCAATGGTTCAATATCTAGTTGGAAGCTGATATCAAGAGAAGTGCCCCAGAGGTATGTCCAACATCTTCATCTTCACTAATGATCTAAAGTTAAGGGAGAGGCAAATACACTAGAGGGTAGGCATAGGGTCCAGAGTGACCCAGACAAATTGGAGGATTGGGCCCAAATAAATCTGATGTGGTTCAACATGGACAAGTGCAGAGTCCTGCACTTAGGATGGAAGAATCCCATGCATTGCTACAGGCTAGGGCTCAATTGGCCAAGTGGCAGCTCTGCAGAAATGACTTGGGGATTACATGGATGAGAAGCTGGATATGTGTCAACAGTGTGCCCTTCTTGCCAAGAAAGCTAATGACATATTGAGCTGCATTAGTAAAAGCATTGCCAGCAGATAGAGGGAAATGATTATTCCCCTGAACTCAGCACTGGTGAGGCCACATCTGGAGTATTGCATCAAGTTTTGGGCCCCCTACTACAGAAAGGATGATGATAAATTGGATAGAGAGTCTAGTGGAGGGTAACGAAAATTAAGGGGCTGGGGCACATGACTTATGAGGAGTGGCTGAGGGAACTGGGCTTATTTAGTCTTCAGAAAAGAAGCATGAGGAGGGATTTGTATCAGCCTTCAACTACCTGAAAGGGGATTTGAAAGAGGATGAGGCCAGGCTGTTTTCAGTGGTGGCAGATAACAGAACAAGGAGCAATGGTCTCAAGTTGCAGTGAGGAGGCCTAGGTTGGATATTAGGAAACTCTATTTTACTAGGAAGGTGGTGAAGCTCTGGAATGGGTTAATTAGGGAGGTGGCGGAATCTCTATCCTTAGAGGTTTTTAAGGCCCGGCTTGACAAAGCCGTGGTTGTGTTGATTTAGTTGGTGTTGATCCTGCTCTGAGCAGGGGGTTGGACTAGATGACTTCCTGAGGTCTCTTCCAACCCTAATCTTCTATGATTCTATGGTGGTTGTTATGTTTAGTGTCACTAAAGTACTGTCCTACAAAACAATACTTCTCAGATGAGCTACTCCCCACAGCCAGCAGCCTAAGTTGCTCGCCTGAGGGCTTCCAAAGAAGTGGAAGAATAAGTTAGGTTGTTTGGCTATTGGAAGGGTGCGAGAGGAATAACTCAGTTTGGTAGCCTGGGGTCTTGACAAGGGAGAAGGTAAATAACAAATCCGGACATGGGGAAGACTATTGGCTTGAGGATTTAGTGGGGATTGGGACTGAGGTCTGTATACCTGGATGGTAGGGTAGATAAAGTCTAGTGCCAAGGATAGGTGGAGTATTGAGGCTGGAAATCAGCTATAGTGGTTTTTACCATGGGGCACCCCCAGCCATCCTGTGAAAGGGACACTACAAAAGAGAGCTGTTGTGTGGGAGTCTGTGAACCCTATTAGGAGTTTTCCAGGTGAGGCTACTCACTGGGTTGGCCCCCTTGGAGAGCTTTTAATCTCTTCTCTTCTTCCTTCAGTTTCTCTTTCTTAGGATGCCATAATGGCTCCCCTGGTCTTTTGTGTTCCTTATCTCTCTGACCCTTCCCCCAGAATCCCTTGCCTCTGGGGCCAGAATTCCTCTGAAGTAGGTAAATTATGGCATGTACCTTATCAAATCCTTTTGCTCCTCCCGACTTTTCTTTTCCTTTTCTATTTTGTGGACCTTTATCTATAAGTCCTTTATTTGCTTGTTCAAGGCTCCAATTCCCAATATTAAGCCTTGTAACAACATAGTCTTTTGCTTGTCTTTTTTGCATTTCTTTCCAGCATTATCTGTCAGTTCCTTTTCCAAACGATCCCAATCTCCCCCAATACATCTCTGGGGACTCTATAGGGACCTTCTTTTGATTTAACTGACTCCTGGAAACCTATTCAAATTTGAACCCATCTAATGGCATTGCTGAGGAGCTGGGTTGTGAACCTTGTCAGCCAAGCTACATGTATAATAAACTATATGTTACCTGCTCCAGACAAATGGATCCGAGTCGACTCATGACATTGCTAATCTTGGGATTCCCTTCAAGACCTTTTGCCACTCAGCTTCCCAAGAACTCAGCCTTCATTACTCAGGTATCTTTATTTGGCATATAGTAATGCTACACTGAGTTAATCAGACTCCAATGCTGGGGAAATGGATGCAGGGTATATGGCAACTCCAAAGTTACACATAAACCTTCTTGCTTTCTATACATACACATCTCATTGCATTTACTATACATTGCATCACACATTTTTGGCTTGGCTTGGTTGCTTTGCAGGAATCAATCCCTGTGCAGCTTGCACTGCCCAGGCACTGTCTATGCTTCAACTTCCTCTTTACCTTATCTCTAACTTCCTAAATTATTTTGTCCCTGGTTATCTAGTTCATAGTAAAATAATTGCGTGGGTGCTCTCCCTCTTATCTTAGTTGGCTCAGACTTTCTGTCTTAGTCCACTGAACTGCTTACTTGGCTTATTTAGCACAAACATTCTGTTCTCAACCTGATGATTCATTTATGTCCCTAATTCTGTCTTCCAAAAAATGAGGCCTCCTTCCATGTGTTAATTACTCATATTGGGCCAGGCCTCAGCTACAAAACCTAGTGTAAAGTCTGGACTAGAAGGTCTGATGAGAGGCTGCTGGGCATTAAGGAAAGTCCAGCCACTTCATTTCAGGTATCTAAATAAGAGATTAAGTCTTTTTGAAAATCTGGCTCACAGTGACCAGATCGCAAATACCTTTATGGAATATTTGCACAAATTATTCATCTGAAAAATTCTGAATAGCATTTTTTTATTCATGACCTGGTTGTGAGACAATTTGTAAACAAATAAAAGGGCTGAATTATTCAACTAGATTGTTCACAGTGGACAATTTGGCCAGTTGTATTAATGATCCTGGTGAGAATCTGGCCAGCAAAGTAGTGCAAGCACTCCTGCCTCTGCCAAATATGTAATGGGAGAGTGTCATCAAAGGGGCTGGGCTTTGGTTTCATCTGAAAGATTGCAGCTTCCTTAGCAGACTGGTCCTAATGCTAACTAGGTTCTGAGTCAGAGGGAACGCTGCCACCATGCTCAATTACCATTACAACTTCCTGCAGCATCCTGGGTTTTCTTTGGAGGGCACCATGCAGTATTGACCAAGGCTGACTGACCTTGCTTAACATTTGAGATCTGAAAATATTATATGATAGTGCTCAGAGGGTATGACTGCAGCTTTAATGCGTTCACATATACACTCAAAAAAAAAAAAAAGTCTGCTGTCTATTTGGTAAACACAAAATCATTCACCCATGTATTATATGCAGCTCATGAATGTTTGCTACTGCTGACCAACCTGCAAAACATGCAGTGTGCCAATTATGTTACCTGGGTTGTGTTGGGAAAGGATACAACATTTTAAAGAGAGAGCCCTAAACATTAAAAAAAAAATTCTACTTGCCACTGATTTTTTCTGAATTATCTGTCAGCTTCTTGCTATGGCTGTGGTGCTGAATATTAATTAGGCTACCCTTGAACAGCCTTATCCCACCCAATTTATTGTTTTGCATAATTTTCAGAAAAAGTACCCCACCAAAGAGGGTCATTTTCAGACCTCTAGTAGCAGTAGATCAACTAGTCCTTAACTGCCATTACAAAGTTTTATTTCAAACTAAATTTAACCTTAAGTTGTTGGGGTATCTGTGTCACTTATCTGTGTGAGGCTCTACAGAATATCTGTGTTTTTCCATTTCCAGAAATGAAACCATCTTTTGACCCAGACTGTTTGCAGCTTGTGGACTGGTGCCTGATTATACCACCATTGAAATATTGAAATCTGTAACCAGGACAGGAAGTTTCAAAGAGAGTGTTCTGTTTACAATATGGAAACTATAATCTTGTAGTTTTCCTCAAATGCCATGATCACTTATTGCATCCTTACAGAAGATGATGGGGTTTCTCAAAAAGAAGCCAATTGACTGTAGTTGCTGAATGCCTAGCTACATTTCTTATGCTGTTCCCCATTTATCTATAGCAGCAGAAAGTTAAACCAGATTTCTTGTAATTGGTTCATTTCCTTAGGACTAAATTATGGTTTATGCTCTTTGAAGCACTGGGGGAGGGTGAGCAGCCTTTACTCCTGAGCTGTGAAGACAGAGGTGTCATGATTGGAAAACGTTCTAGCAGGAAGTGAATCTCAAAGTGCAGACCAGGAGCAAGTGCCAAATTCCCTTCCTGACAGGCATCTTCAACCACAACATAAATACAGACCTCCCACTTGATTAAACTTAAAATAATAATGAAAAATTCCTGGGGAGGAATGTTCTGTATGTAACTGTCAAACTGTGATGCCTTTGTTTTCCCATGTATGGCCCATTTACATGTTTACAGACTTTGCAAATAAGCAGAGATGGCAGCCATTTTGTTTTCAAAGTTATTCTAGCTTGAACCCAGGACACACAAACACATATATGGGGTTTTCTCATGGGGATTTTTTTTGTTGTTTTCCTAAACTGAGTAATCACTCTGAAGGAATATATTTTGTTCTCTATTCATGGGAGAACAGAATACATATTTGATTAGCCCTTGCCTATTTTACATTCTTTTCTGAACTCTTACCTATTTTTCTCTTTGTTATTTATTATCCCTTCTCTGCATACTTTGTTCAGTTAGTCTCTTGCCTAAGTCTTCCCTTTCCAATCATGTTATTTTACCTCTAGCTTGATAACAGCTTGCATCTGTAGCTGAATTTTTTTTCTTTATTCCTTTAAAAATAAGAACTTGTTGAAATATTTTTTTTCAAAAATATTATTTTCAACTGTATTTGAAAAAAAACCAAACCAAACCAAACAAATTTGTGGATTTTTTTTGTATGTTCAATATAGTTGTTTTGAAATTGTGGTATGATGCCTAGTTTTTCTCAGTTTTTTTCTTCCCTTTCACCCTTAGAAATGTGGGGGAAATATAAATAAAGAGAGAAATACTTTCACTTTTTAAAGTAATATTTTAAAAATAAGATTCTGACTGTTGAAAAACAGTCAAAGTGGTGGGGGACACACTTTTGGTACTTTGTTACTGGTTTCCAGTTGACAAAAGTTGGAAATCAGTAACAAAAAGAGTGGGGGAAAGCAGGTTTTCCACTTTTCTTTTAAAAATTGGAATTTTCCCACAGCAAAACTATTATTTCCAAATGGGAAAATTTTGAATGGAGATTTTTTTTCCCCATAAAGATTCCCAGAGAAAAGAATCCTATTTTCCAGCCAGCACTACATGCATTCAATCTATCTATTCCAGGCTCATCTTTCTCCCTAGGCATTTGAAAATGGGGAGAGGAGTGATGTTAATTGTTAAGGGAGAGAAGGATCTGCGGTTAGTTCTTACACTGCTGCATTAAGAATGCATTTTTAACTTTGCCTATGTAATATGGATAGGGTCCCTTTATAGCATTTTTTTTTAAAATGAACTCAGTAGCTAAATATATATATCTTAGGCCTTATCTACACAGAAAATATGTACTGCATTATTTGTAATGGTATCGTTAGAGTGGTTCAAAACTCCGCCCCCACCCCCCAACTATAAAAATTTACAACTATTCCCATATGGGAAGAGGAATAAACTGAACTGGTATAACTACTTGAGGTGTCTGTGTGATGGGAATTACACCTTTAACTGACATAAATATACTATTACAAACATGGTGGGTAGATCGAGTGTATTTGATCCAAATAACCATGGTATATGAATGACTTTATTTACTCTTCCCAGTCTTGATTACATGATGATGACCCTATAGCTTTTCTCCTCATTCTCTCTATTTAGTCATCCACTCTATTTCCCACTGCCTCCTTCTCCCACAGCAATAATGAAGTACATGGTATATGAATAAGAATTAACATAATATAGAGCAGCTCTGATGTTAAATCGCTTCTTCTCATCAGACAGAGGCTGGAACCAGGGGTGCTGCCGCACCCCCTGAATTGAAGTGGTTTCCAGTATATCCAGGGTTTACAGTCTGGTTCAGTGGCTCTCAGTACCTCCACTATACAAATTGTTCCAACACCCCTAGACAGAGGGGGCAATTGAACTGGGTGAGTGCCTTAATCACTGGGCTGCAGATAACAAGAGAATTTGCCTTCCCACCATGTTATATGAAGTTAAGCAGGAACAAGAAACAACACTGGTGCATAAGTTGCCTAATTCCAGGAGAGGGTTCCCATCTGTGGTTATCAAGCAGAGATCGCATCACCCTGCAGGCTGGATTTAGGCACCTGTCTGTGAGAGGGGCAGGGTTTAGGACACATCCTTCTTCTCAGTATCTCCTGTTGGCTTGCTTAGGCAGCTACTTACCTAGTATGCTGGCTTTTGTGGATCCTATTCTCAGCTGTCTACTTCCTCCCACCAATTATATACAGAGTCTATGCACCTAATGCAGGCTTTCTGGATTCCAATAATTTTTCAATTAGGTATTGCAATGGTGAATGTCCCTTTGTAGATCTGGGCCCTTGTCTTTGAAGAAGAGTTCTGTTTATTTGAACTCGTTTCCTCTTTTTTTTAAACTTAATTTTTATTTAACTAGATTCCAGGGGAAAACAATAAAAATGAAAAGAGGTTTAGAAAACACGACCTATGAGGAAAGATTGAAAAAATTGTGCATATTTAGTGCACAGAAGAGAAGTGGAGGGGGGACATAATAACAGTCTTTAAGTATGGCAAAGGTTGTTATAAAGAGAATGGTGATTAATTGTTTTTCCTAATATCTAATCTAAATCTTCTTTGCTGCAAACTAAGTCAATTACTTGTTTTCCAACCCTCTGTGGACACAGAAAACATTCTAACTATAAAGATTGCTAAGCCATGGAACAGGTTATGTAGGGAGGTTGTGGAATCGCTGTCACTGGAATCCCCGTCACTGGAATCCCCATCCCTGTACGTTTTTAAGAATAGGTTAGACAAACACCTGTCAAGGATGATCTAGGTACACTTAATCCTCCCTCAGCTCAGATGGATGGTCTAGATGGCTTCTTGAGGTCCCTTCCAGCACTATATTTCTATGATTCTATGGCTACGATTTGGGGATCATGCCTTGAGAAAGCAAATTTTTGGATAGGTCAGTGATTCTTTCCACTAGAAGATCTGAGGTGCATCTGGAAACTGAGAAGGGGCTGACTGGAGATACTTGCCATTGAGGGATGCTAAAGAGCTTTAATATTTAATAGTTGTAATTATATAAATTTGTGAGTTTATACAGTACCTGGAACATAAACACAACTGTGAGATAGGTCAGAAAGCTTTTAGTAACCCATTTTAATTATGATGTTTTGGAAAAAGTGATGAGCCATTTAACCCTCATACTTTCCCTATTTTTAAGATAAAATCTCCACTCAGCTGTCTATGTGCTGAATCCCAAGATGGCACCTCTCTCATGGGAATTCCAGTAGAAACCTTTAGAATCCTCTGATTTTATTTAATGGCACCAATAGCCCTCTGACCTAGCGGACAAATACACGTATTTCTTTGTTCCAAAATATAACTTAGTTGCCAGCTGAAGCCAGTAGAAATTTCCATTAGATTTCTCAATTAATTATACATAAGTTTGTCACTCAGCAGTCTGGGGAATTTCAATCACTAGCCTTATGAGATGTGACAAACTCTAAGATTTGGAGCACCCCAAGCTCTGTTGCAGTTCTGTTCATTTACTCTTTAAATTCAACCACAAACATCTTTGAGATAGTTACTTATTAATACGAAAAAAGCACAGTATTTTACACCAACTGTCCAAAATATGGTTTGCAATACAGCCAGATAGTCACCTAAGGCACAGCCCTGAATGAACAAGGAGTGGTGCATAAGCTCCTTGTTTTAGGCAACAAATCACATGTAAGCTTTCCTTACTAGACTGGCCAGTTTAATTTTTAAACTAATTTGAAAGACTGATCTCTACACTTGAATATAGTTTAGTTGTGCTGCGCTCTTTTACATATTCTAGTTTAAAGAAAAGTTAGATACTCCACATTTTGTGGCGTGAAGCTAGATAGCACAATACTTAAGAAGGCATGATTTATACTCCCAACAAAATCTGAATTTCTAGTCATTTCACTAGCATGGGTTTTTTTGTTTTTTAAAAAGATGCCTTCACATGCTTATATCATGAAGGTGGAACCCATGACTGAAACTGACAACTTTATCTCATAATTCCTCCCTGCGCCTACTTCCTCTTTCCCGGAGGTAGGGGACAGTGATAATTTACTACTGGCATTTACCGACAGTAAATTACTACTCTGCCCATCCTCCCCTTCCTGACACCTGCTATTATGTGTAGGGTTTAGAAGAGTGGAGCTAAGGCTCTGTCCATTCTCTGCCTACTTCCTGCCCATCTGCTCTGGGGAGGGAGTAAGCAGGTGAGTAACTGGAATGATGGTCTAGGAAGCTTAAGCAGGTGTGTAAAGCATTTTTACTTCCCTGTGCAGGTGGTAGTCCAAGGACCAGATCCTCAAAGGCATTTGACAACCTACCTTCCATGGCAGGTAGACATCTATATACCTTTGAGGATCTGGACCTATGTCACTATCTGAATCATAGTGTTTTGCTTAATTAGTGTAGAATACTATAGTATTTTTCTGTATAGAGAGGAAGATCCTATAGTGTTTCAGGATAAAAGGTTTGCTATAGTAGACATTAGCATGGTGAGGCAAGCCAGCTGGCTGATAATATTGTAACCAAAACAAAACACCAAAGTTAAAAAAAAGCAACTCCAGTAAAATCAACCAGAAAACTGGAGTAGCCCCTGCAAAAGCAAAATATTCCCAGAAAATAGTAACATCTGGTCATAATAAAGACTACACTTCTAGATACAGTTGAGATAAAAGTCTTGTAAGGCAAGCATTTGTGGCTATTGTATCGTTTTTTTGCACTACATTTTTGAACAGCCTAAACAGGAAACTTGATCTCTGGGTACTTTAGCCATTGTCTGCTTCACAGCAAATTTCCTCTGATGTTCTAACCTGGGCTTATTTGCTGGAGTTTCATTTCCTTGTAAAACGTCCTGCAAAATGTAGAGGAAATTAAGGCACCAGTCTTTCCACTTTTCCACTTCACCACTTTCCCTGATTAAAAATAAAAAGTTTATTTAGCCAAAGTGAAAATCAATAACATCAGTCAGGTATCTGTTGAAAAAAAAGATACATTATGCCTTTCTTTGGCTTTTATTGGGTACCTTTTTTTTTTCTGAAACCTGTGTGAGCAAGACTTTTTAACAACTCTCCCTGGCCTACCTGCTTTCTGGAGCCTTAATAATTTTCTGGTAATAAATTATGCCTGACACTTATTTATTTACCCTAAAAGTGCTGCTAAGTAAATTGCTTTTGCTGTATAAGACAGCATTTGTTCATAACTAAGTATTTCTTTGTGCTTGACAACGACTTAGTGGGCCAAAACCATTTAATGTGAGAAAATCAACTATTATGACCCAGCAAACTGGTTCCAGAATCTCACACATTCCACATTCCCTTTGCACATCTGGACTTTACAAGGACAAAGTTTTCTTTCATATAAACTGTTTATTGTGCTGTGAGATTGATGCCGTTAATATTGGCTTTCAAAATGACAGATTAGCATCACCAGTTAATCAGGGCTATTAGAGGATAAATATCTGTAATTTAATCACTACAGTAATTTCTTTTCCAATAATAAGATTTACAAATGCAAGTGATTAAGTAATTAGCTTACATCTCCATAGATTACAATTCCTCAGAGCTCTCTTCTCACACTTTCCCCCCAAAGATTACAGTATTTAATTAAAGTAACTACTTTCTCCCCTCCTCCAACCCTCCTTATGTTCTCTCTGAATGCACAAGTGAGAATCATTTATTCTAAACCAAAATCAGTCTTTTGGATAGAATTTGATGCAGGACCCCCTATTCTAACTCCCCCTCCCATCTCTTAGTAAAGGTTAATACATATGTACACTTGAAAGCCATTATAATAGTTCCCAGTCATAGTAATAGTTCACAATACATTTTCTATTCCATAGGGCAAGTGGGGTGCTTAAGGGGAATGACTAACTTTCTGGAAGGGGGAAAAAATTCCAATGGAAAAATTGTGTGTAGTTGATAAAATAAAAGCTGGAGTTGCTGAAGCAGCCTATGCAAACACTTCTCAAGGATCCCTTTGTTGCTCCCCCGCTGAATTGGCCCTAGGGCAAAAGGCAAGTTCTACTTCTTCCAAACTTATATTCTCTTATTTGCAGAGTAATTTGACAGTTATTGTTAATTTCCTAAATGCAACATGAAAGCTATAGAAGGGAGCTTGAAAAGGGGGTAGGGGAAAGGGAAGGGAATGTGAGAGAGAAATTCATAAAGAACAGCAGAAAATATGGGCAAAATTGCTTCCATGTGTAGCACACAGGCAGGACTTGGGCAGAGCTCTGTGGCAGTCCCAGAGTTTGACCTCTTGAGGCTGTGCCAGTTTGCTGGGGAAAAGGCACTGCTCTTTAATGAAGACCTAATTTTTATTGCCACTCCATCGACTTCAAAGTGTTTCAGGTTGCCAAACATAATTTCATTGGAGGTATTTTCAGGTGCAGAGCAAATACTTCATAAATAATTTCCTCATTAGGTTACAAGTTCCACTATAAAAGAGGGATTTTAGTTGTTCTAAGGCTTTTCTTTGGAAGCTGTTTTTTTTAAAGTCTTTCTGAGGGTTTCTTTCTTACTTTTATTTTGGAAGAAAATACTTTAAACTGTTTTATTTTTTATTTATGCTTTTAAATGAGCTTGTGGCTCGCTGAGATGACTAAGCACAGTAGTGATGTTTTTAATATGCTCTCAATTAAAAAATAAAATATGAGGCTTTGAACATGTTTTCATTTTCTTTCCTCACATCCTCCTTCATCCTCAAATTGTTGCTAAACTCACTGACTGCCAGCAACCTAGTGGCAGCCTAGCTGGAGACCCAATTAATTATGTAGATCTGACATGCTTCTGCGTTTTTCATCTGTTTATTTTTCTCGTTGAGTAAAACATGTCTGTAATTAAAATACACGACCGTACATCCTCTTTACCACACCACCCCTGTGAAGATAGCACAGGGAACGTCTGCAGCTCAGGATGAGCTGCTATCAGTCAGAGTGAATGAGGAAGGTTTCGATAGTGTTTATGTTTAATGCACTTTGTGAGCAGTGATAAATCTGAGATAGAGGAGAAATAAGCAGGAGTCAGAAGAGGTGGGTCCTAATCCTGTTTTTTCTAATTAATTGCTATATGGCCAGGGTGAAAGTAAAACTAAAAATTTACCTGTACGGGGCCGGCTTCCCCCCAGTCCCGGAAAGGACGGGGCCTCGGGAAGAAGAGGTGGGGCTGGGGGTCAGCGTCCCTTCTAAATAGCCGGCCCTAGGGCAGTTGTTCCTTTTGCCCCTAGTAGGGCCGCCAACAAAGGGCGCAAAAACGGCAGCGATGTTAAAGTGCTGCTGCAGCAGTGCGCTTAAAGTGCTGCCATGACAGCGCTTTAAAGTAAGGAGGTAAGGGCCAGTACCGGCAGTCACTTTTTACCGGTCCACTGTACCGGCCCATACCACCTTACTTTCATCCCTGCATATGGCTTTAGGTAAAGTTGCTTGCCTGCTCTGTGCCTCAGTTTCCTCATCTGTACAATGGGAATAATAGCCCCACCCCAACAGGTGTTAAAGCCTAACATCTCAGCATTTGCTAAAACTCTTTGAATTAATTGGAATACAAGTGTATAGTGATGGAGAGCTTAAACTGCACTATGTTTAGTCATTAGGTGGGGCTGTGTGAAGAATACAGCAGCATGTCTTTACCAAACTCTGGAGTCAGCCTACAATCTCTCTCTTCTTTTAAAAAAAAACCCAAACAATAAAGTTGTTGTTACTAGCATCCACTTTGCTTCTGTCTCTGGGTGATGAACCTGACATGGTGTCTGAAGAAAAACAATCTAAACTGCAGAATTTTGTCAAGATGCCAAAGTTTCATACCCCAGAGTTACAAGAGAATAGACAGGCCTGATTGGAAGGAGCAATTTGAAAGTTTTTTCATTGCAGCTAAGCTCCATGAGGAGACAGTGGAGTCTATGCCCTGGGCAGGGAAGCTGAACACAATCCTTTGCCTTTGGAGAAGACAGCCACAAGAACAGTGGCGCTCTGGTGCTGGCTAAGATTGACGAACATTTTATGAATAATGTGAAATCTTTCATAACAGGCTTATATGATATAGCAGAAACTTTGTGATTTGGAAGGCAAAAAAGGAAGAGCACATTAGAGAGAAAAGCTTTCATTGTAATGTGTATGAGATTAGCGGATCGGAGGCTGACAATCTCTTCAGTTGCAGGGTGGTGGCCATGATGGGTCTAGTGAGAAAGGCGGAAGAAGTTAATGGAATATTTGGTAATACTGGATTTTTAAAGAGAGATGCAGAAGGGATAAACTTGAGACAATGCTGAATCATATAGTCTACATATGCCCCCAGGGAATTCCTATCCTGTTACTTTACAAAGTAAGTTATGGGCAATGGAAAAGAATAGCATAATTGAGAAAATCTTTGAGCCAACTGCTTTGTTCACTAAAGAAAAATGTGAAAATCAAATCTTTATAGATCTTAAGAGAGTTAATTAAGCAGTGGTAAGAAAAAAATACATATCCTCCCAACACTAGAAGACTCCCTCTCTAAAGTGGAGGATCTAAAGTATTCTCTAAGCAAGACACCTCAAGTGGTTTCTGGCAAATTCTTTTAGCCAATCAGAATGCTAAACTGCCGTTGGGAGATTTTGCCTTTAAATATTTTTTTTGTATGGTCAGCACTCCTGACATTTTTCAAAAAAAGATGGCAGAGCTGCTAAAGAACATAAATGGGGGTATGCAGTGTAGTTGTAGCTATGTCAGCCCCATGATATGAGAGAGACAAGGTTGGTGAGGTAATATCTTTTATTGGACCAACATTTGTTGATGAGAAAGACAGGCTTTTGAGCGACACAGACTCTCTGTGGCTCAAAAGCTTGTCTCTCTCACCAACAGATGTTGGCCCAATAAAAGATATTACCCACCTTGTCTCTGTAAAGGAGGCTGTCATTTTGCTGAACAACATTAGTAAATGGATCCTCAATGGAAGAACATGACAAAACCCTCGGTGAAGTTCTGAGCTTTATCAGTGAGTCCAGACTCAAGCTAAATAAAGAAAATTGTGTTTTCTGCCTGAACCAAATTGAATTTTGGGGACAGATAATAAACAAAAATGGAATTAGTCCTAGCCTTGAGAAAATAAAAGCAATTAGAGAATTGAATACACCAACCAATGTATCAGAACTAAGACACATGCTGTTGTTAGCAAGTTATCGAGGCCTATACCCTACAAGATCTTTCTACAGTGACCAAACCACTGAATGAATTGTTAAGGTCCGATACATCCTGGCCATGGGGGACAAATCAAGAGAATGTTTTCAAAAGGGTTAAATAAGTGATTTCAGCTGCTCTAGTTTTAAAGTTATATATGATGTAAACAAACTCACAATGGTCAGTGCTGATGCCAGTAGCTATGGCTTTGGTGTATTGTTACAGTTGGATGGATCTGAGTGGAAGCCAGTTGCATTCTGCTCTCGTACACTTACAGAAGCAGAAAAACAATATGTGCAGATTGGAAAAGAATGCCTGTCAAGTGTACAGGCATGTGAGAACTTCTACACATATTTGTTTGGGTTGGTTTCATTTGAACTGGTAACAGACCATAAACCCAGGTTGGGAGGAACTTCACCACTACCTGACCTTAGCATGAAGCAGTCATATCTGTGCCTCCTATGGATCAGCTCCCTGAAACCAAAGGCCTTTGGTAGCAGAAGCACTACTTTCCAGCGCCTAACCTGCCTCCTCCAACCAGTACAGGCTTTGATCATTCTGTACAGCTAGCTAAAGGCACTCAACTTGGAGCTTTCCCTGGAGTGTCCAGCCCTTTAGTCACTGAACACTAAGAGAATTACCAGGCCTACTGTTCCCAAAGGAACAGCTTGCAAAATTCAACTCAGGATCATCACTTTGCTTAACATCACAGCACTTAGATATATTTACAGTGAAAACAAGAGTAAGTGTGTTATAAAATCATAGAATATCAGGGTTGGAAGGGACCTCGGTAAGTCATCTAGTCCAATCCCCTGCTCAAAGCAGGACCAATCCCCAACTAAATCATCCCAGCCAGGGCTTTGTCAAGCGGGACCTTAAAAACCTCTAAGGAAGAAGATGCCACCACTTCCTTAGGTAACCCATTCCAGTGCTTCACCATCCTCTTAGTGAAAAAGTTTTTCCTACTATCCAACCTAAACTTCCCTCAGTGCAACTTGATACAATTACTCCTTGTTCTGTCATCTGGTACCACTGACAACAGTCTAGAGCCATTCTCTTTGGAACTCCCTGTCAGGTAGTTGAAAGTAGCTATCAAACCCCCCTCATTCTTCTCTTCTGCAGACTAAATAAACCCAGTTCTGTCCAGCCTCTCCTCATAAGTCATGTGGTCCAACCTAATTATTTTTGTTGCCCTCTGCTGGACTCTTTCCAATTTTTCTACATCCTTCTTGTAGTGTGGGGACCAAAACTGGACACAATACTCCAGATGAGGCCTCACCAATGCCGAACAGAGGGGAATGATCACATCCCTCGATCTTCTAGCTATATTCCTACTTATACAGCCCAAAATGCCATTAGCTTTCTTGGCAACAAGGGCACACTGTTGACTCATAACCAGCTTCCCATCCACTGTAACACCTAGGTCCTTTTCTGCAGAATTGCTGCCTAGCCATTCAGTCCCTAGTGTGTAGCAGTGCATGAGATTATTCGGTCCTAAGTGCAGGTCTCTGCCCTTGTCCTTGTTGAACCTCATCAGATTTCTTTCAGCCCAATCCTCTAATTTGTTTAGGTCCCTCTGCATCCTATCCCTACCTCCAGCGTATCTACCACTCCTCCCGGTTTAGTGTCATCTGCAAACTTGCTGAGGGTGCAATCCATGCCATCCTCCAGACCATTAATGAAGATATTGAACAAAACCGCCCCAGGATCGACCCTTGGGGCACTCCACTTGATACCAGCTGCCAACCAGACATGGTTGATCACTATCCATTGAGCCTGACAATCTATCCAGCTTTCTATCCACCTTATAGTCCATTCATGCATCCCATAACTTCTTTAACTTTATCAAAAACTAGAGATTCAAGGGATAGTGAGTAAGAATACTGGAAACAAATGATTATATATAAAACAAAATCGCAACATGTTTTCTTTAGACTAAACTTAATTAACACGTTAACCTCTTGTCTAAAGAAGTTTATCTCATTCAAAGTTTTCTCCAGCATTTTCAACCAAGCAGGTCGAGATCCACTTTAATGAAGCAGAACTGATCTCCATTTACTTCCTAGGTGAGGGATGGTCAGGTGTCTCCTTTGTCCCCCAAAATATACTCAGGCAAACCACTGATATACACCTTCCTATAAGGTTCTCTCACCACAATTCTCTTTCTCTTCCTGTTAGTTTCTTTCTGAAGTTCATACAATCCTCCATTTGCATTCACTTCAGACTGGTGATAGGAGACCCATTGTGAATGAGACAACGCTCAGTATACACGTGAACAGAGAGATGGATAAACATCTCTTATCTGACAAAAAAACTGCTTTCACTTTTACCAGTATTTGATACAGACTTGCAGAACATACTCTCAGTATATATTCACATAACTTTTTACATAACATCTGCACATGCACTTCAAAAATGATACTGATGACCAATATGACACTGGCTTTCATTTGAGACCTCACGTGACATTATTTGGTGAACTAGAATGTACATCCATACTCAAAAGTTTCTTGTAATCCTTCCACACCTTTGATGCAAGTTGGCATCAAAACATTCTTGGGTCACATGACCCTTATCAACAGAAAAGTCCTGGATCAAGCACTGTTGAGATGCTAATGTTTTTTGATTAGGCTCATGCAATTTAACTCAATCACTGAATATATGCCTGGTAAAAACCTGGTAATAACAAATGGCTTGTAATAGTACTCAAGCACCTGTAGGCTAGAGGAAGATGTAAAATCATGGATGTGTGGAAGTTTACCGATCAGTATCAGGCAGGAAACAACACATGATAAGCAACCTTGGAAGATAAGCAACTCCACGCAGTTTTTAGTTTAGTTACATTGAGGCAGGATGGCCCAAGTATCTAAAGAGCACTAGGGCTGTGGCAAGAGAGTACTTTTCTGTAGGCAGACTATTAAACTAGTCCAATGGATTAATGATTAAAGGTGATCTCACAGTCATCCCAAGAGTTTTGCGAGGAGAAGTTCTAGACCTCATCCAGGAAAGACGTCAAAAGCTAACTAAATGCCATGACTGGACCAATCAGCCAGCTGTAATCAGCAAGGACATTAAGAATAAAGTATCTTCATGTGAACATTGCAAAACTAACAGATCAACACAATGCAAAAAATAAAAAGCCTCTAATAGCAACACCTACCAGACAGACTCTGTAAGAGGCTACCAGCAGATTTACATGACTTCAGAGGACATCATTACTTAGTTTTAATGGATTATTTTCCTAGATATATTGAAGTGCCATAATATATTTGAATGATACAACATATTGCAATGCTATTGAGAAATTAAAGAGCACGTTCGTCCATTTAGTATTCTGGAACAATTATTGTTGGACAACAGAACAATTCACTACAGTTGAATTTAAGTCATTCCAAACAAAATATGATTTTTAACATATCACTAGAAGCTTTCAGTACCCACAAGCAAATGGAGAGGTGGAGACGTCTGTGCATACAGCCAAAAATATATTGAAGCCGGCAGATCCATTCCTTGCTCTTCTGAGCGACTGATCAACATTGTTTGTAGCTACTGGCTATGGCCCAACCCAGCTTCTGAAAGGAAGGCACCTCAGGACAGTTCCAACACTGAAAAACAATCTAGCTCGAAAGAGGCCAAACCTGAGAAAAATAGTGAAATCGGATCAAAAGGGGAAAAAAAGAGTTTATGAACACTTTTATAACCAATGTTACACAGAGAATTGCCTGACATGAAATCTGGTGACCTGTTTGTGTCAAACTGGATGCAGGAACAGAATGGAGAACTCCAGATGCTGAAAAAGAAAAAGAATGCCTCACCCAGATCAGACACTGATGAGATAGATGGTGGGAAGTTCAGCAGAAACTGTCAACATCTTCAGTTTGTTCCAGAGACTGAACATTCCACTGAGCAGACTCTACAAAGTGTAAATGCAGAACCCAGAGAAGAAGAATGATTCACCGATTCCAAGTCTGCCAAAGACATCCTTTGCAAACAGAAGACAACCTAATCACCGAGCATTACCCCTTCTAGCATTATAGGTTTTAAAAAGTATGATTTTAGGGATGAGTAACAAAGAGACATGGGTTGAAATTTAAAGTTAGTTAAAATTAGTTTTATAGCTTTAAAAGTGTAAAAATGGAGGCAAAGCAAAAATAAAAGGGTGAGATGTGATAGAAATCTTAAACTGAATTGTAATGTTTAGTCACTAGTCTGTGCTGTGTGAAGAATAAAGCAGCACATCTTTACTGAGTGCTGGAGACAGTTTACAACCTTTTTATAATGGTAAAGTTGCTGTTATTGCTAGTGTCCATTTTACCTCTGCCTCTGTGTGACAAACCTGACAGTATAAAAGTGCAAATAATCACTGAAGATGGAGCTGGTAGAGATGCCAATAGTCAAGGTGGCCTGACACTTCCATTTTCAGTTGCTGAGAATTTCGCAACATTTTCAAGCCGGCTTTCTTCCTCAGGATCAGCTTTTCTGAAAAGCTGCAGAACAAAGCATGTCTGAGATAGTGTTGCCACGTTAAATAAATATTCCACCTCTTTCTTTGAAGAGTGCGAGTAGCTTCATGTGCTGAAGCAGGAAAATGAAATTTGGCAGAGGTACTGGAGACAGTGCTACCTTTTGCTATGCCAGGCAGACCTGGCTGATTTATATGTCTCTGAAAACTGTCATGTGTACATGTTCAGTGGAATTTGTTAGTGGCTTGTTGCTAAAATGTCTGAACTTTTCATCTGCATTGAGCACCTCCAGTCCCAAAGAGCTTCCTATATACCAACTACATGAGCATGCTTCCAGATCCCAACTTGGTCACATACATGGTAGATGCAGAGCTAGATCTCTGAATGGAGTCACATAGAGGAACAGGAACAGCCACCTTTTGGCCTAGAGCAGGGGTTCCCAAACTTGATTCATAACTTGTTTAGGGCTGTTTCTGGCAAATAGGAGCAGCGGGAGCTCCCATTAGCCAGGAATGGTGAACCACAGCCATTGGGAGCTGCAAGTGGCCGTACCTGCAGACGCTTAGGTAAACAAAGTGTCTCATCGCCCGCCAGGGGTTTACCCTAAACAAGCTATGAACCAAGTTTGGGAACCCATGGCCTAGAGAAATGTGCAGAGCAGGGATGGCTAACCTGTATCTCCAGAGCCTCTCGGGACTCTTCAGAAGTTAATATGGGCTCCTTGTATAGGCACCGACTCCTGAGTCAGCGCTACAGGCACCAACTTTCCAAGCTGCTAGGGGGTGCTCACAGCTCAACCCCTGGCTCTGCCAAAGGCCCTTCTTCTACTTCCCCCCTTCCCACTCCCTCCCTTAAGCCGGTTGTGCCCTCTCTCCTCCCACTCCCAGAGCCTCCTGCACCCCATGAAACATCTAATCAGGAGGTGCGGGGAGATGCTGACTGGTGGGGCTGCCGCTGGGTGGGAGGTAACGGGAGCAGGATTGAGGAGAGCTGATGCAGGGGCTGTTGACATAGTACTGTAGCTCTTTGGTAATGTACATTAGTAAATTCTGGCTCCTACTCAGGCTCAGGATGGCCAGCCCTGGTGCAGAGGATTGGATGCCAGGAAGAAAATATGTGTTTTAGTGTCAGTTCTTCCAGTGACTGTGGTTAATTCTGTGTACTTCACCATCATTATTATCGAGCAATACTTCATGTTCCTACCTTACGAATTAGCCAAGCATCCTGCACTCAGGTGGCTGGGAGATTGTACGTGATCAGTTATGGCAGCTACTGTGACTAGAACAAAGGACTCTAAAGATGCTAGTTTTATCCATTCAAAATGAAAGTGCCAAATCTATGTTCCTGGTTGTGCTGTCTACAATCAAAAGACCATAGCCCACCCAGTATTCCCATGCCTAGCTTTTAGATGCCCGGAAAAATCATGGAATCCACAAAACCTGAGCTAGGTAACTAGGTGTTATGTGTACAGCATACACTCAGATAATTTACCATAAAACCATTCAATACTCCTGCTGGAAGACTGCAATGTAATTCTACTTTTATTCTTAGAATCCAGAATGGTAACATACAGTAAGCAAAGCCAGAGAGAGAAAAAGCAGATGAGCCATAAGGCAGAGAGACACAACCCACCCCACATTATTTCCAGACTGACTCTGAGCTCGTGCTTTCCTGCAAAGGCTGCAAGCAGGAGCAGGGCCCAGCTGCCTCCATCCCAGCCCCATGTTCTTAAAATGATAGCTTGCAATTCCAACACAGTCTTCAATATACCCCATTAGGCTCCATATACAATGCTTGGCCTGAGACTGGGATCTACAAAAGCCAACATACTGGGCAAGGATGTGCCTAAGACAGTTAGTGGGAGAAGCCAGTGAGAGGGCTATGTCCCAACCCCCTCCTCTCTCACAGAGTTAAGAGCCTAAATCCAGGCTGCCAGGGGCCCCCTATCTTTGTTTGCAATCCACAGTCATTTCTCCTTCTCTGAAGCGAGAGCCCTAACCACTGAGCTATGACAGAGTCTGATGTGGGGCTTCCTCAATCTCTCCCATTGAAGCCATTCTCCTCTGGCCAATTAATATTAAATTATTTAATATACTATAGCATGAGAGTGACTCT
The DNA here is from genome assembly GCA_007922305.1 of Dermatemys mawii. NCBI lineage: Eukaryota > Metazoa > Chordata > Testudines > Dermatemydidae > Dermatemys > Dermatemys mawii. The sequence goes on from ML677364.1 coordinate 16,085,939, forward strand.
GCAGTCCAGTGGTTAGGGCACTCACTGCAGAGGTGGGAAACGCCCGTTCACATCTGTTCTTGTCAGGTAGAAGAGGAAATTGAACAGGGGTTCTCTCACATCCCAAAACATGCTAAAAATGGGGATGGGGCAGTTCCTCTCTCCCCCACCAAACATTTTTGTGGAGTTGGACATACACTGAGTACCCTGCAGATCAGATGGGCAGCAGAACACCTGTCTCCATCTGATTTGAGAATCACACAGGGACTTCAGCACGAGATATGTGTCCCAGTGCCTACCTAAGGCAGCACTGAACATGCCCAGAGGCAGAAACTTAGATGCATAAGAAACTTTTACAGTGAAAATTAAGGTGCCAGTTGAGTTTAGGTGTCTACGGGGGTAGGTGGCAACTGAGCTGTGGGTCTCTGTATTTCAGTAGTGCCTAAATCTGGGGTTAAAGCACCTAAGTCTCTTAGTAGTTCTGGGCCTGCACTTCTCCAGAACAAAGAATAGAAATCAGGATTCATGTTTTTTAACATTTCTTTCCAATCTAATAAATAGCCATGTAAGGCACTGGGGAAATATTTGTTTTAGCCCCCTGCATCTAGTGGCTAGTCCACTTAGAGGATAACAACTTTCTATTGTTATCAGTTATTCCTTTAGATGAAGTGGTACAGGTTTGTGCAGTGGATCCAGAGGTCATAGGTACAGCTAGCCGGGAATATGTCCCCCTCCCTTGAACAATTGCTATGAAAAGGAAAACACTAGAACATTACATTTAAAAAAACCCAACCCTTATGGTTAGGAAATGTAAATATTAAGGCTGCCTGTGTAAATTTAACTCAGTCCCCATGTGCAATGATGCTATGCTTTTTGTTCTTCAGGACCCCTTGCTCTTTCACTACACAGAATATATAGTGACCTTGTGTTTGAGGCACTAGAATAGAAAAAAGGATTTTACCCTCTTTTACAGACTTCCTAGGGGATGCTGGGCAAGACAATGATCATGCATAAACACAAAGGGACAGAATCAATATTGCACACGCAACTTTATTCTGCTGTTTCCCAACATTTTACTGCTTGTCTTTGAAACCTTAACATTCTTGCAGCATAATTTTTTAATTTGCATTATTGTGCAGAGTTGGGGGAGTAGGATGGACTAACTTGCTTTGAGAAGTGAGAGTCATGTACCTTTAAGTGGAAACTCAGATTTTCACTCCCAGAACCAAAAGAAGGTGAGACTATTGTGGGATGCTCTCACTGCAAGGTAGACATACCCTCAGAGTACAAGAGCACCATCTGCAATACTGACCTATCAAAGCAAGAAGATTAAAAACTGAGTTTAGTTTTTTTTAGCAGGTAGGTGAACACACACATATTTATATTTCTCATTCCCTTTAAGTTCTTGTCTTAAAAATTCTAATTCATGTTTTATGTAAAACAAAGCCATGCCGTAACGAAAGTTCTCATAAAAATATCGGCATTTTTCACCACTTACTGTATTGTATGGTATATAGCTATAAAATGCTAGACAAATGTTCTGTGATTGCAGCCACATTCAGATTATATTACATAAAGTACAGTATGGGCTGCAATTTTTCTTGTTTCCCTGGTAACAACTGTAAATGCACTAACTCTCTGAACTACTCCACCCCTCCTGCTGCTGATGTCAGACACAGGAGAGGTACATATACAACTCAACTCCACACCTGTCAAACCAGGCGGATGGTCTGTTTGATCATCCTGTTTTGGTCCCACAAAGCCCAGTCATTTGCTGATCAGAGAGCAGTGTTAATTAAGTCAGCTATCAGGATACTGGGGTGGGGGGAGGAGCAGAATTCTCCCACTTATGCTTTAGTTTTAAACAATGAAGGAAACAGGGAGGCAAAAAATTTCCACATGACGAGAGCTTAAGGAGCACGCTGGTAACACAAGGAATACAGAAACCCTTCTTATTGTTAATAATTTCCAGTAACTGGACATTATTTAATGCTTAATGACTGTATAACAGAATTCTTCTGGAATTCCATACTACCACCACATGAATGCCAAAAGAGCTCAACATGGATAATACAATGGACCGAGAAGAAATGAATTAGGATTTTCCATCTGTTATCTGACAGGCACACTTTAAAACAAGTGACCCATCCTTATTAATTCTTCTGGTATTTTAATAAATCAGGATGAATTAATGTGGTATTTATGTCAATGGGATATGCACCTCCATAGGAATTCCACTGTAAGTTAGCAATTAATTAATGTACCTGTAGCAATTACTGGAGAAGATTAGTACTTGACCTTAATATCCATGTACTAGGGTGGCAGGCTGCTCATTTTCACCTCAAAATTAATGAAGAAAAACATTTGTATGTAAGTGTGCCCCTTATGGTCATTTTGTTTACTATGGTATTTCATCATTTGCCTCAGTAATTACAAGTCAGCCTGTACCTACAAAGTTAGATTCAGTGGACTGAAATCTACTGTGAGCGACACTGCTGAAAATATACCACTACACTATACATTTACTGAGGTAACCAGAGAACAGTAACTCCCATGTTTATGATTTACACATTCACTCTTTTTTAAAACAACCTGAAAACCTGAAAAAAAAACTTGAAGATTTTTGAAAATTTTCATTTATGGGGAAAAATAATTTCCTGACCAGTTCTAAAATGAGAGAGGGGGAGTGGTCTGATAATTACACCACAGTCCTCACAGATGGATCTTCCCACTGACCTCCTCTGTTTCTGAGGTTTGTAGTACAAGTATGGAACTACACATGAATTTGATGAATGGTTACATAATAAAGACCCTGCTGTGAATCCCTCACTATCGTTAATAAGTGCTCACCTACTAATCACTATTGTCATTTATTATTTGCGTTTTGGTAGAGGCCAATAGCACCATGTCAGAGATCAGGACTCCATTGTGTTAGGCTCTTGGCAAACATTTAGAAACACATGAGAGCTGCCTGAAAGAATTCACTATCCAAAGCCCCTAGCTAGCAAACATGAATGCATGTGAGTAACTTTATGTACCTAACTAGCTGTGGTGGAAGTGGAGCGGCTCTGTAAAAAGATATCAGTATTTTATGTTGGCCAGGTTATTGGATGTTAACTCTGTGACTTTAATGGGTTCAATCAACAGGGCTGTTGGAACACAGACTGGCAACCAAAACAATGATTCAAGATAAGACAGCCCTCAAACACTAGGGGCTGTTGCAGGACAATGGGAGAATCATGGTCCCTGAAGAGACTGTCTCCATCTTCACTGAGCCCTTCCAAATTGGGTATGGACAGCAGGGCTTAAAAACTCAGAAACTGAGAAAATAAAGCACCCAAAGCTGTATTAGAAGTTACTTTCCTTTGGGGGCAGGATAAGAGGGGGAGGCAGCTGTTGATGAAATGCTGTTCAGCCTGACACACACGGACACCCATCAGGGATGTGTGAAGAAATTCGGTTTGCCTGGGCTTCTGTAGGGGATGGAAAGTCTTTAGATAAGACAGACATGCATATAAACTGTTGTTTTAAAGTCTTTTTTTCCCTTTTGTTGTACTTTGTTCCTATTGTTAAAATGAAACAATCCTCTTGTTTAAGCTAGCTGTCTGAGAACTCTATTCACCACAGGTTGCAGGCTCACAAAGGCAAAAACTGCAGTCAGACCTGTTGGGTCAGCATGGTTGATACATCATTGGTACTATAACCCAGAGCCTGGTCTAGGAGTGGGGGAATTGCAGAATTACACGCCAGGGAGGTAAAGGCATGAACACTTATGGGCACACTCAGAGACACCAGAAAGGGGATAAAGTTACAGCTACTACTATAACAGTAGTGACAAAGAGTCCTGTGGCACCTTAAAGACTAACTAAAGTTTTAGAGCATAAGCTTTCGTGGGCTAATACCCACTTCATCGGATGCATGCAGTGGAAGTATCCAGGGGCAGGTATAAATAGGTAGGCAAGAACCAGGTGGGAGATAACAGGGTTAGTCCAATGAGGCTAAACCAGCTTGTTATCTCTAATCAGGGAGGGTGAGGTATTCCTCTAGCAGCTGAATTGGAGGTGTGAATAGCGAGAGAAGAGAAGCTGCTTTTGTAGTTAGCTAGCCACTCGTAATCTTTGTTCAATCCTTGATTGATAGTATCAAATTTGCAAATGAATTGCAGCTCTGCAGTCTCTCTTTGCAGTCTGGACTTGAAGTTTTTTTGCTAACTACAAAAGCAACTTCTCTTCTCTCGCTATTCACACCTCCAATTCAGCTGCTAGAGGAATACCTCACCCTCCCTGATTAGAGATAACAAGCTGGTTCAGCCTCATTGGACTAACCCTGTTATCTCCCACCTGGTTCTTGCCTACCTATTTATACCTGCCCCTGGATACTTCCACTGCATGCATCCGATGAAGTGGGTATTAGCCCACGAAAGCTTATGCTCTAAAACTTTAGTTAGTCTTTAAGGTGCCACAGGACTCTTTGTCACTTCTGCAATTCCAGACTAACACCGCTACCCCTCTGATTCTACTATAACAGTGACAGCTGTCTCTAAAGTTCAATGGGATGACTTACATGCACAAAGTTACTCACTTGTGTAAGCATTTGCAGAGTTAGGGCCTAATTTAATACAACAAATGGCTGAAAAAAAACCCCAAAAGTATAGAACTGGGAAGGAATAAAAAGGGGAAGAGGAATGGAAAAATGAATGGCCTCATAGACTATCAATGTGCATAGTTTGATGGTTTTGAAATATTTAAAAGATGGGATTTATGCTTGTTTGTTTTGTTTTGTTTTTAATTACAGGACATAACCACACACATAAATGATCCTAAGTTCCAGTATCATCTTAGGTTTAATCAGTTTCCCATTTCCCATGGACATCGCTTAGAAGATAGTCTTGAGGAGAGATTTGAAAAAGGTCAGAATATTAACTGTATAGAATTCTGTGCTAAGCCATTTGGATTAAAACATGTACTTGCTACACATAAAACCATATTCGTATTAACGCATCATTAGTAAAAATTAAATAGGGCTACAACCATCCAGTTCAAACTGGCAATGTTACAAAATTTACCTTTGCCATGGACTGGGCACAGAGGGTTTTGAGTAACCAAAGCATCATTTTTCCCTCTAAAATTTGAAGTAAGCTGATAATAACCCATTAATTTTGATGACATTAGAAATGCCATTACTGATTATTGAAAAACAAGGGGGGGGGCATGGAAGAGTGCCAAGAACTACAACAGGACAGAAGTTGGTCCTAAACGTGTGTGTGTGTGTGTTTTAGGAATCTAGCTCAAGGTCTAGAAATTCTATATGAGAAGAATCAGTGGTTTTTATTACTGAATTCCTCATTTTTTTTCTTAAACAACTGGGATTCAGAAGTTACTTTAGTACTATCCAACTTCTAATATTAAAAATTCTGTCTCATAAAAAGTGGATCTAACAGGCATCAAAGACTTGAATTCCACTGCGATTTAGATGGTAAAAAATGTAGAAGTGCAGATCTACACACCTTAATATTCTCAATAAGACTTTCCATCTAGCATCCTTTTATCCTTTAACTGGATATAACTTCCAATAAAGTTGACTTTAAAAAATAACAAACTTGTGCTGGACAAAGCATAACTATAACTATAACGGTATATATATATATATATATATATATATATATATATATATATGAATACAGATGACATACTGATTAAATTATAATTCTTAAAGGCATATTATAGTGATGTTATTTTTTCCAGCATATGCATTAATGTTTTAGCATTTACTTATCTCTCACCTTCACGCAATTGTCTACCCTTGAGTTCATAGCCTGATGAAGGTATGTCACAGTCTCTTCAGCAGGGTGGTTGCTCATAGAATGCTGTGTATTGAGCTCATGGCATGCACTGTCAACCAACACCTTAAACCAGCAGCTAGTCAGTAGAGATCCTGGGACACTAGTGTTATGTGCTTACCACAGAAGCTCTGCATAAACGCCCTGATCTAAAGCCCCTGGAAGTTAATGGAAATACTTTCATTATCTTCAGTGTGTTTTGGACAAAGCCCTAAAAGCAGCCATTCTACACCAGCTTTTGTTTTAAAGAGGGGTGGGGGGGCATCTGTGCTGTCTTCCCTGCCAGGCAAGTCTGCTGGGTGGTCCTGGTGTATGTGTTTCAGCAGAGGAATGAGTTCATGGTGAATCTGATTTTTTTCCAGAGGCCAGCTGGCACTCTGGCATACATTTGAATCATCATGTCCTTTAAGGAGGTAGCGAAGTCCAGGGGTACAGCAGCCCTGTTTCCCATGATAGGAGACAACACACTTTCCTCTGTTCTCTTGAACAGCTCTAATGCATAGATCAATGATTCCCCTGCTGCCATAGGTGCAGGGTATTTTTGGAAGATGATTGTGACTTCTGCTAGAATGAGCCTTAGCTGGGGTCTGCCAGGTTTGCTGAACCTGTGGAAAAGGGATAGGGCATTCATGCATGTGTCTGTAACAGTGCAATTCAGTACCTCCTAGTCCCCTCTCCCTTCTCTTGATTGCTCTATCCTCCTCTATGAGTGTGAGATCACATGTTCCTCCAGTGTTTGGAAGCATTTTTAAACTTACCATGTGTACAATGTATTGCCTATTTGTGCAGAGAATAGCTACTAGGATGATCAGGGGAATGGAAGACCTAACGTATGAGAGGACACTGGCAGAGCTTGGCTTGTTTAATCTATCAAAAAGAAGTCTGAGAGGAGGTATATGTGACATTGTACCTCATAAGGCTTCATGGAAATATCCTTATGAATGTATATGTGACATAACTGGAATATGTTTTATGTTACATATGCCATGTAACATTTCTCTGTGAAGGTTATGATCTATTGAATCTATTCCTTCTATTTGTATGCACGCATCATTTATTTATTTGAAGTTATGAATATTGGCTGTCACTTGCTTGATTTTAAGCAGGCTTAGTAAAGCATTTGGTCAGCTTCTTGAGAAAGAAATGTGCCAGTTAAGTGCCCAGTCAAGAAATACTTAATGGACAATAGATCTTGGAAGGCTCCAATCCACATAAGAAGTCTACTTGAGCATGTTCAAGGCATCATGTGAACCATGACTGCTACCTGTAAGTTCTAAGTCATGCATGCAGATGTGACTTCCCTATGTGACTCCAAAACTCCATTCTATAGCTGGGGGGGGGGAGAGGGGGGAAGAGGCTAGGAAGGTATGTCCACCCACAAGAGAAAGTCTATTTAAACCCCTGGAAAACCCCTCTATTTTGTTACCTGAAAGAGACTAGAACAAAGGACAGTAGCCACAGAGGTGGGAGTGATTGCTGGACCCAGACTGAAGAAGGCTAGTCTGTAAAAAAAGCTTACTTGAACATCTCTGAGGGTGAGATTTCATCTGTAATCATTTTCTTACTGTATTAGGCATAGACTTGCATGTTTTATTTTATTTTTGTTTGGTAATTTACTTTGTTCTGTTTGTTATCACTTGGAATCACTTAAATCCTACTTTTGTATTTAATAAAATCACTCTTTACTTATTAGTTAACCCAGTGTATGTATTAATACCTGGACGGGGGGGAACAAAGAGCTGTGAATATCTATCAGTGTTATAGAGCGCGAACAATTTATGAGTTTACCCTGTATAAATTTTATACAGGGTAAAATGGATTTAAACCCATTGGGAGTTGGACATGTAAGTATTAGAGACAGAAACACTTCTTAAGTTGCTTTCAGTTAAGCCTGCAGCTGTTAGGGGACACGGTTCAGACCTGGGTCTGTGTTTGTAGCCGGCAAGCGGGTCTAGCGCAACCAGGCATAGCACTGAAGTCCCAAGCTGCCAGGGAAAACAGACTTAGAAGGAGTCTCAGCACATCAGTGCGCATCCCCAAGGGGGTTTCTGTGATCCAACCCATCACAGTATGATTTCTCTTTATACGTACATTGGGAGGGGCTAAATACCAGGGAGAGTGAAGAGCTATTTAAACTAAAGGACAATGTTGGCAAAAGAACAAGTGGGTATAAACTGGCTATGAACAAATTCAAACTGGAAATTAGAAGGTTTCTAACCAGCAGAGGGGTGTGGTTCTGAAACAGCCTGCGAATAGGAGCTGTGGAGGCAAGCAATTTAAATAATTTAAAGAGAGAGATAGAGAAATTTATGAGTGTGATTTCATGATGGGATTTCTTGAGGGTTGGGCACAGGGCTAAACAACCCTAGAGCTCACATCATGTTTATGTTTATGCTCCTCAAAGCTCATGCTTCAGGCTTCCAGATGAGCACTGCAGGGATCAGGATGGAATTTTCCCCACTCATCAGAGTATTCTGGGGTTTTTTCTTGTTCTTTTTTTAATCTCCTTTCTCTGAAGCATCAGGAATGGCCACAGGTGGAGATGGGACAGGGCTCTGAGGTGGCATGGAGCACCTCTGCTCTGTGTGTGTGTGTGTCTGCGTGCGCGCAGGTCATTTGCCAGGATTATTTGGCTCTCTCTCATTTAATCATTTCCCTTCCATTACTGGGACCCCAGGCACTGGTGCACCCTGGTCTATCTATTCTCTGTCACATTTAATACTCTAATTTCCTGTGGGCTGTAATACTTTGGTCTCATTTTGGTTGATGGGTTTTGTGTGCTGTTGCTGGGTGGTGTTGGTAGACTGTGATATATAGGTCAGATTGGTGGTCCCTTTTGACCTTAAACTCTGAATTCTGCTGTGTGCTGTGCAGATCTTCACAGTCAAGCAGAAAGGTGATTTTTGAGAGATGTGGGTGTCTTCTTAGTCTGTGTCGTTACAATTTCATGTTTGAAGATAGAACTTTTTAGAAGGTTCTGTACACGTCCTTGTGCTTTCACCATAAGAAGGTTCTTAGACCTCCTCAGTGGGTCTACAGTTCTGAGGGTGAAGGCTATTTGTGCATGCCAGCTTCGAGGCTGCAGTTATGAGTCTTGTGGGCTGCCTTAAACAGACCCTCACAGGTATATACTCCTACTTTCCATTGGAATCAGGCCCTATCTATTGTTGTGCATCTGGCCAATGGAACCTCATCTATTTTCCCTTTGAGCACTGCTTTGTAAGGCACTTTTCTCTCCCCATTCATTCCATGGCAGCCTATACAGCTACCTCAGGCTTGGAGCATCTCATTGTTATTCCTGTTATTTTTTAGCAGCCTAGCAATTAAGCACTGTGATGCTCAGAGTTACAATGCCCAAATCTTTTTGAGCCTCTGGCCCTTAACACTTATCTGTGCCTCTTGAAATCTCCCTCTTAATGATCAGAGAAAGCAGAAAGCCTCAGATGTGGACCTTTAGGTGGCTCCTGAGGATTCAGCATTAGAAACAATATTATAAACAGACTCGGGTATTTTTACAGCTTGAAACTGCAATGAATTGGTAACTTTTCTGGCTTTCCTCAAGAGTTTCTGCCTATTTTTGCAGTAACGGTTGTGTAAGGGTAGTTCTGCAATAATTACATGAGAGTTTATGGTAGTTTGATTTAGCTGTATTATATTGTAATTTCAAAACGTAATATCTTCCCTTTCTTCCTGTATATCTCAAGAGACGTGTTCTCTTTCTATCGGTTTTATTTACAAATTGACCTGAACGGGTGAGGGCAGAGGTTGAGCTATGTTTGTTTTTTTTAATTACTACAGCTTGTCCTACAAGAAGTTTGTTTTTGTTTCCCTATAACCTGTACAAATTCAACTTCCCTCAGGTGCTGAATCTGAACCTGTTTCTCAAAGGGGCATGGGCCCACATGGTTATACTAGGGAAATGAAAGAGGGCCATTAAGCACAGCAGAACCTTGATGTTACCGTTCCCTTAAGAGAGACAGAGGGTTAATTTTGATATGCCATAAATGCATTTTAAACCCAAAGAAATTCTTAGCTTCATGGGGTACTTCAACAGCATATTTATATGTCCTAGATTAATTTTGATTTAATTGCTCAGAATTCATTTTTCTTTCTTCTTGGGCCCCACACTAATTTCAGACCCATTACGGCTGTCTCGCTGTGGCATGGCCGTAGTAAAAAAGACACTAAGTAGAATTACATAATGTTGCTTGATTACAACACCTTTTCCCCTCTTTCCAGATATCTTGTGAGGGAAGTGCAGTGGAATTTATCATCAGACTCATTTCTGATACATGACATTACTGGTATTTTTAATTAGTCATCTGGATATTTTGATGTCTCACCTCACTGTTGTATTAAAAGTCAATAAAATATCATTTTAAACAAATCTGCTTGTCTGATATCCAAGTAACACACAGTCAGAAACAATGATCTGATCTGCAAAGGTGTTTGCTAAGTTGTTCCCTGTCCCTCCAAATTCTTATTGCTGAGTAGTTCAAGGATACAGAAACAGTCTGAAAAAAAACAACCAAGAATGAAAAAACAAGGAATGAAAAAGCTTACAGGATACAGTCCAATACAACACATGCTGAAGCCTTCCTTTGAGCAAGAAACACCTACTTTTCTGGATATCTTTCAAAAGACAGGTGCCACAATCTCGTCTAGTCAAAGCTGAAGTTTCAAAGCAGGAGAATTTAATTCTCCTACTATAGGAATATATTCTTTCTTCTAGAAAGGGATAAAAAGAAAGTAGAGTGTGTCAGAATGCTAAAAGCAGCCATCAAGGAATAAATGGAGCAGTGCCTACATAGAATCCTGCCGCTATCAGTGGAATGTTTAGCTTCCCACCTGTAAGAATTACAAATACAGCATAATATTTTTTTCCCTATTGCTCTTACTAGAGTCTCTTTTGCCTCACTCTTTTTTAGTAACAGATCTTATTGTACAACTTTATTCCTTAAAAAAAGAATCTGTTTTGAAGGCTTAACTGTGTAATAAAATTAATTCCCACTTGCTCAATTTCCAAACAAAAATGATTGATTCTAGAAGCACTATGGTTTGCTTTTATAATGGTTTTGTTATTTAAAAATTAAATAACTTTCTAATTAATTGCCTTGTTTATCTTGGGAGATTTCTATCAACATGGCAAACTTTTGACTAGCCGTCTAAAGTTATCACAGATGTTGAAACACACTGACACAGTAATTCACTGCTGAAGACAACCTGAAAAATTACACAAATCTTTTTTTTTTTAATTAGAAGTTGCAGTGAGGTTTCTCCTGCTAGTAAACTAATGGTTTTTCTCAAAGAAAGAATTATGCATCACTGTCTAAAGTTTAACAGCTGTAGAGGATTTCTGTTTTTGAGATTCAGTGTACAGTATACTTAACTTTGGCTGAGACTAGAAGAGAACATCCTCAGCAGAAGAAAACTATAAAAACTTCACATTTGATTTGTCCTAAAATTTAAAAAGGTGCAAGGCATGATGAAAATAGTTATTGGTCCTTAGTTTAACCAAAAACACCAGAACAAGATTTGCTGTAAACTACAGCACCTTTGGCAAAGGTCCAAAGAAAGGTCACTCACCCAAGGAAGACTCAGTGATCTAGAGAAGGGTTTCCCTCTGGAGTTGAATGAAATTCCTTGATTGACTTCTGCAAGGATTTACAGTCACTGGAGACTGAGGCTCTGCCCTATTAAAGACTGAAGGGAACTTTGGAACAGTACTGTTCTGAAAATTAAAGGCCAAATCCTCTCAGACATGAGCAACAATAATTTTTGAGGTTACTTTGCTTACCCATCATAGAAGATGAAGGGAATCAGTCATCAGATGAAGAAGTTCAGTTACCTGAACCAGAGACAGTGGAAAAGCCTGAAGTCTAGAGTAAAGATAAAGATTTCCAAAAGTCCCAACTCTTATCTTAAGAGTTGTATGAAAACAAAAATGCCAAGAGATTTTCGGTTTGGTCAGGTCAATCTTCACTGCTGAGCTGCATATCAAGAATGAACATCAAAATCAGTGTAGACATATCCAGATTGTTAGACTTTTAATGTCAATAATGTGTAAAAAAAAAAAGAGCAACTATATTTTCGTCCAACTTCCCCTTCACTCCCCACAGAATGCAAAGTGCATTTTTGGAGGATGATCCTTACTCCTGGGAACTGTCCAAGTTTCAGAATAATAAAATGTGACAATATTAGAAAGTAATGTGTGCGTTAATGAACAATGATCCATTGAGTCATGGATTTTTAGAGCAGGTGCCTGTCTGAAAGCCAAGTGTGAGCATTACTTCCAGTGGTGCTATGTCTAGCTTTGCTGCATTGTTCGGGTGTCTGTTGTGAACAGTCATTTTATGGGGCTTTCCTTTTAATTGTTCCCATCCAAGGAATGCATGTTCAACTTGATATTTCTCCCTAAGAGACAAATATCCCCTCCCTCTTTTGCAACAGAATTCAGTGCTGGTGAAAGTGCTTTATTTATATCCTTGAAATCCCCTCTTTAGCCACAGAAGAATTATGGATGGACCAGAAGAACTACAAGATTCCCCCCATATCGTCACAACAATATGCCTCCACCCTTGCAGCATGTGACCATCTCTAGAGAATTAAAGAGTAATCCAGTGACCATGCCCAGTCAGTGCTTGGCCTTTCTGAGAGACTGAAAACAAAAGGTACCAACTGGCGATGGTGGTGGCTTGTTAGCAAGAGGAGGACAATTTATTTATTTCACTTAAGTCACGCTAAACAGCTAAATAGTTCAAAACTTTATCCCTACCCATCTGGGTTGGTGACTAAAGTCCAAATCTAATGCAGAAGCCTGGGTTACTTGTCAGTGCAAAGCAAGGAACACAGAGTAGAGAAATCCCTCATCAGGCTACAGAGCCCCTCTACAGAAGTTCTTGGAGCCCTCAAACGCATCTTCTTTGCAGGAAGGGAGGACAGTAGAACATACGTAGGAGTGGATGCTCTAGCACTTACCTATCCTTTCCACAGGCCACTCTGGCTCTACCCATTGTATTTTGGTCCCTGTGGAACTGGCTCCGCACTGCTTAGTGTTACACAACCTTTGCATGACGGAAACTTGCTTCTCCTTTTGAAGCAGAACTGCATCAGGTTATTTGTCAGGGGAGTTTCTGCTACCACAAAGCCAGGAACAGTATTTGCCCCATAGAGATGCTAGTCTGTCTGTTAGAGCTGTCTGGAAATTTGCTGTTTTATTTCAGAGGTTCATACAAACATTTTATATGTTAATCCTCATAACTGAGAGTTACAGTTTGAGTTTTGGGTTCAGCACAATGAGATTCTCAAAGGAAAATTTAGTTGACACCCTTGTGTTTCATCTCCTATCAAAAACCATGCAGTACCACAAACTGTCTGACTCCTATGCAGAAATATAAATGGCTCTTTCCAACAAGACATGAAACCAGGTGAGATTCATATGGTTTGTGCTTTTGTTTTGCACTTTTACAGAACTCTTCTCTGTATCTCATTACCAGTCCCCTGAGACATCCAGTTCCTAGCCCTTAAATGGAGATTGTGATAAATCATGTACCTCAAGGAAAGTAGATAAATGTTGTAGGAGATGAGCTTTCATAAACAATTTACATATGTTCATCTCTCAGAAGGAAGCAGTAAGGAAATAATTTTCAGCAATGTGGGGGTGCTTCCTTGAATATACTCTATAAGCATTTTAAACAGAGAAAGACTATCCCATGTTAAAATGGACCAAAACATCTGCTGAGTTTGTTATGGCTCTTGCTATAAGCATGTGCTTTCTCTTCCAGTGTATTCATCTGGTGCTAATGTTGCTTTCACAACTTCAAGGCCAGAATTTCAAGAATTTCACTGGAAAGGGTACATTTTATATGGAATGGATATTCCTTCAGATTGCAGAGACAAAGTGCCTAAAAACCCATTGCTATACTCCTGGCACAAACACAGTTAAAATGAGTCACAAAAAAATCTGACCACATGTTTTGCAAATAGGATTCCATCTGCACATAAAGTTGTTCTGTGGGAAAGCAATAGGGAAAACATACTGTGATCCAGCCAATTAACCTGCTATTTGAACAATTTATACAGGAAGGATGCCTCGCAAATGTCCTGTGGTAGCCCAGAGTGGAAAAGTGTTTAACATTTTCTAAAATTCCCTATATTATGCAGCCTTAAAAGTCTCCGGTTCTCACATAGATGGACAGAATAATATTGAGTTCCTGTAAAAGTTATAAGACCTGTTAGGAGGAGTGACATTACAGGATTCCAGAAATGACCCTCTCCCTAAACTATCATCCTTTCCTAGAGTGCGTCTCCAAGTCTGTCTCCTGATAAGATGAATGCCCATCCAATTCAGGTGCACATACAATATCGTGTGACCAGCTGCCACTAAGTATCAAGGCTTGAATTTTAAATGCTGCTCTGGGTTAGGTCAATGAAACTTTGGCCATTTATATCTGCTGTATTTAAATCTCACAGCACACTGTCTTAAGCACTAATGAGCATTTGAAAGGATTAGGTCTGTTTCCACCCCTCCCAGTTATTGTTGTAGGCTACCTGTAGACTTGGGCAGACATTGCTGCATTGGTTATACTCATATATTCAAGGTTTAGCTTTGCAAACATAATGACCAGAGACTCAGGGTCTGATTCTCTGCTGACTTTTACCTGATACAGTTATTTGCACCTGTGCAAAGTAGGTATAAAATGCTAAGAAACCAGAAAGCCTGTGTTTTATACCCACTCTGTACTCACCTTGCATATGTATGAACTACTACACAATATGAAAAGCAGCACAAAATTTTATATTTTTAAATGAATGGTTAATTTCTGGAGCAGAACATGACAGTCCCATGAAAAATTACGGGTTCACTAAGCCATTACAAATTGCCCCTCTCACTGTGTATATTTTAAATGGCTGATACAGCACAATATATTGACTGCTAAGGGTTGTTCACGAGTGATTTCTTCAAGGGACCAAATGTATTTCCTCTGTTCTATTTGCAAGCCTTGCTCTCCCACAGATAATTTTTGACTCTGGGGTTTCACTATCTGCAGAGCCATCAGGATGGAGAAAGCAGCAACTGATATTTATAGAATCCACAGAGAGCAGAATTTGAGTTTTCGCCTTTCTGACTTGCAGCGCCGATCATCATTGCACCCATTCGTTATGTAAATATTTTGATTTATTATTTCATACTGCCAAATCAGCAACACTGGACCCAAGCATAAGGGTTTTTTTTATCATTGCAGCCTGTCATCTGTTTCAAGGTAATGCAGACCTTCATTTTGAAGAGTATTTGTATGAGCAACTGTACTTCCATTCAAACTTTGTGATTGCACAAATACATGATTGAACAAAATAAAGCTATAGCTTACCCAAAATGCATTCTGATCTGTTGTTATTGTTTGAAGACTATATTTATCAGCTTGATGGGGTTAGGAGAGTGCACGTAATAAACCAATGTGCTTAGTCTTTGACAGCCTCAGGTAAACTGAAGCTTCAGTATGGCTTAGCACAAAGATTATAAATTCTCCATGTAGCAGAGGTCAAAACTAATTCAAAACAAATAGTTTTTTCAAACTATTTTTCTAGCAAAAAAATTCACAATGATCAAAAGATGTTGTAGGTATCCAGACAAGGAAAATGCACAATGATATTTCATATCCCAGAGTGATTTTAAAAACATACTCTCTATCCACCACCAGAATACCTTCTGAAATGCATCAGGTGCTTGCCAGCTCACAGCAACAGTATGCCACTGTTTACAAAAAAGAAGTGAAGAACTCTGTCATATCTAACTGAAACTTCAAGTGGAATTCAGATTGGTAGACTGTAATTACTTTAGTTAAAATTTGGACGGGAT
This sequence comes from Dermatemys mawii, assembly GCA_007922305.1. Classification (NCBI taxonomy): domain Eukaryota; kingdom Metazoa; phylum Chordata; order Testudines; family Dermatemydidae; genus Dermatemys; species Dermatemys mawii. The sequence continues at coordinate 16,101,616 of ML677364.1, forward strand.
ACCAGGGCAAATACATTTTAAAAAGCCAACTAAATTAAAAATGCCCTGGGAAATTTAAACCACTGCAAATGATTAGGGTGTGACTTTTACATTTTGTCCAAGAAACATCTTCATAAGTCATTAGACCTATGTTGAAACACTAATGCATTGGTGATACAGTTATATCCAGAACACTGTCAGTTGAATTGCTTTGCCCTTTCCTGTAGCGCCTGGGTACTCCTTAGAGGTTAGTTTGGGATATCATATGGGATCAGTACAAGATAGCGTAACTTCAGACACTGTACAGGAAAGTAGGATATTACTGTACATATTTTATGTAATGCTAACCATTGTCTGATGGGATTTTTATAGATTGCATATTGTGTTTTTTTATGTAGTTGAACTGTTCTTTCTATGTTTCTTTGCTCATTTATGTGTCAAAGATTGACTTTCCTGTCACACTATGTACAATAGGCTGGAAAAAATGGAGGGTTTTTCTCTGCTACTTCATCCCTAGATTTTTTGTAATTTCACCCTCACATTGTCTTTAGCAATTGCAACAGAGGATGTTACTCTGTCATGGAATTAGCAAGGACACTGATCTGTTGGGGATATCTGCCTGCCAACTATCACAGTATCATAGAGTCATGCTACACGTATCATAACTCCAATATGTTTGGATATCAGCAGAAATTCCATCTCTTTCAGTGCTCAGTGGAGATGGTGGTACTCCAATCCTGATGAGAAACTAGTCATTGTGATCCTTGACATCCACACTGGATTAATGCAACTCACTATCTGGGGCTAAAGGCGAGGGTCACAGAGCTTGTGCAATGAGCAGAAGCCTGCCTTTTGAAAAGGAAAGATCAGTGACTCATAGACTTTATGGTCAGAAGGGACCATCATGATCATCTAGTCTGACCTCCTGAACAGTGCTGGCTACAGAACCTCACCCATCCACTCCTGCAATAGTCTCCTAACCTCTGGCTGAGTTACTGAAGTCCTCAAATTATAATTTAAAGGCTTCAAGTTACAGAGAATCCACCATTTACACTAGTTTGAACGTGCAAATAACCCATGCTCCATCCTGCAGAGGAAAGCGAAAAACTCCCAGGGTCTTTTACAATCTGACCCAGGGAAAATTCCTTCCCAACCCAAACTATGGCCATCGGTTAGACCCTGAGCATGTGGGTAAGACCCACCAGCCAGACACCTTGGAAAGAATTCTCCATAGTAACTCAGAGCTTTCCCCATCTAGTGTCCCATCAACACCACTGGAGATATTTACTGCCAGCAGTTGCCAGTGGGCTACATACCATTGTAGGCAGTATTATCATACCATCCCCTCCATAAATTTATCAAGCTCAGTTTAGAAGCCAGTTAGGTTTCCACACCCCGACCCCCACAGTGCTCCATCTCACTCGGCTTCCCTTGGAAGGCTGTTCCAAAACTTCACTCCTCTAATACTTAAAAACCTTTGTCTAAATTTCAAGTATTTTACATGATTAATTTCCTACCTGAATCTTGATCAAATTCAAGATTTCATTCCTAATGAGTCTAGCTAGGACATGTAATAGTCTGCCTGTCTATCCATAACTGAAGTTGAAGTACAGTAGACTCTCGATTATCCAGGACTGGGTTAACCAGGTTGTGGATTAACCAGGATATCAAAAAAAAATATGCATAACTCACAGGACCGGCTCTGGCTTTGTTGCCGCCTCAAGCACACAAAAACCCCAAACCACCGGGGCACAGGGCAGCCAGTAAACCAACACCCCCTCTCCCTGGCACAGGGTGGCTGGTGAACCAACACCCTTCCCCCCACATATTTCCTATGCATGGTGATTATCCAGGATTTTATTATCTTATTAATTTTTTCCCTATCGTCCTGTATAATCGAGAGTCTACTGTATCCCATATGATAGGTTCTCAGTGACTTGTATTGGTAAAAAGAGGGGTTGCAGTGTTTTATACTGAGATAATGAGTTCCAGAATCATAAACACATTGATCTCTGTGGCCAGATCTGTGTTTAACTGGACAAAGCGTAATCTTCTGGATTGCCACAGATGGAAATGTATGGGTTTTGCTCTAGGTCTAGTTGCGAATCCAATAGCCTTGGGAAGCTTAAAAGGACCCCAAGGATGAGGACAGACTTAATCTAAGAACAGATGCATTCAATAGTGGGGATGTTATAGAGGACTCATGTTCTTAAGAAAGGTCTCTTTTCCTACCAGTATTACCTGGGTCTACATCAGGCTAGAAAGAATTGGTTGGGTTCAGCTTTAGCTAGCTGCACTTCATCCAGGTGCTGATGTCAGCGAGGCAGTGAGAAAGCTTGGAGGTGATGCTGTTTATGTTTGGAGGAGATGTAGTATTGGACGTTGTCAGAGTTCAGGACAACTGCACCCACTTGTGGGTTAGCACAGGTACCACTTTTAGGCTCCTGGCTCCCCAGCTGTCACTTCTCTTGGGCAGAGATCCGCCTCTTTTTCCCTCCTGACCAAAGGTTGTTTAAGACTCCACAGCTCTCTGTCAACACTGTGAAATTGCCAGCAAGTTGAACTGCCTAAGCAGGCCTGCTTTGCTTTCTCTTCAGAAGCTATAAACAGTGTAATTGCCAACAGTTATAAGTTACAAGTTACCACACAGTTTTTCCTAGGCAAGCACGTTTAGTCTTAAAGTGAAAGCATTACAGAGAAAACATTAACACAATAGGAGAACTTACATGCATTTTGAGCATAGCCTGATCTAGCTTCACAGAAACTGCTTTGCTGAACTGATTGTGTACCTTCTTAAGGAAAGTTACAGCCCCTTGCAGAAGGCTAGATGGGACTGAAAATTCTGTATGATTTCGCTTACATTTTTTCAGATCACCACCACCTCTCATAGGAGGAGTTTGGAAGCTCATTCCCCATCTATTCCACAAATCTTCCAGGCTCCCTCAGACGCACAGAGCCAGGAGTTCCCATCCCACTGCAGCATGACTTTACATACTAACTTTCTGTGACTGCATTGGCCTTAATACCATTTTTGAGTCCCCTTGCAGCTACTGAGTAGCAGCCATGAAAGTGACTTTGGAGGAATTAATGCTGCACTAACTTCCAGTTAGATTTCTGTTCTGAAACAGAGTATTGAGATGAACATATTGAGATACAGAGCAATTGTTTTCTACCAACTGACGTTACATTTTAACTGATGATTTAGAGATGAATTATCATCCACCTGAGCCATCCTGTCCTCTGTTTCATTTCTATGGATGCAGTTTTGTCCACTAATTTGATTGATTCCTTTTATTTCATACTGAAAGTACTCTTCTGGTGTTGAAAGTACACTGATCTCTTACTGAAAGAAAATGAAAATTCCCCCAAATTCCTTTTCCCCACTAATTCATTTTCCTCAGCATTTCCCTCCTTTTTACTTGCCTACTGAAGTAGGCAAGTAATCATTCCCAAAGTTAACATTAGTTTACATGGTTTAATCCAAAGGTGCTTCATATTTTAAATAAATGAGAACTCTGTTCCTTTGAAGTAATCAGAATGTTTCACTAGTGTCATTTATTTAATTTCTTCAAATGAATTTAGCCCTCAGGAAAGATATTGGGTTTTCTCTTCCTGTCTTTTTTTTTTTTAAGAACAGTCCTGGAAACTGCAGTCCTTTCCCCATCATAGATGTGCAACAAAGTTTAGAAGCTGTGCAGGCTTCCCCCAACACTGCCCTGCCAATATACTCAACCCTGACCTGAAGGGACCACCTCTAGGGATGTAAGTCATTTGTAGCTTGTCAATGTGGCAGATAAGCTACTTTTCTAGAACTGTAAACTTTGTGCTGTATGAAAGGATAACGAATTTGCTAGTAGGAAAAAAGTATAACCACATTTCTGTCAAGAGAGAAGGGCAGAGATGAGAGAGGTACTGCATATTACTAAGCTACTTGATCACATATGCCTTTTCAAAGGAGAGAAGATACATTAGCAGCAAACAGAGGAACACTGTCATCTGCAAACATAAATAGTTCAGGTTTCAGGTATGCTAGGAATGTCATTAACGTAATAATTGACAACAAGGGGCTCCGAAGTCAGCAATGACCGTGGGAGGCACTTCAAGAGACAGAAGACAGGGTTCTGACAACAAGCACTGTAATAATAATAAACTCATTTGAAAGCCATGCAGGAGACAGGCAGAGAATCAGGACAAAGAAACTGTGTGGTGACGACAGAGTTTGTGTTTAGAGGAAAAACTGACACTATGATTGTGGGTTGAGTGAATTAGTGGCTGTGGAATGCCCTTATCTAGACCTGAAATGAGTTGATCAACAAATGCAAGAGCCATACTATGTGTGGAAGAAAAAAAAAAGCAACAGAAGCAATCTGTTTGGCATCATTTAGATTTGGAATGGAGAGAGAGAGAGAGAGATTACTTGCCAACATGGTCAATGTACAGAGATTAGACAGTAGCTTCTGCAATGTGCATGTTTCCCTCTCAGCGGCAATATTGCCCTGAAAGACTCAAGAGGAGAATTGGAAAGGTCAGCAATTACAGGGCAAAGATTAATAAATTCCTTATCAACTGCACAAGTCTGATGATTTGAGAGTTTTTGCTGATCCCATTTTATTTAGAAAACTGTAGTTCTAACTGACAAAAGGGGCCAAAATATTTAGTAAATTTATTGGAGAAAGTTTGACATTGAAAAGCATTACTGACAAATGTTACTCAGGTGAAACTAGTTCATCTGCCATATATGGATTTGGAATGTAATTTGTAAGTACGTGAAAATGCTTTGTTTGCCATTAGGAGTAACATTTATGTAATATTCACATTCTATGAGTATCTGAAACCCCATTGCAAGTTACTGACGTTATAAACGTAAGCAAACAAATAAGCACAATATGAAATCAATTTGACACCGGTAGTCCAGTTTTTAATTATGTGCAATGTTTAGTGTGCCCTATACTTTAGTATAGTTTTGTAATGAAGTGTTAATAATGTTGGATCTCAACACAGCACTCTGCTGTTAAATCTTTGCTGAGGAGTCAGATCATATTTTCTTCATTAAAATTATTGCACAGTAGTGACTGAGGTACCTCTCTATTATTTACCCCCCCACACACACACTTCTCTGCACAATGAAGTTGTACATTTTCACTAAAGGTTCAGCACTTTCTGTCCCATAACACAAGCCCCAGAGAATTTCTCCAGTCTGAGTCTCTAGACTGGAACCAATTGCCTGACCCTAGGGTTTAGATATCTAACTTCCCTAGAAGCTCTGAGCACTAAAGAAAATATATTTTTAAAAGTATGCCCTCATTTGTTATAATGTTTTAAAACTGACCATGATAATCAGTTGTAAAGAATAATCTCAAAATGTTAACCAGCCATTTGTAATCTTTTTATCAACTACAAAGAATGCATAAATAGATCCCAGGTTTCCTCCCTCGGGGAGGATAAGAGAGGTGTTTCAACTGATACCTACGTTGTTGGGGAGCCTGGGATCACTCCACAACACATGGAGACTTCCAGACATGATTGCATTCGCTGAATGATCTATGTTTTGCTTTACTAATATCCCATTCAGACAGAAGTAAACCAAGTATAAGGTTTGCAACATTCACACAGTTGAAAAGTAATATAAGGGTTCAGGACAAAAAAAGTGGGCTACCCAAAAGAAATACTGTATTATGCAGCCTCACCCGAGAAGTCCAGGACTGATTTACCAGCTGTCTGGGTATTTGAAAGGCTTTCAATGAAATTAATGGTAATGGTCTTAGATGGCAGATGTCTATACTGTGGACTGATTAATATCAAATGTGCTTAATCCAAATAAAAGTTTGAAAAGGGAAATAACTAAGCAGAAGATCTGAAGAAGCAGATCCTTCCTTGGGAGCTTAGGAAAAGAAAGGACTTGTATCTAATATTTCAACATAAAAGAAGCTGAGATGCAGACAGGATTGTTCTACAAAATAGAACTCTGTAGTAGTTCTCTGAAATAAATCATTCAAATAGAAGGGAAAACGTAGGAGAAAGATTTACTTTCTCAATAAGTAGTAAACAACATGATTTTGTTTGGCATTAGAAGATATGGAAACACTCTTTAGGATAAAAATCTACAAACTAAGACTATGAATAGTAAGGAATAGATGTTCTGAGATTGTTTGAATGCATGCCAATAAACTATGATCTGTTCTTATTTACCATTCATACTGCTGACTTACTGATCACAGCACTGCACCAGCATAGGACAAGGTAACTCCTGCTCCAAAGAGCTGATACTTATGGACAAATAAGAGCAAGAATATTATCACTGAGGTAATTGAAAGTAATGAGATCTAAGAATGGCAATGCACAGAATATATAATATAAAGTGTTACATTAAAGTTAATAATAAATAGCGATAAACAATAGATGCCCAATATTGATCACCATTGTTGACATATTGTAGAGAATTTAGAGAAAAGCTATACAATGTACTGAGAGAGCTGTAGAGTTCCTTAAGGCTTAGAAAGGCAGGTCCAAATAAATAAAGATGTGGACTTTCCTTGGCTGAAGAATAACTAAGGATTGGCCTACACAGTAATAAAAATCCCACAGATGGCTTGGGTCAGTTAACTCAGGGTCACAAGGCTCAGCCTCCACAGATAAAAACGTGTGATGCAGATATTCAGGCTTGGACTGGAGCCCAAACTCTGGGGCCCTAACAGGGTGGAGGATCCCAGGGCTCAGGCTCTAGCCCAAGTCCAAACAGCTACACAGCAATTTTTAGCCCCACATCCCGAACCCAAATCAGCTGACCCAGGACAACCATGGCCAAACCACAGGGCTTTTATCCCCATATAGATATACCTTAAGGGGATGATATGGTAACCATCTACAATTACAGCATCTGAAGAGTGCAGACCCCAAGAAAAGAAAAGGATTTTCTTGTAGATTCCAAAGAGTTGAATCTAAGTGTAATAGAAAAAAACACAGTGCCAAGTGATGTGATCCCTTCTCCCATGTGAAGATATGAGCAATCCATACTGAATTCAATAGGAATTAGTCAGATGATGTTGAAAGGGAATCTGGACCTTGGACTGTGAAATTGAAGAAAAGTGAAAGACCACCCAATATTTCAGTTATTTTAAACTAGAATGCATAAAGCACTGGCAAAAATACAGCATGGAACAATTCTGCAGTAGGAAAGGGAAAAGATGGAATAACTAAGTAAGTTTTTTTCCCCCATTTCCCTGTGTATATGATCATCAAATTGAAAAAAAAAGTGAAAATGCACTTTGCATTGACAGATTTTTAACATGCTCTCTAACCTTTTTACCCTCTCTGCACAGCAATCAATCTACAAAATGGTCACACTATTGGCAGCAATGCTACCCGACATCTGCCATCTTTGTAAGATGCTGTCTTTGCAGATTAATCCCAGATGTTCCATAATTTTCTCCTAAATACTAGTTTGTGATTTGCTATGATCTTGAGGCTCATCACTGACATAAGTGACTTAATTGAATATATTCATAAAAGCATAAAGCATATTGTTGTTTCTATTATTAGGGACAACATACAAATTACATTTTTAAAGCCAAAAATACAGAGAAAATTTATATTTGAAAAAAATGTAATTTTTCCCCATGTTTATATAACCAGACAGAAATGCCCATTTAGATAGCCAGATATGACAGAATATTGAGAAAGCATTTGAAAGCGAGTGGTGATGACTTGAAGATGTTTTTGAATTAGGCTTCCTACTTTCAAAATAAAAGTTCATATGGGCAGCTGTAAAAGCCAGTCAGCTCACCCCACTCAATACACTATTAAGATTCTCAAACAAGAGACCAAGGAACATAGGAAACTTGAGAGCAAGGACAAATCCATCAAAAGGAAATAAGATAAAGAAAGAATAAGCTTATCCACTAAGATAAATATGGACATTTCTGGCATTTGCCCATAAGTGATTAAAGGTTTCTTGGAAAGTTTTAGAGTATAAAAATATGAAGAAAAACTCAATACAGAACCTTGAGTCTTGAGGATAAAAGTTTTATTTGCTACAAGTGAATGACAGCCATTGCTGATCAACATAAGCACGTCTAAACAAAAGGGAATATGGGCCTTGAATTTAGACATTTCCCAATGCACAATGGGTGACATTCATCCTGGTGCACAAGACCCATATAAGACTTCCGTACAGTTTAAATATTGCTGATTCTCTATACGGAAAGGGGCATGACAATATGTCCCTGGAGGTGGTTTCTACACTTTTGTACATTGCAGAGAGAACACTTTGCTGGAGCTCAATAGGTTAGCGTGTCAGGGGGTGACCTTTGGGAAGGACCAATGAATCCATGTTTTTTAGGATTAAATTACCCAAACCAAATTCAGACAGTATGGGGGGATTAGAGGCTACTAATCCATCGCATAGATATAAAAAAAGATGAAGACTAAGAAGATATAAAAATAAACTCCATACAGAATCTGGATTCCTGAAGATAAAAATGATTTTTATATGTTCTACCTAACTCATGTCTAAACAAAAGGGAACAGGGAAGGCTGGGGGAAGCGGAAGAGGGAGATTTGACACCCAGCGAATAAGGTGAAAAAAAATCTGAAAGAACATGCAGATTGCTCACATCACCGTCTCAGGAAAGTTGGAGTTCCTCCCTGAATGCATGAAGAAAAGGAAGCATTCAGTGAGGAAAAATTAATAAACGCAAAAATATTCTGATAGGAATATAGCATCAAAAGTGCATATGTTCCACATGTTTTTATTTCTCTTTAAAATTAGAAAACACATCTTTGGTTGATGTATCCTGAAGGGCATTAAGCCAGAGTATGCTATGATACCATTTCTTGCTTCATAAAGAATTTCATTTAAACTATGAACCTTGTGATAGGTAATTATATGCAGGAAGCAGAGCACATATGAATTTTATATTTATGGTCTACATTGAGGTCACAATTTAAATTCCAAAAACTGCCTTCAGAAATACCAGTTAGTGTGTCATTTTTATTTTAATTGCATTTCCTCCCCTCTGGTAAAGCACGATCAACTGAAAATCAGAACACATGTTGTATGTAACATATTTAGAGTCTAACAATAAACGGTTAGCACCCCCACAATGCTAAGTGGTTTGCAATGCTTGTAACAGAGAAAAGGTGAGGTCGCAGGCGGTGGTAGAGGACCCTTTTGACCAGGAAGAGAGAAAAGGGTAAAAATTTAGCACATGCTGTTCATAACAATTGCTCTTAACGAACAGCTCTTGCTTTCCCCAGATGGCAAGCTTTTCATGTATTTATTTCAACCAAGAGGTCATAATTTTAAAAAGCAAGAAACATATTCTATGGTAACATAATAGAAGTATGTCAGTTCTTTTTATAAGTAGAACTAATAGTCATGTCTGGTAGCATACAAAAAGTTGGGTATAGTTTCTCAAAACCCAACCTAGGCACCCAGGGTGAAAGCCATTGTTGTGCAATGGGCTTAAGACCTATCTGCCATTTAAATCCTATTTAAGCCCTAGTAACTAAAATGGGACTGGAGATGTACATATCCCTGGTGCTGGGGTGAATTTCACCTAAACCCCATCTCTCTCCCTCATTTGATTTACTGTATATTATTATTCTTTGTGTACGTACGTGTATATGGGTGTGTGTTGAATTATTGAAAGTCTTCTAGAAACTCGATATAGTGGGCACAGCACAGGTAGTGGTGGTAGAGGCTTCTTTACAGCTTTTAATCAATGTGGCTCACCTATGACTTGGAAGAGCCTGTTCTAGTGGTGAGGGGATAACTCATTCTATGAGGTCCTTTATCCCTTGGCTTCTTTGGGGAGACTGATGACAAGATAACAAATTGGGGTGGTTTTTGTTATGTGACCACCTTTTCTCTAAGAAACACAATGAAGCCATCTAGTTATGGTATTTCATGTAAATCACTGAACATTAAGTGGTGACCAGCACCGCGCTGCTTGCCGCAGCCCCCATTGGACCAGGACAGTGAACCGCGCGGCCAGTGGAAGTTGCGATCGGTGAACTGCCAGGTAAACTAACTGGCGGAGGCCACTAAGCGTGCTTACCCTGCGGTCCCGCATGCCAAGGTTGCCAATCCCTGAACTAGAGTATTGTTTAAAACATTCAATTTGCAAATACCTGGAAGATGAAGGAGTGATCACTAGAATGGATTTACTAAGAACAAATCATGCCAAACCAGCTTGATTTCCTTCTTTGAGAACATAACTATTTTGGTGGGTTGGGGGAATGTTGTGGACATAATATTCCTGGACTTTATAGCAAGGCTATTGATACAGTCCCACATGACATTCTCATAAGTAAGCTGGAGAACTGCAGGCTCGGTAGAACCACCATTAAGTAGATACATAGTTGGTTAAACCACTGCAAACAAAAAGTAATTATGAATGCAATGGTGTCACATTGGAGGTAGGTCTCCAGTGGGGTTAAACAGGGATCTGTTCTGGGTCCAGTGTTGTTTAACATCTCTATTAATTACCTGGATAAAGGAAGAGAGACCATACTGCTTGTCAGGGTTCCCTTCCCACTCTGAACTGTAGGGTACAGAGGTGGGGACCCTGCATGAAGACCCCCTAAGCTTATTTTTACCAGATTAGGCTAATAACTTCCCCAGGCTCAACTACCTGGAATAGTACCGCTGCCACCACCAAGTGATTTACACAAAGAATCAGGGAAAGGACCACTTGGAGTTCTATTCCCTCCAAATCCCCACAAGTCCTACACCCCCTTCATGGGAAAGGCTTGAGAATAAAACCCTGACCAATCCTTACAGATGAGCCCGATCCAAAACCCTGGACCTTTAAAACAATGGAAAAAATCAGTCAGATTTGTAAAAGAAGGATTTTAATTAAAGAAAAGATAAGAAAATCACAGCTGTAAAATCCAGATGGAAGTTATCTTTACAGAGTCACAAAATGATTAAAAAAATAACACAGAGGAATCCCCTCTGACTTTATTTCAAAATTACAGAGAAAAACAGGAATAAACTTCCCTCTAGCAAAGAAGAAATTCACAAGTGAAAAAACAAAGATAATCTAACCCGCCTTGCCTGGCTGGATTTACTGGTTCAGAATGATTTGGAGAACATGGGTTGTTGATGTCTGGTTCCTCTAAAATCCAAGAGCGAATGGACTCACAAAGAGCCCACACAAAGCCTCTCCCCGCCTCCGGATTTGAAAGTACCTTTTGTCCCCATTGGTTCTGTTGGTCAGATGCCAACCAGGTTATCTGAGCTTCTTAACCCCTTTCAGGTAAGGAGGAATTCTAGGCTACCCTTATGGTTATGACACTGGTCAAATCTGCAGATGACACAAAGCTGGGCAAGATGTTGCAAAGACTTTGAATGATAGAGCTAAAATTCAAAAAAATCTTGATAAATTGGAGAACTGGGCTATAAACAATAAAATGAAATTCAACAAAGACATGTTTAAGGTGCTACACTCGGAAGAAAAGCTAAATGCATAAATACAGAATCAGGGATAACTGGCTTGGCAGCAGCTCTGCTGAGAATGGTCTGGGAGTTGTGATGGATCACAACCTCAACACAAGTCAACAATGCAATACTGTTGCCAAAAAAAAAAAAAGCAAATGCAATTTTGGGTTGCATTAACATGGGCATAGAAGGAAAGTCACGGGAGGTGATAGTAGATTGGTTTGGCCGGTTTTGATCACTGCTGTATAGAAAGGATGTAGAGAAACTGGAAAGGATCCAAAGGTGAGTGAGAACCATGATCAAAGGGATGGAATGCAAGCCATATGAGCAAAGGCTGAAGGAAATGGATATGTTTAGTTTGGAAAAGAGGAGATTAGGGGGGTGGGTACATGATAGCAGTCTTCAAATACTTGAAAGGCTACCATAAAAAGATGGAGAAAATTGTTCTCTCTTGCCACAGAGGTCAGGACAAGAGACAATGGGTTCAAACTATAACATAGTAGTTTTAGATTAAATGTCGGGAAAAACTTAGTTGTAAGAACAGTAGGACAATGGAATAGACTGTCTAGAGAAAGATATGGAAGCTCCTTCACTGGAGGTTTTCAAAATGTGGCTGGATGGCCATTTGTCTAGGATGGTTTGGCCACAACAAATCCTGTATCTTGGCTGGCAGGGGGTTAGACTAGATGACCCTTAAATTCCCTTCTAACCCTATGGGTCTATGATTCTATTTAAGGCAAGGCAAAGATAGTGGTTTATTGTGGCACAGACACTGAAAGGCAATGCAGCCTTGTCAAGGCTACTCATAGCTACTGTTTCTCTTCCACTTCTGCAACATCTGGGGGAACACCACCCTGGTAAACAGCAGTGCTGCATATCTTTCTGGTTTTCCTACTGTCTTTTTAAAATCAGATCTTTTTATGTCTCCTGGGGACACACCTCAGAGTAATATCCTCCAACATAAGGACAGCCTGCACAGGGGCACATGCAATTGCTAACTTTCTGCTGCTACCTCCCCTAACACTCCATCCCCAGCACTGGTAGAGGGGTCCCATAAAAGGGAGAAGTAATGTGGAAAAGGTCTTTCTACCTGACACAGTCCTCAGGCATCTTCTACTGTGCAGACACTGAAAAATCCTTGGGGTGCCCCCCATCTGCTTAAGCAGGGGGTCTCTGACACAAGTTGAGCTAAGTAGTCCACTTGTGCTTGAAGGAAATGGGGCTTTAGGCTCTCAATCCCCTAGTCCCTTCCTCTGGTGCTCATCTGTAATCATCTGTAGTCAGCTAGAATCCTCCATCCCATGTTACCATGTGCATCCTGCTGAAGTCCTCACACTCCCAGATGCTACACAGACAAGTCACCACCTCCTGCAGATCTCTTATCTGCTTCCTGAAGGACCCCATGAACAGACACCTCTCACACTAGGTGGTTCCCTGTGCCTGATGATAAGTATCCAACTTTCTTATTTATCAATTATTATTATTACTAGCTATGATTTGTTTCACCATAGTGCCTAGGAGTCCAAATCATGAACTGGGACCCCATTGTCCCTGTACATTGTTTGTACAGTGTCCCTAGGCACTGAGAGAGAGTTTATAGTCTAAGACTGACAGATTCCTGAAGAAGGAGTACAAGGAAACAGTAGGGCAATACAGGTCAGCATGAAAAGCAGTGGTTGCAGCACACCAGCAGAATAACTGTTGTCATGTTTTTGTAGGCTCCTCCACCTGCCCTTCATTCTTCCAAATGTACACTTCACTGCCATTTTGCAACGACTATGTTCTTTCGTCCAAGTATTCAGTAAAAGCTTCCTTAAGCCAGAGAAGCAGAGGTTAAGCTGCATCTTCCAGGGTGACAGGAGGAATCACAACACCATTAACTTCCCTGGTGGTCTGGGAAACAATGTTCCCTTGCTCATGCCAGAGAACAGGCCTGAGTTTCTAAAACTCCTGACCTCATGGAACTTTCCAGAGCACCCCACATTTATGTGGTGAACCTGCCATGGTGATCAACCAGGTCTGCAGCACCACGGAGAAATACTCTTTCTGTTAAAAAAGGCTTTGGCCTGGTGTGTAGGTCCTCGAAGAGTTACATGAGTCCCATCAGTAGCCCATTTACTGTTTGGAAGCCTCATCTGTGCAAAGCTGTCAGTAACCTCTTATGCACTGCCAAGCTTTATGACACAACACACCAGCATTCTCTGAATACCATTGCAAACCTCCATGACAACAGTCCTGACAACTGATCTACCAACACCAAACTGATCAGTTACTGCCTGATCACAATGGGGGTAGCAAACTTCCAACTGCTGAAGGTCAAATGCAGACTCTCATGTTGAGTGTAACTCTGCAGCTCCAGGATAATCTCTACATGGAACTCTAGTTGAACACTCCAGTTCTGCCTCACTAGCCTTCCTCCCCAGCCCCCGCTAGATGATCAAGCCCAGAATCAGCACTCCACCAAGAGAAGCGGCTCCAGATAAATGCGCTGCAGAAGTAATTGCTCAGTTTCATCCTCCTGCTACTCCTCCGTTCCTAGGAGTATCACCAAGGCATTCAGAGCCCTCCAAAGCCACTGACCCAAATGCATCCAGCTGCATGACTTCCCGTACATCTGTATAATCCTGTTCCTGTTAATGACTGTCCTGATTATGATTCTCAGCCGCGTCTTCTTCATGCTGCCTCAGAGCGATCTGAAAATGGCTCTGACAAAATACAGATGAATGATGGGTTACCAGGAGAGGAAACATGGGAATTTATTAGTTTAACCCCAAGCCCCAGAATTCCTATAGGGGTTCCTGTAGGCATCCCATAATGCAACAAGAAAAAATCTCTGAAAGCATACAGCTAGGTGGCAGAACACGGCACAATGGAATATCTCCCCAGAATGCTGCAGAGTTAATTGGAAGAAATGCTGAGGTGTGTGGATGTAATTATTAACATGGGAAGTACATTAGGCCAAGTCTACACTACAAATTTATATCGGTATAATTACATCATTCAAGAGCGTGAAAAATCCACTCTCCTGAATGACATAATTATACCAACGTAACCCCTGGTGGATGAGAGGGCTTCTCCCATTACATAACTACTGCCTCTCAGGGAGGTGGATTAACTACACTGATGGGAGATGTTCTCTTCTCAGCTTAGTAGTGTCTTCACTAAAACACTGCAGGGGTGCAGTTGCACTGGTGCAGCTTTGCGGTACACACATGAAGACTCGCCCTTAAACTGGCAATCCATCAAAGTTGTATGGATGTACTTGTATTTGACATAGTTAGTGTGGCATATTTAGAATTAATAAACTAATCTGATTTAAAATCCCTGTGTACCTATGGCCTAAGAGTGTCACATTCCCTCTAATTGCTGATCCACATACAGGATAACAGACTACTGTTGCTGCCAGCTAATAAACATATTCCTTTAACTCAAGTGGTAGAGGCCCATGCTTTGGGGTTGTCTCTCTAGGGGCATATCTAAGATGTCAGACTTGGCAGAGAAATGGGAGAGAAAGGGTTTGTGACAATAACTATAAATGATATAATTACACGTAAAAAAACCATAAAAGTACTTTTGAGGAGGCAATTCCAGATATCTTTTCTTAGTGCCCTTGATCATAGAGAAGCCTTCAGAAGGCGCTAAGGAAGGAATAACTGGAAAGTTCTCTGTGTGGGGATTTTTGTCCTTAATTGCTCTGATGGGGAAGCAATATATGTTTCTCCTCATTTCTCAAAAAAATCAAACTTCAAACATGTGGACAATTCCTGGGAAACCAGAGCCCACAGTTCCCTCAATCTGATTTTCTGTCCCCAAGAAGCCTCTCTCCCTATTACGAGCACCATGGCCCCAAAGGCATTCACAGCTAGCAAGTCTCCTGGTGATGCCACCCTCGTCTGTTTAGAGCCCCCCACCTATTGAGAAAAGGAAGCTATCAAAAGATAATGCAGCCTGGAAGTGCCTTCTCAGCCAAAACTGCTACATTAGGAACAGTGGGTGTGTCCTAATGATACAGGAAAAAACATCCTGAATGTCTTTCCCCCACACCTAAATTAATTCCCTTCTAGTATTAGAGTTGCTATGGAGTCTGTTCATCAATATTTCACATATGTGGCTTAACCGGTAGCTGCAAATATCAAACTCATGAGTATGAAAGATTTTAAAAGATTTTCTGACTAAAGAGTTTCAATGAATTCAGGAGAAACAAGCAGCATTTTAGATGCTTTAATCAACCATACTTTTGAAGTTCACCCATCACTAATCATTGATAGGGTGTCAAAGATCATTGAAAGGAATTCCCACTGTAAGAAAAATGTTGTATGAATATAACTAGCTCTAATATTTTGGATGCAAATGGATGTACTTTTGGCACTTCCAAGCTGCATCTAGACATTATAGGTTTTTTGGCTCCACAAATGATTTGGACAGAAAATTAAAGTTCTCCTGTAACACATATGAAACCACATGCATTGTCTCTTTGAAGGAATTAAAAATATTTAGAATGTGACATATAAGTGAATCTTCTTATAAATATCAGCAGGAATGCTATCTAGAAACAGAGATCTCCCAAGTGACAGAACCAGTATTTAATAACTCCCTTAGTCTCACTTAATGTTTATGGACTGTTGGAGGAAACTGGTCATCTGGAAATTACTCTGGCAAATTAAATGTATCCAAAAATGTTTACTTAAGTGAATCTGAGGGCAAGCCATCCATTTTAAACAGAAGTTTAGAGATACCCCCAAATTGTGCATGCTATGTTTCAGTTTAGTAAATGAAGGCTTCTTAAAATTTCACATCAGCAATATACTATACATTCAGTACATGCTTTGCCAGATTTCAGTTACTGGACCATAAGGTAACCTCCTTTTTTCCCTTTATGATCTAATGAGCAAAGAAATCCAATAGTAGAAGCTGCAACTTGGAAGTGTTTTGTGGATCTAAAGCTTTTTGAACATTGAATTAGGAGTAAATCTTTATTATTCAATTAACATCTCTAGACAAAAGATTCACTTATCTGCATTTGCGATATTTTCCTCAATAATAATGCCAGTATTGTACATTGTTCTTACTAATATACTTTACCACCTTTCATTCAAGGATCTTCTTGAACTTTACAAATGATTTTACTCAACCTTTCCAAGATTAGTGGGAGGAACTTGATATTCATTTTTATAGATGGGTAGGACGATAAGGGCTTACCCACATTAGCTTTTTATCCATAGATCTCAAAGTATTTTGCAAAGGCTAGTATTATTGTAACAAAGTATGATTGTACAAAGAGAGAAAATGAGATGCAGAGCAACTAAGTTATGTGCCTATGTCACATACTAAGGGGATACAGGAACAGAGGAAACCCAAATGTCCTGAGCCCTAGATCTATGCTTTTTCCGTTGGATGACAGCAGTCCCCAAATTGTTGTCTTTCACATTGCCATTGGAAGTGGGTTGCATTTGTTTATGCCCAGGCTCAATTTGGCTACCGTGAGGAACGACGAGGGCATAGATTAAAAAGAGGGACAGGTATGCTTTATCTTCTCCTATAAGTTCCTTTTCTTGCTGCATACACACCCTTTTTGTTCCTTCAGCATGCAAGACATATTTGTTTTGCACATTCACTGAACACTAGTACTTTATAAGGGTGGGTGAAGTAATATCTTTTGCTGGACACTCTTGAAAAATTGATGTTCGAGTGTCATGTAGTGTCCATGTGGTGGTTACTGGTGCCAGGATACCTCACCCACCTTGTCTCACTAATATGCTGAGAACAATACAGCTACAACAACACTGCATACAGTATTATGTAAATTGCATTCATTTGCTGTTTAAACAAGTTTCATGATCAATTTGCATAATCTTTTGTCTCATCTCTTTATTTGGCCCACATACTTCCATAGGAAGTTTTACCATTCCCTCCAAGCCAAATTTGGCTCAAAGAGTAAAAGCATACAATTCCTGTGGAGAGAGTATTTCTGGCAATAATGGACCAAATATCTCTAGTGGAATTCTGTTGACTTCAGTTGAATATACATTGAGCTTGAATTTAGGTAATAGTATTTATTTCCTTTGAAATGGATAAACAAATGTTTTAAGTTCCTGCCAATAACTCCGTAGTCACTATTTTGACACAAATTCATTCCTGGTGTAACTGCATTGAAATCAATAGAGTTATACCAGAGACATATTTGGGCCCTTTTAATTTAAATTATTGGGGAAAGAGTCAGGGTGACATTATGCATTGTAACAGTATAGGAAAATATGGATTTTTCCCCTGGATAAGGGGTGCCTGGGGTTATGTACACTGCAGCAACAGGGATCTGGAAATATTTGAGTACCTTGGCTAATTGGCAGCAGGAGAAGAAATTAAATTCACCCTGAATTCCTGTAAATTTAAATTTCTTCAAAAGAAATATAACCCCATATTGATGGACTATTTCTCTCTCCATTCTTATGTTTTAGAGCAGTGACACTCAGATCTCAGTGGTTCAAGAGCCAAATTAGTGATCAGCATTAGCCAAAAGAGCCATATCATAGTAAAAACATCTTGGTTGGTTAGTAACTTAGACTGGATAATAATTAAATCACACAGTGTTTCAATATCACGTGCTACAAACAACCGGAGAAGACACATTAAAGAGCCACTTGCAGCTCCAAGCCTCAGTCCGAGTGTGAGAGGGTGCGACTCACCACTGCGGTGCCTCCTGCTGGCTGTCCCGGGGATTAGCTCTGTTTGCCAATGTGTCCTCTTCTGGTGGTGCCTTGCCACCATCACTTCTGCTCATGGACCCATGTCACTCCAAGGATCGCAACATCCTCTTCAGGACATGTCACTCTAGGTTCTCCCCCATTCTGGGGGAACTGCTGTCCACTGTTCAGCCACTTCCTTCAGTGGCAACCACAGTCTACTGTTTAGCCAGTTCCCCAGTGGTGAGGATCAGGGGCAAAGAAGGGGGAAACCCAGGCCCACTCAGTACTCCAGGTCCCAGCCAGGGACCCTGTAAATAGCAGCCACTTGCTGCATCCCCTCAAACCACTAAGTCTATTTCCCTGGGCCATTTCTCCACAGTCCTAGCACCTTCTTCACCCTTACCTCAGGGCTTCAGCATGTCAGTCCTAGCAGCCAGCCAGGAGCTCAGTCTCACTCCCCTGATCCTGCCCAGCACAGCTTTGTCACAGTTGCTAGCTTTCTTCCACCTGCAAGGCAGCCAGTCCTCCCTCCTCAAACTCCAGGGAGCAGCTCCAGCTGCTCTTCTCTGCAGTCCTACTTATATGGGCAATGATTGGCTGCTTCTCACAGACCCTCTCTAATTCACCTTCTCCTGCACAGCCTTCTTAGGGCTCTATTAATCCCTTACAGGCCAGTGTGGGGCACACACTCCATCACACAGAGTATCACTGATTTAGAAGTACAAAATGCACCGTCACTCTAGATGAAGTTAATAAGTCAAATTCAACCCTGCCATTATTCCTCTGAAATCAGTAGAGTTGTACATCAACTTACACCAAAGCTAAATTTATATTACTGGTTCCCAGCTTCCCAACTAGATTGTTACATTTAAAAGAAACATTTGGCACAAAAGGGTTTAATAAGGGAGAAATAAACTCTAAATCAAAAAAGCAACTATTCTATAACATCACTGTACTGTATACATAACTAACCACACACACATCATCTTTTTGGGTATATTTCAAACATTTTACTCTCATTTCATCCAGTCATTCTAATATAAAGCTTTATATGTTTCTAGGTTCATTATTGTCATCCAGTTGCAAAGAATCAGCAAATTTAGACAGAGGATGTAAACAGTGAATTAAGTTTGAGCTTCTCATTTCTCCATAATTCATCAGATAAATTTAAAATAAGATTAGTATCATATCTATGGACATTTGGTTCATGTTCTTTACAGTTCTTATGTATTTATCAGCTTTTCATTGAAGAGGTATGTCTCTGGTGTATTTTTAATCTCATTTCAGTTTAAATTATTTTTTCAATTTTCAGTTGATATGAAAGATAGAGATTTTAACACTGTTTGCAGATGAATTTAAAAAAGCTGTGTTTCCCTTAGCTGGTCTAAACTGATGTAAACATAAACCATTTTCCTTAAAATCAGGAACAGAACCCCTTAAATATATAGATATCAAAACCTAGAGCATGTCATGAAGTTAGTAGGCAAACAAGTTAAAATAATTGCTCTGATTCATGCAAAGTCTTTTTTTTCTCAATGTGAAGTTTCAGTTTCTGCTTATCATGCCATAGTTTTCAGTTAAATGAAGGGTACCAGAGGTAGTGGGAATTCATAATATAATAATGAACAGTTTTAAGATGTAATCAGAAAAATCTCCTTACTTTGTGTAGAATTAGGTCATGGCTCACTAAATCATATCCAAACACAGTACAACCTCTTATTTTGCTGGTTCCATGTACTAAATGATTCAAGCTGGGATGTGAAACAACGAAGAACAGATTGTTAGATATGAGGGTCATTGAGACAAGCATCTTAGAAGAATTAAAAGGATTTAGTCTCAAATCACCTTTGCCTTACTGCAGTTTAACACCAGTGAAACTCCACTGAATTTAATGCAATTATTATATCAAAGTAAAACTGAAGGAGCAAATTGGTGAATAGAGCTGGGCAAAATTTTTTGGATGAAGCTCTTTTAATATATAGAAATATATCTATCTCATAGAGGTGGAAAGGCCTTTAAAGGTCATTGAGTCTAGTCCTTTGCTTATGGTAGCAGGACCAAACACTGTCCCCTAACAGACTTTTTTTTTTTTTGCCCTAGATCCCTAGATGGCCCCCTCAAGGATTGAACTCACAAGCCTGGGCTTAGTAGATTAATGCTCAAACCACTGAGCTATCCCTCCCCCAAATCTTTTCATTAAAAATGCCAATTTGGAAATACCAGCATGTTTCATGAATTTGCATAAATTTTGCCAAATTGTTTATTTTAATATTTTTTTAAAAAATTCAATATTTTCTAAACACAACTTTTCATTTTTTCTGTTTGAAATGACATTTTATTTCAAATTTCCTTTAATTTTATATTTTAAAATGGTCAAAATCTAATTGAAATATTTTGATTTTGTTGAAACAAAAATTTTTGTTCAAGCTCAAATGATTTTTTTTACTTTCTGATTCACTAAAATTTTTCATTATTTTAATTTTCCATCCAATCCAAAATGCTTTTTTTAACTTTTCAAAATTGCCAGCAAACCAAAAAAATCAATTATTCCCCTATCAATACTAATGAATCAGTTCCAAAAGTTTCTATACAAAGGTAAGGGCTTAGAACTTGAACACGAAGAAAATTTTCAGCTGAATAGTCAATTTGCCAAAACAACACAACAAAAAAAGCAGTTTCAGAGTGACTCAAACTATTCATGAATTCAGGCTGAGTTCAGCAAATAGTTTCAACCAAAGAAAAAAAGAAAACAACATTGAAAAAGTCAAAACAGTTTGTTTTGACATTTTCAAAACAAAGTGTTACCACTTTTTGTTTAAAAATGCCATTTTGTTTCAAAATTTAGCCATACAGTATATGTTTATTTTAAAGGTAAAAAAAATCCTGAAAATGTAACAAATGAACAGACAAACATGAGTCATTTCAGATCAAACAAAATGTTTCATTTGACCTAAAACTGATTTTTTGTTGTTTCATTTTAGTGAGAAAGACAAAAACATTTCAGTTTCAGTTTGAGTCTCCTCAATTATTTGTTGTTTTTTTTCTTCAGATGGTTTGGTTCATCTCATCCCTACTTAGATGAATGTTTGTCCCTGCACATTTAATGTAATTGAAATGGTGTGGTTAGGAAAATATAACACACATAATGGTGTACTTGCTTTTCTTCAAATGGAACATGCTAAGATTTGCTAACCTTTCAGCAGTTTCATTCTTCATGCCTTTCCCTCCCCTGTCCCCCTTGTGACAAACAGGAGAGAGTTCAATCACTTTTTAAAAAGCCTGTTTTCTGTGGTGTACTCACCCGTTCAAGAGGAGAAGTACCAGCCCTGGGAGGTGGGCTCTCTCTCACACACACATTGTGACCTGTGACACAGGAAGCCCACGCAAGGAAGTTAGCCTACTATCCCAGTTCACTCTCTCATGCAGATCTGACATCTTGGGATCTCCAGAGCTTACAGTGTAAATCAGTACATAAGTCTTGAGCTGTAACTGACCAATATCCTCCTTGGATCAGGGACACATAACACATGGAGCAATGGGTTACAGGATGCTGCCCCTCAATGTCAGAAGCTCATCCTGAGTATCTGAGGCCCACAGCAGGTCAAATCCTGAACAACTCCTCCAACTTACATGACAGTCTGCATCCTGGCAAGCGCACTGCATATTGAATAAGGGACCTCCAGAAATGCAAGCATAAGTCACTACAGAGTCAGGTTCTGTAAGGGGCTTCAACAGACCCATATCCTATATGGATCGGTGTCAGGATCAGAACCTGCAGTAGGGGTAGTCTCCTGACAGCCCAGAAAGAGCAACTAGCCACCAGGGTACTGGTAGACTGTAGCTGACAGGTCAGAAAGGGCAGCTGGTTGGCTTTTAAGCCCAAGAGCAGCAACTGCTTTCTAGCTGCAGCTGTACTCCTCCCTATGTCTACTGCTCCTCACCTTGCTCCGGCTGTGCTCCTAGTCCTGTTCCTGCCTTATCTCCCCTCTTTGCTCCTGCTCAGTCCCTGCTACCTCACCTTGCTCCTGGTTACAGCTTCCTCTCCCAGACCCAAGTTCTGGCTGTGGCTACTGGTTGCTGAGTCCAGCTCTGACCCTTAGTTTGGATCTGATTCCTTGCTCCATCCATGAGGCCTGACTCTTGCTCTGCTCACTAGACCTGGCCATCCATGGCCCAGTCTCTAATGTTCAGGCACAGAAGGTGGCAGGTAAATCATACGGACCAGTATGTTACACAGGCATAAAGCAGGGCTCACAACAGAGCTCTCAGCCATGAAGAAGAGACAATTAGAATATTTAATCAGTCAACAGCACTTTTTAAGAAATGACATGTTTAAAGGAATGAAAGATGAGAGCAAGCAAGGTCTTCATTTGTAGAGGTGTCATCTTGCTAGGTAGGAGAATAATTGTAGAGTAGATCAAAACAGAACTGCTTCTACAATCTAAAATAGAATGTAACCGACTAAATGCTGTAGAAAACCAAAAGATGTTTTTTTTAAAAAAAAATCTGCAATTTTTAAACACCTCTGTCTGACCTGTTGACAAATTCATGTGATATCTTTGATGTTTTGTCATGCTCCGTCTGACAGCTGCCATTGCCTGCCAGTCATTTCAGTAATGATGGGGTTTCTCTCCTACATAAGTCTTGAGCTGCGAGCTCAGCTGTGAGAGTAACAATATGGTAACAATAATATTTTATATTTACAGTGAAGATAGTGAAAACATTAGCTTTTTTTGCTGATAAGCAGGATATTAGCTCCTTGGATAAGTATGCTATACTTATAATGGGGAGACTCTTAGACCCAGGAATATCTTTACCTACCAGCAAAAAGATAGAAAGAAAATGTAACTGCCTCCATGTATGACAATGCCTTACAAATATATAGAGATAGATATTGAGGAATCAATTAACCTGCCACTGATGTGCAGCCACCTCTAGGTGCAATGTAGCGATGGTTTAAAAGTTTTGGAGAGGTAGCGATTCATAATATTGGAGCAGATTCCTATTTGTGATCCATCTCTTTTGTACAGATCAGGTAGTGCAAAGGGACTGGATTCTGACCATAAACAACCAGTGGAGAATTACCTTTGCAGAGAGGAACTCCACATTGGCATAAACCCAGTTCCTGCACCAGGGAGAGTGCCAAAGGCCTGCCAGAGGAATAAGAGGGCAGGCTGAGAGCATAGCCCAGCAGAGCTCCGTTCCACCAACCCTCCAGTGATGTAAGGTCCCTGATCTGACAAGATCGCAACCTAGGGTCATATGTCAACTCATTTCAAAAAACACACTCATGTGTGATGACAATTGGGAACATTTTCTTATATTGCCAATAGTCCTTTCATTTCTATCGTTGATGCTCTCTGTGAAAGACAACTGCAACTTTACATCAGATTGGCTGATCCATGAAGGTGGGACAACATGTGGAGCCATTTGAACCTATTGCATGAAGTAACATAGGCACAAGGTACCGTATGTGTTTGACCCACAGGAAATATCATTTTAGTTGAGCAACAATATAAAGGACACGCATAATCCATACCGAGGGTCAGACCCTCAGCTGGCACCAACAGACATAACTTGATGGCACAGCTCCACTGACTTCCAACTTACAGCAGCTCAGGATTCAGCCCCAAACCTCTGTAATGTGCACTGATTTCTCTCTTAATAATTCATTAACGATGATTAAAAAGACAAATCAGTGATGGTGGTTCCTGTCAAAGAAAAGCTTTTATACTGACTGCACTGTGTCTGACAAGGGAGGATGCACAGTGGTTCTGCCTCTGTCACACAGGAGCTTTGAAGGAACAGTCACGTTAATGTGTATTGCACAGCTCCTCTTACCTTTTGCTTTGCTCTCTGCTTCTTCTATTGCACAGGTAGTACCATCTGCTGCCAGATTTGAAGCTGGCCCCTTATATATTTACACATATAAAAAACAATGAGATTTGTAAAGTGCCCTGCACACATGCTGGCTGCAGTGCAAAAAGTTAAAATTGTGTATGTAAAGTCTGTCAACCCCCACCTGCCACAAACTGGTGTCGCTGCTCCCTCGCCCTACAGCACACTACCCACGCAGCTTAGTATAATTACAGGGGAAATATTGTATTTACAGAGTTAGTGGGAGATACCAGAGGGTGCCGTTACATATAGTGTCACACAAGTTCTATTTAATTGTACCATGCATAATTAGCCAGAGCTGGGAAAAATGCTAATTCTGATCTATGATACAGTTCTTTGTAGAAGCTGACCGTCTCACCAGTAGAACTTGGTCCCTGCATGAGTCTCTGTGTTTGACTCTTTTACTCTTTAGTGTGCGTGCTGCCCACAGTTAGACCAATGCAAGCAAACAAAATATTGTGCGGTCCTTGGCATGTGAGTGAGCTGCACTGACTTATGCCAAGGGCCACAAACTCAACTCAAACTTGAACCTGGCTACTCGCAGCCCAAGGTGCATTTCTGGGGTACAGACCCAGAGGTGCCCCTGCCACGTCACTTTTGCACCCAAGAATGCTTCCTGTGTTGGAGGTGGAGAAGGGAGGGATGTTGTGCTCCTACAGTGAATCCCCAGCTGGTCCAGAGCTGCCATTGTGTATAATTAAGTAGTGTAGTGAGTAAGAGGACTCCCTAAATAAGTAGATTTTCTGATTACTTTGCACTATAGCATAATAAAGCAGCCAGAGTATGGGCAAGAATCTGGCCCAGGAATTCTTAAAGGATAACTGGTGGTTTAGAAATACATATAAATCCTTACATAAAAAAAAGAAAAGATTGACCCTTAAAATCAATCTATAGTGAATATATACTGTTTATAGTCACATGCTAGAAGTAAAGTATTTTACTACGCATCTGACATCTTCTGTTGCTTAATGTAAGCCCAGCACTGCATAATGTGAAGACACTAATCCCTAACCCAGGCAACCAGTGGAAAACCTTGGAAGCTATCATTTAATCCATTCAGCTGCATTTAATTTTCTCCCTGTAGCATCTAAGTTTTGTAAATTTAGATGGGATCGCAATCTGGCCATTCTGAGGCGGCCTTGTGTTCGTGCGCACGCGCGTATGTGTGTGTGTGTATATATACAGCACTTCTTCTATGCTAAAATGTCATGTCCAATGTAGATTACTTTTTTAATGATAAAATGGTAGTGGAATTTTACCTTTTATATTTCAGTTGTTCATTAGTGCACAACGTTCACTGGTAACTCAATAGAGAACATTGCCACAATCAAGTAGTGATCCAACCACATCCTCTGCACCACAACCCTACATGATCCATAAACCATGAAAACTCTGAATACTGGTTTGGATATTGAGATTATACTTATCCTGAGCCTGTCTGTGAGTCCAAACTTCTAAAAGCGTCACTTATGTCTGCGTTACTGCAGCAACATCAAATTCATGTTGTTATCTTAATAACAAAGTCAGTTCATTTCTTTAAAAAATAAAAATGAACTCCTTTGGGCTTGCTTTGGAAGAGGTGCTAGATTTAAATATTAAAGACTCGGCAGTATTAAAAGCTACAAAACAAAAATATCATTGAATTCAACAGAATCTGGAGAGTATTTTGATATATAATTTATATATGTAAATTATTTAGTTTTTATGCAAATTAGCCTATTATGAAGAGCCCCTGTATTGTGAATGGTGCTTCAACTCATGGACCCATCAACTGCTAATAAAATAAATATTGAAATAAAAATATATTTTTACTTCAAATGTATGTATATAGATGGCATCAAGCTGCTCAGAAGATTTGAGAGCATACTGTTTTATTTACTGAAGACTTAAAAAAAAAACTTCAGTGCATTTAATGAAGAGGTCTTAGTACTGAGAATGTTCCAAAAAGATTTTAGTTTAAATTTACTGAAATATTATGATTTACCTCACAGTAGCACCTGGAGGTCTCAATCAAGATTGGGATCTCTTTGTGTTGGTGCTATACCTATATAGTAAGAGACAGTCTCTGCTCCCCAAAAAACTTGTAATGTAAGTGGCCCATATAGACAAAGGTAAATTATCCTCAATTTACAGGTGAGGGACTGAGGCGCAGAATAAATAATTTGCACAAGGTTGCATAAGAAGTCTGTGGCAGGAGCAGGATTTGAACACAGATGCCCAAGTCCCAATCTAGTGTTTTAACCAAACGATCTGGCATCCTCTCTAAAGCTGAAAAACTGACATAGGTTCCCAAATAGACAGGAAGGGGAGACAGGGGCAGCTGTCACTGGAACAATGGTAGCCTTAGATTTATGGCAATATCCTCTTTGCTGTCTATAAAACTCTATTATAAGTAGGAAAATGCAGATAAAGCTTGAACTCCTTGCTGCAAATTGCCCCACAGATATTACCGGGATCTTTCAAGAGTGTATAAACAGCACCCGATTCTCAGTGCTACATGCTGTAAGTAGATCAGTGCAAAATCATTTGCAAGTAATGCAAACAACATATATTTTGGTAACCACTAAGTTCTAGCAAGGTGGAAAAAATATTTTGTCCTGATGCAGTTTAATTCATTTTTGATTTAACCAAATATAATGTTGTTTAGTGAGGACAAAACATGGTTGTCACATTAGTGGGAGGAAACAAAGGTCAAATGATGAATGCTGATATCATTCATCAAAACATTTCCTTATGCTGCGCCAGTGTGATCATTACCAGGAAGGCTTGGAGGAAGAGGCTGTTGACATAGAAGTGTCTCGGGACCATAACATTCAGAAACAAAGTATTAGCAAAAACATCTTTCATATAGGAGAAATGTACCCCTGTGCAGAGGACCAGACCAAGATGTATTTGAGCCATATTTTGACGACTTAAGTGGTTCTTACGCCTTTTGTTGTTCTTCTTCATGAAGATGAATTTCACTTTTAAAGCAGAAAGTTGAAGTCCTGAGGAGCTGTAGTCATTTTAGATCCCATGTCCACTTTTGCAAGAGTAAATGCATTAACTCCAGTCCTCTTGCTGCATATGGGATGCCTGTATCATGTTTTAAGTTTATTGTGTCCCAATGGTTTCCACATCACATAAACTCACTTTATAAGTACAAGGATATTTCCCCCTCCCTAAATGCCAGCTCTGCAAATGCCTCCTAGGAAGTAGGAGTCAAGCTGGGTTTTGTACTTTTCTTATATCACCAGCGATAAAGGTTGGGCAGGCCACAATATGTTTTCAATTATGCCTGTGCTACCAATCACCCAAGCAACACATTTCATCTATAACCCAAAGCTGAGGGCAATACAACTGGAACCAAACTTGAAGTCAACACGAGGCAAAAAAATGGTAACAGTTTTATCACCCTTTTAAAGGTGTACAGAATGAGTGGCTGGAGTTTTTAATGCAGCAGCATCCAGAACCATTGTTGGGACGACACTGGGAGCGCATATGTTCAAAGAAATAGAGTGAGGCAAAGGATAGAAAGTTGCACTGCTGCAGAAAACTCAGTGTAGAAAATGAACTGCCTCCTTTCTCTGCCCTCAGCCACCTGCTTTAAGAACACATCATGAGCAGAATCACAAGTGGATTATAATCACAGGTGTGGGTGGCAATTGCTTTTCAGAATGGAATTTCATCCTGGATGTCCAGAGATGAGTACTTCCTCCTCTAAATCCCACCCAACTGTGCCATTAAGGACATTTTGGTTCTGCTGCTGGGTAGGAATTGGAGTAATTGTTCAGGTAAAGCCATAGCTCAAAGCCCCAAGAGACTTTTCCAAGTCTGAAAATCTTTGGTTACCTGTTTTACAAAGTGGTATTACAACTTTGCTTCCCTTCTTCATTTTGAGTCTCTAGCCAAGACAGGAAACAGAAGTGCTGAAATCCAGTGAGAAAACCCATCTTCCTAATAAGGGAAGCCCAACCAAATGCAGGAATTGCTGGCAACCTCATGAGGCAGATTCTACTTATGAGATTTCCAGCATCATTTGGCTGATTGAAGGGCTTCCAGTAAGGGATGAAGTATCCACACATTGGTGTGCCTAAGTGGACCAAACTTCTTGGGGGCTAGTTTTACAAAGGTCCCATGGATTTGAATGAGAGCTCTCTCTGTGGAGTGAAGTGTGGAGGATCATGTCCTGAACCTTCTGAGATTCACCATTAGGGACATTAAAAGTCTAAAAGATTTTGTCAGAAGACTTATTTAAACAGAGAATTATTCCTATTCTGAAATGGACCAACCATCAATTGTAAGCTAGGTTCTGATTCCATCAGAGATATTCATAGCTCCATATTTACTGTACACAAAAATGATGGCAGTTTAATTTTAATTTTTAATGGTGTCTCCTGTACAGTCTATCAAACTTTAAAATAAATACCAGATAGACAGTTTTTTTCCTCAACTTTGAAAATCATATTTAAAAATAAATGAGGCAGAAAATGAACTGCTCAAATACTGCGGTCCTTGCCACCACTCACTTAATCCAGTGAAAATATTATCTGAGTAAGTAGGATTTGGCCCCTAGTGCAGAGAGAGGATATAGTCAGAGTTCTGCTGAGTTATGTGCAGTCACATCAAACTCAGAAAATCCCTCCAAACTCTGACAATTCAGCCAATAAAAGAAATAATTGCATTATATTTTAAGGGGATGTGTGTATTTCTTATCACCTCTTTCCTTCATTCATCTGTCTTCTTTCCAGACAACCAGTCTGCTGCAGCTTTGGGAGCAAGAGTCCTTCTTCACGCACAAATTTAACAACTTGCTCCAGCCCCTTTCCCCCTACAATAATATTATTGTTTAAAGAGCTAAACTACCACCCTGTTTTATTAGGGGGGTATTGTTTGTGTTTTAGGAAGAAAAGTGGAGGGGGAAGGGATGGGTCTTTAAACTTGATACCAGAGCCAATGTGTTTCCTGGCACAAATTTATAGAGAATTGGTTGTCTAGAGAGCCAGAAGCTACAGAAAAATAAATAACACGGGTCAGGAAATGCATTTGGAGCCAATTTGAAGTCTTCATAGGCTTATTGCATGTTTCATCCTGTGTTAGTTCTTCTATTTTTTGATTCAGAAAAGAAAAGTCATGAACTGAGTAAGGCCAGGTCTATAGTACCACTTATGTCCTTAGGGGTCTGAGTAAACCACTCCCCTGAGCGATATAAGTTACACCAGCCTAAGCGCCAGTGTGAATAGAGCTTCTCCTGCCAACATAGAATCATAGAATATCAGGGTTGGAAGGGACCTCATGTCATTTAGTCCAACTCTCTACTCAAAGCAGGACCAATCCCCAACTAAATCATCCCAGCCAGAGCTTTGTCAAGCTTGATCTTAAAAACCTCTAAGGAAGGAGATTCCACCACTTCCCTAGGTAACCCATTCCAGTGCTTCACCACCCTCCTAGTGAAAAAGTTTTCCCTAATATCAAGCCTAAACCTCTCCCACTGCAACTTGAGACCATTACTCCTTGTTCTGTCATCTGGTACCACTGAGAACAGTCTTGATCCATCCTCTTTGGAACCCCCTTTCAGGTAGTTGAAAACAGCTATCAAATCCCCCCTCATTCTTCTCATCTGCAAACTTAACAATCCCAGTTCCCTCAGACTCTACTCATAATTCATGTGCTCCAGCCCCCTAATAATTTTTATTGCCCTCTGCTGGACTCTTTCCAATTTTTCCACATCCTCCTTGTAGTGTCGAACCCAAAACTGGACACAGTACTCCAGATGAGGCCTCACCAATGCCGAATAGAGGGGAATGGTCATGTCCCTCAATCTGCTGGCAATGCCCTTACTTATACAATCCATTATATACCGCCTCTCACCAAGGTAGATTTATTATGCCAATGGGAGAGTTCTCTCCCATTGGCATAAAGCATCTTCACCAAATGCACTACAGTAGTGCAGCTAAAACAGTACAGCTACACTGATGTACCGTGTCTAGTGTAGACTAGCCCTAACTCAAGTAGAACTACCTGAGAGTAGACAGATGATGTGCTGGAAGTAAAATAACCGCTATACCCACAAATAAGCTGATATCACACCATGGGAATACCATTCAGGACCAGATAGCGTCAACTATGAAGAACTGTACTTTACAATGCATGTGATTAGTTAAAGTGGCATTCCAATGGCTAGAGGATGGATCAATAAGGATACCTTTCTGCCTGGAGTGAAAGTCTAAGGAGCAGGGGTGGGGAAGCTGGCTGCTTGCATGGATAGCTGGCTCTGAAGCTGAGGAGTAGATTTCCTGCTTATACAAGTCCCAGTGAGTAAAATAATGAAAGGAAAATAAATCTGTACAAGAGGACAGAAAAACAGAATGAAGAGATGGGCTAAAAATATGCCAGCAAGTTAATGATGTCCTTGAATCACATAAAAAAAAAAAAAAGATGCCCTTTTGGCACTTACACTACTCTAAACAAGCAGTAGGTAGGAGAGAAAAGGTCTCTACCATTTATATTGCTTATTGTTTCTTTTGCTGTGGAATTTTCAAAGATAATTACTAATGGTTCAGATATCTCCTCAGTCAGCTTCATGAGTATTCTACGGTGCATTTCATCAGGCCTGGTGACTTAGAGACACCTAACTTCTCTACATAAATTGATCTAAATACATTGTATCTTAGGTCAATTCCTACCCTGCCCCATATAGATCAGGGCTAAGTAATTTTTAACTTGCTCTTTCCCTATTTTAGCCTCTGATCCTTCCTCATTTTCACTGGCATTCACTATGTTAGACAACCAAAACAAAGAAGACATTAAGCACCTCTGCCATTTCAACATTTTCTTTTATTTTTCTCTGTTTCCACTCATTGAATAATGGGCATACCCTGTCCTTGGTCTTCTTCTTGTCTCTGATGTATTTTTACAATGTTTTCTTGTTACCCTTTATGTCTCTAGATAGTTTGTGCCTTGGCCTTTCTAATTTTGTCCTTACATACTTGTGTTATTTGTTTGTATGCATCCTTTGTAATTTGACCTAATTTCCACTTTTTATAGGACTCTTTTTTAAATTTTTATATCGTTGAAGATCTCCTGGTTAAGCCAGAGTGATCTCTTGCCATATTTCCTATCTTTCATGAGCAGTGGAATAGTTTGCTCTTGTGCCCTTAATAACGTCTCTTTGAAAAACTGCCAACTGTCTTCAATTATATTTCCCCTTAGAGTTGTTTCCCATGTGATCTTACCCACCAACTGCCTGCATTTGCTAAAGTTTGCCTTCTTGAAATCCATTGTCTTTATTTTGCTGTTCTCCCTCCTACCATTCCTTAGAATCATGAACTCTACCATTTCATTATCACTTCCACCCAAGTGGTCTTCCACTTTCAAATTCTCAACCAGCTCCTCCCTATTTGTCAAAATAAAATCGAGAACAGCCTCTCCCCTAGTAGCTTTCTCCACCTTCTGAAATAAAAAATTGTCTCCA
This sequence comes from Dermatemys mawii, assembly GCA_007922305.1. Lineage (NCBI taxonomy): Eukaryota > Metazoa > Chordata > Testudines > Dermatemydidae > Dermatemys > Dermatemys mawii. The sequence goes on from ML677364.1 coordinate 16,133,072, forward strand.
ATATATTCCAAGAACTTCTTGGTTAATCTGCACTGATGTGTTATTTTCCCAACAGATGTCTGAGTAGTTGAAGTCCCCCATCACTATCAAGTCCTGTGCTTTGGATGATTTTGTTAGTTGTTTAAAAAAAGCCTCATCCACCTCTTCTTCCTGGATATGCAATCTGTAGTAGATCCCTACCATGACATCATCCTTGGGCGTTTTTACCCCTTTTATCCTTACGCAGAGACTTTCAACAATTCTGTCTTCTATGTCCATCTCATCCTCAGTCTAACCTCCTCCCTTTTTTCCCTGCCTGTCCTTCCTGAGCAAGCTGTATCCTTCTATACTAATATTCCAGTCATGCATATTTCTGTGATGCCAACTATGTCACAGCTGTGTTTATTTAGTAGTATTTTGAGTTTTTCCTGCTTATTCCCCATACTTCTCGGATAAGTATTCAGACATCTAAGATACCGATTTGATTTCCCTCCTCCCCCGGTTCTATCTTGTCTCTCCCTTATACCTGCTATAACACCCAATATTCCCCCCAGATTCTGACCCTTTTCTTAGGTATCCAGGTTTTTGACTTACCTGTGAGCTTTGGTCACCTGCTCCCTTCAAATCTAGTCTAAAGCCCTCCTTACTAGGTTAGCCAGTCTGTATCCAAATATTTTTTTTCCTTTCCTCGATAGGTGGACCCCATCTCTGCTTAGCAGTCCTTCTCCCTGGAACAACATCCTGTGGTCAAGGAAGATGAATTCTTCCTGGTGACACCATCCTTGCAGCCAGTCAATCACCTCCATGATGCATCTGTCTCTGCCTGGGCTCCTACCCTTGACCCGAAGGACTGAAGAGAACATCACCTGCACCCTGAACTCCTTCATCCTTACTCCCAGAGACCTGTAGTCACTGGGGGTCATACCTTGCAGTATCATTAGTGTCCACATGGACAAGTAGCATGAGGTAGTAGTCAGAGGGCAAGATGATCTTTGACAATCCCTCCGTAATATTTTGGATACGAGCCCCTGGCAGGCAGCACATCTCCTGGAATATCTCCGTCTCCCTCAGATGAGAGTCACCAACCACCACGACCCTACTTTTCCTCCTGGGAGTAGTGGCTGCAATCCTCCCAGCTTGGGGTACATGGCTTCTCCTCCTCTACCTTTGGGGGTTAGTCCTCATTGCCAGGGAAGCAGAACAGTTTTCCATCACCATGGTGGGTGGGTTGGGAGTAGGGGTGGAGCATTGCCTGCTGCCAGAAGTAAACAGCAGCTACCTGCTTCCTGAGAGATTCTGCCAGCAGGCACCTTTCACACTGGATGGTCCTCCCAGCCTGGCTTTTTGTGAGTGGGAAATGCAGGCCACCGTCTCTGCAAATCCACACCAAGATCTGGGTAGAGGCATCCATGGTTAGGTTGTCTGTCTGGATACAGGCAGAGGTGGAGGAGACAGGAGCAGCATTAGCACTGGCTAAGTGGGCCTTCCTAACCATAGCGATTATATTATGTCTCCCTCCCACAAACTCCCTCTGAAAATCCTCTGTTTATGGTCCCCTGTTTGCTTGTGGTCCCCTGTTCCCTAGGATTTATTCTGACCCAGATTGTGACCTGTAAGCTACTGACTAATTACTACCAAAATTTTCTAAGACAGTTCTCTGCTTTTTCTTTTTCCATTTCCATCTGCATTTGTAACTGGTTTTCAAGCTGTCTAGATGTTTGGTTGCTCAGCAGTATATTTAATTCAAGCTGTGCTTGCATACTTTCCAGATCATCACACAATGCTGTGGTCCTGGATTATGTTGCATCATGTCTTGTCTCCTGTGATATCCTTCTGCAGTTAACAGGAGAGATGCTGCCTCACACAACTCTATAGTAGAAAGCAAGGCAAGGCTGTTGATTTTGTTTGCAATTGCTCTTTCTTTTTCAACTATAAGAATCTCCATTTGGAAATTTGCATATGTTCAGTGTCACTTTCTGGGTCTCATTTAATCTTTGCAAGGTTGCTTCACTTATCATTTTGAGGCTTGTTCCAAGGCAGAGAAATATTTACCAATCTGGTCACTCTTTCATGAAAATGACCCTCTTCTCTCAAAGATTCCTACAGAGCAATGCTTCCTTCTGAAAACCCTCTCACAAATAATGACCCCAAGAGATCTTTTATCTAAGGATCCAAGCCAGCATCCTAACCAACTAGATTTCTGCCTTGCTCTGGCCATTTCTAATTTCTCACAAGCTCTACATGTCAAAGAATAATATCTCATTATCATCCTGTGAAACATGGTTCAGTCTCTGAAGGGTCTAAAGCTATGCAAATTTCTGAATCTTGAGTAGAACTTGGCCTTAGGCATCTGCAGACGTTGTGACCACAGGCATCCCACAATTCCCAGAGACCCTTGATGAAAGGAGGGTTTTCAGTGATTTTTATGGTATGAAGGGTGCAAATAGTTTCATTGTCCATATATGAGATAAGTTCTGAGGATGATGGGAGTAAATATGTAAAGTGCTGCCGTCATTAGAGAAGGCCTGGGGATACTTATGGGGAAAGGAAATGAAGAGAAGGTGATAGGAAGTGGACCTGGCCAAGCATAGGAGGTAATGAATGTCTAAGGTCTGGTCTACCTCTAAAACTTAGGTTGACTTAGCTACATCACTCAGGGCTATAAAAAATTTCAGACCCTGGTCAATGCAGTTAGGTCGACCCAAAACCCACTATAGATGTCAGTTGGCTGAGGGAAGAACTGGAAGAACCCTACTGTCACTGTGGTAAGTGGCTACACTACAGAATGACAGCATCACAGCCACAGGACTCTAGAAATATCGTAAGGATGTGAAGTTCTTACCCCTGAAAATGAAGATGAGGAATCTGACTTAGAAAGAGAGGTGGAGCCAGTGGGAGGACTAATAAGAGAGGGTGATGTGGTTAGTGTGGTTTCTTGTATCCACGTAACAACCATAAAAGGGAAAGGTGGAAATTCTTTCTGTGCTTAATTAGAGTGTATATTGTACTTTCCGCAGTAAAGCAATGGGAGACACTTTGAATGGTCAAATTATTTGCTTGTTGCTCTGTTCTTATTATTTATTACCATAGCAATTAGGAGCCCCACTCATGGACCAGACTTCATTGGGCTAGGTGCTGTACAAACACGGAAAAACAGATGGCCCTTGACCTAAAGAGCTCTAGCTAGGAGCAAAAGAACAATGCAAGATACAGTGAAGTCAGAGCCACAGATTCTTTGGGACTCACCTTGCACAGTGAAGTTTGCAGTGACATTTTTGCAGTGATTTTCTGACTCTCTCTTATATGTGTTCTCAGAAATACTCTGAATTTTTTGACCTGTAATATATACTGCAGAAGCCACCTATTTGACAGCATTTCTGAGGATGGCTTGAGGGTAAGGGCTTTAGCTGGAGTGAAATGGATTTTGCTGCTGTGTTTATCACCTAGTGTGTTAATTTTTTTAATTAACTGAGTAATATTTTAATCAATGGAAAACTTAATGGCTGCTAGGGTGCCCAGATTTCATATATAGGCTTTCATTGTACTATTTTTATTTCTCTATTTCTTTTAAACCAAAAGACTATACACATTTTAAAGACAGTGAACCAACATTTATTACAATGATTATTTTTAACACATGCCTTGTAGAACAAACTGATTGTAAGATAATTGGCTAATGCACTCATATCTACTAGCTTTCCTTACGTTAAAAAACTGCTAGTGAGCTGTAAGGACCATGAGTATACTAATGCATGAACCTACTTTAGAGAGGCTAATTTTATTAGTTGTTGGCCATTGTTTACTTAGCCACAATAAACCTACTGTAAATAATGAAAAGACTTCTTTGTTTCCTTCCTAGTTTGTGTTTGAAAGGTTGGTTTATTGTTGCTGGGTGGCCAGTTACTAGGATTTCCTATGCCAGTTCATTTATTTTATTTGGCTATTGGGCCTTGTTGTCTTTTGGAAATGCTCTGATTTTAGTTATATGCAGTGTAATTGTAGCCATGTTGGTCCCAAGATATTAGACACACGTGGTGGGAGAGGTAATATCGAGCTGTAGCTTGTCGAAAGCTTGTCTTTCTCACCAACAGAAGTTAGTCCAATAAAATATATTACTTCCCTCACCTTGTCTCTCTAATTTTAGTTATATTTTCTGGGTGGCTCTCAGAGGTCTTTGAGCTTAAGTGCTTCACAGATACAATGTATTATTGTTACTGAGACTGCATCTGCAATGGGCCTAACACAGCAGGGCATCAAGAGTGCACCTGACTTCATTCACCTCAGTGTGCCTCCCTTTATAAAGAGGAAGCAATGCAAATAAAAGGAATGGAGTGGGACCAGAAAGAGGAGAGTGAAAGAGCAGAAGCTACCTATCTATCTTAGGAACATGGCCCCTTTTAACAGTAGCTGAGCACCTCACAACTCTCGTGAGAGAGGCTCTTATTCCCATTTTATAGACAGGAAACAGAGGCGCAGAGAAACTATTGCCAAGATCACCCAGGAAGTCTGTAGCAGAACAAGGAATTTAACCCAAGTCTCCCATGTCCCAGCCTAGCACCCTAATCACTGGCCATCCTTCCTTCCTCATGGCTGAAGGAGGAAGAGATAGGAAAGCAGCAGATGTGAAGAGTTTATTGGTGGGAGAGATGGTGGGGGTGGAGGCCGGAAGAAAGAACCTGGTGAGTTCAATGCCCACTCAGTTACATAACACAGCACTTCAGTTTATCTGAACAAAGAGTTTGCCATTCTAATCTCTCCATACAAAGTGCTGGAGCCATAGACAGAGTTCTTGTGAATTCTGCATATATAGCTGAGCTTAAGGAGGGACAGCAATGGCTCTTTGATGACACTGTTCAGAGCTACTCTTGGTGATGGCAGAGGGCACAGCACTCTTAGAGGGGAGCAAGGTGTAGAACACATATAATCCTGCCTGCAAAATGCCAGCACTTGGTGCTGGTCTACATCCATTCTGCACATGTGCCTGTAGCATCTCCATTATGGTATTAGCTCTGAAAACTCGCATAGTGGACGCTGTTGAGAGCAATTCTTGGACAAAACATGAAAATGCTTTTAAGGTTAAGAAATAATCAAAAAGAAAACAGAGTTAAGAGCTCTCTCTCTGTCTTTAATATAGCCTTTTGTGTCTCAGTACCAGTGAGCATTCTTAGATCCCTGTAGTAAGACATGCTCTAAACATAATCACTGCTATAATACTAGGCACAAGAGGGTACATTAGGGATAGAATAATGATCTTTAACTCAGAATAGCCCTGGTTTTTGCTGGACTGTTGCAAAACTGTATTAACATTATTTTAGCTTAGGCTTTTATTTTTAATGTTTCTTGAAAACCAAGGTTTTTAAAGAAAATGACGATTCAAGATCAAGAATGAACTAAGAAGCAAAAGAACTGTTTTTATTTATTCCCTTTACTATTCTCATGTGATGTACGTGGATGGTCTGGCAAAAAGGGTGAAGGTTGAAAAGTGTGCTTCAGTTCTCCCAGTCAAAGACTTAACATCTCAATCCCCTGTCAAATTAGGAGTAGGAGAGCTGCAGCTGAGGTGTCAATCAACTTCCATCTGTGATGATGTCACATTCCGGAACCTTCAAAGATTGTCAAAATACTGCAGAAAAAATGTGGTAAATTCTGACCTGATATACCTAATGAAAAAAAGTGGCAAATCACACATATTCTGATGCCCTCTTTCCACATCCTAAAGGCGTACAAAAAATGTGCACAACACACACACATTAAGACTTGTACACAGAAGCCTCCTGCTGCAAGACAAGCCCAAGAAAGAAAACAACAGAACACCACTGGCTACCACCTACAGTCCTCAGTTAAAACCTCTCCAATGCATCATCAGTGATCTACAGCCCATCCTGGACAATGATCCCTCACATTCACAGGCCTTAGGAGGCAGGCCAGTCCTTGCCCACAGATAACCTGCCAACCTCAAGCACATTCTCACCAGCAACAGCACACTATGCCATAATAACTCTAACTCAGGAACCCATCCATGCAACAAACCTCAATGCCAACTCTGCCCACATATCTACACCAGCAACACCATCACAGGACCTAACCAGATCAGCCACACCATCACCGGTTCATTCACCTGCACATCTACCAATGTAATATATGCCATCATGTGCCATCAATGTCCCTCTGCTATGTACATCGGCCAAACTGAACAGTCCCTACGAAAAAGGATAAACGGACACAAATCAGATATTAGGAATAGACAAAAACCTGTAGGAGAACACTTCAATCTCCCTGGACACACAATAACAGATTTAAAGGTCACCATCCTGCAGCAAAAAAACTTCAAGACCAGACTTCAAAGAGAAACTGTGGAGCTGCAATTCATTTGCAAATTTGATACCATCAATTTAGGATTGAACAAAAACTATGGATGGCTAGCTAACTACAAAAGCAGCTTCTCTTCTCTCGGTGTTCACACCTCCAGGTCAGCTGCTAGAAGAGGACCTCATCCTCCCTGAATGGAGATAACAAGGTGGTTCAGCCTGATTGAACTAACCTTGTTATCTCTAACCTGGTCCTTGTCTCTTATTTATACCTGCCTCTGGATACTTCCACTGCATGCATCTGATGAAGTGGGTATTAGCCCAGGAAAGCTTATGCTTCAATACTTTTGTTAGTCTTTAAGGTGCCACAGGGCTCTTTGTCACTTCAACACACACACAGTGACAGATATTTCATATGAAGACATGCTAATCTCCTGAAATAATATGTTAGAAGTCCAGTTTCTATGCTACCATAAAAACTAGGCACTTACTGAGTTTGCTGTATCCCATTAATTGTTTTCAGAATACTGTCATAATTAATTGCAAGACACTGGCTTTTGAAATACTATAGCTGTTACCAGGCAGTCAGATTATAATGCCATCAGCTGTTCAGCTGCTACATATTGGAAATGAGCGGGATTGACCGACTGGATTTAAACAGCTTCAAAACAGTTTGTACAAAGGGATAGTTTCTTCTTTTAGGTGCACTGATATAAGCCTGGGATAGCTCTCTTAATGCAGCTGTTCCACATTGACATCAGGGTGATTAAAAGCAGGACAAAAGAATTGTTTATACATAATACTGTACTTACAACAACGTTTTGTTTTTTTTTCATAACCTTCAGCATCGCTGTCTCTATTTACACCATTTTGAAAAATTCTCTTTTTTAGTGAATATATTACTCATTAAACGAGCCAAACTGACACCTAAGGCACTTGTCTTTCTGTACAGTGCTTCAGCTGCACCGGCGCAGCTGTGTTTTAGTGAAGATGCTACTACATTGACAGACCGACTTCTCCTGTCATCGAGGTTAATCAACCTCCCTGAGAGGTGGCAGCTAAGGTGATGGGAGAAGTTCTGTCGTCAACATAGCGCTGTCTACACAGAGGATTAGGTCAGTGTAACTACATCGCTCAAGGGTGTGAATTTTTCACACCCCTGAGAGATGTAATTATCATAGAATCATAGAATCATAGAATATCAGGGTTGGAAGGGACCTCAGGAGGTCACCTAGTCCAACCCCCTGCTCAAAGCAGGACCAACCCCAACTAAATCATCCCAGCCAGAGCTTTGTCAAGCCTGACCTTAAAAACTTCTAAGGAAGGAGTTTCCACCACTTCCCTAGGTAACCCATTCCAGTGCTTCACCACACTCCTAATGAAAAAGTTTTTCCTAATATCCAACCTAAACCTCCCCCACTGCAACTTGAGACCATCACTATTTGTTCTGTCATCTGGTACCACAGAGAACAGTTTAGATCCATCCTCTTTGGAACCCTCTTTCAGGTAGTTGAAAGCAGCCATCAAATCTCCCCTCATTCTTCTCTCCTGTAGACTAAACAATCCCAGTTCTCTCACCTTCTTCTCATAACTCATGTGCTCCAGGCTCCTAATAATTTTTGTTGCACTCCTCTGGACTCTTTCCAATTTTTCCACATCCTTCTTGCAGTGTGGGACCCAAAACTGGACACAGTACTCCAGATGAGGCCTCATCAATGTTGAATAGAGGGGGATGATCACGTCCCTCAATCTTCTGGCAATGCCCCTACTTATACAGCCCAAAATGCTGTTAGCCTTCTTGGCAACAAGGGCACACTGTTGACTCATGTCCAGCTTCTCTTCCACTGTAATCCTTAGGTCCTGTTCTGCAGCACTGATGCCTAGTCATTCGGTCCCTAGTCTGTGGCAGTGCATGGGATTCTTCCATCCTAAGTGCAGGACTCTACACTTGTCCTTGTTGAACCTCATCAAATTTTTTTTGGCCTAATCCTCTAATTTATCTGGGTCCTTCTGTATCCTATACCTACCCTCCAGTGTATCTCCACTCGTCCCAGTTTAGTGTCATCTGCCAACTTGCTGACGGTGCAGTCCATGCCATCATCCAGATCATTGATAAAGATATTGAACAAAACAGGCCTTATGACCGACCCTTGGGTCACTCCGCTTGATACCAGCTGCCAACTAGACATGGAGCCATTGATCACTACCCTTTGAACCCAAAGATACAGCCAGCTTTCTATCCACCTTATGGTGCATACATCCAGCCCATACTTTTTAACTTGCTGGCAAGCATACTGTGGGAGATTATATCAAAAGCTTTGCTAAAGTCAAGGAATAACACATCCACTGCTTTCCCCTCATCCACAGACCTGTTATCTCATCATAGAAGGCAATTAGCTTAGCCAGGCATGACCTGCCCTTGGTGAATCAATGCTGACTGTTCCTGATCACTTTCCTCTCCTCTAAGTGCTTCAGAATTGATTCCTTAAGGACCTGCTCCACAGTTTTTCCAGGGACTGAGGTGAGACTGACTGGCCTGTAGTTCTCCGGATCCTCATTCTTTCCTTTTTTAAAGATGGGCACTACATTAGCCTTTTTCCAGTCATCCAGGACCTCCCTGATCACCATGAATTTTCAAAGATAATGGCTCTGCAATCACATCCGCGAACTCCTTTTGCACCTTTGGATGCAGTGCATCCATCCCCATGGACTTGTGCTCATCCAGCTTTTCTAAATAGTCCTGAACCACTTCTTTCTCCACAGAGGGCTGGTTACCTCCTCCCTATACTGTGCTGCACAGTACAGTAGTCTGGGAGCTGACCTTGTTTGTGAAGACAGAGGCAAAAAAAGCATTGACTACATTAGCTTATTTTCATATCATCTGTCACTAGATTGCCTCTCTCATTCAGTAAGGGGTCCACATTTTCCTTGACTTTCTTCTTGTTGCGAACATACCTGAAGAAATCCTTCTTGTTACACTTAACATCCCTTGCTAGCTGCAACTCCAAGTGTGATTTGGCCTTCCTGATTTCTCTCCTGCATGCCTGAGCAATATTTTTATATTCCTCCCTGGTCATTTGTTCAATCTTCCACTTCTTGTAAGCTTCTTTTTTGCATTTAAGATCAGCAAGGATTTCACTGTTAAGCCAACCTGGTCGCCTGCCATTATACTGATAATATAATATATGTATAATAATATAATATATGTAGTGTAGCCCTGGCCTAAGTCTGGAAATGGAAGCCCTCCGGTTTGAGAACAGAACAGCTGTGGCACAAGCATTAGAACTACTTTCTACATACTCCTCTGCCATGGTGTCTCAGCAATGACCTGGAAGAATCACTGCTATATGTTAAAGGCCCTCAGTGTCTATTCAATCGTTGGCCTCTCTTCAGAGAATGTCACCAAATGTACCAAGTTTGCCCACTATGTTGATGGCTTTACCCTATCATTGTGACTTGTAAACTAGATTTATGCAATGCCAATAGGCTTTTAATATTAGTAATTCATTGTTGTGTTTGTTCATCAACCTGGGTTGATGTGCCCAGCAACGGATTAGCACAATGGGCCTTTGTTCCCTTATGAGGTCCTCTAAACACTACCATCACTCAAATAATAAATAATAAATAACAGTAATGGAGGGTAATGGATGTCATTAATGATTTGTGAGAATGTAATTCATATTTTAAACTATTTCAAACATTGTAGAACACTCAAAAATATTAACGCTGAAATGCTACAAAGGAAACATTGGCAGGTGACAAGGGGTTGTTCGTTATTTTATTAAACATCTTCATTAAAAATCACTCATAACTTGACAGCTGAACATTGATATGAACTGAGCAAAAGCTCACACTCACGAATGGAACTCTCAGGGTGGTAGAAGATAAAGATATTGATAAAGTCATTGAACAAAACCAGCCTAGTAATAGTGGTACTGGTGGTCTAGTCAAATAAGAAGACTTTCCTGGTGAATTGGTCTGTCACTACGTCTGACCTGAATGAAAAATCAGTTCATGGCAAATAGGATCCATGAAATATACATAAATACTGTAAATAATTCTGTATGGAGGATTCCAGTGGAAAAAAATGCTAACATGTGACCAGTGGAGAGAAAAGAGCAGCTCATTAATATTATTATGAACAATTTAAATGTAAAATGGTTATTGGAAGTTGGAGGTACAATGTGATTAGAAACTGGGCTTCTGGAGATTTGGGGGGCAAGCTAGTAACAATTCCTTTCAGACAGTAAGAAACTCTTTTCCTAATGACAGTTTAAAGATTGAAAATAAGATTTCCAGCATTAAGCCCCATTCCTCAGAGACACTGAAAAGCATCAGAGTACTGAATCAAGATTATCATCAACACAATATCTTACTTAGGAGGTGTCATAACTGCACCTGGCACTTTACAAATGTGAACTACAAATACAGACTGAGACCCTGCCCCAAAGGTTTTCTAGTCGCAGGACCCAGTCCTGCAAGGACATTAAGCATGTGAAGTCACTGGAACTACTAAACTTAAGAAGAGGTTTAAATGCTTTGCTAGATCAGAACCAGAGTCCTCAGCACTCTGAAGGATTGAACCCAAAGGCCAAAATTCTGCAGGTAGCTCTACATGAGTGAACCCTAGGGCCCCTTGAGAGCAGAGAGGCTGGGTTGAGAGAATGAGGTGTCCTTTCACTTCTTTAGATGGATACCTTTAGGCCAGGACTGAAACACTTTGGTGGAACAGTGTAGGGAAGCTTGCATTGCATGTGTTTGAGGATAAACAGGTTTACTCTAGAGCTGTCAGTCCATCCTCTTTCTTGAGGACTAAATCTCCTTTTTTAAAAAAAGTAAAAAGCCATTTGCTAATTCCTGAAACACCTCCAGGAGGGGTAAAGGTTGTTGTTGCTAACAAACAAAATCCACAAGTGGGTGAGAGTAGCTGGGAGAGAAATTTTGAGGGGTGCCCCCTTTGAGCATGGGGTCCCGATCACAGATTAAATGTTCCATCTTAATCCATCACAGAAAGACCCAATTCACTTAAAATTATTAATACAGGTCAGGAGATATTTTTGACTGAATCAGCCAGTTAGATTTGTCCCTCTCTTCTAACTATCCTGGTAATCTGGCTGCTAAAACAAAACACTTGGCTTTTGGCCATTTCAAAGTGATAATTTATCTTGAAAGAAAATATGCTTCACTCTTTTTTTTTATGATCTTTGAAATCAAATTCAACATCTACCATGCTGATTGGCATTTTGGTTTAAACACTTCTTTTTCCCCTTAATTTTATCCTTTCGTCAGGAGCCACTGCTATTTATTCATTCATAGATTCTATCTATCTTTCAAGGTGAGTGGCTCAGATTTGCAATGGACTTTTCCTCCCCCTTTTCTTTCCATCCTCTTTTCTCCTCTTTCCACCAAGTACATTTTCCAAAGCACTGTAATTTACAAGCAGCAAGGTATTTTTCTGTTATTTTAATTGGTGCTTGGAATCCTGTAACTTTACAATACCTCTGTTTATACTAATTATACTTTAATAAGAAATCTAATATGTGGCAAGTGCCTAGAGCTTGGTAAATGGCACTAGCAAACCTCTACAGACATTTCATTTGCACTCACTGTGGTAAAATATGAAAAGAACAACTCATGTTCCCTATCTTTTCACATTACCGATCTCCTGGTGCTTTTTCCCACATTGAGACCTTTACTCTGTGTTGATACAACACATCACAAGAACCTTGAATTAAATTAGATTAGCAATAACCCATATGGAACAATAATATATTCCTCAAATCTTTTTTAGAGTATTATATAGACAGCAAATGGAAAAGCCATGCAACCAGTTAGAAAATATACTTAAAATGCTATAAAACAGATTAATATTAGTGTTATTTAAAACATATAGTGTGACTTTAAAATTGTGAAATGTTAATATAGCCTATAATCTACATTCTGTCATGCAACACATCATACAAAACAGAAAGACGAGGTAATCTTGAACTTTTTTCAATGCATCTACATAGTGACACATATCATGTTAATACATGTGCAACATGTGCTTTGCTACATTAAACATTTGGAAAATCCTCCTACTTTTGGCACAGAAGGATGGGCGGGGTCAGAAACAAAGAGTTTTGCTGAGTTCCGCACCTGAAAGCTAACTAAAGCACTGAACTTCTGTTCATTTACAGTAGGTGGCTCTGATTAAACAAAGTTTATATCATGTTTAAGTTGATACAAAAACTCAAATGAAGGAAAGTAGCTTTGCTTTCATGGCATTCACATTATTCCATAGATATTTTAGGCCTTGATATAAAGCCCACTGAAGTCAATTTTCAGTGGGCTGTGGCACAGGCCTTTAGAGATCCCCTCTCTCCCAGTCAGTTACCACAACAATCAAGATCATCTGGGACACTGCAGTTAACTGGCCATAAACTTATATATCTGGGGTGAAAATTTCAAAACTGGGCCTGGGCACCCAATTTCTATTAACATTTATGAGAAGAGGGGAGTCTTAAGCAGTCCTGAAAAGTTCATTCTTAGGGGATAGAAGCCCAGGGTTTTGAAAATGAAGGCCCTTGACTCCAGAACTCACTTCCCTTCTCTGTCAGACAGAGCCTGATTTTGGTGATCTTCCAGGAACAACGAGGCAGATCCTCAACTGATGTAAATGGTTATAGGCCCATAATGGATTTCTGACCATTTATATCATTATATATCCCAATATATTTTCTCAAGCATTTTCAGGAGAGGTGGGTTGAGCTGAAAGGGCAAGATTTACTTTCAGGAGCGTGATAGGACTTTGGAGTCCAATCCTGCTCTCATAAATTTCAGCAGGGGCTATTCCATATAGTGCATGGGGAGCAGTGCCTTTTGGGAGCAAATGTCGTAATGACTGTTATAGGTAAAAAGGTGATAATTATTTGCATCTGTGTTTTAAAATTGATCCATATTTTTACATCTAGACTGGTGTGGATATAGAAATCCAAACGCAAATAATAAATACTTTACTAGCACAGAAGCCAGGCATAGTTCCTGGTGCTCTTGGCTCATGCCTTTAGAAACAGCAAGGTGGAATGTTTTCACTTGGTATAAAATCCAAGCTGGTTTAATTGTTACTCACCACCAAACAAATCAGTAACTGAAGTCCATTATGCTTCCTCCAAATTTCCATTTTGGATTTTACCTAAGATTGCCCCCCATGAAAAGAGTTCACTAACCATATCCAAACAAGGGCTTCTTCAGTTGACTCCTTATGTAGGAATAATTCATTGGTCAGCTCTTCAGAGGTGTTCTGAGTATCTGACAAACTTTAATAGATTTTATCCTCACAACATACCTGTGATATAGGGAAGCATTATCTCCATTTAACAGATGGGGAACCAAGGCCAAGAGACAACAGTGACTTGCTCAAGGTCACACAAAAAGCATTGGCTGAGTCTGGAATGGAAGCCAGATCTTCCGAGTTCCAGTCCTGTGTCTGAACTGCAAGAATATTCTTGACTAATTCATCACCGAACACTTTTTAGCTGTAATAGTGGCAAAGGAGACCCAGAAAACCTGCTATTGACTTTTCTAACTGGCAACTAGTGGTGCCCTGGTAAATATTTTCAGTGCCAAGGACATGTGGAAGTGCATCTAGTCCAGCAGCAGAAACGTGTCTCGCTGTTTGTGTGCCCCAGAAGGTTTGGAGGTTCAGTGGAGAAAAAGAAAATGTTCAAATTCTTCTATGATACTTAGCCTAACTATCTGATCCTCAAGAATGCAAACAAGGGCTGGAAAATTTCACAAGGACAGGCTTTTTAGTGAGATTTCCTTTTATGCCAGGATACAAGAAGAACCTTCGTTTTGGTGGTTTTGCACTTCTGAGTTCTAAGTGGGACCAGAAGCAGCAATGTAGAGACACAGAAAAGTGAAGCATAATGGGAAGAAAGTTAAATGTTATCAAGACTCATAAGAAGTTTGGTTGTAGATCTTTTTGTACGCATTGGAGCAGAGGCTGCCCAGGAGGGTCTGGCATTGCTAGATCTCTGATTTTACTACCAGTGGACATGTGACTGTTAAATTGATGCTATAAATTGACGGGGACAGGGGGAGTGCAGCATTTTCCTTACCTCTAATAAAACTGTTCAGTACATTTCTCAATCTTTTAACACTCATTGTGTGGGGGATTGTAAAAGTAAAAGAACTGAATATTCCCCAAATTATAAAAGAGTGCCACTATTTTTAGTACAGAAATAGATATACTGACACACCCTACACAGCCTAGATTCTCTCTTGTTGCATTACACTTCGTGTAAATATTATTGTTTTTGATTTTCAGATTTAGACTAAGAGACTTAACATATTGCATGAAAGTATTAGGCCAGGTTCATTGTTCCCAGGCTCTTTTTTCCCCTTTTGCTGTTTAACTAAACACATAAGAAATTAACAAAACCTGTGGCCTAACAATGAGAAATTTATAAATTCATTAAATTAAAATATACTAGTAACATAGCAATTCCTTTAATAGCTTTCCTTTCAATTCTCTAATTTACATTTCTGCCTGCTCTGGCAAAGATATTACTTCATTAAGGGATTTTTTTTCTAAATTAGAGAATTTTTAATGACTTCTCTTATTTATTGCTTCCATATGTAAGTAGTTATCTTTCTTGCAAATGGAAATGAGACCCAAAATTGCAACAAATGGAGCCAAGCCTCTGCGTACATATGTTCCCCTTTGGAGAAAGTACACATGCCTGATTGAATTAACTTTAGCCTCTCTGTCCATTGAACAGACATCCTCTAATGGGGAGGCTTTTAAAAGCGTTCTCGTTAAATTTATTTTGAATTGCTGAGAACACTATCACAGTTTCAGCAAATAACCTCTGATAATATTAAACACCTGGTAGGCTCAGTACCCAAGGGACCCAGTGCTGCTGTGTTTGACCTATGATCTCCTGCTGCAAAGTTCGGTCCTTATGATCCACTTGGACTCAGACAAGAAAGCTATTCTGAGGGAAAACACCTGTTTACTAGGCTGACCCCAAGCCAGTGCATGGATGAAAAAAGTCAGCTGAGTAGAAGGGGGCCAGAGCCCCAGTGCAGGTGTTTCCTCTAGCACCACACAGCAAAAAGTGAAGAAAAAGGAAAGATAATGTATGAGTAATAGTTAGGTGTTCCCTAAACCGTTCCTTTGGCTCTGCATAGGTGGGGCATCTTTAGTGAGAAGTTAGGAATTGAAAACGAAACCATTAGTTTTTAGCAGTTCACATAGCTGGATTGCAGCCTTACCATATATGGACTCTCAGTCTGTTCAAGTTCATTAGAATTTATGGCAGAGAAAAAAACAAATGGAATGGTTTAAGAATGAAAAGTCAAGTGTAGAGAAATCCATATCCCTGCCCTGAGTTGATGTTTGCAATGAGAAAGAGCACTGGGTAGATGGTTTACTATGCAGGAACGTCACTAAGCCCTTTTGTGCCTTCTAGTCACTTTTATTTTTTACAAAGATGTTATATTATCTGATTTAATCTAAGATGCACACTGTAAATGGCCATGAAATAAAAAAGCCCAAACCAACACTGGAAGAGGAAAGGGTAAATGCTTCCTTAATTAACCTACTGTTTTTACTGCATTTCTTTTATGCTGTACTATAATGATCCTTTTCAAGTACAGTGGCCCATGCGTGCATTCAACATTTTCCACTCAAATGTCACATTACTCATTTTTGTCAACAGGTCTGCACAACGATGGAGTAGTGAAAGGAAAATATTTAATCTCTCTTTATTTATTAAGTGAATATCATGAAATAAGATGACAGCGCAGTAAACCTAACCCTTTTTAAATTCTTCCGTTAATTTCTTCATACACTTTTTTCCAAGGTCAAGTTGGGATGCAGGATTTACATGTCACTCACTTGCACACTCAAGGGCTGTCAACACACGTCCATTCACCTGATGAGAGCACCTTCAGCTGGCCTCAATAAAACCCTTCCATTTCCTACAGTCTCCAGCTCTGGAACTCTCAGATATTAAACAGCCAATTTTTGATCATTTAAAGGGAGGAGAGGAGAGGGGATGGCTGTTTCTGTGCAACAGGAATTCAGCTACAACTTGTCAGAATTCATTTCAGCTTTGACCACTTATAACCTTCAGATCCAAATTGCTTTCCATCACTCTGGCTGAGGCAGGATTGGTATGCCTGTCCCAGACGTGAAAGGTCAGTGCAGTGTGTATTGTGCAAACAGTCTCATTAATGCAACCAGATTCTTGAGGGAGAAAAGAGGGGAGAAAGATTATTGGCAAGCACAATGGTACTAGCAATTTGCCTTTATCTTTTGCCCAGCATTTTGGGCCTGATAAAGACCAACATCTGAAACCAATCATTGGAGCATATTAGGTTTTTCCAAGCCATATATAAATACAGTAAAATAATGAGACACTTATTTTGCAGCATTTTAAGATTTAACAATTTGCAATCTATTTCCAAGATGACTGAGAGGGAAGCAGGAAGAACACAAGTTCTTTAAGTAACTTCCTCGCCTTTCCCTAGTCATACACAAGGAACAACTGACACCCAATTGCATTCACCCTCCTGGAAGTAAATGCAAGTCATCACTTCACATAAGGCTGTTGGTATGATTTCTGCCAGGGCTGATAACAATGTCCTATTGTTGATGAGCCTGTGTCAGTTCCACTTAGCAGTGTGAGTGTCAAATTGTCAAGTGTTTTTAAGACTGGAACGCGAGAGACAACCAGTACCAATTTTACTTGGAGCCAGAGGGGTGAACCTTCCCTGCTCCCCCCCGTGAATGTCCTCACTATACATGGTAACACAATGTGAGAGGAAGCTATAGCCACTGGAAAAACAGTGAAGACATTTTTTAAGATTACGCTCCTGGGAGTGTAAAAGGACTATATCTTTGCTTTTTCAGTTTAGAGAAACTCCAGGATCTCTCTAGCAGCAGCCGAACAATTATATTAAATCCAGACAAGAGGCCTGAACATTTTCAGTCCGTTAGTAAGTAGTATGTTCTTTTGGGACTGCTTCCTGGTGGTCTGTTGTGTACTATCAGTAAAGCATGGCTAATGCTCCTCAAATAGTGAAGCCTAGTTTTCATTTCATTGTATAAGGAAATGGTGATCCGTAAAGCATTGCAGAAGGTAATCTCATTGTCATTTGGTGGTCTGTATGAAAAGTACTGGTGGCTTTTGTGCAGTTCCTAATGGACATATCACCACATTACTAAACCACCCTCAA
Organism: Dermatemys mawii; assembly: GCA_007922305.1. NCBI lineage: Eukaryota > Metazoa > Chordata > Testudines > Dermatemydidae > Dermatemys > Dermatemys mawii. The sequence goes on from ML677364.1 coordinate 16,150,588, forward strand.
CACAAACACTTTTTGACACTCTTAGTTCAGAGTCCAGGGACTGAATGAATGTGGACACCCAGTACCCCGTTATCCCTTGAGGTGTTTTTTTAAGGGCAGAGTTGAGAGACACTAGCAGAGCTGTAGAGGAAAGTTTACACTCTCATTACCCATGTTGTAGCCATTCTGCAGACAAAAAGAGGACCTCAGCCTTAAGAGCGGTCAGTCCGGCAACTTTCACAGGCACTAAAATAACTCTGAAGAATTACTTAGGACAAGCAACACTGTAAAGGGAGCTTTCTTTCCTGGTATTTTAATCTTTAATTTGTCTACCTGTTTTACCTCGAGGAATCAGCTTTCAGCACCCCATTTTCAATGCCCAATATTCTGTTCTCCAGCATTAACTGTCTGTTCCAAATCTGCTTCTACATGAGCACTAGCTGACTACTGTTCCCAGACAGCTTAACCTGACTTGATCCCAGGGGGGTCTCTCTTTACTTTCCACCTCTCTACGTACTGGATCTCTGTTTAGTTTCCTCGCCTGTGCCTAAATCATCTATGTTAAGCTGTGGCATTCTGATGAACACTAATCCCACCAGGGCCTTTTCCATAAAGTTTTATTCACCATTTAGCAAATTGAAAATGGAAGATTTTTTTACATGTTGGGGGTGTTAATGAGGATCCTGGGGGGAGGAAAAGTACCAATTCATAAAGAAATCATGCTCCTTTCCATTGCCTCTGTCTCACGCACTCTGTCTAATGTGCACCATAGAATGTAAGGAGCTTTGCAATTCCTCTAAATTTTTATTTTAAACAGTTTTGTGCCTCACAACCAGGGAAGCGGAAACAGCTGCTTTAGATAAAATCATCCTCCACAACCACTGCCTGGATAACGAGGCTAGCCTGGGTTCTATGCGTAAGGATTAAAAGGTAACTAAGGGCTTGTCTACATGGCTCTGCAGTGTGGACTATGAGGGTGTGAACTGATGTGGACACACGTGCATGGAATTAAGTGGCACACTTAAAGTTTATTAAAGTTTAACACAAGGAAGGGGCACAATCCTCCCATCACCCAACTCTCTTATTTGAGGCACTTAATTGAGTCCAGTGTGCGAGTTACTTACTATCTGACACCTAACACAGGGTTAGATCTCCTCAGCCTATCCCCCAAGACTCAGCTTTCTCTGAATCCTGGAGCTCTCCCCATCACAAAAGGGACAGAGGCTGCAGCAAGGTGAGGATCTTGGCCCACGAGGGCTCATCTGTCACATGAGCCTGAGGCCCATCACCAAAATCCCCCATATTCTGTCTCTGGGACTGGTCATTTTATTCTCTTAACTGCACTGAAAACCGGCTGCAACTTGCAACAAGTAAAGAGCACCTCCCCTGTACCTCAGTTAGGTACTAAGCACATTCCTACTTAACCCACTGTGGCTTGAACGTGCTGTGAGGAAGGCAAATAACCACTTGGTCCTCTGCCAATTGATCCATGGGAGAAGAAATTCCTTCCTGATGCCAAATGGGTAATGAGCTAGACCCTCAGCATCGGTCAGGCTGGGTTCCCATTCCTAATTTAGATGGGTAGGGTTGGATGCTGGAACAGAGCTGAAAAAGGCTCCACATGGCTCCGGCACTGGGCTAAATCTTGGAAGCTGCAAAATGCTGGCCAATCAGTGTCCCTCTTCTCCAGCTGGCTAATGGGTGCCAGAGACTCCTGGGGAAGGAGCTACCTATTGTCCATTGGTGAGTGCCTTCCTCTCTTGCACATTTAGGTGGGTGGCATTTGCTGCATGCACTAAACTGTTCCTTTGTGATTTCCTTGTGCAGACCTGCTAGCACGAACTAAAAAGGATCTAATTTCCAATAATGTAGTTCTATTTGAAACAGGACTATATTAATGACAAACAGGTAACTTTAGTTCAGAGTAGCAGGGTCTACCTGGGAAAATTACAACACAACACTTTAGTGCGTGCTGCAACTCACATTGCTGTCATCCATACTGCAGGGCCATATAGACACACACTCAGAGTTTGGAAAGGAGATCAACTCACATGTGCCTAATCCCATATCCCAGAATTTTAGTGAAGGCCATAAACTTGGCCTTCTTAACTTTTTTCATAAACTTTTTTCATGTGGGGACCCACATGAAAAAAAATCCCTAAAATTATTTTACCAGCTTACGTTAAAACTTCCCCAAGACACAAGTTTCTCCTGTGTCTGGTTGATAGGCTGTCACCACCAAGTGTAAACAAGAATTAGGGAAAAGGCCACTTGGAGCCCACTGTTCCCCCAAAATCCTCCCCTAAGCCTACACCCCCCCTTCCTGGGAAAGGCTTGAGATAAACCTCTCACCAGTCCTTACGGGGAGGCCAATCCAAAAACCCTCGACCTACACAATGGAAAAAAAAGTAAAATTCTTAAAAGAAGAATTTTAATAAAGAAAAAGAAAAAAACAATTTATCTCTATAAAAATCAGTGTGGAAGCACTTTACAGTGTCATGAAAGATTAAAAGAAAAACCCACAGAAGAATCCCCTCTGCTTAATTTTAAAGTTACAGAGAAAACACAGGGATATCTTCCTAAAGCATGAGAAATTCACAAGTGAGAAACAAATATAAGCTCACATGCCTTGCCTGGCTATTACTTACTATTTGTGATGGTTAGAGACTGATACAGAACTAAATGGAGAGAAGAAAAGGCTGTCTGGCTCCTTTGAAATCCCCAAAGCGAACGAACCACAAACAAAGGCACACAGAAAAGAAGCCTTCCCTCCCCCAGATTTGCAAGCATCTTTGGTCCCCACTGGTCCTTTTGGTCAGGTGCCAACCAAGGTTCTCTTAGCTTCTTAACCGCTTACAGATAAGAAGAATTCTAGGCTACTTTATGGTTATGACAGGGGGGTAGGAGGAAACTCTTCCTGCAGGCAGATTATTCTATAACTGTCTACTGTGGAGTTTCATGCATGTTTGTGTAAAGCAACTGGTACTGGAACCATTGGGCCTATGGAGTCAGCGACAAGATACTGGAGTCATTGGGTCTATGGTCTGATCCAATATGGAGATTCCTATGTTCCTATTTTCAGCCAAAGCTGTCCAAAAATGTTTGGTTCAAAATATTTTCGTATAGTTCTGTACTTTCTGGCTAGGACCAGAAACAGAAGTGAGCAAACACTGTCCAAAATACTGCTCTCACGGAAAGCAGAAAGCACTGGAGATGTCATGGGAATCCTGTCAGAATTTTTTTTTCTTTTATTATTCCCTGCACCTTCAGTGTTTTTCATTATCATTGTTATTCCTCATCTACAGTTGTCCATAAGAAGTTTGCACTAGTACAACTAACATATGAATGGGAATCAACTGAAAAGGGAAGGGGTCATTCTCTACTCTACCCTTGAAACACATGTTTTTTTAAAAAAAGAAAAAAAAACATGAATAAGCTTTGAGAAGGAAAAGCAGCACCTCTGCGGTTGTTCTCTAATCAGTCCCAGGTACAGATCTACCCTTTGATCTGGTAGTGTTTCCGTTAGGTTTTCCAGCTCAGAGTAACTATGGCTGAGCAGAGAATGAGAATCTCATTTACTAGTGGCTCCCAAATGCATGACTGTTGCTATTTAGGAAAGAATGCTCTGTTCCTCAGTACCTCAGTTTGGTTCAATAGGAAATCATCCCTTCCTTAGCTACATGGAAAAAAATCATTCTCTCAGGCAGTCAAACCTGATAGCCTAAACAATTTAATTTTATGTCCTCGCTATTAAACAATGTAGGCAGAGTAAAATGTGATCTTATTAGGTACTGCATGAATGTATAACCAAGTAGTAAAGGCCAGCCATGAGCCCCTGTAGACAAGCATACAACACTTTAAAATATTGTCTTAGTCAATTGCTGCCTTCTCTACTGATGATTTCACAAAAGCCCTACCTATAATGCCAGAAAAGTTCACTAGAGCAACTCTGAAGAGGGAAAAAAGGAAGGTGTAAGAAGGTGTGTAAATTATTGCAGCCCTGGGGCAGTGTGTTAGTTTTACTGGCCTATTTACTTTGCTGTGCAATAAAAATGGGTAATAGACCCATTGGACCTATTACTTGCCCACTGGACCCATTACTTAGATTGAACAAGGCTAGTGGAGCTTTAAGAAGGAGTTGAGTGACAGCCGAGCCTCTTCGAGTCCCACCATGGCAACAGCCTCTTTGTAGCCCCTTCTGTGTCTGTTTCACACCTTACCTTGAATGAGAAAAGGCAAAGACAAATAGCTGGGTTGCAGGAAGCATTGACGCCAGAGTGGCAGCACAAAAGTAAATTGCAATGGTGAAGAAAAGCAGGCGTGAGTTATTTGTTGCTCAGCCAAGTATTTCATGGCCTGACGTACGTTGGCAAGCCTGGCTCAGCCAGGCAGACAGTGTAATAAAGCTGCAATTATGAGAGACTCATGAAGTACAAAGGGATTAATTAACAAAGCTCTATACTTATTCAGGGCTCAATCCTGTAAGGCACTGAGCACTCTGATCACAATCCTGAAAAGTACTTAAACACATGCTTAAGTGTGACTTCAACCAGACTGCTCACATGTTGAAGTTAGACATATACTTAAGTGCTTTGCAGCGTCAGGGCCAGAGTGCTAAGAACCTTGCAAAACTGATCCCATTGTTCCTTTTATCCAAGGATCTCAGTCTTCTTTTATTCTTATTCTATACACTCACATAGAAATTAAACAAACCTTACATCACCGCTGAGTGCTACAGATCACCTCTTTGTGGAAGGGTAAACTGAAGCATGAACACAATAAAGTGATTTGCCCAGATTCACAGAATAAGACAGTGGCACACCGGGGAAGAGAACATGGAAGTACCACTCTCAGCCCTGAAGAGCTACATCTTCCGTTCGGAAATTAATTTAAACAACAGCCATGCAATGTGGTTGGCAATACTTGCAGAAAAATACTCGGGGCAAAATGGCTCAGTCTATGGAGTCAGTGAGATCAGGTAAATTTGTCCCAGATAACATTTTTTTTTTTTTAAAAAAAAGCAATTTTCATTAGAAAAGGATTATAGTCTCAGTGAGGTGCATCTACTGTGAAAATTTTCTTCAGGGCAGATTTAACTGCCCTGTAATAGTATAAAATACAAAATCAAATTCTTAATATGAAGTAAAGAACAGGGTTTTTTTTATTAACATTCTGTTTAAGTTGAACTCTAGTTTGTCAGGAACAGATTTCATTTCACCATTATATTATAAGCTGCCCTGATCACAAAGTCGCTCATTCATTTGCCAGAGTAGTCAAACATCCTTTAATAGATGAGAAGATAGGTAGAGGAAGAAAGAAATATAATAATAATATCCAGCGCCTACATCAGGCTTTTTATTGTCAGTCTCAAAGTATTTTACAAAGGAGGTAAGTGTCATTATCTGCATTTTACATGTGGGGAAACTGAGGCACTGATCACAGCTCACAGCAGGGACTTGCCCAAGGTCACCCAGCAGGCTATGATAGTGATGGCACTGGTATTGTTTGTAAATTCTTTGTTATTTAGGCACATTGAAAATGCACTTTCATTTTCATTGGAAGATTCATTGGGAGGTTTGCCTGAGTGAAGACCATTGGATCCAAACAGAACAATGTGTGCAGGTGCCATGCAAATATCTGAAGCCTTTGTACATTGTAAGAGTAAACTGCTCAGGATTCAACCTCCAGGATATGAGTGCAGAGTTTTTCTCCTGCAACAGTTGGAGTTCCCTTCAGTTGCTTTGAGCCATGGTGAGCTCACTGCCTCTTCCACAGGAAACATGAACTGATGACCTGGCACTTATACACGTAACTGACTCTTTTCATTTTTTTATTTAAAATGTATTGCTCTGCCATTTTAAGGTGGATTTTTAACTGATTTGGGATCACCTGAAGTACTTTGGCTCACCTGTAACTAAAAGGAAGGAGAATATTACTTCATATCTTTCTGGTGAGACTGGGACGGGGAAAGGATAAGAAAGGCACTGGCGGTTGCTGTTAGGGATCTAGGGTATATTAATTGACCTGTCATTTCCACAATTTTGCATGGCAAATAGAATTGAGAAAATTGTGAGCTGTGTTTGGACAATTTGTGAACAACAGCAGCAACAAACAGACTAGAATTCATCAACTAAATATTTGATACAAACTATCAGCCCATTGCTAGTTTACGGTCTTGAGAAGGCTAGCTGGTTCCCTTCCATGTTGCACTTAATATGTACAAAGCAGTTTGAGGTTGTCAAGTGTTATTTATATGCTCAGTGCTTTTGCAATGATGATACTTGGATTTGTTAAAATATACTTTATGTTTGAGCTTATTTTTTAAGATTGTAAATATTGATTTAATCTAACATAAAAGCTGAGCCACAGACTTTGTGTGTAGGCAGTAAACAAGGAGAAGGAAGAATGGAATTCATCCCCCAACCCCAAGGCAGGTTGTGAAGCTGCAACACAGCTCCTCCATGGCTGTTTTAGCCCATTGCCTGGAGAAGAAGCCAGTGAACTCAGCACTCCTCAGAGAAGGTGCTAGGACTACAGCATCTGCAATACTGAAATTCCATGATCCATTAAAAGTCTGGCCCCAAATTTCTCCAACATGCTCATCTCTTCAGGGCTCTCTTCCAGTAGCATGCAGACAGGAAGCACTCCTTCCACCCAGCCCACTGGGCAGGTCCACCCACATCCTTTTTCACTTACACATCTCAGTGCTTAAGCAGTGCAGAGGGCCTCGTAAGCCATCCTCCAATATCTATTCCCTCTCACCCCTGCATTGGTTAAATTAACCTCTTTCACTGTAAGTAAGAATATTCTTGAAAACAGTAGAGAATAATTTCTGGTTTGCCAAGCAGTGTGGGCAGGAGAAACAGGACTTTTGGGTTTATTTAAACTTAACAAAACATGAACACTTTTAAAATCCAATATCAAAACTTACAAAAATCATGCACAGGCTGCACACAGTGAGCCAAAAGCCAAGCAAATTGTGTTGCATCTAATGACAGGCGTTCATAGAGTATCCCCCGAGGAGTCACTGACACCACTACAAATTGCTTCATCATTTCAGCTCGGTTGCAAATGCAACAATGAAAATATGGCAAGAAATCTCTCTGTCTCATACACACACACACACATCTGACGTGTACTATATATTTACATAATGTGCTTAAGGACATAAGGAATTATTTAAAAGATTAATTACTACCATAGCCTTTTTTACTGTCCAAGAGATACTATAGACTCCTTGAAAACTTGAGTTACTCCTCCCAACTTGAATTTTTATAAAACATTAAATTAATAATATATGTCATGATTTACAGAACGGAGTAATGTGACAGTATTGGCCTTGTGTAAAAGCACCATGCAAAATAAGTGTGATCTGCTGGGTAAATGTAATAAAAAGGTACTGCACCAATATGGCTGTGTTATTCGCTGCATTTCAACAGAAATCAAAATCAGACTGAACTAAACAGGTCCTATGGATTATTATAGCACAAATATCTCATTAAGCAAAGGAAACGTCTTATACAGCAATAGAAAAAAAATCACTATTTATTTCCAAAAATCTTTGAATTTTATTTCAAATCCAGAGAAAGAGTCAAAGCATAAGTGTTCTGCACATGAAAGGGCAATGACTTGCGCTCTTTACACCACCATTTTCATATGTCTTCCAGTCTGTAGCTATGCAATGGCTAAGATGGCTGGTGTGCAGCTGGGGGATGGTGGGAGAAGATGTAAATCCAAAGGTGTTGGCAGAGAACAAATGAAAAGAGAAAGACCTGGAAAGAACAAATCCATAAATGGTCTCTTTTTTCCTCCTTCTTTCTTTTGAGTAAAAATAAAATCAGATTAGTTCTTAGGCAGATCTAAGTTATTCGGGTATTCCAATACCTGAAGAAACTAGAACCCAAAAAGTATAGGTCAGATACTGAGTAAACGAAGGAATTACTAAAAATATACCAACCTCCTCTTGTATCTTGGCAGCATCATTAGCTTTAGGAATTCTAAACCACACATAGCTTAACACTGCACAAGTACAACTTGGGAGGAATGTGTATATTGGTGCAGAACTGTCACCTCTCCCTCACAAATTGGATTGTCCGGACTCTGACTATGGCTTCAGTGCTGGTGAAGAACAGATCATTTCCACTGAGTTAAAGGACAAACTTGATTTACAAACTTGTGTGTGTGTCAAAACCTACTCAGGAGTTTATCAGTTTAGTTCCCACTAATGGCTGAGCAGTGGAGGTGATCTTTCAGCACACACAGATGTCAGCTGTTTTTTGTTTTCATTTTTTAAATTGGCAGCAATTGTTCTGATTACTATATACAAGACAGCAGGTACTATGCAAGATAGCTAACAAAAATGGTCTATGACTGTATCCAGACATGAATGGTAACAGAGAAGAGCAAAACCCCTAGTTTTAGTAGGGGAGATTTCAGTTCAAATTTAGCCCATCAGCTTTCTTTTCTTTTCAATACATTTCTATTCTGGTTTTGATTAATTATGTTCTCTCCTCTACATCATTGCTCCTTTATCATCTATTTAGCCTTACTGTGTTAAATTTCTAACTGGGAATACAGGGGAAAAGCAACAAAAGAATTAAGATACATTGATGGCATTACATTATTCCATAGATTCTTGTAATTATAAAGAAACCTGGAAGTGTACACTCTGATGTGTAACCACTAATACACCCCTGATGTCCGTAAGAAATTAGCAATTTAACCATGACCCCATGATGTTTTTATAATTGTCATACACTGGTAAATTCATAGAGCTAAATTCTGCATATAGACCATCAATAACGTTGCTCAGGTGCATTTGCTCCATAATCTTTAATGGCTGTCTAATTCTCAAATCCATCCTTCCAGCTTTCTGACCATTTACTGTTACTTCATTTGTACATATAGCACATAAAAGTAAGCATGTGTTAAAGATAGCCTTGTTGGTTTGTGTTGAACAATGTGTGTTTCATTTATCTACTCTAGGTGAATCTTACCTTGGACTTCAGGAACAAATTCTGCACTCAGTTGCATAGATATAATGAGAATAGAATTTGATTAAGAAATCTCCTTTTACAGTTCAGAGCACATCTTAACAAAAAACTAAACGACAAAAGTGTGGCAATTGCCTGCCAAATGCTTTCATTATACCAAAGCAAGGAAATTGAGAGGTAGGTTTGTTCCCGAGAGACCATAATGCACTTGTCCGAAAGCTGTTTGTAGTTTTGGAGATACAGTACTCATAAGTCCTTACTAAAGCAAAAGTCTCATGGACTCTATTAGTATTAAGATTTGGGTTTGATATTATCTACAGTAGTAAAAATGCTGAGCCTTGTAGGAAGCAGAGAAATTAAATCAGAGCCTCATTAAAGTTGTCTTGTTAGTGTTTCTTTCGAACTCCGTATGACAGCCACTGGATTTCTATGAAATAATCAAAACCTATTGAGGTGTAATAATGTATAAATACTGTATGTAACTTGGTCAGTGTCAATTTACTGTATAACTCTGGGTGGTTTATTAGAATTTTCTGTATGATTGTATTGACTTAAATTAATAAGACTGTAGGAAGAGCAGCATAATAGATTTACTTAGATTATAAACTTTGGGCTTGGGGTTATCCTTGTTTTCTGTGTTTGAACAGCACCAAACACAACATCCATAACTAGGGCATTTAGGCATTACAACAATACAAATAAATAAATACATACATAATGATGATAATCAATAAGGTCACCCCAAAACCTATATAGATCTATACATATAGATTACATTTTAGTGCCAAACACAAGACCAACAATTTTTTCAGGTGTTTTGTTCACTGAATTTCCCACACGTTTGGGGTCTGGAAAGTCTATTTTTCTCTGCTTGAGTTCCACTTTGTCAAAAGTATCCTAATTAAGACTTTGGAAAAAACACATTTGTTTCACTAAAAGATTATATTGTCAGCCACAAGTCCAGTTTTGTGTTCAAATTTTGGTTGAGAGAGACAGAGCAATTGGCATGGAAAGCTAGGAAGCATCATATAATGGTCAGATGGCAATTTATACCAAAATTATATTGTGATTTAACATATCAGTGAAATAATTCGAATGCAGATTTTACTATTTCTATCATGTACTTTACCTGCTTCTTAAAAACAAGGCAATAAACAAACAAAACCCAAGAAACTTCTCTCATTACCATCAGTGAGTCTTTCTAACAAGTTTACAGTGGTAAAGTGTCATTCCAATTCTGTTCACTTTGGAAAACCATAGAAACAAATATCTAATTATAGGTAATTAAAGGCATGTTCTGTATCAGAAGAGGTGACATCTGATATCAACTTTTAATTATAAATAAATCTTGGTCTATTCATAACTATAGTCCCCTAATTAACTTTTAAAATAGTTATGAATAATTTAAGGAAATATAACATTGCATTCAGGGCTATTTCTTAAACCATTACAGCAACAGAGTAAATATAATAAAAGATATAACAGAGGAAACCATAATGTTTTTTAATAGTGCACTTGTTTAGGTATAAAACAGTCCTTGATTTTTTAAAAAAAAACAAAAGCAAATATGCTACCAGTCAGTTTCTCAAGTGGTATAAATCCACGATGTTCCCTTGACTTCAGTGGATGTTGACTTACACCATCTGAGAATCTCGCTCCACAAGATTTTCATCTTTGAATATTTTTGTTCCTCAGCCATTTGTAGCAAATTGCAACCAATGTCACCTTTAGGTTAAATTGTTCTTTCCCTTCATCTTCAAAGGATTATCAAAAACTTTTTTTATGACAAACACCACATTTTTTTTTTTAAAAAAAGCCAACAGTTTCTAGAGCACTGGCATTTTGCAGGAGCAGGAATTATCAACAATCATTTTACTGGTCCACAGTGGAAAGCTTATTATAAAAGAGAGGGTTCAGTTCAAAATATACAGTAGATCTGTGTTATATACATAGTTTTCAGTCAAAAAAATGTGAGAATTGATGTGCAGGCAGTGCACATTCATTATTTGTGCAGGCATGCCACGTTGAGCAAGTTAAGTAAAAACATTTGCCAGCACTAATGTGTGGGAAAATATTTTACACGCAAGAGCTCATTTTCATATGGGTTCATTTTTACGGTAATTTTTTTTTGAAGACTAGAAAAAATAACAAGTCTGAATAAAGTTGATTTTAGCCTAGATTACTAGTGGGGGAAGAAACACACACACTCTCAAACACCCAGCTGCAGCTGAATAACATTGTTTATTTTCAATCAACTAAATGTGCATGCTTGAAAAAACATACCATAAATTCTATTTGAAAATAGCTAGGTCAAACAGGATAGCATTGCAGATTTATTTATTTATTTTTCCAGAAAAACATTGAAACTGCAGAGTTTTATGTTTATCGGTATGGACTTGAGTGTATAAGATCAAGAAAAGCTGGAAAGATCAATTTTACCATTCCCAGTGTTTGGACAAGCAATCAAGACGGTAAGCATAGAAAAAAAAATACAATTTATATATATTTGTTTGTAGCATTAAAGGGCCTGTATTCTGGAAATACAGCAGACAAGAAAATGCTGTTCTTCCCAGAAAGATGAATCCATAATTATAATATTAAACTCTGATGTCAAGTAAACACACCTTCTACTGATTATGGAACATAAATTTACTTGAAACTCTTCACTGTTATATATCAAAAGGGTTGACATAGTGATTTTCATAAACAACATAGTTTTAACAGGCATATCTGAAATATATTTAGATATTAGACTGTGATTAATGTGACTTAACAATTTATATAGTTTCTGAGTTTCATAAATCATATATGCCTACCATAAATTAGCCAGCTGAAATGTTTCCTTACATTAAAAAAATGCCAAAACAATAACCATAAAACCTTAACCTCATCATGTTATGTGCTAGCCAGTGCTCAGTAACTAAAGTATCTCGTCATTCCTGCCCTATCCCTTCTGTTGAATCATTGCCCTCTTGTTATATCATGTCTGATAATAGTCCCTGATTCTGCACTGGGATCCACGATAGTGACAAGTTGTGATTACTTTTACTGATTGGCTTAGTAGGCCTATGAATTACAGACTGATAGCCTATTCCAATACATCTTGCTGTTATTAATTATTTTTATTATTATTAATTATTATTATCATTATCATCATTATTACCTCTTCCTTTCTGCCCACTCATTTGTCTTGCCCATCTGCTAAATCTTGTCTTTTAGGTTCCAATTCTGCAAAGGCATAGTCTCATTGAAACCAGTAAGATTATTTACATTTGTACTGTTAAGCATGTTTGTAAGTTTTTGCTGAAATGAGACCTTAGTTTGTAAGGACTTTGGGGCAGGGACTGTCCTTTTCTATATATTTGTATAGCACCTGGAACAAATGGGCCCTGACCTGGTTAACCTCTAGGGACTACAGCAATACATGTTGTGATATTAATCAATAACAGCATAGACCTCGGTTCATTGACTTCAACAGGATTCTACACAGGCATGGGGCTCTATGTTAGTGAATCCTAATGCAGAATCAGGATCCTACTTAGCGCCAAGCCTAGCAAATTCGTGAATAGAGAAGTAACTTTACTCTCCTGGCTAGATGAGTAAAAGCTACTCATATGTGAAAGCATTTTCAGGATTGGGCCCTTCATTTGTAAATGTCTTAGGGAAAGGTAACATGTTCAAAGGCATCTAAGATTCAGAAGCCTGTTTTGGAAAGCACAACATACACTGTTGGGTGCAGTTATAAATTAGAAGATGGAAATTTTAGAGGTGTGGTAGTTGCAGCTGAAAACATTGGCAGTTCAGGATTTCTAATTACAGAATGGTGATGATGTAACGTGCAAAGAAACTTTATGGATAAAATTGCCACTACACTTTCTCTGTTCATTGTGGGAAATCCACTACATTTTCTCTGGTACACATGTGATTAGATACAACATAACCAGCCAAAGTAGATTTTTTTAAAACATATATGTTATTCTCCTTTTGTGTGTAACAATAAAATTAGTCTTGTCATGGACTAACAAGAAAACAGGTGTAACACTGTGTTTGTATATATATTGTATAAATATAATACACACACACTAAGGCTTTGGTTAAAGATTTAAGAGGCAAGAGTAGCATTTTTCCAAACCAGAATGTGGTGATTTTCTGTCTTTGGTCCTGGATGACTACAGTTAGATAGGAAGCATGTCTGAGATTTCTTTTGTTTAATACCATGTGTCATTTTGGAGCCATACCATGTGAACAACAACTGTCAGTCACACAGCACAGGATAAATCTACACTTAAAGCAAAAACTTTTAAAAGCCTGCTCTTTCTTTCAAAAGGAACTTTAATCTGGGTTTTGCTGGTCTGTGCTATTATTCCTAGTTGTTGAATAACGTGGCTCTGCTGGTTTCAAGGGTTTATTCGACATTTATAACCTAAAAATCAATTATATGAAAAACAATAAAAATATTCTTATTGCATGCTATTAAAAAAAAAAGAAAGATACAAAAGGTTAAGCAGAGCAACCAGCATCTGCACACTAATGACATCGTTATGATAGGTGTTTGCTTTACCCTGGAGTGGTAACATTATAATTCATCCCCCTCTGAATGAGTGGGGACAATTAATGCAGTCAGTGTGTCCCACGTGTTCCCTGTAGCATTAACAAGGCAGCTCCAGGCCCCTTGGCAGACACTGGGCTGAAAATTGAGACTGCTTCCCAGTTGAATGTGATCCTGATTACCTCAGCGGGGCCACCTGCTGCTTAGTGGCTGCTCTTTTTTGTGTTAGCAGCCTCCATTTGTAGTGCCTCAGGGGAGTGCAACCTTAAGGGCAAACCCAGCTGACACCAATCTGGTGGAACACTGGCTGAACAATCAGGTATGCACTGGCTGGCCATTTTTCAGATGCCACCCTTTCTAGAAGCTGGCTAGAACAATGGCCCTGTTTGTTTTATTATACTGAGCCCTGCTCAGGCAAGTGATGTTTTGCAAAATGTGATTTATTGAGGAAAAGGCTGCTGCTGCTTTTGTTAGTCAAAATGTGTAGTTTCTGGGAGGCATTTAAAAAAAAATCCACAGACAAAGCAGTTTCTACATATCATGAGAGGGAAAATAGCTGACACTAAATATACAATCAAGCACTGATTATAGGAACCATGTAAAATTTGTCCACATTTTGCTGAAAATGGAGAAGGTGGCATTTAAGGTTATCGCCATGCTAATTGAATTAAAATGAACTGAAAGTCAAGCTGACACTGTGCCAGACATACGAAAGGGAAATATGGAAGCTGTTCACCAAATTTCACCTCAGATATTATAGGGTAAGGACTGCAACTATAGAAGAAACAACTTTCATCCAGCCAGGTTGGCTCCTGGGAACAAGAGAGTATCTGAGAGATCTCTAGCTGCTAAGCAGGTCTCGACTGATAGAATACTGGTTAGAAGGGCCATTGGCAGTATCACAGGGATACCCACATGTAGGAGGAAGAGTGAAAAGGAAAACCAAAAATGAAAGAAGTAAGAGATGCCAGGTGAGGGATTCATTGTGGAATGACTGACATTGGCTTCATCATTTAACAGCTGGAGCACCTTAAGCAGAAAGTTTTAAGGTGCTTTTCTGTGCCCTTCTATACCTGAAGGACCATTGGTTCAAGAATGTTCCATTATCCTGCTGCTTTCCCAAATTGTAACTTTTCTAAATGAACAAATGCATGTTCCAATAGACAACATTATTTACATCAAATCACTTGAATTGCTTCCTCAATGAAAAAAAAAACCCACCAGTTGGGCTTTACGTATAACTTATAATCATTCATACATACCTATGTATATATACTGCACTGCATATACATTCCTAGGAGCTCCCATCCTGTCCTACCATGCTAATCAATCTCCTTCTCTTGATTTAATTCCTCCTTAAATTTCACTTCTTCTATGAAGTCTTCACACAGCATCAGAACTAGGTTATAAAAGTATGCCACCATGTTTTGAAAAGGGGCCATCATCCAGTGTGTTATGTGTTTGCACTATACTGACTGTCTGTGTTAGATTATAAACCTCTTAGAAAAGGGTCACAGTCATCTTTTGTATTTGTAGATCACTAAGCACATTGCTGGCAGTTAATATATAGTACTACATCAATTTATTGTTCATAGTCAACTAGCATATAGTAGCCCCAACTGAGACTGGAGCCCTGCTGTGCCAGGTACTGTGGAAAACACATAGTGTCCAGTGATGGGGAGCCTGAGAAGGGTCTTGGTCCTCAGAAGCCTATCTGGTGGGTCGCCAGGGAGCCAGAAGCCTGGGAGCTTGGGAGCCAGGGCTACCTTTGCTCCCCAAGTCCCAGGTCAGCTGGCTGCCTGGGCTGCCCAGCTACCAGGAATCTGGAAGCCCAGAGGTTCCTGAGAGTCTGCCTGGTCAGGTGCCTTGGAGCCTTGGCATGCGAGCTGGCAGAAACCAGGCAGGTTTCCATCAGAACCTTGTCAAAGTCAAAACATGTTCATGAAACATTTTGATAAAAATCAGCCAATTCTGACAGAAAAAATGTTCTATGGGAATTTCACCAGCCAGCTCTAATAGTAAGAGATGGTCCCTGCCTTGATGGACTTACAATCTAAATAGAAAAGACAGACTAGGGGTAAGAGGGGAGAGAGAAACACAGAGAGGTGACGTGACTTGCTCGATGTTACACAGCAGGTCAGTAGCAAAGGTGAGAATTAATGTGGCTGAAATTGTTGAAA
Organism: Dermatemys mawii; assembly: GCA_007922305.1. NCBI lineage: Eukaryota > Metazoa > Chordata > Testudines > Dermatemydidae > Dermatemys > Dermatemys mawii. Next base: position 16,166,289 of record ML677364.1, read on the forward strand.
TTGAAATTGTTCCCCGCTCTGCCATAGTCCCTGCCTCTGTGATCTTAGGCAAGGCATGTAGGGTGAGATTTTCAAGGTCAGATGCAGGCAGGTACCAAGTGGGATTTTCAAAATCACCTAAGCAAGCTAGGCAACTAACTGTGGATTTAAATAGGAGTTAGGTCTTTCAGCTGCTTAGATGCTTTAAGAATCCCATGAAGTAGCTATCTGCATCTTGTGGCACCTTTGAAAAATCTGGCCCTTAGTCTCTTCGTGGTCCAGTTCCCCATCTGTAAAGTAGGATTAATAGCATTTCCGTACCCCACTGTCACAGTGTGATGATAAATACATGAAAGATTACAGCACCCACACACTACAAGGATGGGCTCATATAAGTACCTAAGAGAGACAGAAATATTTTCTGTGAACACCTTAAATGAAACAAAAATGTTTTTTCATTTGAAATTTTTGCAGGTTTTTTCCCAATGAAACAAAATGCATCTACCATTTTAGTACTGTTTCAAATTGAACCTATTCTTTTTTGTTTGTTTCATAGAATCATAGAATCACAGAATATCAGGGTTGGAAGGGACCTCAAGAGGTCATCTAGTCCAACCCCCTGCTGAAAGCATGACCAATCCCCAACTAAATCATCATCCCAGCCAGGGATTTGTCAAGCCTGACCTTAAAAACCTCTAAGGAAGGAGATTCCACCACCTCCCTAGGTAACCCATTCCAGTGCTTCACTACTCTCCTAGTGAAAAAGTTGTCCTAATATCCAACCTACACCTTTCCCTCTGCAATTTGAGACCATTACTCCTTGTTCTGTCATCTGATACCTCTGAGAACAGTCTAGATTCATCCTCTTTGGAACCACCTTTCAGGTAGTTGAAAGCAGCTATCAAATCTCCCCTCAGTCTTCTCTTCTGTAGACTAAGCAATTCCAGTTCTCTCAGCCTCTCCTCATAAATCATGTGCTTCAGGCCCCTAATAATTTTTGCTGCCCTCCTCTGGACTCTTCCCAATTTTTCCACATCCTTCTTGTAGTGTGGGCCCCAAAACTGGACACAGTACTCCAGATGAGGCCTCATCAATGCCAAATAGAGGGGAATGATCATGTTCCTTGATCTGCTGGAAATGCCCCTACTTATACAACCCAAAATGCTGTTAGTCTTCTTGGCAACAAGGGCCCACCGTTGACTCATATCCAGCTTCTCATTCACTATAACCCCTACATCCTTTTCTACAGAACTGCTGCCTAACCATTTGGTCCCTAGTCTGTAGCAGTGCATGGGATTCTTCCGTCCTAAGTGCAGGACTCTGCACTTGTCCTTGTTGAACCTCATCAGATTTCTTTTGGCCCAATTCTCTAATTTGTTTAGGTCCCTCTATATCCTATACCCTACTCTTCAGCGTATCTACCACTCCTCCCAATTTAGTGTCATCCGCAAACTTGATGAGGGTAGCCTTTTTTACTTCTTTGATTTTGGTTTTTGGTCCCCTTCCTCCCCCATTCCTGTGGGAAAAAGACAAGAGAAAGAAAAGAGCAAGAGAAAGGGTAGGGGACCCAAAAATCAGCAGAGTGAAAAGTGAAAACCAAAATTTCTGCAGTTTTTAAAAACTGAAACCAAAAATGTATCTATTAAAACCAATGGAATGAATACTTTTATGTACAAAAAATATGTATGAAAATGTTGAAGGAAATGGAGAGAGTGTGGTTTTTTGTTTGTTTTTTTTCAGATCAGCTCTGCCAGGAACAGAACTGCCTAATTTGCAGGCCAGTGCCCTCTCTGCTACTTCCTATGGCTTCCCCATTATATCTTATCATTTCAATGATAGGTAGGTAGAGTGGGAAAATAAACTGGGGACTCAGGAGGTGGCTGATGGGGATAGTAGAAACTTTTCATTCTTGAATCAACAGTTCAAATCCAGTCCAGTCTGGAAGTGACCAAAGGTTTTTACCATCTGTTGGTTGTTCTATGGCATATGTCTGCCGGCCTCTAGAAGATAACACCTACACCTGCAGTTCCTGCTGACGTGCCCTGACAGACTTCATGCACCCTTTTCCAGAAGCCATTCGTGCACTAATGTCCAGGGCTTCTAACTAACTGCCAGTTTGGGCTGACAGCTACATCCTTGCAGAATGGCCTCAACTCTGGGATAGAGATAGGAAAGCTGACGAATTTCAGAAGCCATAACTTGTATCCACCTCTTTGCAAACTGGAACACAGATCCCGGACAGGGTTTAACACGTTGCTGACTGGAATGGCCAAAGTGTTTGCCACAATGCAGAAATTTAGCTTCGCTCAATCATCAGTGTGACTATGGGGCAGAAATGCAGATGGTCAAAAATGTGCTGGAGACATGCACAACTAGAAGATTGAAGGGTGGACTGCAACATCTTGCTATCCTTGATGATGCAATATTTAGATGGCTGAACAACCGAGATAGCAACGTATGATTCATATGAAAGAAGTAGCCTATGTGAAATGAATTTAGTGGCCTCAGTCCAGTTCCTAAAAGCTGTTGTTGTCATGCCCCAATTGCCCATTCACTCAAGTTCACGCTGTTGAAGGCATTGCAAAGCATTTTGGGAAAATTAAAGGTGTGAATGGGAATGGAAGTTTATTTTGCAGGTTATAAGAGGCCAAGAGGACGGGGAGGGAGAAGAAGAAAAGAGTAGAGAATGGGTCAATTCAACACTTCAGCTAGCTCAGTTCGAAGATAAGATGCCCAAGGCCACAGTCTACAGCCAGCGCATGGCTGCCAGCCGAGAAAGATTGGGGCTTCAAATTTACCCCATGCGTCCATGGGAAGAGGAGTAGGGAGCACACTGAATGCGAATGAAACCTAGAGCTGCAGAGATAGCAATGGGAACAGTCATAGCAAATGAGGTGGAGAGCTGCAGAGGTAGCAGCAAAAACAACCACAGAGGCCCATGGAAGGGAAAACAAATCTCTGGAGCTGGGATGTTTTGGGAAACTGAGGAGGCCACAGCAAGTCCGTTTAGACTGGTACAAAGAACACTTGGAACAGAAGGACCTGGACAAAAATGCCCCAAAGGAGCTCAGAACTTAAAACCCTCCTGAGAGCTGGAGCAACTTGGAGATCTTCTTTGGCAGCAGGCCTCTGGACAACCTGCACACAGGATAACCTTCCATCCACCTCTCTCTCTTTCTGTCTCTCCAACTCCCGGGCCGGGCCAGCCAGGGCAGAATGTCTGTGAGTATGAAAATGGGTCAGGGTTTGAGCACTAACGCTTCTTCCTTCCTTTGAGTGACGTGGCAGCAGTTCATGCACTCACCGCTGCCTTTTTATTATTTTATTAATAAAGCTTTCAAATTCAGTCACATGGTGTGTTCCCTTCATCTCCACCCCTACGATCCTGTGGTCTTAGCCTTATCAACTGAGGCCAAGGCAGATTGGTAACAGAAATCTGTCACATTGTGACAACTACTATATTTGCAAACAATAGGGGTTGAGCTGAAAATATGATTCTCTGGAATTTGAAGGAAGAGTAAAGCGTAGTCACTGGGGATGTCATAGACTCAAACCTAGAGCTGGTTGTGAATTTTTCAAAACAGCTTTTCAATAAAATATTTCCCACCCACTTCTCCTAGCACCTTTTGTGGATCAGGCAAAGAAGTGGACACATAACACACTGTTCCATCGGTTGTACCACCTTCCTTCTTAGCACTGTGGTTGGCGGTCTCAGGAGCAATCATGGACTTCACATTGGACATAAATTATTCTCTAATATCCAAGACAGTCTGATCCGGTCTGTTTTGAGGAACGCTGCAAGGCAGCATGGGCAAGTTCATAATACCAGTCGCCATGCTATGCCCATCCTCTAAATAAACTAAGTGCTCCATTCAGATTTCTCAGTGTAGGAAACAAATATTGGGTGTGAATAAGATTCAAATCCATTTATAAAGCTACACCACAGAAGACTACTATTGCCCATCTGGAAGTCAATAACATGCCCATTGACATCAATGGGAGTGGGATTCAGCCCTAGTTTGATCAGCTCCAAAAGCTAAGTGAAGGTTGAGTTTCAGTAAGCATTATAGGCTTAGCAGAGCCCTCATAGATGTGAATCTCAACGACTCCAAAACCATAATACAAAGAATCCAATATTTATTATTTTTAAAAAACTCATGATTTAGGGGGAAACTATTCATGATTTTTGAACACTCATGGGGGCTTTACAAGCTACCAAAAAGAATATTAAAAATCCTTTTGTGTCAGATGTTGTGGGAAGCAACACAATTAAATGACTGAATAAAGTTTATTAAAAGATCAGGAACAGTGGCTGAGGCACTAAGGTACATTGCACTCTACAAGTCCATCCTTGGCGAACCACTAGCTGGCATGACACCTTAGGCATCTTTCTCCCCTTAGTAGTATTTTTTATTATATTTGTGTAGGAGTGTGTGGTCATCCCTCACTGTCAGTCTCAGAGGACGGCCATGCCTCTTTGCTGTGTCGCACCTGGAATGGCAGTCTTTACAAGGGGGGAATTAGCTGTCTCTAGGGCTCAAACACTCAGGCAATGTATAGCAGTGAACAGTTCAGGGGCCCGGGCCCATGGGTAGGGCAGGACACCAAGCAGTCTAGAGCTCCAACCTTCAAGAAGGGTAGAACAGGTCAGACTCTAGGAGCTCGGCCTTCAGGCAAGGGTGAGCACCCAACACAGTCTAGCATTCTAGCTAAGCAGATGGTAGACACGCACAGGCCCCCTAGCTGAAGGTGGGAAGGCTGATACTCCAGGGATGGGGTGGCAGTGGGTAAGGGGACACAGGCCCACTCGAGTCCACTGTATCCCAGCCCAGGGTCCTAACAGTGGAGGAGTGGACCACCACTGGGTCAGCAGGGATCTGCCCGCAATACTCTAACTTTGTATCAGGCCAGCACTCTACCAGACTGTTGTCTAGTTTTCCTGGGCTACTTCCTACTCTCCCCAGTTTTGGTGCCTTGTGCAGGGAGAGTTTGGTGTCACCTCCGGGTAGACTGCCAGTGGCAACCCCAGCAGCTCCTTGGCATTGGTTGGGTCTAGTAGCTCTGATAGCTCGGGCAAGTCCTCAGGGTAACTGAAATCTTCTGCGGGCTCCTGCATCAGCAGTGGAAAGAACTCATCTGTCTCCTTTGGCAACTGCTACCCAACTGAACTACAGGTCATGCCTTTTATACTTCCTCTTCCTGTCCTGTCTCTCTGCTTCCAGTGTGGTGAGTATGGCCTTCCTGGTTCTCCCCACCAGAGGGTATCTGGCCAAGGGCTGCAACACCCAATCTCTGAAGGCTGGATGCCTCTTTGCTACAATTTGCTTTGGATGAATTCTGAGTAGAGAGGGGTCTCAACTACCCCTACTCTCCCCATTCCACCCCACCCCTCAAATCCACACAGCCCTGAACTTTTGGGGGGATTCAGAATTTGAACTCAGATCTGGATCCAAATTCATATTTTGCAAGTACACCGTAAATTCATAATGGGCTGACATATAACCTTAGCTCTAAACTCCACTAAACTTTCAAGTGTTTGAAACCTGGATTTGAAAATTGTGGAAAATCTCTAATTCAGAGGCATAAAGTCAAAAACATCACCGACACCTACTCAGGAACTGCCTCTAGTCAGTGTAATTTCATTTCTTGGAATACATAGCTTCTTTTGTAAAATATTCTGTGTTACAGTTTAGTAAATGTTGGCTAATGGATCTTTTTTGTGTGGTCACACTAGACACCCATATAGTTGCAACCTTTGTTAGTCAGTCAGATTACTGCTTTCATAATATCCATTTTATAAATTATACATGGCTACCTAATGTAGTCTCATAAATTATTATAGGCTTTTTGCAGCCTTGTGCTTTACGGGGCTATGTCATGGCATAGAAGTATACAGGATATAGGTTTCCAGAAGATGCCACCGATTTTAAGATATTAAAAATTCTGCTGATGTAAAATAGCATATTAAAAGCCCTAAAAGAATAAACACTGGACAGTGTCTCTTTTAAGTGAGGAAAAGATTACTAATGAGAGGGCCTAGTTATAGTGATCTGTCCCTCAGTGGGAGAGAGACAGGGGCTGATTTAGGATCCCAGTCTTGCTCTCTTGTTCCCTGAGCAATCAGGAACTGTGAGCGCTCAGTCTCTGAGGGATTGAAATGCCTTACATCACTTACCAACAGCTGTTTGGATGATTAAGGAAAAGAGCAGAAGCTTTCTGAAGGGATTTTTGTCCAGTCCTCCTCACTAGGAGAATGTTGAGTGATGTCTTTAAACTGTGGGTAAAGTGGGGAGGGGGGAATGGACAATGAAGGAGGTCCTCAGAAATACACGAAAGATGCAAATACTCACATCCCATTCTGGGGGGTAAAACTTAACAGAATATCCAAGCTGGCTTTAATCGAAGTCTGCTGTTTGACTCTACATTAATGTTTCTCAGTGTCTAAGGGCCCAATTCTGCCCTTTTTACTCAAGCTGAATAGTACCTAGTCAGCAATTAGTTGCATTCATTTCCATGGCATTACTCTCAGACTAAGGGCTTGTCTACATGAGTAAATTGATGTAGAATGAGCAAGGATGTGAATTTAAAGCACACTAGCTACTTTGCACTAACTTGCCAAATGGTTACATTTACTCTGCACTAATTTTGTGTGCATTAGCTTAACATACTTCCAAAGAGTATTAAGCTAAACTACACAAAGGCATGTCCACATGGCGAGTTAGTGCAGAGTAACCGGTGCATACAAGCTAGTCCACACTAACTGCATTGGGCCTTTTCCTCATGTAGACAAACCCTGTAGTCCTACTCAGCATGAGTAAACATGGCAGAATTGGGCCCTTAGACACTGCATTTGCCTCACGGCATCAAAATAAGAACACAATGACCTACACATAGAAATCCAATTTTGTTTTAAAATTTTCAATTGCTTAACTGATGTGCAGATGATGATTAAAATATCTTTAAAAGCACCCACAATTTTTATTTTTTTTAAGTTAGATACACAATTAAAGAAATTTGCTGTAGACTATACATTTCTGAGTAGTGTGTGAGGACTTCAGTGTGCATTCAAACCATGTTTGGAAAAAAATGAATGTAACGCTAATAATGCTAATCGTAGGCCTGGTCCAAAACTTTCTGTCACCAACTTTTTTTTCACAGAAAACTCAGTTTTTGACAAAATGAATTTTTTTTAATAAAGTGACTACTTTCTGCAGAAAAAAAATGACTTTTCATAAAAAAAAAAAAGCTTTTGGCTTTGGGACTTTTTTTTAACAAGTCAATTTTTTCCATGGGGAAGGTCCCTCCCCACACTTTTTCTGATAAATTCTGTATAGGACACAGTGTGTGTCTTCTATAGGAAGAAGACTTCTGCAGTCTGACCGATCTTTTATTATTATTCCAGAGGATACCTAGCTTGTAGTACAGGGTATACTTATTATATGCATTGTTTGTGTTTTAAACACTCCTACAATTAGTACTCAGAGCAGACAATGAAATTTGCTAGGAGCAGCGGATGTACAAATGAAGCTAGGTAGTAAGCAACAGAACTGGAACTGTGGTTGTTGAGGGAAAGGTAGAGGGTAGACAAATTAACAATTCAATAAAGGCATAAATACTAACAACTAATACTTAGTGCTTATATAGAGCTTTTCACATAGAACTCAAAATGCTTTACTAGGAGGATAAGTTTTCATTATTTAGCTCCATTTTACAGATACAAACTGAAGGACAGAGAGGAGAGATGACTTACCCAGAGTCATGGAAGGATTCAGGGGTAACAACAGTGACATAAGTCTCCTGACTCTCCATCCCATGATCTGCACAATGCAATAGGCTCCCACCCGGCCACCCACACAAAGTATCAGTAAAAAGAAGATTGATAAGCAAATAGTCACTCAATTAAAAATAAATGCATTACAGGTGTATAAATATGATACAGTAAAAGATCAACAGCAAAGCTGGATGAACCTGAATGCCTTTCACTTGAAAAAATTGTTTACATTAATAGATATTTCTAAACATAGTATGTTAAAAATCTTCAATCTGATACCATCTGCCAAATTCTATGCAGCATTGAAATGACTTCAATGGAGTTTCACCCATGTATATCCTCTGAGAATTTGGCCCTGGAATTCAAATTACACATATATAGTACTATCAGTATGCATGGCTATATATAAATGTATATAGTCATGCATATTGATGATGCTATATAAATATTAGAACATATAATATTAATAATAATCTGTGAAAAATAGTTTAGGTTATAAAGGTGGATAGACTAGCAGTATGCAAGAAACTATTGAAAGAAAAAGTGATGGTGAATGCAGAATATTAAAATAGAATGAAGAGACAACAAAACAAACTACCAGCAACACTAGGTACTGTATCTTTAATTGCCACAAAATAAATTGATTTGGTGGAAGAGTGGGACATAACTGAGTAAAACATTTCTTAATTAATGAACAGTTGCTTCCTAGACAATGTAAAATGGGGGGATGCTAAATCTGATGGTTGACAAAGCAGGTGAGTTGAGTTTCTAATAAACAGTGATCATGATATAATGATATTTGAAACTGTCATATGAAGAATCCTTTCAAGAGATAATGTTGGCATACACAGAACTTTAGACATGGAGGGTTTTTTTCCCCTTTTTTAACATGAGGAAAGCAGTTATAATGGTCTTGATCCAATTCCCACTGAAGTCAGTTGGTTCTTTCCCTTGACAATAGCGAGAATTGGATTAGACTGAAGCAATGTAAAAATGAAAAAATCTGTGGAAAAAAATCAGTTTGGTTAAATAGCAAGTGTCACGACAATGCACTGTAAAGGCTAATGATGACAAGAGAATTTGGTGGGTTACTTTGATAGATGGTGAAGTAAACATAGATTCTGATGCTTCTGCCCAAGAATCCCCTGTTTTGGTTCACTATAAGAAGAATAATTGAAATGAGAGTTCTAGAGGGCCATATTTGTAAACTAGAATAGCATCAGTAGCTTCAAACAAACTATGTTGATTTACACCAGCTAAAAATCTGGCTCTTTGGTAGCCACAGGGTGGTGTTTGTCTTATTCAGAGTGGTCACAGAAGAACTGCTGGATATGCATCAACAGCCACTTTAATAAGCATCATCAAAGCCTCATTCACTCCTGTGTTCATGACATGAAATAGTTAGCTAATCTAACAACAGCACTGAATGAATAATTCCATCCAGTTTTCCACTTTGTCCGATTATGGACCACCCTGTTGCTGATTATAGCTTTCTCGTATTTACTCATTAAAATCTATACCATTTTTCATGACTTTTTTCCTATACACATTATCATGGTCTTATTGATTTCTTCCTGTGGTAATGGAAAAAATAAAAAAATCTGATCTTCAACTTATATTGGGATCATGAAAACACCACAAGACCAGAGCTCACACTCACTGCATGATCCCAGCATTAAGAGCATTAAGAGGCCAGCAGTATGGCAGTATGGCCAGCAGTATGGCAGTATTTACAGCTTCATTTGAGCACCATCAATCCTGCAATTAGGTCTCCTTGGGTCCACATACACCCCCATGGCTTCGATAGGGCTGCACATAGATACAAGGTGCCACTCAGGCACATATTGTCAGGCACATAGAAAAACATAAATTGCTGGGCAAAAGTCAACATGGTTTCTGTAAAGGGAAACTATGTCTTACTAATCTATTAGAGTTCTTTGAAGGGGTCAACAAACATGTGGACAAGGGGGATTCAGTGGACGTAGTGTACTTAGATTTCCAGAAAACCTTTGACAAGTTCCCTCACCAAAGGCTCTTACGTAAATTAAGTTACCATGGGATAAGAGGGAAGATCCTTTCATGGACTGAGAACTGGTTAAAAGACAGGGAACAAAGGGTAGGAATAAATGGTAAATTTTCAGAATGGAGAGGGGTAACTAGTGGTGTTCTCCAAGGGTCAGTCCTAGGACCAATCCTATTCAACTTATTCATCAATGATTTGGAGCAAGGGGTAAACAGTGAGGTGGCCAAGTTTGCAGATGATACTAAACTGCTCAAAATAGTTAAGACCCAAGCAGACTGTGAAGAACTTCAAAAAGATCTCACGAAACTAAATGATTGGGCAACAAAATGGCAAATGAAATTGAATGTGAATAAATGCAAAGTGATGCACATTGGAAAAAATAACCCCAACTATATATACAATATGAGGGGGGCTAATTTAGCTACAACTAACCAGGAAAAAGATCTTGGAGTCATCGTGGATAGTTCTCTGAAGATGTCCATGAAGCGTGCAGCGGCTGTCAAAAAAGCAAACAGGATGTTAGGAATCATTAAAAAAGGGACAGAGAATAAGACGGAAAATATCTTATTGCCCTTATACAAATCCATGGTACACCCACGTCTTGAATACTGTGTACAGATGTGGTCTCCTCATCTCAAAAAGGATATACTGGCATTAGAAAAGGTTCAGAGAAGGGCAACTAAAATGATTAGGGGATTGGAATGGGTCCCATATGAGGAGAGATTAAAGAAGCTAGGACTTTTTAGGTTGGAAAAGAGGAGACTAAGGGGGGATATGATAGAGGTATATAAAATTATGAGTGGCGTGGAGAAAGTAAATAAGGGAAAGTTATTTACTTGTTCCCATAATAAAAGAACTAGGGGCCACCCATTGAAATTAGTGGGCAGCAGGTTTAAAACAAATAAAAGGAAGTTCTTCACACAACGCACAGTCAACCTGTGGAACTCCTTGCCTGAGGAGGCTGTGAAGGCTAGGACTATAACGGGGTTTGAAAGAGAACTGGATAAATTCATGGAGGTTAAGTCCATTAATGGCTATTAGCCAGGCTGGGTAAGGAATGGTGTCCCTAGCCTTTGTTTGTCAGAGGTGAGTGATAAATGGCAGGAGAGAGATCACTTGATCTTTACCTGTTAGGTTCACTCAGTTTGGGGCACCTGGCATTGGCCACTGTTGGCAGACAGGATACTGGGCTAGATGGACCTTTGATCTGACCCAGTACAGCCTTTCTTATGTTCTTATGTTCACTCTTGGGGATCCAGTGATAAGATTGAGTCCCTAGCACCTATGTGGCTATCTGTCTTTCTGTGCTGTAATCTACACATTTCAGCCCAAGAGATAGATAGAAATCACCAGATATTTTATGAGAAATGAGACAAATTTATTCAGAGTAAGAGAAACAAATTAGATTTTGCCAAAAAAATGTTGTTCTTTGTTCTTATGCACTGTAATTTTAAGATTCTGAAAATTTTCAGAATTACATTATATTTTTTCAAATACAATTTCAAAGTTTTAATATATCTAATAACATCAGATCAATAGAGTCCATGCCATATAATGTATCACAGCACCAAGAAATACCTGGCTTATGAAACTAAGTGAATTTACTGGAGTGTAAACCTCTGGTGACTTGTCTGTAATCAGCCAGCAGGCCTTCAGGGCAAGAGAATTAATGTATCTTGATATTTTAGATTATCTTCCATATGGTATAATGTTACACCACATCATAAACTAAGTGTTCATGTGCATAGATGTATATATAATCACCGTAGTTTTCCAGAAATAAAACCTTCTTTTAACTTGACTCAGCTCTAGGCCTTGTTGTTATCTATTGCAGCACAGAATGAACTGAAACATAAAACTCAGTCAAAGCAGAGACAAATACTGTTTATTTGGTCTAATAAAAAAAACATTGCATAACAAAATTTTGGTTGTCTCTCACAATGTTTCCCCTTTCTCTTGTTGAAATATATGGGTCCCCTTAAAAAGACCTACTTGAAGTATAGGCTATTTAAAAATAAATAATCAAAAGTATTTTCAAGTATGACACCAACCACTGAATGCTCCTCCCAGTTTTTGTGGTTTTCCACTCATACTCCCTTCTTCCCGTTGTCCTGTGAAAGACTCACATGAACTTCATGGGGAAACTGATCTGGATCCTGCAATTTGCTGTGCTTGTAAAGAGTCCCACTGAAGTCTATGGGTTTCTGAATAAGAGAAGTGAATTGCAGGAGTGGGGCCTAAATGACCATAATCTAAAGGTGAAATTCACCCATGTACTGAAGGCCAGTGTGCAGCCCATTACACCACATCAGTCCTATATACTGATGTTCTGGGGGCTCTACTGCTAGACTTCCTACACAAGGGTTGCTATACAACCATATGTCATGGACAAGATCTCTCTAAGCCCATGTAGTAAGAAATGGAAGGTCACAATCAATGTTCCCTCTAATTTTTGACAGCGCAAAAAAAAAATTTGTGCACAAAAAAGTTCTGTGCAAATTTTTGACAGGCTGCGTGCGCAAAAAAATTCTTCTGTGCAGATTTTTGAGCTTCTGTGCAAATTTTTGTGTGCACGGTGTTTTGCCATGTGCACAGAGTTTAGGATCTATGTGTGCGTGCACACGCACATAGCTTAGAGACAACAGTGGTCATAATGGGGACAGGCCAGGAGCCACATCAAAAAACACTATTTAAGTGGATTGTGGCTTCTTTTTGGTCAGATTGTCTAGTCAAAGTTCAGGAGATGTTCCAGCTGGAAGTAGAAATGGATGGAGTCTGGTATTATCTTTAATGCAATATTGTTTATTTACAAGGAATGTACAAAATCCTACTTGTCTGAACTCAGGAGGAACCAAGAACCAGAAGAGTTGTTTCTTAGCTTTTACAGCCCCAAGCTTCTGTAGCTAACAGACCCAGAATCTCTGTCTCTAGCTTTTTCCAGGGTCATACTGTGCTCAGAGGCTACAGTTTGGTTTTCACACTTTTTGCCTCTGTCTCTCTCTGGTCTGTGTGTTCTTAGGTCCAGTACACTCTGCCTTCAGTCACACCACGCTTTCCCCAAAACAGTACTCAGAAAAAAATCATCTACTCCCACAGCCAAACTCTTGGACACAAGCGATTCAGAATCCCCTTTTCTCTTGGATGGGTGGGAGTTTCTGATGAATTCCTCCTGATAGTTCTATTAATTGAAGGTTGCATTCACACCCATCCTCAAAGAGGCTTGTGATTCTAGGAGTCACCAGTACTTCTCAGCATAACATGGGTGCATTGGCCTCAGTCCCCCACACAGCTGGTACAGAAAAGCTATAACGGCTATTCCAGCCTAAAGGATGGCATGGTGCCTGATTGAGGGCTGCACATCCTTCCTGCTTCCTGGGCCCTATTTCACCTCCCCAGCTTTTCTGCATTTCACTAAAACTGAGTCTGACCCAAGGCCTATTGAAGTCAAGGGTAAATTTCCCTTTGTCTTCAGTAGCTGGAGATCCAGCGGACACAGCTCAGATACTTGGGTTTCATCTAGGTGGAGTGGATTTCAACTAAAGCACTGTCAAACACTCAAAGCAAACACCATGTAAATATCCTGAACATCAGTGATAGGAATTCTACTTAATCGCCCACCACAAAACCAACCAAACAAACAAAAAGTAAAAATGACAATGACCTGAATTAAGGTTTATTGCGTGCACTGTACAGAATAGTGTAGCGAGAGGCTGCAATTATGTTTCTCAATAAAACAGTTTTTTTTAAGGCTATAGGCAACAGGAACAACTCCAACATTCTGCCTTATTGATTCAGAAAGATGGGCTGCTGCCTGCAATTCACATACTAGCTGTCATGTGTCTTTTGCAGTGAGGTACTGCTGAAAAAAAATAAAATAAAAAGCTTTATTGGTTTGACCTATGTCTCAGATCAAGAAATAAAATAAAGGAAGAGAAGGCTAGCTATTGATACACTAAATCTTTTACTCAAGCTCCAACTGTATCTGATAGAGACAGATGTGTTAACATCTTTGGTTACTGAATTTGGAGTAACAGTAGTTTGGACTCAGAAGAAAGCAGAGGCCTGTTTTTGCTGTCAGGATGTATACAGGATATCTATTCAACAGCTACAATTGTCCTTCTTTATATTTGCTAAATCAGTTGATTGAGTAAATTTGTATTTGGGGAAAAACGCTAAAAATTACCCAGTAGAAGCTATCTATTGGAACAAAAATGTTTTCTAAATTAATGAGTACATATTACACTGCTCTACAGCCAAAATGCTTCTGAAATAAATGTAGTCAAACTTTATTAATTCCGGGTCACTAAGAACGAAAATGATGCTTAAAATTGTTGATTGGCTCTAGTTTTCAAGATATGCTATTGGGTCAGTATATACGACCCTTGACATGGGAAAGGTGGAGGATAAGTGCGTTATAAAGGGAAGAGATCTCAATTTAAACCAGAAATGACTAAAATACATCTTTGACTGGATCTATGAATAAATCTATGACTGGGTTTGGACAGTACTTGCTTTTTAGGCAAAACAACTAATGATGCAATCTGAAGCTGGTATTGCATCATACATGATATGAATTGCATCATGTTATTCCTAGAAGTCATGGATGATGCAATCATAACGAAGCTTACATCACTCTGCTGAACAAATTGCCCTATATCAGCTCTTGAAATCGTACAGTGTTGTGCTCTCTTATTTGTCAGTGTTTGATTTTGCAAAGGGACACATTTCTGTTTAGCCAAAGTGAGCAGAGATGCTTCGTACTTGTGTGAACAGTGCAGATAACTTCTGCAATGTTTGTGGTGAAGTGACTTTTGCATCACAAAAGCGCAGTATAACCACTCTTGTTAAGAAAGCCTATCACCTTTATTTTGGCTGCAAAATTGGAGATCAGGACAAGAGGTGGGCCCCACACATATGCTGCAACGCTTGTGCAATAAATCTTTGTCAGCGGTTGAACAGGAAAAGGAAATCTATGTCTTTTGCAGTGCCAATGATTTGGAGAGAGCCAACAGATCATACCAGCAATTCTTACTTCTGCATGGTGCCTCCAGTTGGGAAAGGTGTGTCAAAGAAGAAAAAGTGGACTGTACATTATCCAAACATTCCATCAGCTATACGCCCAACACCCCACGGAGAAAGACTGCTGGTTCCTGATGCACTAGAATCATTCTCACTTGAGTCAGATGAGGAAGAGGAAGAGGATGAAACTTCTGGTCCTGAACCATCAATGTCACAGGACCCACATTTTCTCTCATCCTCCTCCTCTGAACCACACCTCATAACACAAGCTGAACTGAATGACCTTGTCAGGGATTTGGAACTACACAGGAGTAAAGTAGAGCTGTTGGGCTCCAGACTACAGCAGTGGAATCTCCTGGCAGGTGATGTTAGGGTTTCCATGTTCCGTGACCATCAAAAGGATCTTGTCCCATTCTTCTTCATGGAAGGTGATCTTGTAGCCTGCAAAAACATCGATGGTGTGATGGCAGCCCTCAACATCTTTCACGATCCAGATGAGTGGAGACTTTTCATTGATTTATCGAAGACGAGTCTTAAAGCTGTTTTGCTGCATAATGGCAATGTTTTGCCATCAATTCCAGTTGGTCATGCAGTCCATATGAAGGAAACCTATGACAACATGAAACAACTTTTGAGGTGCATAAACTATGACCAACATCAGTGGCAGCTTTGTGGCGATTTGAAGGTTGTTGCTCTCTTGCTTGGTCTGCAGACTGGATACACAAAGTACTGCTGTTTTCTCTGTGAATGGGATAGTCGTGCAAGAGATTCCCATTACATCAAGAAAGATAGGCCACTCCGACAGTCATTGGAGCCTGGGAGGAAAAGTGTTCAGCATCCACCACTTGTTGAATCAAGGAAGATTTTGTTACCACCCTTACACATCAAGCTGGGTCTGATGAAGAACTTTGTCAAGGCCATTGACAAAACACAAGCAGCTTTCAAGTACCTCCGTGGAAAATTTCCAAGGTTAAGTGGAGCTAAGATAAAGGAAGGTGTCTTTGTTGGTCCTCAGATTCGTGAACTTCTTCGAGATGATGCATTTGACCGTGTATTGCGTGGCAAGGAAAAGACGGCACGGAAAGCCTTCCAGTCAGTGGCAATACATTTTCTCAGAAACAACAAGGCAGAAAACTACAGGTTGTTGGTGGAAAACCTCCTCAAGGCATACAAAAGCTTTGATTGCAACATGTCACTAAAGATACATTTTTTGCACTCTCATCTAGATTTTTTTCCACCGAACTGCGGAGCAGTGAGTGACGAGCACGGCGAGCGATTTCACCAGGATATTGCAACAATGGAGAAACGCGATCAGGGCAAATGGAGCCCATCAATGCTTGCAGACTATTGCTGGACGGTGACAAGAGATGCTCCATTTAATGAATACAAGAGACAAGCCAAGAAGCGCTGAGTAGACACTGAATAGAACTAAACTATGTACATCATAGTGTTTTGCCTTTTGTTTCATAATACATGTTATTTATATAACCCTTTTGCTGATTTTTAAAGTGTTACATAAACAGGACAGGTGAAATATTATCATGTAAAGCAACCATAAACACATGAAAAGACCTAGGTTTACAATTTGTGATTAAAACTCTACTATCTACACAATATACATAGACATAAAATGTAAAAACTTAAATATCTTAGAAACAGTAGCCAATCAGTTGTTTTAATTGTCATATTTGAATTCAGCACATCAAAATACATAATAAATATCACATTTTATCTCTGAAGCAGACGACTTCTAAAAAATTGTAGACCAGTGTTATTTAATATGAATAATATCATTACTAGTTTAAGCACTGACATTGTGCTTGGGAATGTACAAAACACCTCAAGAGATACAGTCCCTGCCCAGAGAGACCTAGTCTAAATTAATCAATAACATAAGATTCATTTGACAACCCAGAGAGAAGTTCTCTTTTAAAACTTTTTTTTCTTTTCTTGTGAGTAGCAAGGTGGGTGAGTGCAGCTAGGCTGAGCCATGTCTTCTGGAAGAGGTGTGTTTTGAATGAGAAGATACTACACAGAGCAGAGACATAGGCAGCAGCAGAGCAGTGGTGTTTCTTGAAGGCGAGGGTGAGAAGCATGAGAACAATATGCAGGGTGAGGAGAAGACAAAGGAGGGTGACAATCAGAAAGTGACAAAATCAGAGCAGAAGGGGAGGAAGATGATTCTCACAGCAGCTTTCTGGATAGATTAAAGAGGAATAATCTAATCCCACTCCTACATCATTTATCTCCCCCGTTCTTCTTGCTTTGCTCTATCTGCAGGACTGCCTTCCTCCCAGCTGCTCAATCTGTTCATACTCCCCTCATTCAAAGCACTTCTTAAAGCCCCCTGTTTCTATCTAGAATACCATCACCAATGCAAAAAAACAAAGTATGGTGTTACTTAGTTACAATATTTTGTTTGTTTCTTTTAAAATTGTTCACACTGTTATGTTATTAATCCATTTTATCATCATTCCGGTGCATTTTATGTATTTGTATTGTCTCTTTAGATTGTAGGCTCTTTTGTAAGTTCTTTTGTATGCTCTCTCTGGGCTTGTCTTCACTACCGGGGTAAATCAACCTAAGTTACTGTTAGCTGGAGTCAACATAGCTTAAGTTGACTTATACCAGTGTCTTTACTACGCTGCATCGATGGGAGACACTCTCCGGTCAAATTACCTTACTCTTCTCGAGGATCTGGAGTATCAGGGTTGATTGGAGAGCGCTCTGCCATCGATTTAGCAGGTCTTCACTAGACCCGATAAATTGACACCCACTGCAATTTATCTCCTTGTTAGTGAAGATAAGACCTCTGATGTGTATTTTGTGCAGCCCTCTACCACTCAACAGAATACAAATATCACAGCAAAACAGACAAATGGTGGATGAATGGGATACAACACACAGGCAAAAGCATGGGAACTGAGGCACATAGTGATGATATAACTTGTCCAAGGTCACACACAAGAAGTCTATGAAGGAGCCAAGAACTGAACCCAGATTTCCCTAGTCCTAGTTCAGTGCTTTACCCAAAAGACCATCCCTTTCTTCCCAGAAATAATCAATTAATATTAACTTGAATACTCTAGGTCATACTCAGTGACCTTTTTTCTCCATGGTACAGCATACAATACATTTTTATGCTTAACAAAAAATCAATAGAGAAAGGCAAAGTGGGTCAAGTAATACCTTCTATTGAACCAACTTCTGGTTGTGGAAGGGACAAGCTTTCAAGCTCCACAGAGCTCTTCTTCAAGCAAATAGGAAGAGCTCTGTGGAGTTCAAAAACTTGTCCCTTCCATCAATAGAAGTTGGTCCAATAAAAGATATTCCTTTACCCACCTTGTGTCTGCTACGGACACAGCTACAACAACACTGCAATGAATAGTTATAATATAATCATATTTACAAAACAGAGAAATGTTCCTGATGTAATTCATCCTATCAACTTTTATGTAAAGGTTTTTTTTAAGAAGAAAATTATATAGAAAGGCAAATATATGTAGGGCGTTGGAAGAATAAGGCTGCATTTCCATGGCTGGTATTTTATTTAGGTGAAGTATGGGGATATTTGTATCCTAGAATAGTATTTAAAGCAGTGTTAAATGCACTCTCTGATAGAAGCAAGGACAGTTACGTGCACTCTTAATTCTCTAGACACAAGGTCCACGTAAGAGTAAAGCCTCTTTTGAAGAATGTGGTCTGACAATGTTAGGCGCTCTGGAAGCTGGAACACAGCTAACTATATTGGAGGGCAAACTAGAATGCTAAAGAGCAATCTTACCATCTGCAGGAGAAAGCTACATTTTGCCCTGTAAAGAGAGTCTCTCTGGGGTGCCTCCCTTGCTGGGCTGAGGTCCCTTGCCACATGCAGTTTCCACCATGGGGTTGGCCTAGTACAGGCGACAGCCTCTTAATCCTCTTGGTGGCCCCACCCTTGTGGGCCTGCTTACTTTACTTCAGGGTGAGGGGGAATGCAAAAGTTCAGGTTGACACAAACCAACCCCCTCCTTGGATTAATAACAAGGGAAGAAAAATCTGAGGCCCCACCTTACTTCAGGGGTGCCTGGGTAGCAGCTTTGTTGGAGTCCCTATGGCTGGGTAGCTGAGTAATTGGGCATAGGCCTGTGGTTTGCTGGACTCCTTGCAGAGCTGGGAGGTTTCCGGATTGAGGGCTTCTCTTGCTATTCCAGGAGCTCCCTTCTTAGGGTTTCCCCCATTGTGTACTGCAGCTTTGTCGTCTTAAAGCCCTTCTCCCTATCATGCCTGACAGACAGGGCCAGAGGGACGGGACTACTGTAGCACACAGAGCCTCCCAAGCCCTTTCCCTGTCAGTTTGGGATTTATACACTGCATCACATGCCCTCATTTACACCAATCCAAATCCTTAGTGATTTACCCTATTGGCATTTGGATTCAGAAACCAAACTCTGCCGTGTGCATACATACAGCCACTCTGTATGTAAGCCAGAAATCCTTGTCAGAAAGAGTCAAATCGCCCAAGTGGTAGAATAAAATGTTACTTTTTGAAGAAAACAAAAGGACCACTGGATCACTTCCAAATAAAATAGCAAGAACATTAGGACTCTCTGCCTGGCCTAGCTAGCTAGGTTATATCAAGATGAGCAGGAAACATCGTGTAGTTTAGCCATGTCACTGATCACTACAGGACTCCTGCACAGCAGGACAACCTGCTACGCAGAATTGCTCAATGTCCCATAGAAAACAGATATTTCCATGACTTTAAAACCACTCTTCCCATTTGAAAAATATCTCACAAAATTAGTATGTATAACATATCTATACTTTTCTAATTCTGTCTACTCAGCCACTGTTCCATAAGTTTATACTTGATTCAGCCGTCTGGCTGCAGTCTCAATGGACAGCTAATAAACATTGCTGGCTTTGTTAGAAAGAAATCTATCCAACGCTAAGAGAGACTATGTTATCACTTCAATTTTCCTGATCAACGCAATGTCAAAGGCCTTTCCCCATGCATTTCTCACTCAACAAGAAAAAAGAGACAAAAGTTAAAATAAAGTAACGTAATGACAAGTAAAATGGTTAAAAGGTTTCATTGATCCACCCAAATATTAAATGAAATTACTTGACATAGAAGGCACTCACCAAGACTAAAATTACTCTGTCATGTTGTAAAATTTTCCACCTTTCTAACACAGGGTAAAAAGTTTAGCTAGACTTAAGCCTGATGTTTTTAATTCTGCAAACCTTTAGAAAAACATTTATTTGTAAACCATAATGATACATATCACAGTTTTTGAATTAACCTCTTCACAGATAGAAACTTAATCTAAACTAATTGGTTTAGATTTTAAGTCTTTTTTTGTTTATGTTTCTTCTGTGCATTTGTTTTTACTTTTGCCAATTGATTTTACTGAGAATGTTTTCTGTGAATTTCTTTTCAGTTCCTTGAGCATGAGCTTGGAGAATTATGAGCATTCAGGCCCTGATTCTGTAAAGCACTTAAGCAAATGCTTAAGTGATATGCTGGATCTGCACTTATGTTCGTATTCACCCTATTTCTGAAACTTTTATTTTAAGCATCATAGACTTCATGAAAAAATAAACAAAATAAAATGCATGCAAGAATATAAATAAAAATAAGAGAGATTTTTGCCTATAAACTGCTGCTCCACAGAGAATTTTAATTGCAGGGACTCCATTTTAGGAAATGATCATACACAAAATACTGACTACCTTTAAAGAAAACACAGGATTTGCCTTTACTTTGAACATGAACAGACAAAATCCAAATTAACTTGTAGAGCTGAAAAATGAAATAAGTTTTATAGGGACAATTAATCTTAAAGAAATCCAGATTAAAACTGGAAAAATTATATAAAGGGAGTTAATACAATAAGAAACATTCAGCACCACTACTATTTAGGATTTCTATAGCACCTGACATATTTGACATACTTTAGAAAAACATTAATCCTCAGAACTCCTCTAGGAGACATAAACATAGGGAAATTGAGACAGAGGTTACATGTCCTAAAAAAGGAAAAGCAGAAAGGGAAGTCCAGATCCTTCGAAAATATTCAGGTGCCTAAATCCCATTGAAATCAATGGGAGTTTGGTGTATAGGAAGCCACATTGGATTAATGCGGACTCAGGTGACCTTGCCCTGAGATGTCACAATTGAACGGAGCAGCTTAACAGGGAGAAATCCAGATCAGCTGATGGCAGACCAGTAGGGAGAGCAGCTCTCCAGTCCTTAGCTCCTGGAGCAAGCCCTGGCTAAATGCAAGAACTCCTCAGCCAGTCCCTCCCTGAAGGAAGGAAGGACCTGCTGTGATTCCACTTATGATGGGACTATTCTCTGCAAGTAGCCTGCGAGCCTACTGGGGGCCCATTGCTTAATAGGAGCCTTTGGAGGGAAGAGGTCTCTTTCCCAGCTTTGGGATGTTTCATTTGTGTTTATTGACAAATCCTGGCGAGGAGGGCTCAAGCAGAGGGCTGACCCTTGTATGCCTGAACTGACGGGTAGAAACACCAACACACCTTAAAGCAAGGCCAGGATGAATGTGGGGGCTGAGCGTGTCCTAATGTAGTGCCTAACCTGCTTAGGTGCTGTTGAAATGCCATGAGGCATCTATCAGCACCTAAATACCATTGAAAATCTGGCCCTTACTGCTGGCCTAACTCTGTTCCCTTTCATGGCAATTCTAACACTCCTACTGATTTCAGTAGGATCAGAGTTGGGCCATCATTGAGCATTTCTGAGAATCCTAGCCTCTGTCCGTTTCCCATTAGCCTAATAGGGATAATGTTTATAATCCATATATCACAGGGGTGTTTTGAGACTTAATTAATGTCCATAAAGCACTTTGAGATCAAAAGATGGAAGGCATAGGGAGGGAATAACCGCCTGCAGTGTACTGAAATCTTTAGATGAAGTCGGGGAACTACAGTGACTTACAGCAGCTGAAAATCCAGAACTTTTAATTCCAAAGACAAATGTTAATTTCACAAGCATCAGTGATGCCTTTAGAAACCTTGTTTTTTTACCCTCATGCTCCAGAATTATTAGAATATAAGCTGCAAATAAATGTGTGACCCTCAAGTCTGGAACATTTCATTCATTCACTGAAAAGTGAGACACCCGGCCAAGTCAAGCTATTTTTACCCCGATGATGATCCCTTGAGGGATCTGTAGGATGAGTGCCAAAGCCCTGAATAACAAAGAAGAGGATTTGGATGGAATCTGTGTAGAATTGGTTGCCATAGTTTCACTCTTAACATAATCTCCTCTGATCTGTGCCAGAGGAGGTTCCGAATCCAGAGTTAGCAGTGTAGGCCTTGTTGGTCCTGTTACTGGGTCTCTGAGGAGATAGATAATACTTCCATGGATTCCCCACAAAACAGAGGCTTGGGTGGGCAGCCTTGCTGAATTCCCTGTCCCTGCTGTGGAAACAGCCTTCACTGGAGAGGATATGGCTGAATAATCATCATTAAAGATCCAGACCTAACCACTCAGAAGAATTGTAGTCCACACCCATTTCTATAGGTACACTATAATAGACAATTTGTGCCTGCAACATGAAAATATACATTTAAACCACACAAACATGGAGATGTCATATAACTTCCAACTAGATAAGCAGCCCATTGTGGAAGGCCCATAGACAGGTATATAATACTGATGCTCCTTTTAACCTGAGCATCTAGTCAAAAAAATCAGGGTTGAACATTCTATTCCAGTTAGGAGGAGAAATAGATGATAGGTATTCTTTGATGCAGTTTTGTTTATTTATAAAGAATGTACAGTCTTCTCTCTGAACACAGAAGGAATCAAAGGTCAGGAAACAGCTTCTTCTGCTCATAACACCAAGAACACCTTTTTCCAGCTGCACCTCTGAACAAAAGCCTCTTCCTCAGTTTCTTGTAGGGCCAGATCCTATATTTTCAGCTGCTCCTTCAAGCTCTCTCTACATCCATCAGCCTCAGTTTTTTGTCTGTTTTGCCTCCTGGATGGGCTCACATACTTCTATTGTCTTAGGAGGGACTTATCCTTACATTGATGTATATTGAAGAGTGAATTCACACCTATCACTCTCAATGACATTTTAACTAAACCCATAAGATTTCACCCGGCTCATAACATCAAGCTCATCTTGCCATAACAGACAAGGGCCAGTTTATGCTATTGATTGTATACATTGCCACAGGAATGCAAGTTTCCACTGTATTTCCCTCATTAATTTATCATTAAAACTGACTTTGTAGAAATATTGGTGATGTTAAACTCTTGTGTCCATTTTAAGGAAAATGGTGGGAAATAACCACATTCCTTTGCTGAGGTGTTGTGGAGACACACATCACAAACACAGGCTCTAGGGGCCACTGTCCAACACATTCCACAGTTCTAACAGAGCCATTTCACTATTCACACAGAAGATACAATGTACACTTTCCTCTGTAATTAGCCGTGGTCCTGCCTCTCCCAGTCTTTTCACACAATTGAGCACTGGTAGCTGGGAGCAATCCTTGTGTTCCTTCACTGCAACATCTTCCAGTGTGTCCAATTCCTGCAACAGGCATCTTTGCTACCACTCAAAGGCTGGGTCCAATCTGACTCCAAGTTAGAACTGGATGAAAGATGCAAACATTTCCCAAACATTTTTTTTTGAGGGTTTGAAATTTTTTAAAAAATCAACTGCTCATAAAACAGCAAACATTCTGCATGAAAACAGACATTATCAACATTCCAAAAATGCACACATTTTACATAGATTCTGAGGCCAGAAGGAACCATTATGATTATCTAGTCTGACCTCCCATATAACGCAGGCCCTAAAGCTTCCCCAAAATAATTCTGAGAGCATAGCTTTTAGACAAACATCCACCCTTGATTTAAATATTGTCAGAGACTGGAGAATCCACCACAGCTCTTGGTAAATTGACCAGCTGTACTCTAAATATATAGCTTCCTTAAAAATTAAATGCTGAGCATTAGGCAACCTCAGCCAATGGCTTGTTTTCTTGCTTATTCCTAAAAAGCACATGACAGCTGTTAAATCAGTCACAAAGAGAAGCTTGGGCTGTTGTAGAAACCCATACGTGATAACAAGGACAAATGTAAGACCACAAGATTCTTGCTTCCTTGAATTAACAACATGGTATTTTGGACACATTCTAATGCCACAAGGTCAGTCAGTTTAATCACATTGCTTTGATACAATAGTAGCACTAGGAAACCTAGGAATGCTGTGGAATGACAAGTATGGTAAAAGAAGGCTAGACATCCGCAGGCTGGTCCTCCTGCTCATGGGTATTTTTAATTTAAATGCTGGTTATATTGGGGTTAAGGAAGTTCAGTGAGCAGCAAACCCAAAATAAAATACTGCACATCTGTATGTTTGTTTTCTCTGGGATGGGGGTAACCCCAAGTTTACAGCCAAATTCCAATTTGGATACTATATTGTCCTCAAAATATCCTCTGCACTTTCTCCGGTAAGCAGCATTGCCTTCACTCCTTGTTCTAACTGGTTGTATAACATGTGCCGTTAAATGGTTTCACCCCAGCAGAGGCTTCATTTGATCACTGGATAAAGCAGTCCCTATAATTATCTCCATAGAACAGGACTGCACCTTGAGGTTCATCAGGACTGAAAGCACATTATGAATAAGATCACATTATCATTTATCATTGCTTTTTTATAGCTTGTGTCTTCTTCAGGATAGAACAAGTCTCTAACAGTACATAATGTAACTAGATACTGTGAATGAGCAACAGGTTTCTTTTAGTTGTACCCATTGCAGCAGTGTTTCACCATTTCATACTCCCCCTGCCCCCACCCCCGACCTTCTCCTTACTTTTATTTGAATGTGACACTCAGCTACTATATCCAACACAGCAAGAGGGAAAAAATAAAAAGTAATTTCCCTAACCCTGAAAAACTTCTTCTTTTATTGAAACTGACAATTTAGAAACTAAACAGTAGATTTGTTTTCTATTCAAAGTGACCAGGAAAACTTTGAAGTTTTTTTTTTTCCCCAGCTCCCCCCAACCTTTCTCTTTTACCCTCCCAACCAAACATTTATGGTTATTCGGTCGACAGCCAATAAATAGCAATGTGTTTCAGGGAACTCTCTAGTCTTTTGGAAAGAAACCTATAAAAGAAAGGGGAGGGAGGAGAGAGAAAGAGAGAGAGAGAGAGCACGCGTAATCTGTACACCAGCTGTTGCCTAGTGCAATTCATGCTGACATAGGGCTTTTTGACATTTTATACCCTGAATGCAAGCACATAGATCATTTCTACCTTGTACTTTTCCCGTCTCATTATCGGAATTTATTCTCTCGCTTTGTTGTTGGTGGAGTCCCTATTCTAATTGTTTCTTACATGTGCTGTAAATCTGTCCACCAATCAGTAAAACCGTGGAACATGAAACTGAGCCCTAGCAATTTCCTTTGCTTACCATTGCATCTGCTGGAGTGCAGTGTTGAAATAAAATGAAACATGTTTGCACTCTTTTCCTATCATACTGTAATGCTCCTTTCATTTTGCTCGAGGAATTTTTAATATTCAGACCATACACTGTGCATGAAGTCATTTCCCCTAGATATAATTGTAATGGTAATATGCATAGACTAACTGGCAGTGGCACAGCTGGCTGTTTGCCACAGCTGAGCCTCTGACTTAAAGACTTTAATACTGTCATGCCTCATCTGGTTTTATGGACTCTTTTGTAGTTAGTTAACAAATTTATTCTAGGGTGTGCACTGAGATGGGGAGGGCATTGCCTTTTCTCTAAAGATCTCACATGGCACTGTACCAAATATGGGCACTGGTAACCTGTGTACATACTGATTAGAAGTAGGATTGTGAGTAAATGTGCTTATGTCAGTGTCAGGATTGCCTCCCCACTCTGAACTCTAGGGTACAGATGTGGGGATCCGCATGAAAAAAAAAGAAATAACTCCCAAGCTTATTTCACCAGCTTAGGTTATCTTTTTTCCCCCAGAACACAAACTTCTCCTGTGTCTGGAACTAACTGCTGCCACCACCAAACTCAGTATTCCAAAAACTAGGACAAAGGGGAGTTTGGGACCCTTCTTTCCCTTTCCATTAAGCCCCCAAAACTTCTTCCTTCCCTAGGAAGCGTGAGGAAAAAAAAAAAAACTCGCCTGATTCTGCAAGATGTGCCCGATCCAAAACCAGGATCTTACACAATGGAAAACAAGCAGTTAAATTCTTAAAAGAAAGATTTTAATTAAAGAAAAAGAAAGGAATAAATCCCTTACAGAAAATCAGTAGAACAGCACTTCAATAATCAATAAAGAGTTAAAGACAACCCCCTCCCCAAATTTCTCCTCCTGCTGAAGCTTTACAGTATTAGAGTAACACAGAGATAAATTTCCACCCACTGGAGAATTTTCCAAGAGATGAAAAGAAGGTAAACTTACTGACTGCCTTACTTGATAGAAAGCTTATAGTTACAGTGAAAGAAATAGCTGTGATTCATCCCATAGCCAAGTTGAACAGAGAGAGGCCCAGAGAGAAACTGAAACTCAAAATCCTTTGTCTCCTGAGGAATTTCTCATTGGTCAGTTGTCCACCTCTCAGGTTACCTTTAGCTTAACCCCTTACACGTAAACACTAATTCTAGGCTACTTTATACTTATGACAATCAGGAGTCATTGCCAGATGTGGAGGTCCAGATCCTGCAAAGATTTACAGACAATACATCTAGTTGAGAACCTATCTAAGTCTTTGCAGGATCGATGCCTTGGTTTGCCTTTCATTTAGGTACCTGAGTAGCAAGAAACTGCAATGGGTTATATATATGTTGTAGTATGAGCTTTTAACTTGCATGGTATGTTCCTGAAATAAAAGTAGGTTTTTAAAAAACTTTTTTAATTAGCTGCACCTGTTTGCAGAATCATTGTCTCTCTTAAAGTCACAAGGTCAACTTAAAAATCCTTTCAGTGGCTTCCTTTCATATTCTGTATCAAAATCAATTTTCTCATCCTGGCCTTTAAGGCCTCCCACAGCTTAGCTTCCATGTATCTGCTCTGTTCTCTTCACATACCTCCATTGCACATTTCCCTAAGCCTAAAGCACACACCTCATCACTAGGGTGATTTCTAGGTTTCAGAGTCTTGTGGCCCCTTCCAAATGTACATATTACTCCCCTAAGGTATGGCATATCACTCTCATCCTCCTCTCCCAACAACCCCTCCAACCCAGGATAGAGAAGCCCTGGGATAGGTTACCTAAGGAAGTTATGGAATCCCTGTCCTTGGAGGTTTCTAAGAACAGGTTAGACAAACCCTGTCAGGGATGGTCCTGTCACAGCACAGGGGGATCAAATAGATGAGGTCTTGCACTCCCTTGTAGCTCTCAATTTTTATGATTTTTACTGAGACACCCATTAGAAAATTACAAACTGTTGGCACAATTTGATTAGAGCTTGATCCTAGACTCATTGGAGACAATGGCAAGATTCCTGGCCCAAGATCAAGGCCTTACTGACTGGATGTAGTCCAGATCTAGCTACCCAGTCTGAGGAAAGCCCTCAAAATACACAGACTCCTGTTAACAAATCCAGGCTTTGAGTTCCTTGGGGCCTGTGCCCATTGGTGCCCTAGGGAGCTAGAGATGTACAGGAGCACCTCAGCTTTTTTATATTTCTAGCCTTTTTCCTGTCAAAGACAGCCTTGAGAACATGAATAAATGTGAATCAACTGCTGGGTTTGAAAAGGAGGTGGAGGACCTGGGATCCACTTTTGCAGCAAATGGATGAAGGAGATGTAGAGTGAACCTCCCCCCCCCCCCCATGGACAAAGGCTAAGGAAGATTGTCCAAATATGAATCAGTTAAGTTTGGAGTGTATTCCAAAGAATTATTTCCCTAATACTTTTGATAATACCTTAGTCTTGTGCAGAGTCGTGCAATAATGATATGTACAGGAATTGATTATATTTGGTACTTACAACAAAATTCACCTACCCTTACAGAAATACTATGCCTGGCCCATGCTGTCAAGGCCCATGTCAAAAGTAGCCTTAGAAAGAGAGCTTTTGTGTTTGCATCCTTGCTGAAGTTTAGAATTTTCTAAGCCCCCATTTATCTGCTAAGGTCTGTTCTTTATATCAGCTCTGAACTATGAAGTAGGTTCCCAATGTTTACTTATATTTTTCAGTTTTTAAAAATAGTATTGCAAGCACATGATTCTCATAAAGCATCCTGTGTAGGGGGAAAAGTCAGCCTGCAGGCAAATCCTGTAGCTCTCCAGACTGTAAGGACAAAATGATGACAAATTGTATAAATATGTGCAAATTGTCCAAATGATGTCATGTACTCAGGCTTGCAAAAACCAGGAAGAATACTTCAGTGGCCCGTCGGCTCAGACCCTGGCTTTGAATGAAACTGAGGCAATTACCTTCAATTTGCTTAAATTTATCACTGAGAAAAATGTTTCAGTTAATCTTAATCTTGATTTTATTTTTCAAATGCTTTAGAACCTACTGTGTTATTTCAGCTGCGAAGGTTCCCTCTATGTTCAGGAAGACTGCTCTGTAATGTAGGGATGCCTGTACATAATGTTGCCTACCTTAAAGGACTTGTGGAAATAGAATACCTGTGAAATACTGTATGCAGCTACTCAATGGATTTTAAATTACAAATTACAGCGTTCTGTGAAGTTATTATTAAAATAAGCAGCACCTTAAATTGCTTTTAAAAATTACATATTGAAGCATTCTGTGGCTAGATGGGATTCCAGTTGGTCTGTAAATGCTTATACTGAAGTATTTTTCATTTACATTTCACAAGTCTTCATTCTTCTCTCTCTTCCTCAATACCAGGGTCAAGCTTCCCCAATTATTCATCTGCAAGCTATTTCCCTCTTTTTTTTTTTTCTATTTACATTACAGAGATCTCTGTCTCTCTGGGTCAAGCATCTTTGAGTTCCACTGAATCTTTTTTTTTTTTTTTTTTGGCCTTTTGATGATTTTCTTTTTCTGGTTTTGGAAACAAGAATTTTGTGTGAGAAGGGAAAGGAAAACTGTTTACTTTTGTTTTCTTGACAAACTTATTCTAGCTGCAGCCACAGATACACCGGTCCAGCTGAAAATGCAGGTGTTTGTATCCGACTCTATGAGATGTTCATTATTCACCCTCCATTCTCCCACCTCCAACACACATTTGGTTGTAGAGGTAAAAAGTAATTTATCAGCTGTTGATATGTATGTTTTGATGGTGGTATGGGAGCCTTTATGGATACCATTATACCAACTCATGGATAATGTTTTAGAGCTGTCCCTGTAGTTTTAACTGGTAAGAAAAGTATGCAGTAGAATGGTAATTTTTGTTTTACAGTAGGTTTATATTTTCAACATTAGCTGGACTTTAGTTTCTCTAATTTTTTTTAAAAAGTCATTTACTTATAATTTCAGGTGTTTGAATCAACAGCTGAGTAGACTAGGAGGGAAAATCCAAGACTTGTAGAAACAGATGGCCGGTCTGCCCACATGTGTCGCAAAGCTAGAAAAATTAATTGTAGTAGTGGCCAGTACATTTGAAAGGCCAAATACATTTGTTCTAAATAAATGAAATGAACTTGAATGTTTCTTGGGGCTATACTGCCAAACCACTCAAGTGAGCAGTTACTCACACAAGTAGTCAAGGTGAGCAAGAGTTTCCTATTCTGGCCCTTAGTGTTTAGGCACGAAATTAAGAACAGATGGGACCCATTACAAAAGAATTTCTGAAGTACATGCTGTAAAAGTGGTAGTATTT
Source organism: Dermatemys mawii (assembly GCA_007922305.1). Lineage (NCBI taxonomy): Eukaryota > Metazoa > Chordata > Testudines > Dermatemydidae > Dermatemys > Dermatemys mawii. The sequence goes on from ML677364.1 coordinate 16,195,849, forward strand.
GTGGGGGGAATCGAGGAGGGGGATTAAAGAAAGAATAGCTCTTACATGGTTAGTTGGATGATATGTGGAGTAAGGCTAAATGGACATTCTTTAATTCAATCTAACATCAAGTTAATGCTTAGGCAGCTGAATGAGCCATTTTCAAAACATGTTTCAGCTGCAAATGTTAAGGCCTCTATAATTGTTACTTTTAAGAGTGCATTAAAAAGGCTGTGAAACTGCTCGTTGTAATGATTTCTACAACAGGATCCCTGCAAATACACAGCTGGAGGCTGTCAAATACACACCTCCCTAATAGACAGCACTGTGTGTACAATTAACACGTTAATTTATGGAGTAAAGTAATCAGGGGAGACTAGGGCTTCAAAGTCAAGCACTTGCCATTAAACAAGAGGTAAAGTTCTGTTCTAGGAGACCAAAACATTAAGGAGTATATGGGCCTCCTAGTAATGGCTGTTTTTCTTCTCTGCTCACTGTCTCTATGTGTCAGGCATTTGTTTGTTTCAGTAGGAAGAGAGGAGCCTAGTGAGAAGCTCATTTTGGGTGTGAATATGTCCTCAGTAGAAAGAAGTGGGAGTGAGTAAGTTAATTAAACTTTCTCTAAATTAATAAGCTTATTATATTCCCTATTTTTCTTCTCCCTTCTCTCCACTTTTCTTTCCTCCTTCTGTATTTTTGTGTATCTTTTCCTTTATTTTTTTTATTTCACTCTCTCACTTTTCTGCAGCATAAGCTATAACAACAAGTTGTTACTTTTCTTTCTTCCTCACCCACCGACCCTTTTCTTTGTCTTATGCTTCATATCCTTTCAGTTTCTCCCTTTCTTCCTTCTCAGTGGAGTACCAGAGTCGACAGGACGGCGATTGGTGGTCGATTTAGTTAGTCTACACTAGAGCCGCTAAACTGACCTTCAGTGTATTGATTGCCACGCATCGATCTCCCAGTAAATGGAGACAAGCCCTGAGGTAAAATCAGATACTTGCTGTGGGATAGAACATTCCACTTCTGTCCTACCTTCCTAGCAACAACAGACACAGGAAAGGAACAACCTCCCCAACTACTATGATTTTTTAAATAATTAGCTAGAACCTCCACCAGCAGCTGGAAGCACACAACAGACCTGCTTTCCCTTAGAAGCAGAACAAGGCCTCATAGGCCACATATGGGCGCCTTAGCTATGCTGGTATAACTCTATAATATAGACACAGCCTACACCGATAGAAGGGGGTTTTCTGTCACTGTAGAAACACCACTTCTCCAAGTGATGGTAGCTAGCTTGAGGGAAGCATTCTTCTATTGACCTAGCTGCATCTACACTGGGGGTTAAGGTAGCATAGCTGCAGAACTCAGAGGGGTGGATTTTTCACTCCCTTCAGAGCAGTAGCTATGTTGACCTACATTTTAAGTATAGATCAGCTCTGAGTAGCTGCTTTTCCTGCATCTGAGCATTTTGAACCCCTGCACCAAGAAACATGTCCCTGGTCTCTCCCCACTCATCTCTTGGCAGGAAGCCAAACAGAGTCCTTCTACACAGTGGGGAACCAACACCCCCTTATGACATAAGCTACGCAACTTCTGTCTGCACCACAGCTATGAGCAGCCTAATGACTACATATAAAATACCCACCTATTTTAAAAGATCCCACCTGCAACCCCACTTTTCACCACCCTGGGTTGAAGCTTCACCAGCAACAGGACTGTGTTCAGCAGTGTCCAAAAGACTTAGCAATACCAAGGGCATCTAATATACCTCATCTATTCACTGACAATGCACTTTAATACAATTCCGTTAAGTGAGGGGATATGAACAACCTTGCTGCTCTCTAGGTAATTAACGTCATTAATCCACCACTCCTGAGAACCAGGGCAACTGCCCACTTGCATCCTAGTACAAGTCATAATGTGAACAGAGGAAACTGGTCAACACATTCTTAGAAAGATCATTGCATGGGCGTGTGCAAACAGCAACCTCACATGGGCCCATAACAAGCAACAGGGCTTCATCCCTAGGCTGATCAACATGAGACATGTGGTCATTAAGCCCTTCACTACCCACAGTTCATCTTATCCGACCAAGATATTCTGTTCCTCATGGTTCCTAGGAGGACCAAGCCCTCTGAACTCAAATGCAGGAAAACCTCATTAGAAATAAAATCTTTTGAGAGTATCCATTTAAATGGTGAGTTCAGAGACAAAACTAACCTGGCATGTTGTTAATATAAAAAATTCTTTGAAGAGGAGCTGATAGAGACATCCTTTCACATGGTGATACAACACACAATACTCCAAGTCTTGGGAAACTTCTGATGCAATGGTCCAAAATTTCCTCTCTGAAATTCCCCACCTTAGCTTTCTCAGAGATAACTTTTTAACACACACAGACAGTCATGTCTTGACTGGTCCCTTGGGCTACTGGTAGACATAAATAATGAAGGACCTGTTTCCCTATTTTGGTTAGACCACTTCTGTCTTCAGAGACACACATCTCCATGGTGTAATCGAAAGACTCTTAAGCCCTGCCAAAGGAAAGCTGTATCCAGCCAAGAGGCCATGGTGTAAAATTAATGAAAGTCTATATGTACTTCCTAACTGCTGCTATCTATACTATAACACCAAAGCATTCCTTTCCATCCCCCAACTCACCAATGACTGTTGGACATAAACTTGTGAAAAAACCTTTTCTGATAAATTGATTGGACAGAAAGAATTCTTGCAAACATATGATTCCACTGCAAAATAGGCAGAAAGGTCTAGATCTATAATGGTATTCATTTCAGTGCTGCCCTTCGCCTATGTCTGGCTTCAGTCCTTGGTACCTGTTCTTGACCATCACTCCAACCACCTGACTGTACTGCCTGTAACCTAGATCCTGATAGTAAGGCTCGAGGGAGCTGTGGGTCAGTGTCCTCAAGAGGAACAGGAACTGGGAAGAGCTACAAGAAGTAAAACCCCAAGCCTGTGAGCAGAAGTGACTTAAACTGGGTTTGATCTTGTTTAGGAGTTTTGAGTTCTGCTGGGAGATGCTGGGGAGAAACCTGGAAACACACTACTCTGAAAGAGGAGTAAGATTAAAGAAGAGCCCAGGAGGGCAGAATATTCATAACTAGTAATGTGTTGGACACTTTGTTTGGGACACCTATGTCCCAGAAGGATGGTCAGGCTGGAAGGCCAAATTACCAAAGCAGAGCACAGGATCTTTGAGAATGCAGTGGCAGAGTCACTATAATGCCAGGCCTCCCCATGAGGGGATGCTCTGAGATGGGACACTAGGTGGGGAGGGCTCTGAGTTACCACAGAGAATTCTCTCCCAGGTGTCTGGCAGCTGCGTCTTGACCACAAGCTCAGGGTCTAACTGATGGCCATATTTGTGGTCGAGAAGGAATTTTCACCTTGATCAGATTGACAGAGACCCTGGGTGGATTCCCCCCCCCCCCGCCCCCATCTTCTGCAGCATGGGATGCGGATCATTTGCCAGTTTAAACTAGTGGAAATGGTGGATTCTCTGTAACTTGAGGTCCTTAAATCATGATCTGAGGACTTCAGTAACTCAGTCACAGGTTAGGGATCTATTATAGGAGTGGGTGAGTGCATTGTGATCTGCATTGTGCAGGTCAGAGTAAATGATCATGATGGTGGTTTTAGAGTCTATGAGTTTCTTAGGGGCTTGAACACACTAAATTGTCAAATAGTCCTTGTCAGTTTATCCTACTGAAAACAATTCTAAGATGACATTCCCTACAAATACTGTGTAATTCATCCTACCCAAATTCTTCTTGCCTTTTGCAGGTAGAACACATCCTTGCAATGAGCCAAAAGCTAGCTAGGGAAACTCCCACAACTAAGATAGTTACAAGCTAATTATGCAAATGTTTCACCAACCAAAGTGGTATCTCAAGTGTACTCAACCCCCCTTCCCCAGAACTTTAGAACTTAAAGATGACATACCCACACCAAGGAGTACTGAAGTCTAACAATTCCCCCTTATTATCCTGCATGGGCTACCTGTACTGTGGGTAGCAGTGAGAGGGGAGATCTCTCCTTTATTACTATTCCTGTGCAAGTGAGCAGGGAGAGACTGCCACAAGATAAAGGGCTAGTGCAACTTACTTTGCCCATAATGCAAGGGAGAAGCAGATCCTCAGTATCAACATTTGGTCCATTCTCCGCTCCTGAGACAGCACATGTATGAGCTACCCCTTGCTAAGGGCAGACTTCAAGATGCCAATCCCGCCCTAAATGTATTTCAATTACAAAGTGATTGCATGCAGACTTTATGTTTAAAGGGGGGGAAAGAGAGGGAAGTAGAGTTGGACAACCAGCCTTAAGCAGTTTATATTAAACAATATAGATGTTCAAGTATGTGCTATTGCATTAACAGCATAATATCATCTGTTGCTAGTGTGGGTGCTGTGGACAGTTGCTCTCTCAAATGGGTTATTCCATAAAAATAATATTCAATGATATTCCATAAGTCCTTCCATGAGTTCATTTGTTTGGAAACGAATGGAGGTTTTTACACTGAAACTGAAATCCCAAAAGTCTGCACCACATTTTAAAATGGTGTGTGGTATGTATTTTAAAATAAAGCTTCTCTGTTTCTACTGGCTTATTGACAACCTTCGTACATACTCACATGACACTCTAAACCTACCGTACATGTGCCACAAAGCGAAAGGTTATCAGAGCTGTCAGTCACTAGTATGTCTTGTTCTCTAGACACATGAATCTTGTTTGGGTTCAGTGTCTATCTCCCAAGCTGAGAAAATTCAGGAAGGTTAGATGTTGGAACACAATGGAATATTTCCTTGCATTAGCTACCAGGGAAAAAAAAAGAGAGAGACACCCTAAAGGCCTTGTCTTTTTTCATTACATTCATAAAAAGCTGTATAATTACAAAGCTTGTGTAATGGTAATTTTCTATAGAACGTTCATACCATATTAACCCTACAATATATCTGAAGTGACAGAGCTGATACACTGATCAGTCGCCAGCCTGCACATCCTGCTATAGATAACGTGACCCACTGAAGCACAGACCAGTCTACATTCTGGCTAGATTCCTGAGAGAGCGCTGGCCGTGGCAGTATAGAATCAGGGCACCACCAGACTGCATGCATCACAGGACATTTTGCATTTTGAATATAACCCCACAAAAAAAAAAAAAATCACAAGTGACTTTTTAATAAACAATCCCACTCAATTACATTCCATTAATAATCATAAACAAGCCCATACAACTATATCCTTTGGAAAAATAGTGTTTGCCTTTTCTGAGAACATATGTTTGTAAACCATATAACTGGGCCCCGAGTAATTTCGGAGTGAGTAATTTCCGAATGTGCAATTACAAATGACTAAAGTGCAATAGCTCCCTGAAGCATCATCACAATTTCTGCAGCGAGTGCTTAATTGTAGCCAGACTTTGTAACCTTAACATGGCCTGTGTCCTTGCCATAACCCTAGGCCCAAGCTCCACTCTTCAATATATGGGAAAATTTTTCAAGCTGATTGCTCCAATCTGATTAGGGGAAATTATGTAGCTGCCATTTATTCAGTGTCTTGTTACCACGCTCTAACAGCTGCTTTGTAAAAGAGTCCCATTAAGACCATTTTCTGCCTACTCCAATTCCAGTGTGTCTGTTGAAATAATTGTGACTGCACTGATTGTTCCGGGGGTGCCAACAATTAAAAAATAAAATTGTTTTGGATATCAGGTTGGCAAAAAACAACAACTTTAATATCATAATGAATTGGCAAAGAGAATGCGTTTTCCCCTTGTCCGCCCCAGTTTCCCAGTCTGAATTCCTTGGCATGTCACAAGGACTTCCTTCCTCGGTGTATACGGATTGAGACAAGCCCAGGTGTCTCTGAGAATGTTAGAGAGGAGACACTCACTATATATATTTTACATGCAACTACTAAGAATAACATAACCCCATTTTGTGACAAGAATCCAGACCTTTAATTAGCAGGCTGGGAACCTTAAACATTTTTCTGGATTTTTCAGTCTGAGTTGTAAGGATACTGTGGCCAACACTCTGCATGTAACTGAAATGTCAAGCCAGCACTGCTGGGGAATAGTCACCGTTCCCTCAAGGGAATCTGTTCCAAACTAAAAGAAATGACACACATTCCAAAGTGAAGGTACCTAAAGTACCCCAAAAACTTAACAAATCTTCACCGGTGCTTTCAACCAGTCCTGGAAGGCCATCATTTACACTGTGACCAAGACATACATTCCTCCCTTATTTATTCAAAAGTTTTAGGAACCTATGTTTATTTGGTCCAGAATTTTTACTAAACAAGCAGTCCGATGGGCTGAATCTCAATTAGTTTCTGATTAGAATGTTCTAGATGGGGCAAAAATATTGATGCAGGTTAGCCCTAGCTACTGAACCTCAAAAAATTCAGGGTTTGGGTTCAGGAGCTCACCTAAATGTCTAACTTCTTATTCGAGCCCTTTGAGATATATTCACTCCTGCTGTAATTCCAATGAGCATCAATTTGGCCCTTTAAATCTGCAAACTGGGGGTATGCTTCTGCACCTATTGAAGTCAATAGGAGCTTTATGATTGTCTGCATTTGGACTGGGATGAGGCCCTTGGTGTGGTCATCATGCAAGATTCCTAGTCCAACCCCCTTCCATTCACCTTGAGCATAACTTTTCAGGGTTTTTCAGCATTTTCCCTGTCGTTGAGAAACCATAAAGTACAAAGTCAAGTGAAAATGAAAACTTTTTTTTTAAGTCATTCAAGCTTTCCATGTCTCGGAGGTCTGGTTTGAGTAGTGGCAGTGGTTGGAGTTGCTCTTTATTGCATCTTGAATGAGCACGGAGGGACAATTCTGTTCTTTGGACACTTATCCAAATGGCTTGGCTTTAACGGACTTCCATGTTTGTATCTGAGAGCAGATACTCCAGTTTGCCTTTAACAGTGAGAAAACATCTTTATAGTATATGGCTGCTGTGTGAGTCTCACTGCTGCAAAACTTTCAAACAGAACCCAAGACCAGGGAAATCCAGTTTCAGGTTTGTCATAAAAACGATCCTCTACAAAGGCTGAGTGTGGCCAATTTACCTCTTTTTTTTTTTTTATGAAGCCCCTCAACACCTAAGTATCTGAGCACCTCTCAGAATTTAAAAACACCCAATAATATTGATCTTTCTCTCACTCCAACCTGCTGGGAAGAAAGAGAGTGTTACTTTATTTGATTGTTGAATTTTGTGTGTGTTGGTTTGTATGTCAGAAGACTTTACTGTGGGGAAAACTAAGCTGAAGAAAATAATTTTGCATTAAGTTCTGAACACAGTGAGGTTAGTAGATTCTTGTTAATCCAGGTAGCAAATTCCACATTTTAGGTACAACTCTGGTACAAACTCAGGGCCCAAATTTTCATAAATGTGTGCCCAGAATAAAGCGCCAACATTTTTACACTGAGGAGCCTAACTTCAGCCTCCAAAGTCCATATTTAGAACCCTAAAGGAGGAGTTTACAAAAGTCCCATTGAAATGAAGCGAAGCTGATGGATGCGCAGCACTTTTTGACAGGTGTCAGTGAAGACTAAATTCTTCATTACCTCTCTTAGAAAAGACAGGTTGGATACTAGGTGGCATTTGCCAGGTCATTAGCTGGCAGGTTTTTGCATGGCTGGTAGATTCCCTCAATGAAGAGATGTTGACAGGGAATAACATTTTAAATAATGCCTAAGTCCCAGTGAAAGTCACTTTTGAAAAGGGGACGCAGGCTCTTAAGTCACTTATATCTGTTAGTAATCCCATATGTTCCCTACTGTCTTGGACTATCCAGGGATCAGGGGCCCAGATGTTTATCCTGTTTGTCGTCAGTGATTCTGTGACTACTACTTGTGTGAAAGGGTCACATTTGTGGAAGGAGAATGTTTGTGGTTTTGGCCCAATAACCACTTCTCAGTCTTGGCAGCCCCTAACACATCCCAGATATGCATGATCTTCTTAATAAAATAAATAGTTAATTCTCTCAGCAAGACAGGTTGGCTTTGGAATTGAGTCCAGGTCATCTTGGGTTTGTGAGATGATTTGCAACTTTGAGAAGATTTGGGAGCTGTGACTGTGTTACCTTCCTGGCAGATAGAATATAGGCCAAGGGCAGCACTGAAATGGAGGTCTGGGGACAGGCTGTAAGTCAGAACTAGGCTCAGAGTCTGTAGACAAGCCAAATTGAGATCGTGCTTAGAGTCAGTCAGGGGGTGGAGAGCTAGAGCAGAGTCAGGACCAGAAATGGAGCAAGGTCAGGATAAGGCATGGACAAGGCTGAAGCAGGCAGAAACAAGGCTCAAGAAAGGCTGGAGACAGGTGTGAAGGAGGCTGAATGCCTAAGAAGTTTGTAACACTGTGATGTAGCAGAAAAGTTCCTAGCTGAGTGTTGCACTAGCTAACATGAAGCTCTGGCAGTGAGAGTGAAATACCTGTGTCTGGGGGACATCTGACCCAAGCCCTGGCCAGGGATAGGCTGTTGCAGCAAGTCACTGAGGGCTCAGCTGGAGAGGTGCGTCATTGTAGATGAGTGAACTGCCCTGGCCCAGTGGTGGGTTTGCCTCTCACTTATCCCTGTTTCAAGGTCCACCTGCAGAGTTAGCTTTACTCCTGCAGCTTCTCTGTGGTTCCTTTTTCCACAACAAGGAAACTCTAGACCCCTTCTCTCCTGCATCTCTTCCCTCACTGCTTCTTTGGGAAGAAGACAGGGCTCCTCCCTACTGGGTCTGTTACTGAACTGTGCCTATCACACTCTCCAGGTGCAACCAAATGGGCTAGCTGATCTCTCTTGCTTCTATTAACCCTTTGTTTGTGCATGTGAGGTCCATACAATCCATCCTAGAGTCCATTATTTGCTGCTTTTCTGAAGTCCATGACATGCAGGCAATTGGCATTAGAGTTATTTTGTGCTTTAACCGTTATTTTACCTTTCTTTCTGTAAAAATAGAAAAACAGAGATAGAAACATTGTTGTGAGCTCACTATGTGTTGTGGAGAACCCTGTGATCCTCTCTTTGCAGTCCTCTGATTACAAGAAAAATCTATCCAACCTCTCTATTGCAAGAGTCATTTAAAAGCATTTAGCTGGGGTAACTTGCCCATTGACTTTAATAGAAAAAATGTCACAATGTCAAAGTCCCTTTATGGATCCAGTGCATAGTGCTAAAGATGGCTGCCATGACCTGAGAGTTGTCTATACTAGGGCTCACCACTATGCTGCTAACACTAGTGCAATTGAAAAAATGCCTTTTGTCAAATTTTAACCAAGGTTTCTGAAATGATATTAAATACAGTTTGATCTGGTCTACAACTGGGCATAGCTGGAGGATTCTCTGCACTTCGGAGTTTTCAATACTTCAGACATAGATTAGGGGTTTATTACACAAGTGGGTGGGTGGGTGAGATTCTGTGACTTACATTGAGCAGGAGGTCAAACTAGATGATCATAATGGTCCCTTCTGACCTTATAGTCTATGAGTCTAGGAGTAACACTGCCGCCATGTCTGTATGAGAAAATGGAACTATTAGTAATTGAACCATTGCGATAAAACTTTGTTTAATTACAAATAGTTCAGCATGTCCACACTATCCATGCCAATGTGTGTTTTCTACTGCTGCAGTTTCACTTTCACATCTGGATTAGTGCTGTTCTGAACTATTTCTTTGAATCTGGGAGATTTTGAAAGGCTACCAGTGAATCGTGGGGCAGTAATGGGGTGACTATTTGGTCTGACTGTACACCAGCAGCTTTAATCATGTGCACTAAAACGGTGCATACCAAAATGGTATTTAGATGAGCAGATCTACTCCAAACAGTATTTGGCAAACAAGTGCACCATTTGGAGTACTTTTGGCCCTGTCTCTAAAACGGTAAAAATTGGTAAAAAATGTACTGGTTCTAACTTCAATTCAGTTGAACTGGTATTAAAACTGGTAGGAGTCGTAATATAGACAATGCTTGCACAACCAGATCCCCCTTTAACCACATTTTTCATTAAATCCACTGAAAAAACCCAAAACAAATCAAAATGGTGATGAAAACAGCAACAGTCACAGGTGACTCGCCTACCCTCTGGCTCTAACCACTAGGAATATTTTTTGCAAATTTCCCCAGTGTCAGACAAAGTCTTTGAGTCTAGACACAAGATGTTTTAAAAAGGTACTAGTAGCGTCTCTAGTTTAGACAAGACTTAGGAAGTTGATTGCTCTGCTTAGGAATAGCTCACTTGTTCTCAATAAGACCTTCTCAAGTGATACTGAAACCTGTTTTGTCCAGTTGTTTTCAGTACTGGTTCAGAGAAATCTGTGGCTGCAAAAAGATTCAGCCATGTTTCAGTTTCCTAGTGTAGGCCAACTTTTGGTGAAATCAATTGAGCTTTGCCCCAAACCGCGGGACTGTGCCTGAATTATTAAATTGCTGTATTATTAACACTCCATTATGCCTAGCTACAGTAGACATGGCATTTCAAGACTCGATATGTTAAAAAATGTACTCATCTCCCATTTTATCTGCAGACCATCCTTTAATTGACTAAGCTGACACACTGTAACAATATTCCTGGAAGTGCTACCTTCAGAATATTTTAATGGCAGAAAATCTGCATGCCTGATGGTTGGATATCTTGGAAGCAAAATACCTCCCACAACCTGCAGAAGTACTTAAATCTCTTGAAGAAAAAATCTGTAGCTACATTTCTTGAATTTCTGCTTCAACAAAGGCATAAAACTATTTTACTTTTCAGATGAAATGTGTAATGTGATGGCCAGTACATAGAACATTCATTCCTATTGCTCCAGTTTCTAAGAAACAGAAGTTGGAATTGCTCTTTTCCAGCAATGGGACAAGATTTTAAGACTAGAGATTTTTCCACTATGTTGTCCAGAGTTTTTAATATGTTAGTGTATCCTGTCAGTTTATATAATGTACTGAACTATATTTCCCCTGATGTCCTTTTCAAACGTCAAATTAGTTCTGTGCTGTAGAACTAGCAGTTGGGAAGGAAGGATTAAGAATCAAATTCCCTCCATGAAAGTAAAACAGTTACCCATACTGTGTGGTGCAGGCCAACTGCCTCTAGTACTTGCAAAGTGTGGCTATCTTTCAATATTTGCACTCCCTAAAATATCAGAGTAGATTCCACCTACAAAATGAAACTTTTCAAAAAACTATATATTTTTTGCTACTATAAGAAAGAAGTGTTTCTATTTTAAAGCTACTTAACAAATGTTTTTCTCTCTTTTGTATCAGAATAATAATTTAAGATTAATTATAAGATATTATAGGCAGGGCTAGTAGCATCACCGATTATTAAGATTGCCTGATATATACTAAACTATACAACAACATTAGCCTACAGATGCCAGAGCTTTGGAAGTTTTCTCTGAAACCAGAAGCTTTTCTGCCTGAGTTTGTTGGAGTCTTTTGCGTTAAGTAACTGTGGCTCAAGTTCAGCTAAAGACAAAAAGGGCCAAATCCTCAATTGGCATAAACTGGTAGAGCTGCATTGGTGTCAATGCAGCCACACAAATTGACATCAGCTATGGATCTGGCCCAAACGGGTGAAGTGTAGCCGTGTGCTGTACATCATGCATGCTTTGACTGTACTCACAGCTTTGGTTAAGTCAAAACTCATCTGCCAGTTGAATACATACTCTCCCCACCCCTTTAAATTGCCAGTTTCTCTCCTCAGATCAGAGCAGCATTGACTTCAAAGGATTCACACAAGAGGTATGGGTGACAGGCTCAAGCTGAAGGTGCTGCCTTCAGCAAAAACACGGAAGGTCTTAGGTTCTAAGTGTAATATGTGAATGATAATTCAATATTTACAATGTAAGAGTTTGGTTTTTTTAATAACATAGGCATATGTTTTGCTGTGAGTGCTGGAACTGGAATATTCCAGGGCTGACTTGGGGTTATGTTTAAATCAGTACAACCTTTTAAATGTAAGCATTTTCATGATGCTTTATTATTGGAAGGAGCGAGGGCCAAATCCTGCTCATCCCACTCAGGCATGTAATCCCACTGAAGTAAATGGGACTGCCTACATGAGTGTGATGAACTGGGCATGCCCCCTGGTGTGAAACCCAAGCAGTTAGTGAGCTTCCAAACCACTGCAGATTGTTTTCTATTTGGAATATGGCCTTGTCATTCCTGTGTGGGAAAATAATTACAGTCATGTTGAACTTAATTTAGTGTTCAAGAAAGAAGTTGGATTGAAAGATCTGGAAACTAAAGAACTAACCTGGCTCCTGGAGCAAAATCATACCCTTTCCCACATTGCCACAAGTGCAACTCAGTGACTGCAGACAATAGATTCATTTCTTTGCTCTTACAGTTGCTGACTTTTCTACTGAAATGGCCAGTAATGATGGCAACCGTAGGACAGATTTGCTGTGGACACTTGTTCACTAGGATCTGGACCTATATCATCCACTTATTTCAAATGGGGCACCAAACATCCACCTTGTAATGAATAAAGACTTTGGTGGAGAGGAAGAATGACCCAAAGATTAGGGCACTAGCTTGAGACTCAGAACATTGGATATTGAACATTAACTTCCATTGAAATGAGTGACAGAAGACTAAATACCTTTGAGAATCCGGGCCTTTTATGTATTTATCCACATCACACCCATGTGTAGTAGGAAAGTGCTGTTAACCTCATGATATGGCTGGAGCAATGAGAGATTAAGTCTGCCAGGTACTCAGATACTGCAGTAATGGAAGCCATATCAATATCTACAATCAGTACTTTGCAGAATCTACCTACCTAAACATGTGCCTGACTTTAAGCACATGAATAGTAAAACTAGGCCAAGTTATGTGAGACATTTGTATGCTGTTAGAAGAAAATAATGAAAACAATCTTACTCCCTCCCTTTTCTTCCAAAGCCTCCTTAAGACAAGGAGAGTCACAGATCACAAAGGTAAATTTCAAATTGAGGTCTATGTGATGTGGCAAGCTACACCTCAACTTTGATCATCAGCTTGTTCAACTTTCTCTGTTATTTTTGATTTCACAGTGAGTGAAATGAAACTAATTTGAGAAAAAAAGGAGTTAGATGTAAGCTTTTTCACCAAGTGTCGTGTGCAATTAAATGGCCCTGATCCTGCAATCATCTTCCTGTGGACAGATGGATACCCATTAATTTCATCTGAGTTTTGCTTGGGAGAAGAGGCCCACCCACACAGAACTCATTGCAAAATTGAGACCTACAGGAATTCTCAGCAGTGGAGAATTAATTACAAGATTTAGGCAAATAATTCATAATAAACATCTTATTTTGCTGAACACAGCTTACTTTCACACTTCCTGCTTGTGTGTGAACTGATTTTGTCAGAAGTATTCATTATTAAAAAATATTCATTATTCTACAAATTCTTGGTCTGTAGCTCATGACTCTATACTTGATATCAGATATATTTTGATTGTATGTGTTGGTCACATGGCATGACTCTGTACATTAGCTGAATGAGTGATTCATAGAATCCATTGTCTGGTGCAAATACTTGCAGTTACAAGTTAGTCTCTTCCTCCAATTATTCTTCAATATTTTCTGTTTCCTGCACGTAAATTTATTTGCTAAAATATCTTCATAAAGCAACTAAAAAACAGATATAAACTTAACTGAATTCCCTCCAGCTAAACCATATACATAGTTTTGACTACGGGCTATAATATGCCTAAAACCTGGGCCTTGGTAGACTGATACACAGCGAATCTAAGAGTTATGGGGAAATCCAGCTTTAAAAAAAATATGATAGTTGCACAGTCAGTATAAATTGGAAAGCATAACATAGTCAATATTATCTAGCTCTGATTCTGAATTCCACTCACTGAAGAGGAGGAGGAGAAGAAAGGTATTCATTTGTCAAATGCATTCTTGTGGGCTCATCCAGATTTACTTCCAGCACTTGCAAAATGAATTATAATCCCACATCACCACTGCATAACCTGATATATAACCATAAAGTTCTGGCACTGGTTTCTTACAATATTAGGAAGGGAATCATATTCAAATGCAGACATTCCATGATGTTCTTTTAACTCTCTGAATCCCCAGTATCCGACTAAGAGTCCAAAAGTGCAGACCTACAGCTCCAATCCAGCGAAGTTTTTAACAACATACTAAATTTTAAACATGTAAATACTCTTGGACTAACTCAGAAGTTTAAGTGCCTTCCTGAAATCAGGGCTTGAGGGCAGTAAGACATTCATAAAAAAAATGACATGGTGCTGGAAAAGTTTACTGGAATAAAGATGTCACCAAAAATGACCTCTCTTCATTAAATGAAATTAATATTTTTAAAGGACAACCACACTTACTTGTACTTTGGTGTAGGGCTGTTTTCTGACATTACTTGCACAATGAGGACCAAACAATTCTTCTTTGTGGCTTATTAGCACTTCACAAGTCATGCCATATTTATTGTAGAGGATTGTATGCTTCAGGAAAGTGGCAGAAAATAAGACAAGAGAGTTTGGAAATGATTAACTAAAGCATTGCTTGTTTCATTCTCCATACAAAAAATTTCAACAAATGCAAACGGTATCTATTACATAAGTTAAAGCCTGTACACAAAATAATGCTAGCGGGATTCCTTGCCATCTCTTGAAAAGCTAGCAGACCCTGTAGACTCAAAGCAATAACCAGTCATAATTATATCCTTCACAGGCAACGAGCCAACTACACTCCTGCAGAAAACCGTATAACAGTAAGTAAACATATGTATCTATCTCAAATGCACTGGTGTCTCTAAAGGAAACTTTTCTAGAGAGAAAGAGAGAAGGGGCTCTTCAGGATGCTACTAAGCAAAAAGAACCTGAACACAATAGAGGAGAATGGGATACCTCAGTCATGAAAAGTGATATTGTACACAACACAGGCAGTGGTGCCTATAATTAAAATTGCTTGACACTTTCCATTATAAGTGGAGATATACATTTCCCTGTTTTTGTTTGCTATCTTAGCCAGATTTAATCGTATGGGCTGAAAATTTCCATGCTGGGTTCCTGTCTCAGCTGAATTTTTTTGGAATGTCTTTTTTAGGATATTACTTTTTCCACAGTTCTCCTACCTCATTCATTGCTCTGGCTGGATGATACTCCGGAAATTAATCAAATCCCAGTCCATTAGATACTTTTGACATTCATGTCTCTGTATTTCAGTTCCCCATCATAAAATGAGAACAATACCACCACCTCACCACACAGGGGTGTTCTGAAGATAAATTCATTAATGTTTGTGGAGCACTGAGACGCTATAGGGATGAGACCACAGAAAAGCCCATGAGGAAATTAATAATTCAGTATTCAGAGCAGGGTTTGAATACTGTGCAGTAAATAAGGCCTGGGATCACACTTGGAATAACGAGGATAAAAACAAAAGACTGAAGATCATTCAGTGAGCACTGTATACTGAATGAGTCAGGAGCCCTGTGGAAAAAATAGTATGTGATTATGGAATTAAAGACTGTATCATAATGTTTACATACAAGAAGACTGAATTAAGGTTTCACAGGCAACCTTAATTCTGGCATTTTTCTTAACTTTTTGAGTGCTCGACTTCGCAACCTTAACATTGTTTTAATCTTGGATTTTGGATATAATGAATACATCGAACGTCCTCATTCCGCAGCTTGCTTCATAAGGTCTGGTCTTAGCCTGGAGGCAGGAGGGAGACACACACAGATCCATTTCCAGCTGCTCAATTCTGGGGCCAGCCAGAAGCCACTTCTGACCCTGGAATACTTTAGGACAGCCTTAGGATGCTCTAAACTATGCTCCTCTGGCTGCGTCCCTTCAGGGCTGGTACCCCTTGACCTTTTCCTAATATGCCTTTTGTGTTGGGGGGTGGGATGGGATTGGCATGCAACTGACATAGACATCTCAATTGCACCCAGAGATTCCCTACACAGCAAAGAAAGCTTAGCTCTTCGCCCCTATGTTTACCACTAAAGTGGTATATAGAAGCAAGAGTGATGCTCAGGATTAGCACCATAGCTATTATAATCTTAGGGGGTTTGGTCAGAATTAACAAAATAACTCCATTTACATGAGTATGTTTTGAATTATTGCTTCTATTATCTTTTAACCTGGATTACAGTTAAGGATGTTGCAATATAGGTCTAATGATTAGTAAGAGCAGAGGGGAGCAGAGGTTTGAGTTTAGGACTGGGGTTCCCCTGTGATCTTCAACACATCATTTAACCACTTTGCCTCAACTGACCTATCATTAAATGGAAGATAGAAATACTAATCTGACCCAACCCCATCCATGCACACAAACCAGCTGATTATGAGGATTAATTTAATAATGCTTGTCATACGCCTGGAACAAGAAAATTGCTGAGTATTATTAACACGTGCCTATCAACAGATCTGCCATCGTTTGCCTTAGTTTTCAATTTGATGGCATGGCTCGGGTCTCGGGTTTTGAGTAGAGTCATCAGCAGCACGTGACTTAAGCTTCTTTTAAAATGTAAATTGCTTTCATTGCTACCTTTCATAATGTGTCTTCCCTTTCTTCATTAAAAAGTAAAAGATTAAATGCAATTTATTCTTTCTATGTTATGTAGTTTATGTGAGGCTTTGGGTCTGTTTTTGATATGCCTCTTCCACCTGGGAATGAACTCTCAGTTAAACTATAAACAAAGCTCTAAATCTGAACATATGAAGTAGCCACAGGGATTTTAAACAGACTTCTTGACCTAAGATTGTGAAATTATATGTATTGTTATATACCTCTCTGTGGGACTGTTTGATCACTTTATTATTTATAGATTAAAGAACATTGTTGCTAATTAATACTGTTCTAATTGTTGGTGGTGTATATGTGCTTCCTTTGATGTTTTTTTGATCCTGTATTTGGGGGATTTAACTTACTTCTTTTTTTGGATGGTTTGGGATTTTGGAACCTGTATTTTCAGCATTTGCTTCATTTTCTTAACCTCCTATCTTTTTTTAACCTCATCACTTCTCACCATTCCTGCATCTCACTTTATCAAGACTTATGAAATGGGGCAATCCCAATTAGTTATTCTAACAGATTCACTTTTTTCTCCACTTTTGAAACCACTAAATAGTACAGAGATCTGCATTAACATATTACATTACACTTACACCGTAGTTTGATATGATTCATAGATTCCAACATCAGAAGGGACCATTGCAATCATCTAGTCTGACCTCTTCTATAACACATGCCATAGAAAATAATTCCTAGAGCAGATCTTTAGAAAAACATCCAATCTAGATTTAAAGGTTTGCTGTGATGGAGACTCCACCACTGCCTTTGGTAAGTGCCAATGGTCAGTTAACCTCACTGTTCAAATTATATGCCTTATTTCCAGTCTGAATTTGCCTAGCTCCTGAGTGGAAGGAAGAATGGAATGGACTGTTATCATCATCATAACTATATCATCTGTTTTTCCCCCCAAATATAGATAATTTTACTCCCAGCTAATACAATTTAGTTACTCTGGGACTATCATTATGAGACGGTCTGGTGGTTAGAGCCCTGTATTACCACACCCCAAGCCTTGAGTTTGATTCTACGTATGGAGCATCTCCTGGAATTATGGTCTCCTGGAATTAATGAGGCAACAGTGAGGGTCTATTTAGCCATAGGGCTGGGAAATTTCCCTTTAAATGCCTGGTATCCATGATTCACAAGGTCAGACTATATGATCATTACGGTCCCTTCTGGCCTTAAAAATCAAATCAGAATCCTGAATCTGAACTTTTCAGCTTTGATTGATCTCTAGATCATTATAGTTATTATATAGGACTTTGCTAAATCTGCATCTTAGTATTATATTTCACTAATTCAATATTATCTTGTAAAAAAAAGTGCACACACACTGTTGACAGGTTCTCTTTTTGTCAGCTAGTTGACATCTGTCAGAATAAAAAAGCATTTGTGTTAATATGAATACAATTCTGCACCCCCCGTTCAACAATTAAAGATTGTATGCATCACAAATGCTATTTTTATTTACATGTAGAGCATGATGCCACATTTTAAAAACTCAAACAAATTTATTTTGTACAATACCTTTTATACAAAAAGTATGACAAAGCATTAGACAGAAGACTGCAGCTAAGTTATAACTAGTTCCATTGAGAGATTCAGCTTTGAAGAAATCCCAAAATTCAACTGAGAGTATCAAACATTGCCTGGACACTATATGAGTCCTTTTGTTTTCATGGTATCAACCCATAATTATTATTCAGCAGAGACTTCCTTGAAACTCGACTCAGATTCACCAAAACATTCAAAGCAAATCTGGGCCAGTGTTAAAGTTATTAATGAATCTCTAAACCAGGCTAGTGTCACATGGTTTTGAGTTTTGTTATAAAAGGTTTGCAGAAACCTACTTATGATATATTATACAGGTGGAATCTGATGGAAGGGGGCGAAAAATGGGAAGAAAGACCAAGGGCAGTTAAGTTAATGGCAAAACTCGCATCTTCAATGGGATCAGGTTTTCAGCCCAAATTTCTGGATTCTGCCTTACCTGATGTTCCAGGAGGTATTGCTGCATTTAGAGTCCAGTATACCTGTCTGTGTATACCAGTGTTTTTCAACCCAAAAGTGCGTTGCAAGAATGTATGAAAGTGTTGCAAACAATCTTTAAAAATAGATAATATTTTGCATACATTATTTTAAATAGACACCGCTTGTGCTTCACTGTATAACAACACTGTGCATACATAGAGTTACCATATTTCAAGTTCCCAGATAGAGGACACAGCTGGTATGAGAGAGAGTAGGATGGGGGGAGGAGGTACAGCAACCGCTGTTCTTTGCCTGTCCAGCTCTGAAGGCAGAGCTGCCGCCAGCAGAACCACAGAAGTAAGGGTGGCAATACTATTCCATGCCACCTTACTTCTGTGTTGCCACAGACAAGATTCTACAATTACTTTCCAGACAAGCAACTCAAGGGCAAAGAATGGATATGAGATCCATTTGGAAGTGTGTTGGAAAACATGAGTCTACCTGTGGGGGAAGACTCCTGTTTAGTTATCTTGTGATTGCAGTCTACAAAGAAAATATACTGAAATGAGCCTTCTCCAGTTTGTGTGCAGTGCTGCTGCTGAAGAATATCCTGCTTTTGCTTGCCATGCTATTAGAATCATGTTGCCTTGCAATACAACATACTTGTGCAAAACTGGATTCTCTGCCTTGGCTCAACTGAAGAATAAAAGCAGGAACAGACTTGATGTTGAACACAACCTTCGGATTGCACTGACTACAATTACACCAAACTTCGATAAACTTGTCAAAGAAAAGCAAGCTCAAGTTTCTCATTAAGTGGAAACAAGGATTTATTATACTGTTGTTAATGTGTTCCTGTTGATGTTGATTTCTGCCTTTAACTTTCTGACTTGAGCTGCTTTAACATCACAGTTAAGAACACCAGAGGTACGAACTGACCAGTCAACCACACTCCTCATTTGGATCCAGAAGTATGTGATCAGGCAGTAGCAGACACACACACACAAAAAGCAAATACGGTACAGTACTGTGTTAAACGTAAACTACTAAAAAATAAAGAGAAAGCAGCATATTTCCTCTGCACAGTAATGTTTCAAAACTGTAATAAGTCAATGTTCATGTAGTGGGGTGACTACCCTCTCCTGCTCAGAGGGGCTTAAAACAGCCCTGAGAGAAGCCTGAACCAGGGGAAGAGATTAAAGACAGCTGCGGGTAGCTGACTGGGTAGCTGACCACAGCTGTGGCCAATGTAAGTAGGGCCCAGCTGGCCCTTATAAGAGGGCAGAGGGCTAGAAGCAAGTAGTCTCTCTCTAGACTTTGGAGAGGGAGGACCTGGCTGCTGGGGCTAAGCAGGGTACTGGGAATAGGGCAGGGTTGGGGGAAGGATAGCGGAGCTCTGGAAACCCCCCAGACTGCGGGGCCTAGTCTATGGCCAACTAGGTACTAGGGGTGCAGAGGGCAGCCCCAAGGATAGGCGGAGGCAGTAGGTCCAACCACCCTTGCCAGTGATGACTGGTGATGATACTGCAGTCTGCCCCAGTGAACGGGGGTAGGTGGTGACTGGCAGTTGCCTAGACTGAGGCAAGGTGGGGATAGGGGGTGGGGGTTCCCCTGAGGAGGGGAGACCCAGAGATCTGTGGGGGTACTGCAGGGGTGCAGCACCCCTGAGAAGAGGGCACTGGGGTCCGGGAGGGACACGGGGCTGACTGCAAGTGGGACTACAAACTGGCAGAGGGCGTTCTGGACGCTGAATCAAGCTAATTCCCGAACAGACCAGCGGGAGGCGCCACAGGGGTGAGGCGCTACATGCTTACAGTTCAGCTATAAACTTCTGAAAGAAAAACCATAATGTTTTGTTCAGAGTTATGAACATTTCAGAATAACAGACAACCTCCATTCCTGAGGTGTGTGTAACTCTCTGAGGTTCTGCTGTATTAATTATTATTATATGTAGTAAGTAATAAGAACTCTGAGGACAAAATACTTCTGTATTTCTACTTAAGCTATTTACCGGGTTGGGACTGGCCATCAATATTTACAAATGGGTTCTGGTCCAAAAAGGTTGAGAACCACTGGTCTATACCACCTTCATTATTCATCTCTGTTAAAGTTCTGCACTTGTACCTTCTTTGCCTAGCTTTATTTGCATGCTGTGCTCATCTCCTCATACCAAAATCACCAGCCTCATAGTATGCATCTCCATTTTACTTAGTCATAGAAGTGATTAGATGCACTGTCAAGGTCTGTGGTCAGAGAATGATAAATAGAACGGTTCAGTTTCAATAAGTAGCATTAATTAATATTTCACACTTCAAGAATGGTATCTGATTGCTCCTCCCATCGCTCCAGGAAGAAAACTCAGATTAAATATCACAAAATCTTAAATACAGAATATGATGTTGTTCCAGCCTGGTACATTGGCAGTTGGTTGTGTTCCAAATATAATTTACCCTTCTAGAATTATGCCCCTCATTCAAAATGTATCATTGTACCCTTGTTGCATCCGGTCTCACCAACTATAATACCAGTACAGATCAGTCCTCCAAGTTACAGCAGGGGTTTGGGCCCCCTTTCTTGGGAAAGTATGAAGCTGGACTAACAACAGATGAGATTTTTTTTAACATGTTCTGCATCGGTCAATTGGAAAAATCCCATTGACTTGTCAGAGAGCAAAGTTAAGCCAGTGCTGAAAAGCTTTTTGAAAATCTCACCCAGTATGTATATAATTTTCACTAAAACCCAACAGATTTTAATAATAAAATGGAGGTCAGGGGTTCTTTTAAGATTTTGACCTTTCAGGAAGAACACTCTGATTTCAGACACAGCAAAAATTACACACCATTTCCTTGTCACTTTTGCTTTCATAACTCTCCTGCTCATATTTATATTTTTATATAAATTTGCAGAATTCTCAGAATGGCTTAAATTAAAAATTTTCACTCTTCTTAAATAAAGAGGAAATGCAAAGTCTTTTCTAGGCTAAACCTTGTAACTAATAAAACATCAAAGAAAGATGATGAAAGAGATACAAAGATAGTTTATGTAAATGTTACCAAGTGACCATAGACTATATGATGAATTTAGTATAGCAAAGATTTGGAATTGCCAATTGATGTTTTAAAAAAGGGACTCGCTACAACCTTACCTGTACATTTGGTAAGGAGTTTTGACCATGCAACTCCAATTGGAATCCATGGAATTTACACAAATAAACCTCTGCCCAATCCTGCAAATGTAGGGATGCTAGCTACCCCCTTCATAAGCAAGTGGCCATCTCTATAGCATATTTCACCCATCCCTCAACTCAGAAAAATACCTACATGGTGGGGCTCATGCTCTGACAATCTGAAGAAGGAAGGATTTAGAAGGATACCAAGAGCTACCTGTGTTCCTTTCAAATTCTCTATCAGCCCCCAAAATTCATAGGAGAAATCAGTGCAAAGCTGCTTAGTGTGAATTGAACACTTTCAGCTCCACTGCATAATCTTGTTAATCCAACTCCTCTGCAGCTAGGCAGTCTTCAATCATTTCTCAGGACAGGTCTTCACTAAGGGGGGGATTGACCTACGCAACTTCAGCTATTTGAATAGTGTAGCTGAATGCGATGTATCTTAGGTCGACTTACCTGGGTGTCCTCACAGTGGTGAGTCGACTGCTGCCGCTCCCCGTTGACTCTGCTTCCACCTCTCTCGGCAGTGGAGTTCCAGAGTTGATGGGGAGAGCCCTCTGGGATTGATTTATTGTGTCTACACCAGACGTGATAAATCAATCCCTGATAGATCGATCACTATCTGCCGATCTGGCGAGTAGTGTAGACTTGGCCTCTTCCTCACTTATGGCCAGATTCTGCCCTCTTATTCACACACACTCACAAATTATGTTGATGTCAATGGCAGCAGTGCACTGACAAGGAAGAATTTAGCTCTTTGTTATCATTTTTCCCACTCCGTGAGGTTTTCTCCTCTGACAGAAGGATTTTGGTCTAAAATTCTCATTAAATTTAGGATCCTTAAACCATTGTAAAAGTCACCATAACCTCAGATAAATACCTCTTCTAAAAGTTTCAGCTTTCGATGATCTACTGCCTCTGTCTGCTGGACTGCACTATTCTGTTCAACTTTGTATGCTCTGGGGTTTCCTTAACAAGATACAATGTATACTGGAAGCCTCTGACCAAAGAATCCCTAAAACATGCAGGATTTGAAAAGAACAGCACCACTAGGCCACCACTTCTGGTCTTTGTGAAAACAAAAGCTGGGGTCTTGCTGAAGTTTCACAAGAAAGAAATGGAGTCTTGGGCTAGTTTGGAGCTATAGAAAGTAAGGTGAGAACAGAGTTTTGCTAAGAGGAAAAACAGTTGCAAATAATTATCCAAGTTTTCTCTATTTACTGGAATAAAACCTCAAACCCATCCAAGGGTCAGCTATTGCTAGTCAGCATGTGGCTTACAACTATGAAAGAGTATTTTGATTTGAAAGACATATGGGCTTGTAGGTAAATTTTCTTCCAGTGCCTGAACTACATCTGCTATTGCTTTACTCTCTTTCTGGGGGGCTATGGCAAGCCTTTTATTCAACATGTCACTGTATTAAAGAATGACACAGTCCTGCAAAGATATTCTAGTTCACGGGTTCAGATTCTTCTTTGGACCAGCCCCTTTTGAGTCAAGAGAGAGTTGAAAGTCCTCTTTCACTTTAAATGAGGACAGTCTCCTGGATGGCTTTAGCATTACCTTTCAACAGTCCCATTTACCATCGAGTCAGCCATTTAAAATTAAGTTAAGAAGAGAAGGGGAGAGAAAATGTGCACGCATAAATCCCAACTATTCTTGCCAAACCCGCAGATAATGCTTGGCCCTGCAAAGCCAGGTCATGAGGAAAAAAATTAGCATTTTACAGGGTGGGCCTCATTATGTATTTTCAACATCGACAAAGTGCTTCATGAAGAACGTTCAAGCACCATGAGTTTAAAAAAAGAGAGAGAGAAAAAGTGTGGGGATTTGGTCACTCCTGTCTCCCCTTAAGAATTTGGATTACAACTGTTCCTGCTGCTGTACAGCCCTCTCACTCTTAGCACTGCCTGATTCAGGGCCAGCAGTTGAATCCTCACATTGTAGGCTGCAGCTCAGCTGCACAGTGGTATCTTTACATCTGTGCCAGCCAGGGTTATTACTGAGTTTTATAACTCCTGCTATAAATAAAGCCTTGTCATCTAAGCATTCAATTTAAATACCTCTCCGTTTATTTTTGAACAGTGGAAGTTAATAATAAATATCATCTTTGTTTTCTAATTTTTTTACTGAGTTGATTTAAATGCTCTTGACAGCTCCAATCCAATACTCCCGTCCAAGCTGACAAGCATGACATGCATCTCTGCATACAAGCTCTCAATTATGCATAATCCAATGTTTTCTAGGGTTTTAATTGAATCACAAGTCTCAAACTTGTTATTTTTAATTTACAACATTTGATTTCTGACACCGGCCCCTCTATGCCATAAATTATGCAGGCAAGAGCCTTAGTTGTGTGGGTGATTAAAAAAAACCTAATTAGGCATGATTAAAAAAAATAAAACAGGAACCTCTTAAATATGTGCATGTTACCGTGTAAGAGAGGCTTATTTCACTGGAAGTGCCTGGGTGAATTTTTTTCTCCTTTCTCTAAGAGATTATGTTCAGTTCAGTACAATTTGATTGATTTTGACAGAAATGAAAGAAAATGTAGGATTTTTTCTTTCTGAATATATACCAGAAATTGCATTACATGGCCCGTTGATGTGAATTTCTCCCACAGCTCATTGAATGTAATTTTGTTAAGTGGGCAGGAAAATGAATATGAAGAAAACTGAATAGAATCCAACATTTTCCTTGGCACCAGCAGCAAAGCTCAGACACGATATCTAGAGATATAAATATAGTATACATGTGAGATACAATTAGAGTATTAACCTTTTAATGCCTCAGCTAATGATAGCAATAAGGGAAATATGCAGAGTGTTCAACTGAAAAAAGGGCACGTCGGGTAGGAAAGAAATGGTTGAACAGACTGCAGCAATGCAGCAAGAGATTAAAGAACTAGAGTGGTTTTCCCTTAAGTAAATTTAAGAAGTTACAAATACACATGCTGCATGAACTGGAGAATATTTATTGTTATTATTCACTGACAGCCTAAACCAGGCTACTTAAAATACACTAAATCAAAATAAGGATCTCTCCCCCCACACACACTTTTTTAAAAATGTTCCTTCTGCAGCAAACAGGAAAAACTGAGGAAATATCACTGCTCCCCTGCTGCTATTTTTCATAATCAGATATAACAGTTCCTGCGTAGCACAGAAATTAAAGTTTTGTATCTTGCCGACATAAGATGTGATGGTAGTATGCCTAAACTGAAGATGGTGTTTAAGTTCAGAAGCCCTGATCAAGCAAGAATTTAAGCATGTGCTCAACTTTAAGCATGTAAGTAATCTCATTGATTCCAGTCGTACTACTCATCTACTCAGACATAAGCATGGTCTTAATTGATTTGCCGGATTAGAACCAGAGGCTCAGTAGGATGAGGGTAAGGAAGAGGTAACAGATCTGTTGGCCCTAACACCCTTAAGTCCAGAATGATCAACTGACCCTCATCAAAATCCAGTAGGCAATCATACATGACAAAGGCAAGCACTCTCAGCATCAAAGTAAGCTCCAAATTCTGGCTAAAACTTACTTTCAAATGTCGTTGGTGTCCAAATGCAGTACCCCAAAGATAAAAGTGTGGTATTTTGGAAGAAGAGAGCTGAGATCTCTACATCTATGGCAGAGATGATCACTCAAAGACAAGAAGGCATGAGGGAGAGAAGGCTGCCCATTTCCTGGCTTCAAGGATACTTTTTATACAACTAACTGTATCATGTAGCAGGATCACTGTCCTACTCCGCATTATTAAGAGAGGTACTGTAGACAAGAGCATATTGCAATTTTTTTGAAAGTCCAAAATTTTGATATTTTTTCACAACAAATTCAAATATGTTTGGCAATAAAATTTTACCAATTTTCAAACAGCTCTTCTGTAGTTCAAGAAGTGTACAAGTACAGACACAGAGCAGTAATGTCTAAATACCTTTAACAATCTGGGTCTAAGTCCCTAAACTAGTTCATGACCTCCCAGTCATTTCTCATGGACAGTCTCAAAAGATCACTTGTGGATGTTAGGCATGTTAAAAAAATCTGACTCAAAGTCAGTACTAATTAAAGGGGATTTTCTGGCAAAAAAGGGGGGGGGGAAGTAGTACATTTGAGCAAAGTCTTTTTTACCAGGAATCCCTAGGGTCCCCAAGGGAGTGTTGTATCAGTATTGGATAGCAGCATTTGGGCTGTGCATTGTTACAGGATTCTTTATCCATAGTGGTCAGACCAGCTAAAATCTTCTAAGATCTATAATGTGATGGCCCTTGTATGTGCCCAGAGTAGGGTGACCAGATGTCCCGATTTTATAGGGACAGTTCCCATTTTTGGGTCTCTTATATAGGCTCCTATTACCTCCTACCCCCATTCTGATTTTTCACACTTGCTGTCTGGTCACCCTAGCCCAGGGATAAGTTGAGAAGGCAAATGAGAAATAGCCTTCCCGAGCCCCAAGCAGCCTGCGCTAAACATTTACTTTTACTTAATAAGAAACAAGAAGTGCTCTGAAAATGAGTGAAAACATTTGCAACATTGATGGACAAAATCTAACAATATGTCTTTAAATGTCTTTTAAGCTTTAAAGTATTGTCTGTGGTGTATGTGCATACACACACACACACACACACACCAAGACCAAATTCTGTTTCATGCACAATAGTGTAAATCCCAAGTAACTCCATTAAAAATGAAAACAGAATTAATGAAATTAATGGATTAATGAATTAATGAAATTAATGAAAACAGAATTAAACCCCGTCTCCAGTTAGTATTAGATTAGAACTGGTACCCTAGGTGCTGTTTCACGAAAAATACTACTCTCAAGCTTTAGTGCAATATAATGCATTATGTACTGTCTATCCTGAGCCTGTAGTTGCTGAAAGAAGGTATATAGTAGTGTGGAGAATGATGGTATTATGAGAACATCCACTTTAGACTGATAGGTTGTAAATCTGGATAGCTATTGAAGATTCCAGTTCCTAGACAAGTAGCCCAGACTGCCATGTCATGTTATGGAGAGGCCCTGGGGAAGACTACAGCAAGGGGACACACAAGGAACCGAAAACGATGAACAACCTTCTCCAAATTATGTTTTGCTAAGACTTACAAGAGGAACAATTGCATAGACCTCAACTAACTCCCCGCAGATAATACCACAGCATCTGGAGCTGTCAACAAGGTGATACGCCAGGGATTGGCAATGCTGGCATGCGGGACCACAGAGTAAGCAGCCTTAGCTGGCCCTGCCACTTTGTTTACCTGCCGTTTCACCGACTGTGGCTCTCACTAGCCGCGATTCTCTGTCCCGATCGAATGGGGGCTGCAGGAAGTGGCGGCCAGCACTGCGCTGCTTCCCGCAGCCCCCATTGGACTGGGACGGAGAATCGCGGCTAGTGGGAGCCGCAGTCTGCGAAATGGCAGGTAAACAAAGCAGTGGGGCCCGCTAAGACTGCTACCCTGCGCTCCCGCGTGCCAACATTGCCGATCCCTGTGATACAATATCAGCATCATAAAATAATGCTGTGCATTTCTCCCAGTTCATGGAGCAGCAGGTGAGTCACTCAGAATGCATAAAGGCAAACTTAAATTAAGTTCTAAGAGGCTAAGTATAGCCCAGTGTATAGGGAATGGCCCCTACAAAAATATGCTAGTTAGAAGCTTCTGAAGGAGAATCAGTTGAATTGGTTTATTTATAATAATAAGCAACTAGTCTATGCCAAATCATATTTCTATTATTGGTACCACATTTCCCTCCAGCCCCCTTCTCCTTGTTTGTTCACCCACCTAAAGTATCTTGTCTTAAAAGAACAGTATTTTATTATGCAGCAACTAGTACAATAGGCCCACTGATTGGGGCATTGAGACATTACTATAATATAAGTAATAATAGAAATTAACTCCCACTGTGGGATCCCAAAACAAAAATTAAATTGTTAGAAGACTTCAGATAGATGCCTTAATCTACCCCATTTACATCTTTGCTGTCTTCTAAAATTCTCTATAGTATTCCATAGTAAAGGCCAATATGAAGTGAGCCAAATTTAGTATTGATGTAAGAAAACAAATGGAGCTGTGCTCACATACTCCAGAGCTGCATTTAATTCCTGTATATGATCTTACCATATTGTTACTAGTGTTGGAGGCCCTATATCAAATACTGTTGTCTCGTTTTTCAGGACTGTTTCTACTCACATAATACTGCTCAGTGAACTGTGTGATTCATCTTGTCCTGTAAGTTTAGTATGGTTTCCTTTATATATGACACACTAGCAATTAACTGTCACTTTGACACAGAAAAGAAGACCTGGTTAAGCACAAACCAGAACAAATATGACTGTACAGACCAAAGAAAATTATCAAAATTGAGAACAATTTCTCTATTTTTCTTCAGCGGGAATTTTAGACACCCATCTTATTACTTGAAGACATCCTGTAAAACAAAGTCCCGTTTCTAACTAAGCTTCCAAAAGGAACTGCAATCAATCCTAATAAGCATTCCTTATCTGTGACGAGAAAGAAGACTGTGGCAGTTGGCTCTCTGAATCGCCTCTGTTATTATGGAATAAATCATCCACATTTCCAGAACATGTTAGTTCTGTAAACCTGTCATTCATGATCAGCAAATTGTTTGACATTAAGATACAGAAAAGCATGGCTTTGATACACAAGCCCTTGATATAGGTGCTGCAACTTCAGCACCAAAGATGTTTGGTTTCTGCAAGCATGTGAAATGAAATTTTATACCAAAAAGGCATCTACTATTATTCCTTGAAGATTTCTCAGTAAGGATTAGAATATACATATTTCATGCAAAAATCAGACATAAAAACAAAATGGCTCTTATTTATGAGTGGGGAAATTCAAAACCTGGAGCTGCAACCTTTACTTAATGCCAAGGCCATGAAAATGCAATGATCTACAGAAATTCACACATTCGTCTCTGGGGGCATTGTTACAGGCTCATAAAAAGTCAAACTGCTGTTACTTGAGCTTGCAAATAATTTATACCTATCATTTGTCTTATAGTCCCAAGCATTTGCCTGCTGTGCTGACCACCTACCCATGAATATATGTTGTAGCAATCATATTCCTGACACAGTCAATGGAAGAGAAGAATGTGTAATCTGAGAGTATTTGAAATGCCCAAACCCAATCTACCAAAGCAAAATATTATAGTCCATACACTTAAAGAAGGTATTTTTCTAAAGTACGGTATTGTGAGTTTATAGTGCATTTGTTCAAAATGTAAATGACTATGCAAAATAGTGAGGACCAATTGTTGTGATTGACTTTTGCTTAACTTCTCTGTAGAGTTAGTGGTTTGAAAATCTATTCAAAAATAACGAAACAAAATCTAACCACAATGCATAAAAGTTAGTTATGTCCATGAAAACTAAGCTTTTAGCAATCTTTTCTTTATAAAGGGCTTTTAAAAATTATTTAAATAGTAACCTCCCCTATTTTTTCTAGTTATGGACCATAAACTGTAGAATGTCATTCAAAAGGTTCTGAAATATATTACCATCCTGATTTTACCAAAGATTATAAATAATGTTTACACAACTTTTTCTACTAATGGTGTACATTTTCACATGCAGCATAGACAGAGAGGTTTTAACTATTTGATAGCATGCAGTAAAGTCTATACTATCTGATTCCTATAATTTCCCCTTTGATTGTAATTCTGCATTTAGGAAATGGGAGATGTTTCTTCTGAGCAACTGCTATTTGCAATAGTTTCAACGTTTCAAAACTTTGACTGTGGGGATAGTTGGTTCAGTATCTTTTCTCTTGGAACCATATATATAAAAAAAAAGATAGGCAGAAAATATTTATAGGATCACCCAGTTCATCCTCCTGCCTATTGCCAGATCAGTAAGAACAACAATGGGCCAATCCTGGGAGTACTACACATGAAGCATCTGCAGAATAAAGCTCAATATTTTTATACCCTTTCTCGAAGAAAGAAAGAAAGAAAGAAAGAAAGAAAGAAAGAAAGAAAGAAAGAAAGAAAGAAAGAAAGAAAGAAAGAAAGAAAGAAAGATGACCAACTCATAAAGGCCTGCAGGAGCTACACTACAACTGAACTTTTTCACCTCTTCTTAGTTCATTTCTTATGCAAAAGGTAATCTAAGTGAATTTACAGCGATGTCAGTCCACTAAGTAAGTGAATTTCTATTTATAGTACCAAAAGGAGAGAAGCATTAAACTCTCATCTAATAAAGTAACATTAGGTCTAGAGAATATAACAATCAAAATAGTCTAAGGTTTCCCAAGATTCAGTTTAATTCAAATCTGCATCATCTAGAAAGTAGTAACAGGGATATAGCTTGCTGAGTTGTTTCAGTCCCACTTTCTCCCCTTCCCTGACAAATTCAGAAAAGAAAATTGCTGCAAATCAAGCACATTCATGTTTCCTCTTTGTTATTCAAATGGTGCCTGAGACTGCTGAAAACAATTTATTTTCACAGACATTTCCATCTTGCATTATGGCACTCTTATGAAAAAAAAATCCAAACATCTTTACATTAAAAGAAAAAAAATGAAGATTCTTATTTGTCATATGTAATACTGATCTTAATGACTTCTGCAAGTTCCAAGGAGATATTAGCCCTGTACCCTTCCAGCTTTGGAAAAAGGTAACTGTAGCATAACATCCTCAAACTATTTCACATTATAATGTTACAGATCTTTAGTTGAACGGTAGAAATCTCATTGACTTGTATGGGAATAGGATTTGGCCCTTACATAGTTACATGAATTAACTTTTCCAATATAAATTTAGTTAAGAACTATTCAGAGTGTATGAAGACTTTTACCTTTGGCTAGTTCTATTACAATAGTTAGCACTGTCTATTCCATCAAAAGCACATTATACCTCACATACAGTGTGTTTCAACTGAAAAGACAAAACTCATCAGGTGCAAGTGTTCCCATTGCTAAACTCAGCAAATGGCCCAATTAGTTCTCACTCTGGGACAAAACCTTAATATGAAGTTTGAAAATTAGTTTGTCCCTTCCTCTACAGGGAAAAACAAACAAAAGGCCTCTAAACCACTAGGAAGCAGATGTCCTGCCTGAAGATTATCCCAGGTCTCCAACATGACAAAGCTTTCTCCATGGTGGAACCAGAAGAAAATAAAATAAAATAAAACCCAATGACCTAAAGACCTTAATCAAAAATCCTTCCAAGTCAATGGAAAGACTCTCAGAGAAGAGTTTAAGGGATTTTAGGTCTAGTCCCAAACAGTTAAGTAATATCTTTTGGTCTATTTGAGCCTTAGGCGAGAGAAATTAAAAAGTATTCACTATACCTGTGCTATGTATGTGTAATATAATTCACTGGGGCATACTAGTCAAGTATCAGTAATATTTAAAAGCAAAAGTACCTTTATAAATATGTAAATATATTTTAAAATAACGTGTGTGTGTGTGATGTATTTACTGCTACTACTTTCTTAAGGTTTCAAGCTGTTTACATACATTAACAGGAAACGAAAATAAATAAAGTTCAGTCGCTAGCCTCCTTTTATTAGATTTCCCAGATACATATTAAAAAAAAAAAGCAAAATACAAATTTACACTTTCCATTTAACATATTCTCAAGACAACTGGAACTATAGTGTTGAATGGACGTTTCAACATATCTCTTTCCCATACAATGTTTTGAAATGACAGGGAAAAGGCAACAAAATTAAAATTAGTAGAAATGATGTTTTGTTTTTTAAATTAGATGAGTTTTGCTTTGAACTACCTAACCTATTACCAAAAGCCTTTATGGTAAACGTTTTATTTACATTTATTAAACAGGTTAAATCAGTTTTTTTTTCTTTTTTTGAACTAGAAACACAAGTGTTGCCATAAAAAGCCCAATCCTATTCCTACTGACAGCAATAGCACCAGGTTTTGACACAGAGGGGCTGAGTCAAAGCTCATTGAAATCAGTGGTACTCATTGACTTCAGTGGACTTTGGATCAGGCTCTAAGTGTATTTCATGCTATTTAAGCATGCTATTTCCTTGATGTTTAAGTGTAAAATGATATTGCTCACATTAATGGTGGTTTGGTGTCATTGCTGTTCTAGATAACTAATGGGATTTAGCTGAATGTATTTTAAGAACCCAGCAGAAGGTATTGATGGCCCTGTTCCTGCAACAGTTATGGATGTACATAGCTTTACATACCTGAGTAGTTCCATTGAAAGTCAATGGGGCATCTCACATTAAGAACCTGCAGACATGTGTGCAGAATTAGGGCCCATATGGGTAGACAATGTCTAATTTTAGGACATCTAAAATAAAACTTGAAGGGGGGATATCAAGAGAAGCTCAATGCATGTGTCTCCATATGTGCTAGTTTAATTTTCAAGACAGACACTAATCAGAAACTTGCTATGAGTCTATACAGCTCTTTTTCTAACCTGTTTATATCTTTATCATTACCAGGATTCAAAGCGGGTTGCCTTATTAGCTTGCATATGCTTTCACTCTCAATAACTAAATGCTGCAAAAAAGATAAACACAATTATTTCACTAACATTCAGACAAAATCACATTCAGCTGTACTCAGACTATATTACCACTGATACACAACCATGCACAGCCCATCTGATGATACATTTAGATTTATACCCTGCAAACCCTAAGGAGTTACTTGATTTTTTTTTTTATGTCTACTCAATAGGCACAGTAATAGTCATAATGTTCCCATTTTATGTGTTTATTAATCAGCAATTTTATTCTGAGGCTTGGTTACCCTACGGAGGATTTGATTGTTAAACCCACAGCAGAAATCCCTATTAAAGGAATATCAACCTGATGTCCACAGTGCAACCTCTGTGATATAGCAATGTACCCCTTTCCAGTTTAAGGCCCCAATTCAGGAAAGCACAAAGCACACACATTTTAATTTTGAAATGACTGACAGGGGTATTTAGTGCTAAATCCTGTGTACCAGGGGACCTCACACATGTTGGGGAGAGGTTTGTTTCTTTAAACAAAAAAGCTGTTTTACAGCTAGGCTTGCAAGGATTGGATTTTTATCAGCAAATGTCAGTAAAAATTGATTTTGGTGTATACACGCAAGCCGATGAAAAAAATACTCCCATCAGTAACTGAAATTTACACATAGGTAAAGTAAGAAAAAATGCTACTTGAGAACTCATTAGAGTCAAAATCCAGTGATTTATACTTTTGAAGTAGACTTGTTACAAATGGACTAGCTAATGAATAGTAAAAACAGGTGCAATCTGTTCATTTAAGGATATTTATTTTGTACAATTTGATGTTATTCTGATGATTTATAAAGCATTAACTTTTTGAATCTCAAAATCTACTAAAAATTTCCAGTAACTGTGAGAATTTAAATAAATAAAAAAAGTTTTAAAATAAAATAAATATCAATATTATCAGTCAAAACTATAAAAAAAAATAAAAATTGCTTTATGCCAATTCTGTTTATAACCAAAACCAAGTTAGATGTCCTGTTAATACAGGAAAGGAAGGAAAATACTAATCTCTCTGGAGGAGAAAGGAAGTACCAAATGAGAATCATTCACTGTCCATTCCAAAAACATGTAAAAACATTTCTGAAAGAAAGAAAGAGACAAAACACAATTATTATTTTTTTAAAATACTTAATAACTAGGGGTCCACGTCCAATACTCATTCAAGTCACAGGAAGAGCTCTCATTGACTAAAGTGGTCATTGGATCAGACCTAAGACAGCTATAACCCAAGTAGCTAGCCACCAAGAGAATATCAACTGCTTTTAATACTGTGGAGGAGTAGATAAGCCAACAATATTTATATAACATAGTACCATAAAAGAGGAACATTGCTTTTGTAGTTAAGGGAGATCTGACTCTGCCAAAGATTTCCAATGTGTCCCCGAGCAAGTAATTTAGGCCAAAATTTTCAAATTTGGGTGCCTAACATCCAGGTAGATAAATGAGAGGAAATGTATATATAAATACAAGCCCAAGTAGAATGGAACTTATTGTTATTCAAATATTCAGCAGGCACTGTACACCTGTGTTCTACACAATCTTCAGTAAATAGTCTTAGTTTTTATGGTTGTTCAATTAGCTATTGAGCAAGGACAACGTAAGTTAAAAAGTTATATAGAAGGACAACAGAGTTAAAAGAAATTGTGTTCCCTAGTTCAAACTCATTCTCAGATATAGGCAAAACATTGCAAAAATAGTATTTACTTTGTGTTTTACCTCTTCAACAAGCCACAGGCAGGGAGGGGGAAGGAGAGGTAAAACCACCATCCTAAATGTTGGCTAAGAGTTCCTGTATAACTAAGGCACCTATTAAAATGATTACTGGTGAGCAAAAGGGAGCCAAGTTCAGGTCTAATATTTGCACCAGTCCTGAATTTAGCAAAACCACAAAACAAATAAAGTTTCAATAGTTGGCATTATTAGGCCAATATATCAGAGACTCTAAAAAGCATGTCATGCATCCTATTTGCCTTACACAGGGAGAGCACTCTTTAGATTAAGGGAGGTCAGTTCTGGGCTACATCGTCACAGCCCTTAGTAACCGTGCAGGAGAAGTAGCGGGGGAGTGAGAAGGCCCATTTTAATCTCCTGTTTGGACCTGCTCAGATCACTACTTCAGTCATGGATACGAGAACAGTGGCTGTGTGCTCAGTGCTCCCCAGTGTGAACAAGTGGGTGAGAAGGGGCAGGAGAGGGATGGGGTGCAGGACGAGCTCTTGATCTGCCACCTAGCCCCTCAAATTGCCAGCCAGAATACAATCAGCTGCTTCTCCAGCAGAGGTGAAGTGACTTCCTCCCCACGTCGGGGAAGAATTGTCTCTCATCTGTTCCTGGGGTGGTGAGCTCTGGACTGCATGAATACTATAAACGTTGCAGTTCAGCTCTCTATAAGTTGGGCTGTTGGCCATGTATAAGCAGTGCTCTTTTTTCTAACCTGTCTGAAACCACTACGTAACAATCAGTACAAACAATATAAAAATCAGTGTGCCTGCAATGTGTATAGGGTCTTGGTCCCCTTTTCACATTTTCTCCTTCCTTTATATAACATTATTATTTAAAACCGTAACTCTTCTGGAACCAATGCCATTTTTATATAGACCCAAAAGTGGATAAAAACAATATTGAAAGTCATTGGCCTACCTACATCTCATTTAAATAAAATACTATTTCTGATGTCGGTGCAGCTGTGATTTTAAATTAAATACTGTTTTACAAGCAATAAGTCTTTCACATAGAAGCTGAAAACTTAAAACAGACCTAACTGGGGGTAGAAGCATTTAAATGCCTGAAATACATTTTTTTATAAATAAAATTGTAATCAAACCTATAAATAAGTAAACCCCTATTAAAACTTGCAGATGATTTTGGTGCTCCAGAGCCTTATGAGTGATTGAAAGACTGCTCATCAAAAAAAAAAATAAATCACCCAAAATAAAATAATTTTTGCATGCATATGATATAGGCTGCGTCTGACAGCTGCTCTCTATGGCCTTGGTTGTGTGACTAGGACACAGCCCAGAATAAGAAGTTTTATCCCAGAAGCATCCCACAAAAGCACTTGAGGCTCAATTCCCTCTTTGATGCTCAGAGGAATTAGTTTGCTACTAGGGGTTAGGGTTAGGGTTAGGCTCCTTTCTGCTTGTTGGAACACTGCGGGGGTGCAGCCTAGTCTCCATCCAGTCCCCACCTAGCCTATCCATCTACCTCACATTGGGAATACAGGGGCATGCAGTGTTCTTTTACACTATATTCCTGAACCCAAGGTCCAGGTATCCCTCACGGAAGCCTAAAGGAGACAAACACTAGCTCTCCTGAGTTACAGTTAACGTCCTTGGAGCCAAAACTATCCTACCTCTTCCTGGAGTTCCCTGCTTCATTCAGCACACACCTTCCAACTTTTCCAGCAAATGAGGCAAGAGTCCCAGATAGTAACCTCATTGACTAGATAACCCTGGGTCATTCCTTGAGCACTGCTTATCCAGTTCACTGAAGGAGGCAGATGGCTTGTGGACCAAACAGTATGTGATCATGTAATTAAAGATTATGTTATAATGCATGTACACAACGGGGCTGAATTAAGGTTACACAGGCATCTATAATTCCAATATTTCTTAACTTTTTAGTGCTTGAGTTTGCAACCTTACCAATATTCTTTTGACATAAACAAACAAACTCTACATTGATTATTTGTTTGGGC
Source organism: Dermatemys mawii (assembly GCA_007922305.1). NCBI lineage: Eukaryota > Metazoa > Chordata > Testudines > Dermatemydidae > Dermatemys > Dermatemys mawii. The sequence goes on from ML677364.1 coordinate 16,231,729, forward strand.
GGGGGTTGTACATGTACAGTAATACTCTACAGAGAAAGGAGTCAGACCAGTGTAGATCTAAACTTGCTTCACTACCTTAGGTGCTTGGATCTGGGGGTTTCAGTTCAGCACATCTTCAATTATATCTATATACACACACTATTATTGGACTAAAATATATATAGTGGTATAGGCATAAATTCTTGGATAACTGAGTTCCTTTTAATGGGTGCAAAATTTACACCCATCCAAAACATTCACACTTAAATGAATAGCTATCTAATTTGCATTGGAGTACTAATTAGTTGTCCAAATGCAATCTAAATTCAAATCTGCATCCAAAATGAAAACATTTTTTAAACCTGTATAACAGAGACATGGGATTTTTTTTTCTAAATAGTTTTGGAAACTAATTAAAAACAGAGGTAGTCAATCCTTCCATTCAACTGAGAGCAGAACCAATCTGCACAGGGGCCCTGACACTTTCCATGCATATCTCGGTATTGACTTACCCTTTGTCTTTGTGTACGCCTGAAGTTATTGCAGGTTCTCCCCTCACATGTTGTCTATTAGCATCTGGGCCATCTGTATAATTAAATGCATTACATTAATTTATTTCTTCATTATTTGCTTGTTATTTTTGACTTTTCTCCTTATCACAGGATCAGAGTCTCCACAGGAATGAAGAACTTTCGTTCCCGACAAAAGCTGAGGGGGAAATAGTTTGTTCTACACTACTCATATGTGAAATTCAGATACAATTATAAAATGCACTCTTATGTAAGGTAGCTTGTTCTCTCTATCACCTTGTTGCCGGCTTCCTGCTGACAAATGCTGATTAACTCAAACCCAGAGCACAGGCCAATGTGAATTACAATGTGATGTCTGATTCCTTAGCAACACTTTCACAAGGAACCAGATTTTTGCTTTTAAATACAGTTTAGGTAACTAAATGTGAAGAAACTTTAAGATTCACAGACTGTCCTGTACATTAGCTACCCAGCTGGAGCTTTATCATATTATCATTTATAAACTTGGGTCCAAGTCCAGAGGGATTCTGGGCTGCTTAATATTCAGTTAATTTCTGTTTTGATTGGAAAGGGGAAAGTAAACCTTTTGGAAATGAATTCATCATTTCAAACTGCATCACAGGCTTTATTGAAATGCGGTCTGCAATGTTCTTAAGTCAGCCTCATCACTGAATGTTGGGACTTATCTTAATTATGGTTGGTTGTAATACTGTACTTATATTAATAATGTTCTTATGTTAAAGAGATTTTTTTGACCTTTTGGAGTGCAGAAATCAATAAGAAGTTGATAAAGCCAAGTTCATTGCTGCCTAAAGTAAAGCAAGCCTGATTTGTTTACTTACCTAAGCCTTCATCTGTCAGGCCCATTCTGAAATGATTTATAGACCTCTACCCAATGAAATCATTTAAAGTAGATTAGATTCAGGGAACAATCACCTCTAATATGACAAGCTGATGGAGGCTGACAGGTAACCAACTTGCTCTGGATGGCAAACAAGTTCCTGAAATTCTGATTAAATTAAAATATTAATGGTACCACTGGGAAAATAAGATTGAATCATGGTAGGCGAATTCAGTATTAGAACCAAAATGCAAATACAGAGTCGTTCTGTGTGAAGAAAGCCGGCTGCAGTACCAAGGGAAGTTACCTCCAGTAAACGAGAGAGCAGAAAGTGAATTCCAATGAAAAGCATTGTGTCAAGAGCTCGCCTTCACCATTCTGAGGTCTCTGAAACTCAAGGCCTAACAGGCTCTGGGATGGACTGAACACTTTTGAGAGGTTACATATCTATTTGGACTAGCAGCCTAGTGCTAATGAACAACTCTTGCTTCCTTAAGGTTATAAGGTTATTCTTTGAAGCAATGGTCCAGGCTTTTTTCCCTTTTTCTTTTTATATTTTAGTTTCTGTTTTCAGTCTCATACATTAAGTGGCACTGACTGCACTATAATTGCTATATAACTAAACTAACTGACACTGTCTGTTTTGAGATCTGTATTCATTTTGACTCACAGGGTAATAAAATGTTCAATTCTTCTTGCGGCATTAAAAGAACAATAGATGCGTTTTCTGTAGGTATAGTAGGGTGTACGCCAGATATGCCAAGATGTATAATTAACCTCCCTGAGATTAATTTTGTGATTCAGTTCATCACAGCTATTGATAAAACTCTGAGATTTTCAAACATTATCTAATGGCAGCTGTTATGCTAAGGCTATCTCCTTATTTTACATATGGGGAACGGACACACAGAGAGATTAAGTTAGTGTCCCATGGTCACACAGGCAGCCTGCAGCAGAGCAGACTACTGAAGCTGGGTCTCCAGCATAACACCCTAACCACAAGCTAATCCTTCTTCTTTTGATGTGACCATAGGCACACCCTTGTATAAGGGTCTGTAGCAAACTGAATGGAACTTAGAGGGAGGAGCACGGTTTGTAGGAGGGAAGAGTTTGGAGGAGACACCAGAAAGTCAGTCTATGTGCACCAGGCTAGCTGCAGCTGCAGTATCTCTTTAAATAATTCTCTTAACAGAGAGCCAGTTTAATTTTAGAAACATGGAATCCTTTCATGTTATTATCCTGCCCATGGTACATGAAACGGGGGTAGCATATAACCTACCTACAATTTCCCTCTGTTCTGGTGAGAAAAGAAATATTACACCATCCAAAGGAGTACAGCTAGGGTAACCAGGCAGCAAGTGTGAAAAATCAAGGACGTGTGTGAGAGAGAGAGAGTGTGTGATAGGTGCCTAAGTAAGAAAAAGCCCCCAAAATCAGGACTGTCCCTGTAAAGTAGGGACATCTGGTCACCTAAGTACAGGCTTATTGTCTCCGTACACCAAGCTAGTTCCCACATCTCTCTGCCACTCCTTGCTCATTTTCCTGCAAAGGAACAGTCAGAGCTTGGCCCCTAATGTCTTCATAAGACCTGGACCCAAGATCCAGGAAGTAAGAATATGACTCTGTGGGACAAGGGGAAAGAACTATTTCTCCCCTGCATATGCCCAGCCTTTAATGATCACATTGTATGTAACTGTTGACCTATCTTGGGAGTTATGGCAAAGGTTTTTTTAAAAGAACAGGGCCAAGTTTCCCTAATGACGTTAGGAAGCACACTTTTCCCAGAGTTTCATCTCATTTGATCTATTTCCTGCTCTTTCCTTTTCAAAGAAGACCATAAGATCGGAAGCTGGTATGTTGTCTATCTTTCCACTCACAGTTAGGGCCGTGCTGAGCATGCAACAAATTTCACTGAAATCAATGGAAGCTCTGAAAATCAGACAACTCATTCAGGTGCCTAAATAGAGATTTAAGAACACAACCTTAGGTTCCTATTTTTTAAAAAATCTTGCCTATTCCAAAAAACTTTGGAATATAGTGATGGGAAGTGTGTGTACAAACTATCAGTTACTAGCTTAGCTACAACCCTGATTTTCATAACATCAATTTACTTATCTATTAACTTTGGTGCTACTTTTGTATTACTTACTTGTTAACTGTGCAATTTTAAATTCACTCCAACTGAGCACTGAAATGTCAGAGTCTAGTGTTCAGCAACAGGACTGAAGTCATTAAGTAAGCTACATATAGCATCAAACCATTAAGCAAAAAGGAGCAGGAAAAAAAAGTAGATATGGCCTACATTTAGTAGCTTAGAAAAGGGGTGCAGATGTGGTCCAGAAATTCTGAACACTTCTCTAGAGGCAACTTAGACATGAAATCTGGTCATTTCACCAGAAAAGGTGATTGTCTCCATTTTTGCAGAGTGTCATTTTCTTCTAGGAAATTAAAATGAAATATTGATCCTGCTATGGTTCTCCAAAGATATTGCTCTGTGTCTGTTGTTTCTTCATAGCACCATGCAAAGGTTGTTCTGATTTAGATTACTGTGCCATCAACCCTCATTTCCATTCTCTTGTTTTCACTGTGTCTGACTCTGATTTGATTTTATGTGTTTTTGTTTTAGCATTGCTTTAATATGCACTTAAATGCCACTTCCACCACCAACCACTTCCATTAGTCAAAACTGAGAGGATGAAAGAGTTTATTTCAAATCCAAGTAAATATTCCAACATCTAACTAATGGCTTTGTGACCCTTCTGCCAGGTGTTGTTGGCAGCAAAAAGAGCCAGGTTCAGTTTTCTAGGGATTCCTTCTAAAAGCTCAAACAACACTGCTCAGGTCCCCACCCTGAGACCTCTGCATACCACTCTAATCACCCCTGATGATCAATACTTCCCCTACTCACAAGCACTCAGGCCAGGGGTTTAAAACAAATACAAACTTTCTGTATGTGGTGGGGGGGAAAGTGGGACAACAGAATGGACTTGGGAAAAGCAGCAATTAATAAATTAACATTATTAAGTAAGGCTCCCACCTCCAGCATATCTTCACAATACTTCCAACTCCAGTCCTCTTCTAGCCGTTAAGAGTGGTTGGTGCAGTATGGCCGCTTCCCTTGCCCTCAGCTTTCCCACTCACATTTTATTGTCCTGGGTTGGTGGAGTCCAAATATTATGTCAGGTCAGTGCTGCCTGGGCTGCTTCCAAAGCTCTACCTCCTGACCCAGCTGAAGAAATTTCAGCTTTGATTGCTGGGTAGGGAGGTCCACACCAGAGGCCCTTAGTTAGGCTGTTGTTCTCTGTGGCTTCCACACAGGCCCATCCATTCCCTTGAAACTGCCTCAGCACTGTGCCATCCATTACCTTGAAGCCACACCTGCTCAGTACTGCTTTGCCACAGTCTAAAGGCATTAGCAGATCTAGGACGTTTAATAAACTTCTTACCATCAGAGCAGCACTCCCAGAAAAAGATAGGAGCCTAGGTCAGGATTACCCCAGGCACATATGTTGGAGAGCTCTTCTCTTCATTTCCCACCAGGGCAAAAACATGTTATTACTCCCAAATGCAAAACTTAACTCTTTTAACCAAAATGCCCCAAACTGTCACACAACTGCAATGCAAATAGGGCTTGATCCATTCAGTCATTCTCCCTTGTTCACCAACAGATGCTGACTGAGAGCTCCCTCCCCAGTGGAGCCCCTACCCATCTGGAGTTCTCAGGCAGCTCTGGGCCACTTTTCTCTCTATTAACCAACAGGTGTAGGTAGTGAGCTCCCTACTCTCCAGTGCTCAGGCCACAGGGTTGCTGTTCTAGATAATATGCATCTGCTTGTAGTACAAAGAGAGACTGAGACATAATGCCTTGTATCAGAAGCCTGGTGTGAGACCCGAATCAAAGTTGTGATCAAGTTTTGCTGATATAAAGCAAAGAAGTAAAGCTAACAGAAGTCAAAGTCTCCCTGCTTGTATGCTCACAGAACCTGGCAAAAACAGGGCTGGTATTGCAAAAAACACATGCATTCCTAATTAGTGCTAGGCAGAGGACACTCACACAAACACATTCCAGAAGGGTGGTACCAGAACATCCCAATACCTCGATTTGTCGTGTCTACATTAGACACAATAAATCAATCCCCGATAGATCGATAATTACCCACAGATCCAGAGTGTAGTGTAGACATGGCCTTAGTATCCCTGTAGATTCCGCCAGGCACTATTACCATGCTGCTTTGATAATAAACCTGGCTGGGTGCCTTCATACCTTAACATATCTTGTGGTTATTGGGTGGTTTGATTGAGGTCTGCTGTGCCAGCTACCTGCACAGAGCTGGGACAAACAGAACACAAACACACTACTTTTAAATCTAAATCTGGTCATATCGAATACCAATTGGCTAGTTTTCTATTAGTGCTGTTCTCTGTTGCTGTTGAGTACTGGAGCTGGTTGGGAATTTCCTATCAGAATGATTTTCCAACAGAAAATGCTCTTTTTACAATATCAACATTTTCTGTGGGACAATTTCAATATTCCTGAAACATTTTGATTGTTCCACTGCACAAATTGAAATGATGTCTTCTGACCCCAGCTTCCCAAATGGAAAATTTTTGTCCATTTTTATTTCTCTTTGCCTTCCAGGTGGCAGACATCAAGCCAAAAAGCATCTGTTTTCATTTCTCTGACACAGAATTTTTTGACATTTCTGTCCTGTGAAAAATGTTGGCGCTTTTACTTTTCATTCCAAATTGGGATGAACCCTCCCCCACCGCCCCAGCTTCAAACTTTTCCATTGAATGGAAATTCTTTTTTCCAGCCAACTCTACATAATACTTCCTGAGATTATGCCCATAAATATGTCTTGTACTTGATCTGCCTTCATGCAAGTGGATAATAGCCTGATGGAATTGGAAAACAGATACACTTGTGCCATTTAATTATATCTTCATCAAGTGCTGGAATATGCTTCACTGCGTATATGTGTGTAGGCTTATTTTGATTAAATTCATTGTGGAAACTAATGTTCTACTATTGAAGTGCAATAGGAAAATTAGAACAGTATTTTCACCAAGAGCAATATATCCTGAAAGACAGGTGGCCTGGTGGCTGAAAGCTTTATTAAACATTCATGTGTACTTGTTGTGAATTTGATGGTATTTAAGTGTAATTTTAGAAGCAACCACTGATGTAGGGCACTCATTTTCCTCTTTACTCAATATCTGTGTAGAATGATATAGCAGATTGTCAATTCGTGTTCTGTCATAATGGGTCAATTCTTTAAAAAAAAAAAAATCTCTCAGCCAACATGTGGAATCGAAGCATCTGACTAGTGGTTGCTGTAGCCTGGCGAATATCGCATTCATATATCAAATTGCAACATCAAGATTGTAGGTCTGACTTTTTTCTGCAGCTTTGGCTCTAATGACCTGATAATATTTACCCCTTCAAATGTAATGATATGTTTTTGGACTAAGAGTCAGGAATGTATTTCACCACTATAGATTCTAGTAGAGTTCTAGTTTTTCCAAAACTTCAGACAAGAAGAGACCTTTTTACTTGAAAATTAAGGAAGGCTTCAGTTACAATTAAGTCCATCAGAAAATACAATGTGTATCTAAATTAGCATGCCCTCATTTCCTTAAAAATGCCCCTAACTATGTCTACACCAGTCCTTGATTTACTTTCTGCTGTGTGTTCTAAATGAATGACAGCCAAATGCTATTTTATCCTATCTCTTTGTGTTAGGTCTTTATCACTATAGTATCTAAACATCTCCCATGTAAAATCAATCACAGTAGCAGAGAACCTAGCAAATTTCATGGAATCTCTTCTCCATTGGGGACGGGGGTTAAAACTCACTCAGTTGGCCCATTTTAGTTGATGCAGGTTATAGTTCAGTGATGTAGGTACCTGGATGATTTTCTCATGGCATAGCTGCTAACAAAACTCTCTCCAGGATAATGATGAGAGGCTTCAGGCACGTGTGTGTCTAATACCACTGCACTTGATTTAATTCTGGTTCCTATACTTAGTTGACTGGATCTAATACACGTTCTCTGTTCCCTAATCTACTCCTGGAAGCATCAAGGTTTCACTTTCTCCTGCATCTATTGATATCTGGGATGTCTCAGATCTTTCAAACAAGTCTTGATTTCCCCTAACTTCTCATTATCCAGTTGCACGGCATGGAATCATGACTCTGCTGTGGAGGTAACAATTCTTGCTGTTTTCCTGTTGGTAATATCTGTTCCTAAGTGGGCTGTCAGCCTGGAGAGTAGTTACGTATGGCTGCCATAGCACTTGTTCATTTTGCCTATTTCTAGTTGTTTGTGTAAGTCCAGTATTTGTGTAAATCTCAATAAGAGAGGTCTTGTGGGGAGTGAAATCCTTGTTTGTTTGAGTACTGGCCTCTCTGCTAGGGAAGCCAATCTTTCTACTGATGTAATTCAAACTCTAAAGAGGATCCTATATCACTAACATGGAGTTTTAATGCCATGTTTAAATTTCTCCAAGAGGTTTTTCCCTCTCTACTGTGAAGCAAAGAGAAAGACATATTTGGTTTTGGGATTATAGCAGGGTGCTGGTGCAAAAGTACCTAATTAGCCCTGCCCAGTCAGCTCCAGTCAGGGGAATAGATTGGGACTGATGGAAAGGCCTGATGCTGGCCTGAGGATTGGCAGCACCTGCTGGCCTAACAAGCCAAGGGCTATAAAGGCTGGGAGGAGGCAGGGGACAGTTAGGGAGGAAACTGGAGGCCTCCCAGTTGAAGGCTGACTTTGCCTGTAAAGGAGGTAACAACTCTTCTATATTATAGATGAATACTGGTGGTTGGAGAACTTGATGTAAATAAAGACATGGGTGTTGAATAATCCTGAAGCCTCTCTGAGTTTTATTGGGGCAGCCAGCAGGCTCCAGGAAGAGGGGTGGGAAGCGGACCCAGTTACAGGGATAATATTGATTTTTCTTATTCTAAGTCTGATGTTCAGTGATAGAAGAGAGCCACTGTGTCAGTCATTCTTCACATTGTCACAGGAAGGGCCAAACTGGAAAACAGGAGGGTAGTAATCTTCCAACCTCCACACACAATGAGCTCCACCATTATGAGCTGCAAAATATAGCAGTTACAATAGGTTGTGCAGCTATTCAAAAAAAAAATGGTATGCGTTGGTGGGCTCCAATATGGCCAGGGGGTTTATTAGGATCTTTAAGTGTAACTCCTTGCCCATTGGGAAAAAGAATAAGTAATCATATGTAGAAAAGGCACCCCAGTTTAAGTGGACTCTACATTCCAAACCAAATGCATAAGTGGAAAACTCCACTTACCTTGCGTTAGGCTGAAATCCCATGGCTCTCTTCCAGAGCCTTTGCAGAAGCAGGGATTAACCCCAGAAATCACTGCTGCACTCATATGAAATACCAATATAATTTTAGGTGGGCAAGAACAAAACCTTAGCAGGAGAGACTATTCAGGTGGCCGTAAGGAGAATCATGTATATCCCCAGCAATAGATCTGCACTAAAGCCCAGATTTTTAAAGGTATTTAGACATTCCTGCACTCAGCAATGCCTAACTTCTTCTGTGGTATGGCTTGGGTAGATAGCAATGATTACAGATTTATATCTAAGTTTGACAGTCAGCACTATGCCACAGCAGTGAGCTGGTGAATGTCCTTCAGGGCCCCAGCAAAAGAACAAAGGGGACACTCACATATGATGTGCTCCACCATCTGTGCCTGGTGATCACAGTGGCAGACAGGTGTTTGCTTCATTTTCCATTTTAAAAGAGTTGTCTACATCTCCCATGAGATGTCCTGATGCAGTTCAATCTGCACCAGTCTTTCCAACATACATCAAAACCTGGTGGTTCATAGGCAGGGTCAGTGATGAGCTGTTTGTTTTGAGTGGTCAAAATGCTCCATGGGGAGGAGGGGATAGCTCAGTGGTTTGAGCATTGGCCTGCTAAACCCAGGAGCTCAGTCCTTGAGGTGGCTATTTAGGGATATGAGGCGAAAATCTGCTGGATGATTTAATTGGGGATTGGTGCTGCTTTGAGCAGGGGGTTGGACTAGATGATCTCCTGAAGTCCCTTCCAACCCTGATATTCTCTGATCAAATTTACTTTATGTGGCTCTCCACTGAGCCTTAGCATCAAAGCTGGGTGTAAGGGTCTTGATACGATTCCGTAAAGCAGGGGTGGGAAACCTACAGCCTGCTGCCTAATGTCATCTGGCCCGTGGCAGGCCTCCACGCCACAAACCAGAAGCCCTGAGCCACCGCACATCCCAGTGAGGCTGGACGTGCAAACTGCGGGGAGAAGCTAGGTTTGCTGTGCCGTTAAAAGTTCAGTCAGCTCTGCACAGCTCCTGGAAGTGACAGGCATATCGCTGAAGCCCCTAGGCACAGGTGCAATCAGGGAAGCTCCGCACGCTGCCCCCACCCTAAGTGCCAACTCTGCTGTTCCCATTGCCTGGAAACCATGGCCAATGGGAGATGCAGGCAGGGCAGCATGTACCTTGCAGAGCTCCGCCTCTGCCTATGGGCCACAGGGGCATGCTGGCCGCTTCTGGGAGCTGCGCAGAGCCAAGACAGGCAGGGAGCCTGCCTTTGCACCGCTGTACCACCAACCTGGAGATGCCTGAGGTAAGCGCCACCTGGCCAGGGACCACACCCCAAGCCCCCTGACCTGGGTCAGAACTCCCTCCCAGACCCCGCACCCCAACCCCTGCCCCAGGTTGAAACCTCCTCCCATACCCAAACTCCTTCCCAGATCCCACATCCCTTCTCACACCCCAACCTCCTGCTCCAGCCCTGAACCTCTTCCCAGAATCTTCACCCCACACTCCCTCTGGCACCTCAACCCCCTTCCCCAACTCTGAGCCACCTCCTAAATCCTACCCAGAACCCACACCCAAACCTGCACCCCAGCCCCCTGCCAAGCCTTGAGTTCACTCCTGCACTCCAAACCCCTTGGCCCCACCCCGGAGCCCTCTCATGCACCTCAAAGCCCTCATCCCCAGCCCCATCTCAGAGCCTGCACCCCAGCCAGAGCCCTCAGCCCCTCCCACACCCAACCCTGCCCCAGCCCAGATCCCACTCCCTCACCCTGAACCCCTCATTTCTGGCCCCACCCTGGAACCTAGGGGAAGCCCTGAATTTTCATGTTCCCCCATGGGGCAGTGTATGTTCCATAACTGATTTTCTTCTGTAGGGTCAAGGGCTCCTGATAGAAAAAGAAAAACCCTGCTATAAAGGGTTGCAAGATTTTGATCTTGTCTTTGGAAGTCCTTCAGGTCATCATGCAGCGGAATCCTTGCATTTGCAATGGCGTGATTAAGAAAGTGAGCTCTGTGAGCAGCTCTTCTAATCTATGGAGGCTGGCTAAACGATAGGACTGGGACTCAGTTGACTGGAGTTGATTTGAGCATCCCTGACACTATGTGCATTGCATTCTTGAGTTGAGTGTAAAGGAATTTTTAGAGTAAGTGCTGTGAGACCACACTGGCGCACCAGATTCAGCTGCAGAATATACGAAGGGAATTGTTGGTCTTAAGGTCTGTGAAGTAGAACCCCCACAATGTTCCAACCAATTTTCTGCTAATCAGGACAGGAGACCTGACCTTATCGCAGGTATTCTCAAGGTGTTGAAAAGTCAAACTCCAGTCCAGTGTAATGCCAAGATACTTTGGATTAGTCTTGTGGCTGACATTCTCACTGCAGAACTACACATCAAGTTTGTTATGAGCCATTTTACTGTTCAGATGGAAAGTGGTTACTGTACCTAACTGATTTAGGAGCTTAAATCTGACATATGGGCTCCTAAATTAGTTAGCTGAGCACAGGAAAACCTAAATACCTTTAAAAATCCAGACCTAAGTCCCTGATGCTTAATTATACAGGGTAAATATGATTATACTTGACACTGAGGCCAAACAGGCCCCCAGCTTCAGTCTTTTAGTCCCAGAATCGTGTACTTCCTACCCCTTGTAGGGACAGCTGATGGTTGGGTGAGGTGTGAACTCAGAATAGTGAGTCCTGGTTTCTGGGTCTGTTGTTGTTCCAACCAGGGCTCCTCTGCTAGGTCTAAACCACAGTTCCAGCCTGGATGTAGCTCTACCCTACTGGTTTCCTGGACCATTACCCTCCGCTGACTACAGGCTGCATTTGGGCCTCCTCCCTCCAGCAGCTGCAAAAGTAACACTTATGCCTCATCCATGTGGCTCTTCTCTTGAGTCCCAACCCTGTGCCAGCTAACTGGCCCAGAGTTAATCTCCTCTTATCAGCAGGGCTAAGCTCCTTTTCTAGATCCCCCGAGTGATGCACTAAACAGACCTAACACTGAGTGCTAGGTTGACGAGAGAATTCTCCCATCAACCTAGCTACTGCCTACTCCAATAAGTAGTGTCTTCCCTTAAAACAGTGGTGCTGCTGTAGTACTTCAGTGTAGACAAGTCTTATTCTGGAAAACAAGAGAGTAGTTTTCAGACAGATGCAGGTACTCGCACAATACTAGCTATTTCCATGTTCTGGAATGCAAGGCATTTTTACATTGGTACAGAATCTAGCATGATAGACCAGCTGGAATGACCTCTAAGCATTACTGTGATATAAGCCAGGATGGGCAAGGATGGTGTTACTAGCCTCTGTTTGCCAGAAGCTGGGAATGGGTAATAAAGGATGGATCACTTGATGATTACCTGTTCTGTTCTTTCCCTCTGAAGCACCTGGCACTGGCAACCATTGGAAGACAAAATACTGGGCTAGATGGACCTTTGGTCTGACACAGAATGGCCATTCTGGTGTTTTATGTTTAACTACCAAAAAAAAACAGTTATAAAGGTGGTACTAATAAAGTTTGTCAAATTCAAATAAGTTTTCTCCAAAGTTTGTCCATTGTTTTGTCTAGAATTTCATAACCTTCCAACTGACCTTTTGGAAATAATTACATGTATCACAATGGGCTTGACTATCCAGGAAAAATACTAACATTTATATTTGATAAAGAGAGCAAGTTTGATAAAGTATCTATGAAATAAGCAGGATTTTTTATTAATTATTATTGTTATATGCATATGCTGAAAGGTAAAAATATTCATTGCCACAGAGGGAAATTTAGACTTGTTTTCAAAATATGGTAGCTTTATTGAAAATAATTAGGTGCACTTTGCTTCCAGCTTGCTTTGGTATATTAAAGGAAGAGCATAGAAATAAAGATATTAACATGTTATTAATGTTTTCGTTGAAGTATGTGTATTCAAAACACACTCCTTCATATATTATTTAACATTTAAATTGCAAAAATGTAGAGAAGTTTAATAAGTTGGCTGCATGTTTTTGTCTTAACATAATTTTCCACACATTCTAAATGAAGTTATAAAGAGTCACTACCTTTAGCAATATTTAAAATGGCCTTACATCTGAGGAACCTAAATCATAACATCCTGAAAATATTAGAGTAAGATGGCATTAAGAGCAATGACTATTTCTGTCTTAATCAAAATGAGATGCATTGAGTATTTGAGCAAAACTATGATGAAAAACCATAAAAGTGCCCAATGAAAGAGGGGGGAGGGAAGTTGATCAATCATAAATTGGCAACTGAAATATACTGTCAGTATATTGTAAACTATGCCTGTTAATCTGTTTTATTTCTCTTCATCTTATTCAGGGCATTGCATTTTATTGAGCTCCCAGGTTTCAGAGTTCAGACTCCAGCCTGAGTAGGAACATCTACAATTTTTAGCCCCATAGCACAAATAGGTTGGCCACTAATGCATCCCTAGAATACTAGACATTCTGGTACTTCTTGGAATGATGTGGGCCCACCTGAATTGGCATGACCTCATGTGCACAGTGCATGCAAAGTCATGCCCCATAGAGAAAGTCATTTTGAGCAGCACACTGCCCTGCCCTGCCAGCATGACCAGCACAGATCATCTTCAAAATGGTATCCTCCATGCCTGACACCAGATGCCACTGTGGAGCTGGAAGGGCCATGCTGAGAATGCCAACTCAGGGCAGACAATTCCCAACATTAGTGATTTGTTCTATAATTAGATTCACCAGGCCAGTAACAAAATAACTTCTGTAATACCATGCTGGTTGACCAGAAGTCAGATACAGTCCCCTTTAGGCAATCCATCCTTTGGCTCCCACTGAGACAGCCATGTCTAATAAAGTGAGGAATTATTGAAAACCTTATTCACCATATTTAAAATTCTACCAATCCCAAAGGACCAGACACATTTCCGACCAGGTCAATGAATATTTCAGACCTCACCCAAATACATGCTTATAGCCTATCCTTATAAACTAAATCTAAGATTTATTAATAAAAGAAAGAGAGTTATGTGCTGATTAACTCCCCCGCGCAGTGGGAGCCCCTAAAATTTGGCAAATGAGCAATGGGTGTGAATGACTGTGCTGGGCTGTCCCCCAACAGGAACTTTAGATGAAATGTGACTAAAAGTCACAGCCCGATTAAAACCCATACCATATATCTTTGCCTTCTTCTACACAGCAAGTACCCCAGTAGATGTACCCATAGTTGTGGTCAGTGATGGACTGATAGCAGGAAGTTTAATCCAGCTCTGAGCAACATCTTGGGTAGATCTGATATATTTCAGGATGGGCTTGGATCAGACCTGCCTTTTGAACTCATTCTAAATGGATGATGACAGCAATAAAAATATTCTTTTACAGCCACTTTAGAGTTGAGGGCAAGAGTATGATGCTTCTAGGGGAATTCTGAGTGCATCATTAGTTCTGGCTTTTTTTAAAAGAAAAATTCGTGGATATCTTTTGACTAGCATGAGCCTTGGGAAAGCAAGACTTTTGGGGGGGAAATGTAGGTATTAGAAAATTGATCCTGTACCACTTAAGTCTATAGAAGTTTTGCCATTGACTTCAATGGCATTGGGAGTAGACTAGACTCTAGCCCCTCAGCTTGCTCTAGGGAGTGGAGGAGTGGATACCCTAAACAGAGACTAAGGCAGAATTCCAAGTTTCACATCTGACTATAGACCATCAATAAGATTCTCTTGCTAATCTCAAACTAGTGCTTTCTTTGAGAAAACCAGCTATTTCAGTATCAAAGACACCCGGGGCAAAATTCACCCCTGTGTTTCACACTGTAGTTCTCTTATTGATTTTAAAGGGAACACTGCCTCTAGGCAAGAGTATAGAATATGCAAATACACTGCAGGCCAGAAAAAAGTTTACTTTAAATATAACTTGAGGCATATCATCTCAACAATCTACCCGTACTCCAGAGCGTGGCCACTGTCAGCAGTATGCAGCCAAAGTCTGAAAAAAAGTCACCCTGCTAAAATGGGTGCAAACATAGTGAAGTGGGGGTAGTGTAAATTACTTGCAAGTTTGTTTGTTTTTCTTTCTGTGTACTTAGGCTGACATCTCTTTGAAACAATATAGTCCATTACCCACACCAGAGTAGGGATGGCAGCGATGAACAACCTTTGTACAATTTGGACATTCTTTTCAGAGGTTGTGTTTTGGTAACTAGGCTGGAAGAACTGCAGTAATATCAGTTCAAGTACATTTAGAATGAAGAGTTGGGATGGTTCTTTATGTATCTGAAGTGGCTCCTCCATCCCTAATTATGGAAAGTGCTTTGAAAAACTGGCAATTACTTCGGTTCTTTTTTTCCCTTAGCTCTAAAAATCCTGACCCATGTGCAGTACAAGATGACAACCGTTTCACTAAAGAACCTGTTCATAGGTTAGTCTTTGTGCGTGCATTTCCAATCTATGCGAAGAGAGGAAGGAATAGTGACCTTTATAAAAGAAAACAGATGCTTGAAAATGAAAGGGTAAATAAAGAAAAATCTAGGCAAGCACTGGGACACATCAGAATACTCCCACAACTGGAATTAGAGTAGGACGGAACAGTTCCCCAAGCAGAGACAGGGGACCCTCACCAGGAGGTCATTGAGACACATCTGCTCAGAGTGCCTGTACAGGACACAGGTTCCCCTCACCAGACTAGTGCAGTGCAACAGCCTCACCAACCCAATTTTGATCAGTTTTTAATCTGCAGAACTCCAGCTGTAGAATCCCCTTCCCGCTGCATGCCCTGTAGTTGGAGAGCCTGCCCCAAAGCATGTCTCAGGGCTGAAAGAACAACTCTCTGACCCAGAAGGGCCCAAAGAAAACCAGCAGAATTCAGTCTTCAAGGTTGCCTGTTTCCCTCCCTGAAACATAGACCTGAGGAAGAACCTCTGCTAATTATAGACTCATGGAAGCATAAGAGTAGAAGGTTCATCTCATCTAACCACCTGCCAAGACGTAGGATTTTCTGCACCTAAAATTTACCTTTGAACTGGCAATGTCACAGGCTTCCTGACATTGCACCACTCCTGGCAGCCCAGGCTCTATCCTCCCACTTCCTGTGGATCATGAATTCGCGATAGTGATCCAGATGACCTGTAGATCTTCAGTCAAAGACTAACCCAGATAACTGGTTAGTTATAGTAAGACTATGAACCACCACATTTGGGGTTCTGGTAGAAGTCAGGCTCTGGGTCGACTCTCACCCACCTGAAGCTGTTCAAATGCAGGTGTACAAGCTGAAAAAAAGTGTGTTGCAAGTGCTTCCCTGACCATGGACACAGGTTCTAGCAACGAAGATTCCACATGCCCATCAGCAACTGTTCTGGCACTTCCTTGGCTTCCACAGCTGGTCCTGCAGGGAAATAAGCAGCCCCTTATGAGCATGGCCCACAGCCCGAGTCAGTCAGGATTTCTCACTAGGGCTGTACTTGGGCCATGGTACCCTGTCCTCCCTAAGAATTCCTAATCCCCACTGCTTTAGTACCCCAAGTTTCACAGGGGAGGGGAGGCAGCTCTTATTTGGCCAAGACTTGGTCCATGAGCAGCTCTGCATGAGGCACCACAGAAGGGAACCACTCCGAGGTAAAGCATTCAGGCATGACCCAACCAGCTGACACAGCTGCCGACCCCCTCTAGGACAGCAGGCAGGGGCTGCCTCACTGCTGCCCCCATCTAGGCAATCAGGAGGGAGTTGGATTGGCTGATGGAGACCAGCAAACGGAAGTGGCTCTAATCATGGCTGCAGATCTCATGCCAAATCTGGTGAAACCTCAAGCCTACCCCAGAAGTCCCATGGGGGCTAAGTCTTAAGGGAAATATCCTCTCCTTTTTCCCCCTCCCATCACAGGTCTCACCAAAACAAACCCCTCACTGGGCTCAGGGCCCTCTTCAGGAAGCTGTTATTCAAGATTCTTGTGCCGGAGGGAAGGACAGAAGCCATGCGGTGGCTGCTTCTTCAAAAAGAGTATGAGTGAGCCGCAGAGCAGTCCTGGTGCCGTTTATTCGGTTTTCAGGATAGGAGAAGGGAAAGGGAGCAAAGTGACGCAGCAGCTGTTTTAAATGGCTTATGGACATAGAGAGAGAGTCTGTGAATGAATGGCCATGTGGGAGTGGATCGGTGTGCTCATGTGAGTGCTAGTGGCCAGTGGGATTTTCCTTCTTAGGCCCCAGTCCTCCTGCTCAGTCTATATGGGTGCCAGAAATCAGGCTCCTAAATCCACATTTGACAGATAAGGAAATGATCTGATTTTCTGAGCACTCGCCAGTTCCTTGGACTAAAGTGAACTTCAGATCAAGTCCTTAGCGAGTGTAGCACAATGGGAGGAAGAATTCATGAGTGTGGAAGAAAGGTGAAGAATCCTAAAAAAGTTTTCATTAATGCACAAGCGTCTACAGACTCTCTGAAAAGAGACTATAAGGAACCAGAAGTTGCCAGTGTAGTTGC
Organism: Dermatemys mawii; assembly: GCA_007922305.1. NCBI lineage: Eukaryota > Metazoa > Chordata > Testudines > Dermatemydidae > Dermatemys > Dermatemys mawii. Next base: position 16,248,865 of record ML677364.1, read on the forward strand.
AGAGAGTGACTGCTCAAAGATGTGAGTGAAAAAGTGTCTGCACAATAATTAATTAAGCTTTAAAACATCCCTTTGAGGTAAGTAAGTATTATTAAACAAGAATATACAGAATTAATTAAGGTTTGCAGGGAAAAGAAAGGGCAGAAAAAAGCACAACGAATTAATGCTAGCCAAAGGGGTTGAGAAGGATAAGACTTTTACAGATAGAATCCAGAGAGAAAGATATAATAGAGAGAAAGTACAGCCATTAATAATGGGGCTGTTATTGGAGCTGATTGCCAGTGCCTCCCTAAGGGAGGTGAAACATGCCAGATTCTTTGAAAGAAGCAGTTGTTAGACCCTTGCTCAAGAAAGCATCTCCTTATGCTGACAAGGGCTCCAGGTACCATCTTATTTCAAGTCTTCTTTTATGGAGAAAGGAAGGATGCTTGTTGGGTCCTGGTTTTTTTAAGAAGGCTGTTATGACATGGGCCCAGACGGAATATCTAAACACTCTGGGACTACAACTGCTTTTGTCAATTGCCACTCATTTACCACAAGGGTAAAGCTCATTTGTGCAGCCTGTCATGAAGGCTGATCTAGGACCGTGGAACTCATTAAGACAGGTTCTAGAGCAGCGACAAACCACTCCAATTTCTCCTCCAAGTATCAGACACACTACTTTGACCTAGAATGCAAGAATGGCCGTATTTAGTCACACCAATAGTCCATCTAGACCAGCATTCAGTTTTCTGACAGTGGTCAGTGTCAAATACTAGCCCTCACTAATAAAATTACATACCACAACATACATAAGTAAAAGTTAAAATAATATTTTAAAAATCCAAATGCACTTTTCCCTTAATGAGAGGAAGGGAGAAAACATACACAACAAGTATTAGTCACATCACATCCCTTCAGACATTATTGGAAGATACTCAAATACAATGGTGACAGATGTAGTTTAAGAGGCTCAATAAAATAGAATACTGGACCTAACTCAGCCAAAGTCTTTTCTGATGTAATTCCAGTGATTCATTGGAATATTTTGCCCTCTACGTATACCCGATGCAGTTCTCATTGTCATAAATGAGAGTCATGCTTGCATATCTGAGAGCCATATCTTAACCAATGCGAGGTTAAATAGACCAAAAAAAAAAAAAGCTTGCACATTTTAGGCTCCTGTAAATCAAGTTTTGATTTTCTTCTAGGTTTCTTTATAATTTAATTATCTGCAACAAGAAACAAAATAGTGGAAAAGTGTTACCTTTAGTTCCAGGAATCTATATTTATATCTCAAAAGAACAGCTCATCTCTATTTCACTCCCAATGGAAAGTTTTGAACAATTAAATTGATTTTCTCCCTGCAAAAAGTTTAGGACAAGATCTTTTGATTTGAAAGTTTTCATTTTTTTCCACAGGAAAATTAATAATAAAAATGTTTGCCAATAAACAGTATATTTTCACGTGAAACCAGTTTGTTAAGAAAATTTCCCACAGTTTAGCTTCTTTTGACCAGCTTTATTCAAAACTTGCTACTAGAGCCATCAAAAACTGATTTTTTTTCAGAAAAAAATCGTCCCTTTCTGTCAAAATTCAAAAATGTCAATGAGACGTCATCAAAACATCTAGAGTCAGAGTTTTGACTCATTCTACCCATCATTATTGACAATGAGTCAATATATAAGAAGAGAAAATGCAGCAACAACCCTGGGTCCATTTAGACATCTCTAAAAGAATATTCTGCTAGTGGTCAGTGTCTACGTCCCATGAAAGAATGTTCTCCACTCTTCTTGAACTATGGTTCAAGCCAATTTTCCAATGCATCAGCTTTGCTATACATTTTAAATATTTTGTAAATCTGCAGACGTCTTAACAGTACAGAGACCAACAGAAAAATCTGGCTGCCTTTGCACAGGGTTAATAAGGTATTTTTATATTCACCATTGTTGGAGATGCCATGTTTCCATGGGGAGAAAGGTGGTGGTAAGCCACTTTTACACCTTCCCCCATCCCACCACCAGTCTCAGAACAGATATCCTCTACATTAGCTGATCACTGATCCAAGACACCATCGCAGAGCAGAGCCTGGACAGTACACATCCATACATTGGTTGTTGGGACAAGGAGTTGCCTAGGAACTCTTACAATTGCCCATGCCACCTGGTATTCCCCCATGCTGGTCATTGGTTAAACCTATGCTCCTGCTGCTTTGTTCTGCTATAGTGACCCAAAGTAGTCAGAGCACAAACCAGGATCTCTCCTTAAGTGCACTCTGCAAGTATATCTGACGTGGAAGGTGAGAAGCTGGTATTAAGCTATATGTTCAGCCCTCGGGAAGATGGCTTCTCCAGCATTCAAAGACTGTAGTTAGTGTGTCTGATGAAAATCTGGGCACTTATCCAGTAGTGTATTTGGATTACAAATTAGTTTAGCTCTAGATTTTAACATAATATGGTTCCACTGAAGACACAAACTGTGTTATGTCTATTAAGTAATATAAAAAAATACCGACTAGGGATCAGCCACATAAGCTGGCAGTAACTTGAACCCTTGCATATGAATTATGAAGATATTTCCCTATTTCATTTCAGTTTTTAAAGTATTTTTTTAATTTGGTAATGACTGCATTCCTTCTGCCACTCTTATGATGCATGTCATACAAAGTCCTGCATCAAATGACCCATGGAAGAGGGCATTGCATCTGACACCACAGGGATGAAATATTAGTCTGTTTTTAAAATGTTTGATTTCCTTTTTCATGAATTCAGATCACAAGTTATTTGATGCAGTTTTTCAGCCAATGTTTGTTAATCTGTCTGTGAGGGTTTTCAGTGTGTTTACCAGCTGTTAGTGAAAACTAACAATAGCTTATGCTATTAGCTCATCCCTCACACAAGTAAATCTGTGGTGGGAGGTTTTCATTACACAAGCTCTAAAGTAAGTGGGTAACATTGCCATTTTGTCTGATTACAGAAAGGACGTGATCCAACTCCCATTGAAATAGATGGACAGGGCCCTATTCACTTCAGTGGAGTCTGGATCAGGCCTCAAATGAGAAACCTGGGCTCCTGTAAAAGACATAGGGGCAGGGGAAACTTATTTTGGGGAGCTATTTTTGTTGTTTGTTTTCATCTGGATTTTTTTCCTCCTGTTTTTAAAATTGTATCATTTAAAACAAGAATGGGTGGGGCTAGCAGCGCAATATGGCTGCACACTAATCCAGCACTGCTATTCCCATGGAACTGGGCTGGGAATCTCTTATTCGCAAGCATCATTCCACTGAAGTCAGATTGCTCAAGTGAAATAAGTGTTCACCAGTGACAGTCAGAGGCCTGCCCTCAGAGTGTAACACACTAAAAACAGAGTAAAACATGTTCTTCTTGACATATTGGACTCGAGCAATATTAGGGAGATAAAATTTGACCTTGAAGAGTGGACATTGGGTTTTTTGATACTGCTGCCCAACACTAGTTATGTCTCTAGAGCAATCCAAGGTGTGATTGCAGATCATGAGGACATACTTGTGTTAGCTTTAGCATTTCTAAAAATACCTTTGTGGATGCAGGGGCATGAGCTTCAGCAACATGAGCACCCAAAGTTCCAGTGTACAATCCATGCTGCCACATCTACATTGCAACTTTTAGCCATGCTATTGTGGATAAAATGAGTGTGGGTATGTCCACCTGAACTGCTATTACACCTTGGCTTAAAGCACAGATATACCCACTGTGTGGGGAGCCTCTGGTGGATAGTTCAGTGTCTTTGAAGAGAAACACAGATTGAAAGGATGCCTCAGCAGCCCTAGAAAGAGAGACGTACATAAAATGGGAACTGGGCTCAGTAGCTCTGAACAGAAAGTTATCTTGGTTTAGAGGAAGACTTATTACACAGGAAGAGAGAGGAATATTGGCTGGGAGAAGAGCTCAATAACTAAAGAGACTCTGTCTTCTAGGCATTTGTAGTCCTATAATATTTCCCTAGTCTCCCTAAAAGTCAAGTAGTAGTCTTGGAAATAGTTTATTCCTTCAAGGAATTAAAAAAGGACAGAATCCAAGGAGCAAAGCATAGCAGAACATTTTCTACAAGTTCATACCCAGGTATCCGACTCAAAGTTTTTTCAGGTTCAGTGGCTGAATGGTTAGGGCAGTTGACATAAACTTGAAGGTGCGGGGGGTCTGCACCCAACTGCAAAATGGGTCCCTAATCCATGGGGTTAGGGTTGTCAGAGGCAGCTGGACACAATACTGGCCACATCACTCCTTTGTGTACTGTTAGCTACGAAGATGTTGTATGTTAACTGGATCTGCTCAAAGAGCCAGTGGTTCGCAGGAACTTTGACATGTCTGTGAATAGGCCCAATGTGCACCAAATAAAGAAATGACTGAACAATTCATAGCAAATAATGTATTCTGTGAATTTAGCACCCTTTTCTGCTTGCAAGTTGTACAAGGACAGATTGTTTGAAATTTGTAGTTGTTTGGCAGTTGTGCAAACAAATTTCAGCTTTTTTTATTTTTTCAAACTGTTTGCTACAAGTATTCATTTGGGAATTCAGTATTCTCAAATCAATTTTTGATCAGTGTGACCAGTCACCTAATTAGGTGCTCAGATGCCATGATGATAATTATTGTTTCTTTTCCCCAACCGGGTGACCTAATATGAATATTAGGAGCAGAGTCTAAGGAAATCATTGCTCCATGGAGAGAGAGAGAGAGAGAGAGGCAGAGAGTGTGAGAGACAGCTTGAGATAAACAGGCCTAGGGATTTTCTGAATATTTAAACACTTTTATTTTCTTCTTTTTTACAAGAAAGAGCATTATAAATGGTCTCCAATTGTAAAAATGTCTTTCTTTTCTGAGAGAAAGAAAGAGGCCTATCAATCAGCTTTATATATTATTAAAGACCACTTAGCAGTTTTTATATTCACCTTTCTCATCACATTCACATAAACTAATCATGTTTGCATGTATAGATACAGTCCTATTTGCAAATAATTCTGGCATCTCTATCATATGATTAAATGCCTCTATGCCGGGCTTTGACTGGGAGATTTAGGGAACTGATGTGTATTCCTCATCCCATATACAACATTGTTTCATATTCACTGGTCTCTATTTTATGTCATATTATTGCCAATAACTCTGTTAAAACATTCTTGACATTTTTTTTCCATTGGAAAATACCAATTTGTCAAAACCCAAACTTTTCTGTGGGAAAGGGTCCGTTTTTGATGAATTTCTCATTTTGTAAAGTAAAAACAAATTATTTTGACATCTTCATAATGAAAAGTTCAAGTTTTCAATTCAAAACAACTTTTATTTTGAACTGTAAGTAAAACTGTTTAATTAGAGTTCAAAACAAAGAGGTTTTTGTTATATAGTTTAAAGAGGGGGTTACAAACAGAACAAAGCATTTCAGAACTATCAAAATGAAATATTTCGATTAACCCAAACCATTTTTTTTATTATCAATTCACAAAAATGTTCAAGATTTCTACTTTTTGCCCCTTTTCAGGATGGGAAAATGTTTCTGAAATATCAAAGTTTTACAGGATGGGAAAAACATTTCCTGGGCAGCTCCAATCATCCACCATCTACCTGACCAGCTCTACTGGTTATAGTGTGATATAAAATAGAGACCAATGAACATGAATTAATGTTGTATATGGGATGAGGAATACACATCTGTTTCCTAAATCCCCAGCAAGAGTCCTGGCACTGAGGCAATTAATCAGTTGTTGCTAATTGCATGTATCTGTGCAGCTCTGTTTGTGAAAGGTAACTGCACCTATCTTTGTCTCTTTCATTTGAATGGTTGCCAAGCGTCTCACCAGAAAGGCTTGGGGGACTAATATGTAGTTTTAAACATTCCTCCTATCAGCCTCCAAGCACTGCGGCATGCAGCACTACTTCATTTTTCTACCCATAGCATGGATTGAACTGAGTGGTCTCCATTTCCTTTCACCTTCACTACCATCACTGTCAGTCACACATACAATTTAACACTTTCATGGACAGGCTAGGTTCCAGATGCAAAGCAGCAAAGTACCCTCATTCATCTAATTTGATTAACTGTGATAATACCACACCTTTGATCAGCTGTTTACTATTCTGTTGAATGTCCAGATACAAAAATATTTCTTCTCAACAAAGTACTTCAGTTGAATTTAATGTTCTCTGTTTTCTAATTTCCATCACCAATCATCACAATCCTTTTCACAATCTGGTCTAATAATATAATTGTAGTCTTAGTTGTGAAGCAATTTATCTTTGTGCGTTTCATTCTATTAACTGCCCCAGTGCCAGCTCTCAGGCGCGTTAAGGTAACTGCGGTGTTAAGTGTCCCATCTCATATACAAAATATTTATATCTACCAAGTGCATCTACTGAGTGTACTAGTCTCCATTTTCTGTCACTGCTATCATCATTCATGACAGGCATTTGTCAGGAAAAATTTAGCAGAAGTGTATGTGTTCTGTCATCCTTAGCTGCAAAGGACACGTTCAGATCTCTGTAGTAGTCTGTATGCCACAGTTTTGGGAAACAAATCTGTCTCCATGCCATCTGATATTAAACAGTGTTCCATTAGTAACTTCATATAAGAGAGCACATAAATAATTAAAGTAGTTATACCAGAAGGGAAGTAGATTAGGACTGTGCCCTAATCTAAAGACAGGTTTCAGGTGCACTAAATTATATAGTCAATTGCTTAACCACATGTTGGTTCATCATGAAACAAAAGGTTCTATGTGACACCAGTCTCCAGGAACCCACCCCAGGCAGCAATGTTACATTCACCTTAAACAAAAAGGTGTGCTCCCACAGCTACACATTTCAGCTGCTGTTATTTATTTCATGATTTTACGTTACACATCTCTTTACACGTCACTAAAATCCAGTGTATCAGTCTGTTCCCAATCCTCTAAGTTGTTGTTCTGTTCCTTCCTAATCTTTGTTTTGGATCCTAGCATTCCAGGTACTGGTCTGTGAAGGCACTTCTCTAGATTGTACTAAGACACAAAATGAATGTATCTGCCTATGCCAAATGCTTGCTCCAGTGAAAAACTGGCCTTAAAATCCATTAATCAATTGCCTTTGGTCCATGTTTCAGGACTGAAGTGAACAGAAGTGACTGTGCTAAAAGACAGGGTGGCTATGACATAGAATCTTCTCAGAGATGGAATGTTGAGAGCCCAGGCACAGACTGTGTGAAGTTAAAGGCCAACATATCAAATCTCAGCCTTCATACTTCGCCATCTTACTCACACACCCAAAAACAACACTCCAAATGCTTGCTTCAGTAAATGCAAGGTGTTGTGGGATACTCAGTGTAAGCAGGATTATGGTATAGGTCAATGTAGGCTCTATCACTGTTAAAATATTTGTGCTTCATGTTATTGGTGCTTAATGTGGAGATTTATTCTGGCTAGCATCTATGTATATTAGTCAGCAAGACATAATGAGAGAACAACCTAACATGGGCACCACTAGAATAGCTTTGTTCTCACAACCTGTCACTTTTGATACGGACAAATCACAGGGAACTACTGCACCAGAATAACAATTTCATTTGAAAAAAATACCAGGGACGGGGGCTGGGGCCTTTGAGTACAGAGGATCTGCTGGATCTCAACCACTCAGTGGTGGGTGCAGAGAAGGACAGATGTAGCTTCTCAGAAGACTGAGATGATGAAGAAATTTTTTTTAGAAAAGGCAGTGCTACTATAGTACCAGTTACTCCTGAGCAGCAAGAGGCATGTGAGCAATATCCCGTGGTGTATCTCGGGGCATGTGGTGTGTGTAAGTAGAAGAGGAGGAGAGCTTGGAATTGTACACTGACATTTTAGGTCAAGAGAGTACCAAAAAGAAGTGTCCAGAGGGTTGTGAAGAACTTGTTAATGCTATTGGAACAAGAGAAACTGAAGGTATTAGGAAGGAGATTTCCAGGGTGCTGGTACACACACGGTAACACTTTCATATATAAAATGTCTGGCCTCTACGACAGAAGATGATCCTGCAGATGATGCATCAACTAAAATACTTATCCATTCCCTGCCATATGCTTGAAGATAACAAGGGCTGAGTGAATGTTGCTGGACCATTAAGAAAACCTACTATAAAATCATTGTAGAAGTCTTATAACCAGAAAAATATGTGGGTTTCTATTGGAGTGAAGCAATCTATCTTCTGGGACTTGGAAAAGGCCAGAAATTGGGATAAAGAACTCTACTCTGAGCCCCAGATGAAGAGATTGAGAAATGAGATCACCACAAATTCCATACTGAGGCATATATTTTGTACCAGAATGCACCTTAATTATCCTTTTTATTTGTATTCTCTGCACACTTTTTTCTGGGACTTTCTTGAAGTAAAATGTCAGCAATGTACAATTCCAAATTCTTCTCCGCTCCCCATTCACAGGTGATCTGCCTCATATTTTCTCTGAAAACATTTGGGCATAATATGCTTCTTTTTTATTATACAGAACTGTCTCTGTTTAGCTCAGTAATGGACAAATCCAGGAATTATATAGAAACAGTACGGAAACATTACTTGCCTGTCATTACTATTGTGGAAGAAAAAGGAGACTAAGCAAGAAATACCTATATAGAACCACCTACAGGAAAAGCAACTGTGGGAGACTTATGCAACAAGGAAATGTTTTTCTTATTTGTTTGCTTTTATAAATGATCATTTAGAGCCAGATTCTGTAAACTTTGCTCAAGTTGAGTACTGTCCTACTCCTCACACAATCCCATTCATTGCAATGGGATGACTCAAGGAATAAAAGACTATGCAACATGAGGGCAGAATCTAGTTCTAAATTATTGGTTGCTGGGCTCTTGATAATCAATGAGATTTTCCTTCTCCTGGTTCTGCAGGCCCACAGCGTGTTTAACATGGTATGTACAGAGTGATATGCTTGAAATAAAAATTAACAAAAAATTAAGTGAAGACTTTAAGTTTGGTAATTTTTTGAGAAACCAGTGTGAATTTTATGTGGAGTTTGAAAAGGATAAGTGTCTCTGAGCTTGTGAACATGCCACTATGATGCAGTAGTGTTGTCCTGAGAATGAAAACGAAATTATCTGAATTAGCTCTTTATTATTTTCTGAAAGATGTTTATTGTGGAATGCAGGGAATAAAAATAGAAGCACACAGCTGAAAGGTGAGAATCTTGACACTGTTTTGTTTTCACATATGTGCGCTTAATGCAATGATTGTTATAAGTTTGGCTTTTAGAAATTTCCATTTTCAGGGGTAAATGTTCAATATTTAGAGCTGATAAAAATGGAAAACAAACAATACTGGCAATAACCAAGTGTGGTGCAGGCAGGCACTGCTCATGGTTCCTGACATAGCCCTCTAAAACCAATGCTTTTCAGTACTCTGAATGAGCACTGTGCTATTAGTAACAAATTGTGGGGTTTGATTTCTTTGTTTTTATTTTTCTTATGTGGACTAATGTTCAGGTAGGACTAATCTGAGCCCACCAAACTCATTTAGCAAGTGACCTAAGTCAAATTTGAATCTAGTCCTCCAGGAATGAAATTCTAGTGTGTTAAAACCCTGCACCAAATTACTCCCCACAAGTCATGTTTTCATAAACCAACTAGTGTTCAAAATCCAATTAGCCCATCTAGTGAGCCCTGAATGTTCCACTCTGTTTGCAAACTCAAGAAATTATATTTCAGAGATGATGTAGTCCTGTAATATGAACTATGAACATGTTATTACTGTAGTTTGGTTAACTGTTCTCACTAGACTTTGCTTAATAGACCTTATATTTTATGTTTTCAATGAACAGCTCATACAGGGTTGAGCCAAGGGCTTAATCACTCTTAATACAATAAAGCAGCACTTTAAAATATTATTAACCTCATCTGTCTAGATTTGGAACTAATAGACCATTGTGTGTGTATTGTCTTTATCCCTGCCAGTTATGTACATATTTATTAATCCACTCTTCCAGAGGAACAATTTCTAAAGGAAAACCAACAGTAACCTTCAAGTGAGCGGGCACAGGTTAGAAGGGCACTAATTAAATGTCAGACTTGACAGATTAAAATTATGAAATTTAAAATCACCGTGGAGCTCTTTGTCATTGTCAAATTAGGAGTCAGTGTGATGAGGAGCAGGGAAGTGAATGGTTTAATGAATTGAATGGGAATGTGGCTTAGCAGCAGGCTTCTCTTGAATTCAGATCAGCCTGTAGTTCAGATCAAAGGCTGCTAGTTCAATTTCACATTCAAAGAGTTGCAGCTTACCTGCATCAGTAATAGATGTGTATATGCACTAAGGTAAAAAAAAAAGGAGACAAATACGTTTCATGAAAAATAAATTTTGCTCAGGTGATTTATGGATTTAGATTAGGGTAGCAACATCATTTTCCCCATTATTTGGGGCGTAAGGTATTTCATGGCATTTTAAAGTCAACATTTTGCAGAGTGCTCATCATTTGTTTTTTTAAAAGCAACTTTTCCATTTAACAACGTGAAGCAGAGAAAACGATAAATGTTAGGTGGATTACGAAAAAGAGAACAAGATTAAATTCAAGTGAGTGGGCTTCATTCTGAACTCAGCTGCACTGGTGTGAATCTGGAGGAATTCTGCTGGCTTTCAGTAGAATTTACACCAGCATAACTGGATGATATTAAATGAAATGGAAAGGTGTGAAAATCAGAATCAAAGCATACTTTATATATAAGTTCGCCTTATAAGGGAAAGGATTTGAATTGCCTTGTTAACAAGTAACCCAAAAAAAGATATATCTGAGTTTATTCTATTTCCTTCCTCTTCCGAAGACTAGATGGAATGAAAAATCATTTAAATCCAAAAATCTACTTCTTGTAAAAAATGTCTTACCAAGAGAGTTTAAAAATATAAAAAGGAGAAAAGGAAGCTCCCCATCTCGAGTGGCTCAACCAGGATATTGGAGAGTCTCTAGTTTGGGAGGTAATAAAAGCTGCTTGTCTCCTTCCTTGAGCAAACCAGAAAGCCACTCCACATAGCACCCATCATTCTGTAAAATTTCTCGATTCAAGCGTGGTTTTAGAAATGATAGAGGCTTTATTTACTCAGAACTGTATAGTGCCATTTAAGTCAATGGGAATCTCTTCATTGACTTGAATCTGTGTTGGATCAGAGTTTAATTCTTTAATCTATATATCAAACTGCACCACTAGAAATATCAGAGTTGATTACATTTAAAATGTTTGCTAAAGGCCAAGTTATACTGAACTTAAGCTAGCTAGATCGTATCCATGCCCCATTTCCACCCAGACATTGGTTAAGGCATTTGGCAGCACTGGCTAATTCAGATCAGATACAGATATAAAGTTGGGTGTCAAAAAAAAATGCTAAAAATACCATAACCAATGCCTTCTCTCTAGCCCTCACAGTGCCCTGTATTCACAATCAACAGGAGAAGAGACAAAATGGAACCCTGCAAGACCTCCACATGAGAGCACCATTGGAGAAAAAGAACAAGTGCCCAGTGTCACCGTTGAGTATACTCAGCAAGGTATTACTGATGTACCCAAGAGCAGCCCTATCAAATCCTGCTACAGTCCACAGGAGAATCACTAACACATCATGATCAATAATATCCAAAGCGGTTGACGATTTCAACCATATCAGTATGAATACATACCTGATGGACACATCCATCACCAAGAGGAAGTCAACCAATGCAACTAGTGGAGTTTCTGTCCCATACTCAGGCCTATACCCAGCCTGGTCAAGATCCAAGAGACCTGAGACTTCCAGATACTGTGAGAGCTGTGAATCAGAGAGGTAGCCGTATTTCCACTGCATGCATCCTACGAAGTGGGTATTAGCCCACGAAAGCTTATGCTTCAATACTTTAGTTAGTCTTTAAGGTGCCACAGGACTCTTTGTCACTTCTGTGGGAGTTGTGTCACCCCAACCTTCTCAATAATCTTAACCAGAAGGCAACTCAAAAATAGTCAGACAGAATGTCAGCATCAAGAGATGATTTCTTGAGCAGAGCCTGCAAAATAGAAGCCAGCAAGCTGCCCTCCCTAAGAGGCACTGACAATTTCTACGAACAATGGACCAAGTTTCTTTTCCCGCACTGGATTTCACCAACTAGCAGGAACATTGATTCAAAAGACAAGTTGCAGAATGAAAAATTCCCAACCCCTCTAGTAGCTCAGCTTGTGTCAATGGCCTAACCACATCAGAGAAACAAGTGTTGCCTTCTCCAGCTCCCATCCTGCATTCTCAGAAGGAGACAGCTTGAACCATATACACTAGTTTTTATTCACAAAGTAATCAGAAATTTCCTCACAATGAGAGGAATACAAATCATCCACCATGTGAAGGCAGTTGAGTATAACCAAGCTGTTCACAGTCTGAAATAACCACTGACTGAGACTCTGGAGATGCTATCATGGAGGCCAAAAAATATGGTTATGGCATAAGCATCACAAAAAAATCTTTATGGAGCAAATGGTTAGCTTCAACCCTTAGCTGTGTTTCCTCTTTCCTTCTCATTTAATCAGTCACAAGCCAACTGTAAACTAAAGTGCTCGGTGGGGGTGAAGCTTGTGAAGAAGTTGCTGATGGGCCACTCTATCAAAAGTTAAGGATCCATCAATAAAATCTCTGAGGGTGTTGTTGAAGCATTTTGATTCATTTAGCCTTCAAGAGAGGATTATCAAAAGAGGTTTTGCCATTGACTTCAAAGACGGTAGGATTGGGCCTACTAAGTATTAGTCAGCATGGCTATCCTTCAGCCAGGGAGGTGGCCTGGTCTAAAGGCATGAACATGGAAATGGAAGAGAAGAAATCCTCATTTTTAATCCTGGCTCTGACTCTAGTGATCACTATTACATGAGAGATTATTATTATTATTACTAGTAAATATGTAATTCCCTGTCACTTCATGCCAATAGGTTAATAACTGTAATTAGTAATGTTGACCATGAATTACTCATTAGCCAATAGACCCTTAGACCCTGATATATTGTCTTTCATAAGAATGACTCCAAGTGTTCCAAGGAAAACAGGTATGTCTGATTTGAAATGATTTAACATTCATGTGAAGTTAATAAAAAACACTAGTCATTCTACAGTGGTTAAGATGCCAAATAAATGACATTTATTAAAGGCCCTTTTTCCATTTTTTTCTTTTCTGAATGCTGCCTATATTATTTTTAAAATGCCAGTGCTTTCTCTTGAATTCAAAACTTTCATTTGTCAGTCATGCATGATTTATCTTGTCTGAAATATCCCAGTGACATACATTTGCAGTACAGAATCTTATCAAGGGGTGCAAGTGATTTTGAGAACAAACCTTTACCCCTCTTCCTGTATGTTGGAGTCCATTTTGAAGTGCTCTGTGAAAGATGGCTGGCAGGCTGTTCCTGAGAAAAGTGACTCTGCTTTCCCAAAACATGAAAGAATTGCCACATTGTGGCAGACCTTATGATGGCACATAGGAAAGGAAGTGTGCGAGGATCATCCCCCTCACTGTGTGGCCCATGCGAGGGCATGAGACAGTTGCAATCTCTGCACTTGGGGAGCACAAGGACTGTTCCTTCAGTGCATCCAAGTCGGCAATTTCTCCAAAGCTCCCGCACAGAGTAACATGGCTGTATCATACCCTCTACTTGGGCCAGTGGCTAAATGCCACGGTTTGGCTTTGCATGTGGAAATAGAAGAGGTTTTGTATAATATTCAGATCCCATTGTTTTTTTCCCCCTTTACTTTTCATTTTGAACTTTTTCCCAATTTACGCACCCTCCTGCCTATGGCTTCTTCTTTCTGATTGATAGGCCATCCCTCTGGGGATTGCCATTACTCCTGTCAGTTTAACTTGATTGGTCACTTGAGAGCAACCCAAGGCAATCCTTACCCAGGGGTTGTGTTCACAGCATCTGTGACCCTTCCAGACATTGCTGGTCTGGAGAAGACAGAGAGAAGTCTTGGAAAATAAACCCAAATTACTGACCACATTGTCACTGAGCCAGCCAGACTTCTGTACTTCTGCATTAAGTTTTGGGGATTGGAGGGAAGACAGTCTATTACCTATCTATAAAAAAGCTGTAAAGGAATGAGATTGCCACACAAAGAAAAGTTTCTTCATTGCTTATGTGTCCTGCACAAATATATTATAGTGCTTGGTGATGGATGGTATAGAAAACAATAGTTAGCTAATTCTGGCCCTGGAGCACAGGTACAAACTCCTTGGGTATTCTGGGGCTCAAACACCCACTAAAAATAATAAGGGGTGCTCAGCATCCACAGAGCCAGACTAAACGTTAGTGGGTCCCAGTGCCCCACTGACTGCCCCTCCCATCCCCACCACTGCTCTTGGCCTCTTACCCTAAGTCCCTGCCCTCCCTCTGCCCCAAGGCTTTGCCTGCTTCTCTCAGAGTGGTGGGGGAAAAGGGGCTGGAGAGGAGCACCCACCAGCAAAAACGAAAGTAAGCGCTTGTGCCCTGGAGTAGACATGCAGTTCTCTGCTCTGTTTCACTGCATCATCCATGTTCTTGTACCAGCTGTGCTATTGTCAATCCATTGCTTCGCCACTGAAACTGATATAATGTTACAGCGTACCTAGTTTAGATGGCAACACAGAATATGATCTGCCAGTTACATCTGGCAGCTGTCAATGGATTGAAACTACTTTAAAAGTACGATATGGTTTGGCTCAGGGGACTGGTAATGGAATGGAGAACCTTTTGCCCTTACGTGACCAGGCCAAATCTGGATTAAGACTGATCATCTTGATGGCTGTTTAATTTCACATAAACCTCTAATCAGTGGTCTCTGCCAAGTTCCTAACAGACAACTGTACACCTTTAAAAACAATTTTTTAAAAATCCTGAAAATTGACCCTACTTAGCATCCTTGCTGATATTCTATGCAGAAAGACCTAGGCTGTTTTCTCACTTTTGGAGGCATTCCAACCAGGAGAAGCTTTGGTAGGACACTAGAAAATTCTGCACTGCATGGCTGCTGCCTGTGATTTATAGGGTCAGAAAATAAATGAAGGATCTGAGCCACAAGACTATCAGTGAGACATATTTCACAAGCACTATATTCACACACAGTAATTCTAAAAAAGAAAAAAATCCAGTGGAATTAGATTTGAGCTGATGGTGGTGGAGTTAACTAGAGTTTCTGAGTTTGCCAAGATTACTGTCTGTGATCACGTGAACATTAAAACAACAAGAAAACAGCTACAAATTGGCCCAAGAGCCAAAACTAAACAAACAAAACTATGGCCAGCTTTCCAGCTCCCTGAACAGCCACCTCTTTTCACCTACTTCTTCCACTTGGGAAAAAAACAGGAAAATAGATGGTCCTTTCAGCATGTCTTGAAAGTAACTAAATCTGAAATTTGATACCTGAGCATCGAATAGCAGTGTGGGATCAGACAAGGACCTGAGGTTATGAAGCAACCTAACGAACATTGGGCATGTCCCCAAAGTCAAGGGTACTGATATAATCATTACCATCTCTTCAGGTTGCTTCTTCTACCTTATAAGCATGATTTCAGTCCATCTGGGTTGTGCTTCAGCCCTTGTCAGGAACTAAGTCATTTTACTACAGTGACCTAGTCAGAAGAGATCGGAATCCTAGGGGGGGGGGGGGCTGAGACAGGAGGGAAGCAGCATATTGAAGCCATCTAAGCCCATCCTTGCACATTAAGGTTCCTTCCTAATACTCCATATGCACCTTGAACAAACAGTTTGTATCATAGCTCCAAACATTAGCCAAACTTATAGTGCTGTTCCTGAGTTATTAGACACTTATCATTCATAGAAGATTAGAAAACTAGAGTAGACAATCTAAACATTTCAAATCTGTAAGCAAAAAAGCATCTTAATTTTCTTGCAATAGGGCAAGTCTTTTTTTGCATCTTCCAGTTATGCAAAAATGGTTGATGGAATTTTATCTGTCAAAAAATACATATGTGAATATATTACCTCCAGGCTGATATGGAATAAGGAAACCATCAGCCCAAAAGAAGAATTTTTCAGAAATTTGTGAGCACATAAAAACAGGGCTTATAATGAATATCTAGTTTGACCATGACTACAGCAAGTGCTAAAAGGCACCTCCTATAACAAATAATTTGAGATCTGGTTTGGATGTAATTAGCATCTTCCCATTGACTTCAGAATGAAATGAAGGTAGGGAGAACCACTCAAGATGAGACCCTGGTTTAGTTAATCTTAAAATGCTTGGAAAATGTAAGTTTTATGTAAGTACTATGTATTACTATAAACAAGAGAAAGCTTATTCTCTTCATAAAAAACACATAAGCATTTCTAACAGAAAATATCCTCTTTAATGTACTTATCTCTGGTTTCATATCATCCATACACAATACAGAAAAGGGCTGATTGTGGATCCGTTACTTACACTGATGAACTGTTCCTCATGCACATTCTAATAGTTCCATTGAGATCACTGGTGCTACTTGCATAAGTGCTTTCCAATGTTTGTAAGTGCTGAACAATCAGCCTGTACAAGTTTTCACTTAAGATATCATATTAAATCAGTGATCAGAAGGGTCAAGTAGGATGTGTTATTGTTATCTTTGTAACTGTCATTATTTGTAATTTAGGATACTGCATAAAGATATACAATTGAAACTGATATCCTCCATAAATGAAAAAGATTTGCTTTTACTGTGATGTTAAAATTTAGCAAAATAAATGTAGCAGAATATTGTTGTAAAGAGATAAAGGTAATAGAGAAAACAAGCTGTATATTTGTAACCATATTTCCTTACAGAACAAAATGATCCACTAAAACTGGCAAATTTTAGCGAGCACTACTCCAGTTATGTAACTGCTACTGTCATTGCACCTGTTTATCTCTATCTGGGATTGGAGAAGAGAGTAATTTTGCTATATTACATCCTGATCCTGCACTTAATTGAAGCTTTGCCATTGACTCCAATGGGCACAAGTTAAAGCCATTAAAGAAGATACTAAAAAAGCTGGCTCAGGTTTTCAGCAGAGTTATCTAGGGATCATTCCACTGAAGTCACTGGAGCCATGTGGAGGATCCAGACAGCTATTTGCAATGTACTTTCACAAGACTTTAACACATCAGGTGAAATTTTCAAAAGTACGTAAGTACTTGTGAAATTTGTGAAAATTTAAGTCACAAACACCACCTGGGAGGTGACATTATATTTTTTCCCCAAGTATGTCATTTTCCATCCCTATCTTATTTCTTCTCTTTTCTCTCTCTCTGATTTTCTCTAATAAGTGTCTGGCTTAGCCAGCCAAGGCTGCATAGTTTGCAGCACTGCTGTAAAGCTGTGACCAGAAAGAGGCAGCTCAAAGTAATATCCTAACAGCCCGATGCTGTTACAAGTTTGACGGTCTTGGAGTCGCTGATAAGGTCATATGCTGGGACTGTGTTTTTTCAGCAGCAAGGTTGCAAGTGAAAAATCAAAGCCTGAGACAGAAGCTGCATTTTCTATCTTTGCTATTCTTTTCACTCCCTTTTGTATGTTTGTCTTCTTAGGAAACGGGACTGGACTTTAACAACAACAGCAACAACAATTCCAGCCCAACTCTAAGACACTTACTGCCATCTAAGAGACTGGCAAACAAAGGTTTCTTTTCTTTCTCAAGACTCTCTGCAGCTAAAGAGAAAAGGAATAAGATGAGTCGTTCAAATTAAAGCTTTACTTAACACTTCACCTGTCTAATACTTGAACAGTTTTTCCCTTCTTACAGTTTTAATAAAAAGTTAAAATAGGATTTCTAATGGTGTGTTTGCCATGCCAGCAGATCAAGGGACATGATTGTTCCCCTCTATTTGACACTGGTGAGGCCTCATCTGGAGTACTGTCCAGTTTTGGGGCCCACACTATAAGAAGGATGTGGAAAAATTGGAAAGAGTCCAGAGGAGGGCAACAAAAATGATTAGGGGCCTGGAGCACGAGTTATGAGAAGAGTCTGAGGGAACTGGGATTGTTTAGTCTACAGAAGAGAAGAGTGAGGGGAGCTTTGATAGCTGCTTTCTACTATCTGAAAGAGGGTTCCAAAGAGGATGGATCTAGACTGTTCTCTGTGGTACCAGATGACAGAACAAGGAGTAATGGTCTCAAATTGCAGTGGGGGAGGTTTAGGTTGGATATTAGGAAAAACTTTTTCACTAGGAGGGTGGTGAAGCACTGGAATGGGTTACCTAGGGAAGTGGTGGAATCTCCTTCCTTAGAGGTTTTTAAGGTCAGGCTTGACAAAGCCCTGGCTGAGATAATTTAGTTGGGGATTGGTCCTGCTTTGAGCAGGGGGTTGGACTAGATGACCTCCTGAGGTCCCTTCCAACCCTGATATTCTATGATTCTATGGTAATAGCCAGGCTCTATCAAATGGCAAACCTTGTTTAACACAATTTCATGTTGGACCGTGACTGGGTTACATTAACACCTCAGACTCCCTGGGCCCATATATTGCATCTAAATGAATACAATAGTGAAGGAATTGTGCTTCTGTCACAATTGATCCTGGGGCTACTGCTGGGGCAGTGTGACTGTGCACAGCCCCTTACTCGCGACTAGGTACAAAAAACACAATCTACCCCCTGGACTGTAAACATCTTGGAGCAGGAGCCTGTCACAAATACCTCTGCAAAGTGTGATGCACACCTGTGACACTGAAGAAGTAATAAATAGTCAAATATATTGTTATAACTTGTCTATCTGAGATACTTGCATTTCCAGCACTTTGTAAAATATAACTATTATATTCATCCATTTTTTCATAAAATAAGGGAATTGCGATACTGGAGAAAGAAGGTCTCACATCTTTATTAGTGTGTGCTGTCAGTGCAAACAAAATTGAAATGACCTATCTGCTAATAGGGATACTAGTATGTTGCATTTTATATGTGAAATCTGAATATGTAAGTACATTCAACTGGTTTTAATTTGAAGTATAAACATTCAATTTTGATCAACCACCTTTCAAACATTAACATCTATACAAGTTACAGGAGACCTATCTTTATCATCAGCCTGTTGGTATTGCTGATATTTTACCTCTTCGTCATCTACACTTAAGTCTGTCTTGCTTTGAAATGCTGTGCATGTGCAGATGCAATAAAAAATCTGAATTACCTCTCACCCCTGGTGAGGGCGATCCCTCCAAATCAGAGCTGTGGCTATTGGCAGGCAGCACACAGCATTTGCACTGTGGCTGCCTGCATCCTGCTTGACCTACGTACGAATACTTCAATTTGCATGATCCCAACTGCTTGCCCAAACATTTCAGATACATAAGAAAAAGATAATTGCTGCTGCTGCCTGTCACTGGCACAGCATCATACTGTAGTATTCATGAGAGCTTGCACAAAACGGTAACATGTACTAACCTAGCAGGAGAGTTACAGAGTTAATAAATACAGGCATTACCTTTTCCCCTATCTACATGTGGGAAATAAAGGAAAAGATTTTTATTTGTTTTATTTTTGGTTTTGCCAATACATTAGCTTTCCTCCTTTTTGTTTGTTATTACATGGTTCAAAGCCCACCACAAAAACAAGGTCCCACTTTATTATAGGACAGTCAGGTTCAGCGCACAGCTTGCAATAAAGAAATTAGCAAACCAGAAGCTGCAATTCTGTAGAAACACTCGAAACCAAAGAGGATTTAAAGTGACAAGATCCAATTAAATTTAATTACCTGAGCTGTATTTTCATTTTAACTGACACTTTTTATTAAGGAACCACATGCACTAAAGCTAGAAACCTGGGCCAAATTGCATCCCAGTAATACAGTTATCTTATGCAAAATTCTGAGCGTCTAATTTTCTAAAATGAAATTAGAGAAATGGGGTTTGTAAAAGGTTCTCTTTGTCTGATACTATAAGACATTATTTGCAATGTACCTACTGTACTGTATTACTTTTGTTGCACTAGCATCGGATGTACCTAATAAACTTATTATTTGGGAAGTGTTTCAAAACAACATTATTATTTTTTGAAATATAGATACAGTCAATTTAAGTGAGAGAAACTTAGCAACTTAAAATCTCAAAGCTTACAGTCTGAAACTTAAAGTCTTAACAACTTTGATGTTAGAAACTTTTTCCTCAATCAGCACTTTTTAATTTTATGGTTAGGAGTTACATAAAACTGAACCAAATTGGGTGATCTGTATTCCTACTTTTATTTTTCACCATAACAGTAAAGTATAAAAAATCTCTATGAATAGCTACCTGTTGTGACACCTGCTCATGGCAGTATTATTCACATTTGTGTTTTTAAACATTTTTAAATAAAAACATGAAAGTTTGAAAAGTATCAGAGCTACATTGAACTACAGCTAACAAACAGAAACACAAATGTACATATGGAAGCTTAAAAGAGCAGTCCAAGAAATAGAACTTGTGTATCTTAAGAAAATGTTTTAGGTCTAGGTGGCAAAAGAAAGTTTAATATTGAAGAAATAACCAAAAGCGGCTGTGTTTTTACAAAATATGCAATAATAGGGAATGTTATCATGAGCTACATCCATGAAATTGAAGTTTGTTTGCTTAGCTGAAAGAAATAATCCTTTGGTATATGTTTCTATATTAACAAAAGGGTGGTCCATGGTTTATATATATATTTATATATATATAAAATATCGTGTGTGTGTGTGTGTGTGTGTGTGTGTGTGTGTGTGCACGCACACGCGTAGCTGTGTCTCAATCTCTTCATCTGTAAATTAGGCATAATAAAAGTTAGACTTACCTACCTCTTAAGTGTATTGTGAAGATAAACTAATGTCTGTCAAGCACCTGGAAAATGTAAAGCATACATAGTACAGTGGTGGTGATGTCCAGCAGTCACATGCCTCCCACTCAGAATTTCTATTGTAGGAGTCCATTGTGGGAATTCTGAGTTTACCTCCCCAGGGAAGGAGTGAGGGATTGGCCCGATCCATTGATGGCAATGAGAGCCTTTCCACTGACATGAAATTCTTTTGCTATTTCCTGGTCATCTGAGACTATGCCAGAATGTAGCATCAAAATTACCAGAAGCATCCTTGCAATCCATCATATCTGTGATGACACAGAGTGTTCCATTCGCAGATACCCTGAGCGAACCAAGTAATAAATACCAAAAGACAATGAGAGAGGGAGAAGAATTTGAAATGGTAAGTTTAAATGTATTTCTATACCTAGTGAGCCTCCCCCTCAAATACTACCCTAGACTTTGTAATTGACAGAATCAGCACTCAAGTCCATTTTTACTTCAGTTTTTTTTTTCCTTACCCAGAACTTCCCTTTAAACATTGTTATCAAAATTAGGGCTGGTTGAAAATTTTCCACTGAAAGTATTTTTTCACCAAAAATTGTGTTTTCAACCAAATGAAATTTTTCACAAAAAGTGCCTGCTTTTGACAGGAAGTTTTGCTTTTTCATGGAAACCGCACACTCGAAAACGGAAAGTTTTCATTTAAAACAGAAAAAAAACTTCAAATGCTGCTGTTGTGCCTCATGGAAATTGTAGTTTGGGTGCTATATATTCCACACTGTTTTGACAGGGGAATTCACTGATTTATGGTAGTTTCCAGCCCTTTTGTGCCTCCTGAGTACCACAGGGAGCAGTAATAAAGTACAGAATCTAGACCAATATATTCTGTTTACAGTGAAAACATGGCAAAGTGAGTGTTTTGGAGTGTTTATCCTTTAAAAATACAGTGCAGCCCACAATCAGTACCTATTGCACGGAATAGTTTCTGTGATCAGACTACCTAACTTTCTTCCTTCGAGACCCAATCCAACTCCAATTGAAGTCAAAGAAAAGACTCACATTGACTTCAGTGGGAGTTGGTTCATGCTTTTGAGTACACGCATCAACTCTATACTCCGAACGGGGGTAAAATCTGATGAAGTGCAGAGATAATTTGAAACCAACATCTTCCATCCCTTCCCAAAAAGCAGTATTGTTAAGAAAAAAATAAAGTAGTCTTTATGATTGAAAGCACCCCTGTATTCATAACCTATATGTTATTGCAATAGTCTTTGGGCAAAACATTCCTTGTGAGGTATCATTTAAAAACTAATAACACACTGATCATTGTTATGTGTAATGTATGTACAAAATGTATATTAAGAGTTATGAACATAAGTTGAAGTTATGACCACAGTGTGTTTACCAGACAAGTCTGGGGAGTGGGTAAATCAGTTTCTCAAAGACAAAGGACATGCTGATGCCTCTAGCCAGGTGTCAATTGACCGGCAATCACCCTTCAAGTGGCCATTTTTTGACAAGCAGAGGAGCAGGAACTGATCAATCTGCATTTCAGCAAACAACTGGAACCTCTTTCACCATGAGACTCCATAGCTTCATCCTCACATCTGGAGTGAGCTTTATCTAGGAATAATCCTAAGGAAAATGCTTTTCAATGTGTATCTGGACTACCAAAGGGAGGGGCAAAATCACCCCAAGCTCTCTCTGTCTATCTCTCTCTCATCTAAGAAAATAGAGGAACCAGCCTTTTGAGTAGGTGAGATTGCTGACCAAAATCTTCAGTCAGAATCTTGCTGGGAACATGTAGTAAGGATTTTATTTTGAGCAAAGTTTAGCTTGTTAAGTCTTAGCTACTAGAAAGTGTTTTCTCTTTATTGGTCTTGTAACCATTTCTGACTTTAATAACTCATCCTTATATTTGCTTAACATCTCTTTGTAGTTAAATATGCTTGTTTTAATTTTATTTAACATAAAGTAATCCAGTGCTATGTTTAAACTGATCTGTTTGGTAAGTCCAGTTAAAGTAGCAAAGTGTTGGCTATTGGGGTAATGGAACTGCCCAGGAGAGATCTGTACAGTATAGAATACGTTTGGAGAGAAATTCAGGACTAGGAGTAGGTTGGGGTCATCCTGCAAGTAGTGATCAAGGCCGGTGAAAGCCAGAGTGTGGCTGGAGAACTTCTGATGAGGTGCTAAGGTCAGAACTGTTGGACTAGGGCTGCAACTATACACAGACTCTCTAGGGTGTGACCTGCATGTTGTTTGGCTTTTTATGAGAGGCCCAGGTTGGGAGCTACAGCAGCAAAGCATTGTGAGGCACCCAAGGTTGCAGGGCAGATGGTGATACAACCCCTGGTCTGCACTGCACCCCAGAATGTGACAGTCTTCTCTTGCATAGGAAAGAATTTTTTATAACATTTTCGGATTCTTCTGTTATTTCTATTACTTGTGATCTTTTCCCCAACTTTAAATCCTCCTGAGATGTGAACTGCTTGGGACATGTTAAACAACAAAAGAGCTACTTACTCACCCAGTTCAGGGATATTTAGTGACACAATCAAACAGTTTAACCATGATAGCATCAAGCAGGCTGACAGAAAAGCAAGGATGAATTATTATATAATCCAAATTTTGTACGTTCCAATTACTGGCTCAGAGAAACATCTTTTTTTCTTTCTCAGTAAATTAAAATTAACATCTTTCCAGTCCCATATTTAGAAGCAAAAAAATTCAAGAAATGTTTGAAAATCAAAATCAAGTGTTTTTAAAGAGTGATGCATCATTACATGAAAAAAGAAAACTTAATGTAGGGTTCAATCTCAAATGTACACTGAATGATTTTAGAACTCCACTCATGAAAGCAAACAAATAACATTGTTCCACTATATGCTGGTTAATAATACATGTTCAGTACAGTCTGAAAACTTGTTGGTAGCTGTGAAATCAATTGGTGATCTTAATCCAGTTTCTAATGTCGGGATCACAAATTCACTTTGTTGTTGTTTGTACTGAAGGCTCCAGTTGAGATGGGCCTCCCATTGCACTAGGTGCTTTATATACTCATTGTACGAGACACGCCATGCATGACTTGAAGAGCTTGCAAACTAAATAGATAAGACAGACGAAGGGAGGATGAAATAAAGTATTATTATTATCCCCGTTTTACAGATGAAGAATTGAGGAGTAGAGTGATTTCATGATTAATCCAAGCAGGGCTACTGGAACAATTTGTATAATGGGGATGCTGAGAGCCACTGAACCAAATTTTAAACCCTGTATATAATGGAATCCACTTCAGTCAGGAGCTGTTGCAGCACCCCAGTACCCCTAGTTCTAGCACCTGTGTATCCAAGGTGTCAGAGCGAGTCTGTGACAAAGCAAGAAGTTGAACCTAGATCTCTTAAGTCCCAGGCAACTGCCTTAACCACAAGACCACATTCCCTCTGTATCACTGGGTCACTTGACTCCCCTGTTGACGGGGGAGGTGCGGGTAGGTGGCCAAAATTTATGTGAGTGGCATCACAACACGGTGCATGGGGTTGCATCGCTTTGCAGCCCCATGTGCCATGTCACTGTCACAACACTTGGAGCAGGTACCTTGGCCAGGACATGGTCACGGGTTAGTCCTGCTCCAGACATGTGAACCCACATAGAACCTTCCCAAGACTCATTGGTAGATTGGGACCCACTGCTTGGGAAATACAGAACTAGAAGGCTTTATTTATTAGGCACCAAATCCCAATTAGTTTTATATTTGCCATTAGAATTAGTATTTTTTCATATACAAATAATTAAATGTGCTGAAAGAATCATATTGGAAGCGGCTGTCAGTAATAGCAACACCTCTCATCAGGCAAAGCAAAGGGGATAAAGGGGAGAAATCCGGAGATCCCATTTGTTTGCTTGGTTAAGCTTTATTGTTATGCTCTGTCCTCTCTTTTGTACTAATCTTTCCCCATCTGCTGCCAGCTAGGCCAAGCTCAAACAGCAGTGTCAATTCAAGGGTCAGAAAGGTCAGCAGTGACACCCGATTTAAGTGTTATTCGCTCTGATGCCCTGACAAGACAGATACAGCGTGGCCTGACTAAAGTGATATATGTTAAATTTGTTGCAAATTACTGGCATGATGGATCTATTGATGACCCATTGCAGCTGTCAGGATGTCTCTATCAGTCTCTCAGTTATGCTTTCTCTTGATGCTCTGCCCCATCCCCCTCCACTACCACTGAGCCAAGTACACGTTGTTGCATCGTCACCGAACAGCACCTCAGGGTAGAACATGAAAAGAGACAAAGCAGCAGTACCCTGGTGTGCAACTGCAGAGGACTAAAAGGTGTCTTAAAGATACAGGTTTCATTTTTATAGACCTCAGGTTTCTTTCATTTATGTATAGATCTTAATCACAACACCTATTACAAAGGAAATATTTGTAATATGTTTTCATATTCATCCAAAATATTTTAAACGCTGACATCTGTTAGCCATACTTAAAAGTAAATTTTAATTGTAAAAGATTCTGTAAAGTGATTTTAGGCCACGGTTCTTCCCCCACCCTCTTCTGCTTACACAACACAGTGGAGAACTAAGTGCCCCCAAATTCCACAATGGAAGGTTAGAGGTGGAAGACACAGGGAGAGGAAAGGAGACTGTGCTGTACAGTCTCTGGGCACTGCTGCATAGCCACCTCTCTCCCCTTCAAAGCCACTGCCATTAAAATCCAGAATCATTTGACGGGAGACGGGGTAGCAAGTCAGGGCAGCGGCCACAATACACAGCATCTTCCTCCTGTTTCCTTTCATGTCCATCCGGACTTAAGAGTCACTAAGCATCCACAAATTATTTGCTACTCAGAGCAGCAGTAAATCCCCCTTAATGGCCTCCTTGCACCACAGAAGTGGTAAGTATGTGGGGAGCCAGGTCTGACAGGTGTCATTTCCATGCAGCAAGGTGGGAGGCTGGGAGAGGCATGGAAAACCAGAGATCTTTGGGGATTAAAGTCTTCCCAACTGTTGCAGGGCACTCATATCTCCAGACCTGCTCTGTCTTGCCCATGACAGGAGGATAATACTGCGGAGGCTTAGCAGCTCAGGAGATACAGACTTGTCTGGCCCTTCCACGCCTTTCAGCACAAGAAGAGAAAGCTTATAGTCAAGATGATAAAATACATATCTTGTCATAGACATATTATTTATTATTAATAAAAAGTGACAGCACTTTTGATTGTGCAGTTTTTCCCCACTTATTTTTACATTTCACCCATCTTGGCCTCTGATACGTCACCAGTCGGTTTTGTTTCCATTTCTAATCATCTTCACTTTCGGCTTCTCTTTGTTTGTTTTTAATTCAAAACCTAAAATTGTTTCTAACCCATCCCTTTGGTCTGACATTGCAGGGTTATCTTGAATACTGTTGCAATGTTACACTCCATATTCTTTATGACAATGTGCTTATGATATGGATATGACATAACTAAGAGATATTTTATGCTAGATGGCTTATCTAAGATATCATTGGAAAGATTATGATTTGCTGAATGTGATTATCCAATTTGTATGCATGTATCATTTCTGTATCTAAAGTGGTGGTTCTCAAACTATGTGTTGCGGCTGTTCCTTTTCTTCGCAGGCTGCCGCAAGCCATGTGTGTCCGCCGAAATGCCACCAAAGTGATTGTTTCCGCTTTCGGCGGCATTTCAGCAGACATGCTGTGCGCTTCACAGTGTCCGCCAAAAAGCCGCCAAAACCAGAAACAATCACTTCGGCGGCTTTTCGGAGGATTCTCTGGAGACCACGGCATATCTGCAGAAAAGTCGCTGAAAGGGAAAGAGATCTATTTGGCGGCACTTCAGCAGTGCAGGGAGCTCGCGACCCCCTGGGAATTGGCCGCGATGCCCAGGGGGCTCGCAACCCGCAGTTTGACAACTGCTGATCCAAAGTTAGGGATATGGACTATGTAAGAATGACATAAGAATACACTGGATGTGTATTGGGAAGACACCCACTGGACAACAGGCCATCAGATTTGGTGGGCTATTAGGAAGGAACAAGACTGTGAAGATACTAATCTCTCTCCTTCCTGTGAGGAGTCCTGGTACATAGCTGTGATACTACTAGGTCAGGTGGTCTTGTCACCTGATGCTAAACATCTTGAACTTCTTGTAACTTTCCACTAAAAGGAGAGCGGGGTCGAGATTGGGAAACAAAAGATTACTGCTTTATGTAAATCTTATTTAAGGGTGGGGAGGAAAGCAAACGAGACTCTCCTCCATTGCCAACCCAAGAAGAAGAAGTTCTGAAGGAACCTGAAAGGACAAAGGAACTATCCTGGAGAGAAAGGCAAGGGAGAGTTCAGACTGAGGCAGAAGTCCAGGCTATAAGAAGAAATAAGTGGAACCCTGACCTACAGAAACTCTGCATCCTGCCTAATTCAACATTTAGGGTGAGAAACTACATTCTGTAACCAGCTAATCAAGCTTAGTTTGCATGTTTTGTTTTATTTGCTTAGTAATCTGCTTTGTTCTGTTTGCTATCCCTTTAACCACTTGAAATCTGCCTTTTTTAGTTAATAAAATGTGTTTTGTTTATTATTATACCCAGTTTCTGTAATTTCTAATGGGGGGCAAGAAGTGGTACATATCTCTCTTCACATTGAGGAAGAGAGCAACATTTTATGAGCTTACACTGTGCAGATTCTTCTATACAGTGCAAGACAATACATCTTTGGGTCTGCACTCCCAGAGAGGTAGGTACCTGAGTGCTGGGGCAAGTCCCTTCAGCTTAGTCTTTCCAGAGCTGATCTCAGGGCTGGTCTTCACTAGTGTGGGGGATCGGCTGTAGATACGCAATTTCAGCTACATTAATAACGTAGCTGAAATCAGCGTATCTACAGTCAACTTACCTGCCACCCTCATGGTGGTGGCGGTCAGCGGCACGCTCCCCTGTCGACTCCAGCTTGTGCCGTTTGGCGAGCTGGAGTTCCGGAGTTGACGGGAGCGCCGCTGGCGATCGATTTATTGTGTCTTGAGGAGACGCGATAAATCGATTGCCATAAGATCGATCCCTCCCCGCTGTAGTAAAGACAAGCCCTCAGTGTCTGTGTCATTCTGCAGTTGGGTGTGTCCCTGCCTATCTATGTGCTAGAGGAAGCTTAAGAGCCTGGCTCAGCAAGACAGGATTCATGGATATTGTACTAACTGAGAGACACGAAGCACTCTGAAGAGGCTCTTAAGAGCTCTCGGCATCTTTGAAGGAGTGGTCTGAGCCTCTGTGACTTGTGTGAAAACAGCCTGCTGGCAGAACCTTTGGCTACTTCTGGTAGGATAAATGAGAGCAATGACTACAACTCTTTTCTAGAGACCTAGGATCACAGACAAGAGGGATGATTAGCCTAGGACCGGTGCTAAAAAACTCAGTCATCTGTATCCCACTATGACTTATATCATAGACTTTGAAGGCGGTTTTAAGAATGTAAGAACATAAGAACATAAGAAAGGCCGTACTGGGTCAGACCAAAGGTCCATCTAGCCCAGTATCCTGTCTACCGACAGTGGCCAATGCCAGGTGCCCCAAACTGAGTGAACCTAACAGGTAAAGATCAAGTGATCTCTCTCCTGCCATCCATCACCCCTCTCTGACAAACAGAGGCTAGGGACACCATTCCTTACCCAGCCTGGCTAATAGCCATTAATGGACTTAACCTCCATGAATTTATCCAGTTCTCTTTTAAACCCTGTTATAGTCCTAACCTTCACAGCCTCCTCAGGCAAGGAGTTCCACAGGTTGACTGTGTGCTGTGTGAAGAAGAACTTCCTTTTATTTGTTTTAAACCTGCTGCCCACTAATTTCAATGGGTGGCCCCTAGTTCTTCTATTATGAGAACAAGTAAATAACTTTTCCTTATTCACTTTCTCCACGCCACTCATAATTTTATATACCTCTATCATATCCCCCGTTAGTCTCCTCTTTTCCAAGCTAAAAAGTCCTAGCCTCTTTAATCTCTCCTCATATAGGACCCTTTCCAATCCCCTAATCATTTTAGTTGCCCTTCTCTGAACCTTTTCTAATGCCAGTATATCCTTTCTGAGATGAGGAGACCACATTTGTACACAGTATTCAAGATGGGGGCGCACCATGGATTTGTATGAGGGCAATAAGATATTCTCCGTCTTATTCTCTATCCCTTTTTTAATGATTCCCAACATCCTGTTTGCTTTTTTGACTGCCGCTGCACTCTGCATGGACATCTTCAGAGAACTATCCACGATGACTCCAAGATTTTTTTCCTGATTAGTTGTAGCTAAATTTGCCCCCATCATATTGTATGTATAGTTGGGGTTATTTTTTCCAAAGTGCATTACTTTACATTTATCCACATTCAATTTCATTTGCCATTTTGTTGCCCAATCATTTAGTTTCGTGAGATCTTTTTGAAGTTCTTCACAGTCTGCTTGGGTCTTAACTATTTTGAGCAGTTTAGTATCATCTGCAAACTTTGCCACCTCACTGTTTACCCCTTCCTCCAAATCATTGATCAATCATTAATCAATTTGCAGAGGGGTTACACTGGAATCATCTTTGATTTTTTTCCATAAGTCCCTTTGGAACAGATATAACTGTGCTACTTCACACCACTCTGTATCCAATGTGAAGTGGCAGAAGAACACCACCCTGGCTAGCCCCTGACAGAGTCCCCTAAGGGCAGCATCAGCTGTTCATGCTCAGTATGGACATCAAAGTGGGTGGATATCAACTGAAGAAAAAAATCCAGTCCAGGATGCACCAGGCTACAGCCTTCCAGCAAGGGGGAAGCCCAGTCTAACGCATTTCCTGTCAGCAGGCTAATTACCAGGGCCACCTTGACTTGGTCAGAGGCCTAGATTTTGGGACCTATCAGAAACAAAAGGTGGCATTGGTTCAGACCACTGGTCATTCCTGCCAAACCACTGAGCAATGATATTGCAGGCCCCTGTTCGGGGTAAGGCACTGCACACTGCATTGTCAGCACTGTATTCTCAGTGCTGAACTGCCTCACTTGCTCCTGCCATCATTAGTTGACTGAGGTCAATTGGGTCTGCAGTGCTTGATTATCTGCCTGAAGGTGAAGGGCCCATTTGGGCAAATCTGATGCTTCTAGTAGCTGCAGTGGTGCTGCTGGGTCCATCCTTCTTGCACCAGGCTCAGTGCTTCAGAGTAAGTGTGGTCCAAACAAGTTGTCACAGCTGGGTCAAGGGGAGCCAGTCTTAGTAATCAGAGCCAGAGTCCACAGTCACAGCTCAGGAATCAGCTGGGTCAGGATACCAGGCGGTCAGAGTCAAGAGACAAACTGGAGGTCAGAACCACAAATCAGATGCCAGGAGCCACACTGGGGTCAAGATGTCAGGAAATCAAGCCAGGGGAGCAGGAGCAGGAAGTACAAGGCACAGAGTCCAAAACAAAGTGGAGCCCAATTGCTCAGGCAGCTTCCTGTTCCTGCTGCTGACTTAAGTGGGGCCAGCAGTCCAATCAGTTGCTCTGGGTCTCTGCCAATAGGACTGCAGGGGTGGAGCATCACAATGGGGTTTGGCTCCAGAGGTCCCCAGCAAGCAAGCGTCAGCAGGCTGAGAGACAGAGGATTGCAGTGTAGCTGTGCCTATTTACCCTGTAGACTCAGGTTTAAGACCTGTCGGTCATGACCTTGCCAAAGCACAAGTGTTATCTGGTTCCTTGTTATTTAGAGATTAAAAAAAAAACATCCGTTGAATCAGCAACACCCTTTCCTGTAGCACATTGTTGTTTTCCTTGGTGATCTCCCATCCAAGTAACAGATCAGATCTATAACTGCTTGGAACTTACAATCTAATGAGATCGCAACCTAAACTGATACAGTGCCTGCAAAATTTTGTATTAAAGCAAAATTAAACCATTGTGGTGGGGGTGGTAGGGTTGTTTTGTTTTGTTTCATTGTGTTTTTTCTTTAGTACTTGACATTCAGAAATAGAAAAAAAATCTTGTTCACATTTTTGCTGGATGCCAGAACTTGGACTATTAATATAACATGAATATTTTATTGTATTAGTAACTGTCTTATTATGTTAATATGTTTCTCATTCTATCACAGAGCTCTATTTTGCTAATACAGTCCAGAAGGTATGCCAATATGATAGCAAATCTGTTAATATGATCTAAATTCTTTTAGGCTTATTGTATTAGTAATATCCCTGTCGTGTTAACACCCCTTTTGTATCATATTAGTGGAAACAAACCCCATAAATGTGATAAGAGACTTGTATTTGCAATATGCACACTGCTAATATGATATATTAAATTATATTACTAGTATGAAGAGTTTTTCTTAGCAATAAAATCAATAAATACCAATATGCCATTTCTGCCAGTTTGAGCTTACATGCAATATCTTATCATCATCATTCCTGCAGCAAACAGTACCTTTCCTCCGGTACAGGACTATGACCCACAATAATCTATGTGTGAGAATCTACACTAGCATTGATGTCGCAGCGCTGATAACAATTGTCATTTGCATTTATTACTTGTTCTGAATTCATAGGTTGGATGGAGGCAATTATCAGAACAGCATTAACAAATCTACTAACTTGCATAGTCACATCTTAAGAATTTCAGATTAAACCCACTGACAACTTCTTGTGTGTTGAAGAATCTCCACAATGTTTACAGGGGTGTGTGTGAGAGTGTGTATTAAATAAGAGTGAGCAATAGAACTGATCCCCAGTGAATAAATAACTTTAAACTATTTCATATAAAACCTTTGGGAAGGCTGCCAGTCATTGATGGTTGAATTAAAATACGTCACAGCAATAATAACAATGAATAATATATTTTATTCCAGGAGCTCTCATGCCAAGTATAACTAAAATAGAACTTAACTACAATAACAAAAAGCCACATAGTCTAGTAAAGAACCTCCCTAAATAACCAATCTGCCTATCCTCCAACCTATAGGGTCAAATTCTGCCTCTTTTATTCTCATTGGGTAGCGCTTTGTAAAATAGCCAAATTGAGCAATCCACTCAATTCTATGGGGTTAGTTGAATAGTAAGGTATTTCTTAAATTAAGGTTATTACAGAGAGTAATTTCTGTAGTTAGTATCTCTTTCAGATGTGAATGTTCTATACAAAGCACCTGATCTTTATGACACTGATGTTAAGCAATTAATAAACTTCAAAAATAAACTTCCCATGATATGGTTCAACAACTCACATTCCCAAGAAATCTGCATTTGAAACCACTCAGGATAGAAGGAAACTAATCCAAAATCCTGTCCTTTCAATTGTAGGGAACTTTGGAATCTTTTCTTTCCCATTCCTCAGGGTGTCTTCATGTGCAGTAATTTCTCTATGCATGGTGGATATAGTTAGTATTTTCATGTGCTGCCTAAGTAGCAAATTACCCTGTAAACAGCCCACAAGAGCTGGTCTGTAATTGAATTGTAACTGTTGACTTTGGACATTTGGTATATTTGCTGCAAGAAGTAAATTTTCAAAACTTCATCGTGATGCAGTCAGACAAAATGAAAGGTAATATTCTTTATCTGCCACAGATTGCTGCAGATGAACTGCTTTCATAGGAGCTTAAATAAGATTTAGTGTATTCCATCCTTCAGCTGGCCACAATTGAAAGTGATCAGGATCAATATTGCTGCCCCGGCATGCAGCCCAGTATTGTGCATTACAATAGAGGAGATGGCTGGATTCAAAATTTTCCTGTGTCAAATTAATTTCTATGTTATCCCCAAATTCAATTAGATGGGAACCCCATGTAACTTAAAAAGTGTCCAACATCCCTCAGTGACAAATTACGGTGCTTAGTGTGCATATCAAGGTGAAGTGTTGAGCCTTGCTAATCTTCTCACTAATTCTCAATTACCGTAAAATGAAGCCATAAATCACACAGACAGGGGATCGATGGAAATGTTGTTTTCAGGGTGATTGGCAGCCTCCCCAAAGGTTTTCTGTAAGTTGGTTTAAGGTTACCATTCTCTAAGGGGGAGGGATAGGGTAGTCTTGCTCAGTCTCTATGATATAGGCCCACAGGCCTTTTGGGGATAGTGTGGAAGGACAGCACCAATTTCAGCCCATCAGACATCCAATTTTTCTCCTTTTCATACCTGCTGTAGTAAATGAGAAACAAATTAAATTTCACTCCACTATCTCCACAGAAACCATTTAAATTTTTCATGGAAACTAAATTGTCCCTAGACAGATAGCCCCCTGATTCTATGAAAATATACTGGAGCACTGGGGACAGAAATAAATTTGTGTCACTCTGGATATGCCATTCTCTGTAATGTCATTCACCGCCAACCAATAAAGGAGTCCCTCTTGGAACACAATGGTAAAGTCTTGCGCTCTGGTGGATTTGCATTGTTCCCCAACTCTTGAGCGGTCTAATATTCTCCCTGTTATTAATTTGCAGCCTGGGTTTTACATTCATGAGGCCAAGATTGAAATGTAAATGAGGCACAAAATAAGTAGTCAGCAGTAGCCCTGGCCGAGCAGCCTGTGTCATAGACTCATGGACTTACATGAAAATAGTTATCAGTCAGAGAGATTAGCAGCTCAGAACATCAATCACTGCTGCAAGGAAACAATGAATAAAATCACCCCGACATGAGGAAGGAAATTACAAGAGCTTTAAAGTGGAAAGGGAATATGTAATAGTGCTACCTGTTGTTGAAGTACTAATATGGCTGTAATAAAAGAAGCTGGATTCCTTCTCTCTCCCTTTCTCTTTCCCCTGTTCATTCTTGATCACTAATATTTAAATTGTGCCATTTTTTGTCATCTCAATTTATCTAGTAAATGAGCTTCAGTTCCCAGTAAGGAGGTATATGATGCTTCTCACTGCAGTCAAATGAAACCCATAGCTTTGAGTCTCAGCTGACTTTACAATGATGGGACCATGTCACTGTAAATAAAGAGATAAATGAGGTCTGATTTCTCAGTTTTGGCTGAGCCATGGACAGTGTAGGACCCTCAGATGGGAGACAAGGGTGTCTTTATATCACTACATCACCTTTATGGTTTCCTAATTCCTGGGCTAGTCAAGGACTGGTAGCGCCCGTGGTGTAAAGTAGAAAAGCCTCAGGGCTGCTCTAAATTTAACCATACTTTATATGGCTCCAGGTGGCCTTTGCAATAGCTGTGAATAATCAGGTTTCAGAGTAGCAGCCATGTTAGTCTGTATCCATAAAAAGAACAGGAGTACTTGTGGCACCTTAGAGATTAACAAATTTATTTAAGCATAAGCTTTCATAGGCTACAGCCCACTTCATCAGATGTATAGAATGGAACACACAATAGAAACATATATATACATACCTATATATATACACACACACAGAGAACATGAAAAGGTGGAAGTTGCCATACCAATTCTAAGAGGCTATTTAATTAAGATGAGCTATTATCAGCAGGAGAAAAAAGACTTTTGTAGTGAGAATGAAGATGGCCCCTATCAGACAGTTGACAAGGAGGTGTGAGAATACTTAATATGGGGAAACAGATTCAATTTGTGTAATGACCCAGCCACTCCCAGTCTCTATTTAACCCTAAATTGATGGTATCCATGGTACTCACTTACAGACAGCTCCCAGCCTGAAGCAAATATTCACCAGCAACCACACACCGCACAACAAAAGCACTAATCCAGGAATGTATCCTTGCAACAAAGCCTGATCCTAACTCTATCCACATATTTATTCAAGTGACACCATCATAGGACCTAATCACATCAGCCAAGTGATTAGGGGTTCATTCACCTGCAGATCTACCGATGTGATATATGCCATCATGTGCCAGCGATGCCTCTCTGCCATGTACATTGGCAAAATCGGACAGTCTCTATGCAAAAGAATAAATGGATACAAATCTGACATCAGGAATCATATTATTCAAAAACCAGTAGGAGAAAACTTCAACCTCCCTGGTCATTCAATAACAGACATGAAGGTGACAATTTTAAAACAGGAAAACTTCAAAGACAGACTCCAAAGAGAAGCCGCTGAACTGGAATTAATTTGCAAATTGGATACCATCAATTTAGGGTTAAACAGAGACTGGGAATGGCTGGGTCATTACACAAATTGAATCTATTTCCCCAGATTAAGTATCCTCACACCTTCTTGTCAACTGTTTGATATGGGCCACCTTGATTATCACTACAAAAGTTTTTTTTCTCCTGCTAGTAATAGCTCATCTTAATTAAATAGCCTCTTAGAATTGGTATGGCAACTTCCACCTTTTCATGTTCTTTGTGTGAATATATATTCTTCCTACTGTGTTCCAGTCTCTGCATCTGATGAAGTGGGCTGTAGCCTACGAAAGCTTATGCTGAAATAAATTTATTAGTCTCTAAGGTGCCACAAGTACTCCTGTTCTTTTTGTGAATAATCAGAGCATAGCCATGCTCTAGCCACTCCCTTTTCACTTCCATCTGCAAGAGGGTGTGGCATGCAGCCACCATGCCAGATCTGAACCTTGCAAGGACCCTCTTATGCAGGGAGAATTCCCACAGGTCCATATCCACTGGGCAAAGGGACTATTGTGAAATAGAGACCTGGGTCCATACTTTCTACTGCAATAAGTAACATATTCATCATTTTTTAATGTGCTAACTCACATTTCTAGCAGGTATCATGTGCTTTTTTACACTGGTTATTTTTAAAAGTAAAACATTTAAATATTGTCTATTATGAGAAAAAAGTACACTTTTACCCAATTCTATTATATATCAAACATGAAACAGGTTGTATTACTTATATTCAAAATTGGGGTTCTTTGTGTGTGTTCTCATTGATCAGAGAGAACAGAAAATTATCCTGGCCTATGTTTTTGCAAAGTATTATCTTCTAATAGTTATAGACAAGTAGTGAGAGTTCTTACTTATACAGATAGTTCTGCCACTAACTGGCTACTAATCCTGGGGAAAAAATTCATAGCAAACTCCTTCACGCTTCTCTGGCCTCCTCCTGCTTTGCTAGCACAATGAGTGCCAAAAACAGTCCAGGTGAATATTTTTAGATCTTTTTCATACTTTGAAATTTTTTAGTTGATTGTGATTGGTCCCATGAGTTACATAGAATTACTGTTTTAGAGTCACATAGAATTAGTGTTCTAGTTCTCCATTTGGTTTGGGGGATTTTCAGAAGCCACTCTGACCTGTTTTCTCAAAGGATGTAGTTTCATTTTGTGCGCTTTCTCTGAAAAAATCTACTAGTCATGAAAGCTATATATGCTAGTCACTACTACAGTGTGGGCAGAACTTCACTCATCATACAATCCTCAAGACCACCAAGGGTTTCTAAAGTAAAAACTAGAGAAAAATTGTTCCTCAATTTTGTCCAGCCCTACTGGCTTTGTGATCTTAGGCAGGTCATTTAACCTCCTCGTGCCTCAATTTACCATTATTTGCATAATAACAACAATAATTTTCATGTGTATAATATCTTTCATGTAAGGATTTCAAAGTAAATTCCAAGACTGGGTATTATTAACCCAATTTAAAAAATGAGGAAACAGGAGAAAGGGGTAAACAGTGAGGTGGCAAAGTTTGCAGACGATACTAAACTGCTCAAGGTAGTTAAGACTAAGGCAGACTGTGAAGAACTTAGAATCATTGACTCATAGAATATCAGGGTTGGAAGGAACCTCAGGAGGTCATCTAGTTCAACCCCCTGCTCAAAGCAGGACCAATCCCCAACTAAATCATGCCAGCCAGGGCTTTGTCTAGCCCAGTGGCTCTCAAACTGGGGGTCGTGACCCCCCTGAGGGTCACGGGTCAATTCCACGGGGGTCGCAAGCTGCCGACGCCTTCAGCAGCATTTCAGCAGAAGCTCCAAACATGTGAGTGAGTCTGCCGGAAAACCACCAAAGTGCAAGTTTCCGGTATCGGCAGCATTTCAGCGGACACAGAGATGAACACTGCATGTCCGCCGAAATGCCACCAAAATCAGAAGAATTCAATTCGGCGGCATTTCGGCGGACATACCCGGGGTGCAAGAGGACACGGCAGAGCAAAAAGGGGCCACCGAACCAACAAGTTTGAGAACCACTGGTCTAGCCTGACCTTAAAAACTCTAAGGAAAGAGACTCCACCACTTCCCTAGGTAACCCAGTGCTATGCTTCACCACCCGCCTAGTGAAAAAGTTTTTCCTAATATCTAACTTAAACCTTCCTCACTGCAACTTGAGACCATTAATCCTTGTTCTGCCATCTGGCACCACTGAGAACAGTCTGGATCCAGCCTCCTTGGAATCCCCCTTCAGGTAGTTGAAAGCAGCTACAAATCCCCCCTCATTCTTCTCTTTTGCAGACCAAACAAACCCAATTCCTTCAGCCTCTCCTCATAAGTCATGTGCTCCAGGCCCCTAATCATTTTTGTTGCCCTCTGCCGCACTCTTTCCAATTTTTCCACGTTCTTCTTGTAGTGTGGGGCCCCAAACTGGACACAGTATTCCAGATGAGGCCTCACCAATGCCATATAGAGGGGAATGATCACGTCCCTCGATCTGGTAACAATGCCCCTACTTATACAACCCAAAATGCCATTAACCTTCTTGGTAACAAGGGCACACTGTTGACTCATGTCCAGCTTCTCTTCCACAATAACCTGTAGGTCCTTTTCTGCAGAACTGCTGCCTAGCCATTCGGTCCCTAGTCTGTGGCGGTGCATGGGATTCATCCATCCTAAATGCAGGACTCTGCATTTATCCTTGTTGAACCTCATCAGATTTCTTTCAGCCTAATCCTCTAATTTGTCCAGGTTCCTCTATATCCTATTCCTATCCTCCAGTGAATCTACCACTCCTCCCGGTTTAGTGTCATCTGCAAACTTGCTGAGGGTGCAGTCCATGACATCCTCCAGATCATTAAAAAAAGATCTCACAAAACTAAGTGATTGGGCAACAAAATGGCAAATGAAATTTAACATGGATAAATGTAAAGTAATGCACATTGGGGGGGAAAACCCAACTATGCATACAATATGATGGGGGCTAATTTAGCTAATTTCTTAATCAGGAAAAAGATCTCGAAGTCATCTTGGATAGTTCTCTGAAGACATCCACGCAGTGTGCAGCAGCAATCAAAAAAGCAAACTGGATATTAGGAATCATTAAAAAAGGGATAGAGAATAAGATGAAGAATATCTTATTGCCCTTATATAAATCCATGGTACGCCCACATCTTAACTACTGTGTACAGATGTTGACTCCTCATCTCAAAAAAGGCATACTGGCAATAGAATAGGTTCAGAGAAGGGCAACTGAAGTGATTACGGGTTTGGAATGGGTCCCATATGAGGAATAAGTAGAGACTAGGTCTTTTCAGCTTGTGAAAGAGGACACTAAGGGCGGATATAATAGAGGTATATAAAATCATGAGTGGTGTGGAGAAAGTGCATAAGGAAAAGTTATTTACTTGTTCCCATAAAATAAGAACTAGGACCACCAAACGAAATTAGTGGGCAGCAGGTTTAAAACAAATAAAAGGAAGTTCTTCTTCACACAGCACACAGTCAACCTGTGGAACTCCTTGCCTGAGGAGGCTGTGAAGGTTAGGACTATAACAGGGTTTAAAAGAGAACTGGATAAATTCATGGAGGTTAAGTCCATTAATGGCTATTAGCCAGGCTGGGTAAGGAATGGTGTCCCTAGCCTCTGTTTGTCAGAGGGTGGAGATGGATGTCAGGAGAGAGATCACTTGATCATTACCTATTAGACTCACTCCCTCTGGGGAACCTGGCATTGGCCACTATTGGTAGACAGGATACTGGGCTGGATGAACCTTTGGTCTGACCCAGTATGGCCATTCTTACATCCTTATGAGGCTTATATAGACAAAAAAAATTGTCCAAGGTAGCACAGTACAGCAGTGAGCTAGAAATGGAACCCAAGTCTCCTGAGTCTTAGTCCACAGCTCTAAGCACTAGACCATGCTGCCACCTTACAGGCATCAGCTTCACATTGTGATACTTTGCAGACTGATAAATTAATATTTGTAAAACACTGAGATAGCTGATAGAAAAAAACCTACATACACATGAGATTTTATGAATGTTTTCCATGATATGGACAGTGGATGTTTTGGTCAGATAATTTCTGGATAGTGAAGATTGAACTAAGCAGAAGTATTATCATATCAGAGCTATGGTACATTACAGAAAGCTAAAATCAACTCTTTTGCACAATATAAACGTTCCCTTTTTGTTCCATGTTCATATTTTAAGCACAATGCAATTGTATTACATAGGGCCAGCATTTGAACTGTAATGCCTGAAAATGTGTCCAGCAACCTTTATTCTCATTCTCTCTGAAGCAGTTCACTAAGGATAATGCATGCAACTAAGAAAAGGAATGTGAAATTTATGAAAAGTAAAAAAGCCATGATAAAAGCAAAGATTCAAGTGTATACTTCTGTGTTTTTTGAAAAGGCTAAGAAATTGAGCCTGGAAGGGTTAGTAGAAGATATTGTGTCCGAGGCTGTTTTCTGCTCTAGACTCAAAGAGCAAAATCAGGCACAAGTTGTTATCGGAGCTTTACATACCCTCAGTAACGTGAAATTGTTGACTAAGGAGTAGAAGCAATGCAATTCACTTACACGGTTTGCATTCTGGCTAACTGACTTGTGCTCCCCTACCTTCCGCCTTTCCTCTTGCTCCCATTGTCTTCACCCTTAGTGTCTCAAGATATCTTTTTAATTGCTTATCAAATGGATAGTTATTGTATCATAAAATCTTCAAAGCCATTTCCCAGTCCCATTCAGTTGTGGAGCTGAACTTTTATATGATGATATATCACAATGGATTATGCTAATAAGCTTGTTAATAGCTCTAGTGGTGTTAACTCAGAGCATTAAAACAAACTGGCCCTTGCAATAGTTCGGGAAATGTTTTATAAGGCATGTGATCTAGGAGCAGCCATGACAGGGCCAGTAAATAATGGCAGAAACTGGGAAGACTAAAGAAATACTCAGTTAAATTATTTATACGTTAATCAAAAATACAGTTGTTAAGCAATATCATTAATTCATTACTAATTGTTTTGTGGATTGGTGATGAATTACTTATCTGAATGCAAAATATACCCTAGTCTATTTGCTCAACATTTCTTAACCTTTGATTTTATAAAGCTTTCCCTCACACCACCCTGTTTCTTGCCCAACTGATCACAAAAGAAGTAGATTTTCTAGGTAAATGTATGCTTTTAAAAGACAGTCTTTGTCCAAAGAGTTTACAGTCTCAATTAGTGGTTCACAACCTGTTTATCACTGTGGGCCACATATGCAGCTCTCTATGAATAATGTGGGTCACAGCCACACAATATATATATTGCGTGTATGGCCACAGGATGTCACATGTTCTGCAGCTGTGTGCTGACTGAGCCATAAGGGACCTGCGGGCCACAGGTTGGCAACCATTGGTCTAAAGAGACAGGGCAAACAAGGTGTGGAAGGTAAAACAGACTCATAGAGATGAAGTGGTTTGCTCATAGTCTCACAGTAGAGGAAGAGGAAGAATTAGTATCGAGGTCTCTTGAGGTCCAGTTCAGTGCCCTATCTGCCGAGTCAGGCTGTCTCTCTAGATCCAGCTAATGTATCCCTTACATCAAAGAAATCAAACCTCAGAGGCATTCTTGCAGATCATTTTGACTGGATGTGATAATCTTCACCTTCTTATTTCAGATGACTACACAAACTGAGGAAAGTTTCCTAATTTTAACTGGCTTGATGAATGAAGATGAGAGCTGAGTACAAAGTAGTAAGCTATTTATTTAGCCACAAGAAATGACTACAGGCAGCCATGGTGCAAATCTCAGCTCACTTTTGTTCCAATGTCATACACAACCTTGACTTGGAAGACTATGGGCATGTCTACACTTACCTCCAGAGCAAACGATCCAGCAGGGGTCAATTTATGGCATCTAGTGAAGATGCAATAAATTGACCGCTGAGCACTCTCCCATCGACTCCAGTACTCCACTGAAGTGAGAGGCATAGGCAGAGTTGCCGGGGGAGTGTCAGCAGTCGACCTACCACAGTAAAGACACTGCAGTAAGTAGATCTAAGTAAGTCGACTTCCGCTACTTTATTCATGTAGCTGAAATTACATAACTTAGATTGATCCCACCCCCAGTGTAGACCAAGCCTCAATCTTGGAGATTTTGCAATCCTTGCGACCATTGACGAATGGCAGATAGCACTTGTTCTCTTCCCTATACCAGGTCATTTCATACTTGAGAGAGGGCTCTATGTGAGTGTCATATTGATCTAACGATTAGTCAGTTCGCTTAATCTATAGAGCCAAAATGAAATACTAGAAAATCAAATCAAGCCATGTAATGTTGATATCAGTGGTCAACCTCTGAATGTGGAGAAAGGAGACAATTACTTTCCTGCAAAACCAACAAATCACAATGAAATTCTTTTAGCTCATTACCAATAACATTTTGTTATACAAACAATAGCAAGAATGTATACATTAAGCAAGATACACACAAGAGAAATGAAACAAAACACAAGATATGCAACCGTGTGTTTCCTAAACACTGATGATTCCATCTAGTGATATTCACGTTAATATTAACATATGAGGAAAGGTTGAAAACCCTGGGCAGGTTTAGTCTTGAGAAAAGAACACTGAGTGGGGGACCTGATGACAGTCTTCAATTGTGGTCAGGCCTGTTATAAAGAGATGGTGGTCAATTGTTCTCCATGCCCAATGGAAGTAGGACAAAAATAAATAGGCTTGATCTGCAGCAAGGAAGATTTAAGTTAGGTATTAGGAAAAGTTTTCTACTATAAGGGTGACTATGCTCTGGAATAGGCTTTCAAGGGATGATTTTAAGAATGGGTTAGCCCTGTCAAGGATGGACTAGGTTTACTTGGTGCTGTCTCAGTGCTGGGGTGGACTAGATCATTTTTCAAGGTCCCTTTCAGCCTTACACTTCTGATTGTTTCTTCCTCCATATTCTGGATGGAGAGAAAAGAGATGTATCTAAAGGTATAACATGTAAACAAACTAGAAAGATATTGCTAGAAGTGATATCACGGTCTGCAGTTTTAGCGTGCATTGGGTTATAAAAGTGTTCTAAGGGCACAAACAAGGACCAAAGTATTTTAATCACAAGGAGTTTAGAAGCAAATATTCCAATCACACACCATTTATCTCTGAAATAGTGCCTGGCTGTTTCCAACAAATACAAAATGCTGTGATCTAATTAGTGAAAAGAGTTATCATGGACCTTTCAAATCTCTGGGATAAAATTGTCTAATCAGCCTCTAAAACTGCTCCTGAAACTTTTGAATGTGCACCCTTTTGCCTATGCAAACTTTCCATTTCAATGTATAAATCTGGTATCTGAGAATTCAGTGACCTGATTTAATTATACAAATGCCCATTAGAGCACGCAACATCTACAGGGACAATTTTCAAAGCTCAGTTGAACATTCAGCCCTATAAATCTGGAGGCTAGCTATTGAGGGCCTCATTCTGCTCTCACGAACACAAGTTTTGCACTGGTGTAGCTCTATTGTCATTAATGGAGCTACTCCTGATTCTCACCAGTATAAATGAAACAAGTATGGGGCTCCAAGACTGTGAAGGTAAAGGAGACTACTGACATACGGTTGGAAATGGTAGACCCCAATCAGCACCTACATCTGCATGCATAGCTTCGGGGAGATTATTCACATTCTCGGGGTGAAAACCTGACCCTATCATTTCACTATTTCCTCATGCTCCCTGGCCTGCTGCCTATAGCCACCCGTTCTTGTTCATCTGATTCTTACATTGTAAAATCTTTGTGTGTTTGTACAGTGCCTTGTACAATGGGTTTGTGTTCCATGACTGAGGCT
Source organism: Dermatemys mawii (assembly GCA_007922305.1). Taxonomy (NCBI): domain Eukaryota; kingdom Metazoa; phylum Chordata; order Testudines; family Dermatemydidae; genus Dermatemys; species Dermatemys mawii. Next base: position 16,291,458 of record ML677364.1, read on the forward strand.
CCTAGGTGCTAATGCAATACAAATAAATATTACTAATAATTAATATTTTCCACAAGTTTTGGTCAGGCCTTATTTTTTCAGGTTGCTGGGGGGTGATATTAAAACCAGAATTAACCAGATCTTAGGAGCTTAACTTGACCTTTAAGCAGATACCTTCAGACTGGGTCAAATGGAGGCTATCACCATAATGAATGCAGTGGCTATGTAGAGCATTACTGGATGCAAGATGTCAGAGATTGCTACATTGGAAAAGTAAATCACCTCCAAAGCATGAAGGCTGGTATAATGGACTGGCAGACATAGCTGTGAAGGACAGAATAGGCAGCAAACCCCAGAAAACATTGAGTGCATCTGAGATAATTTCCAAGAACTGGTCAATTAAAGATCTCTGCAGGAGACCTGAATGAAAGACAGAAAATAAATCCAGACACTCTCTTCCTGTTTCCTCTCTTCTTTTCTCTTTCCCTCCCATTTTTTTCCTCTTGATTATGATTTCTTCATTATTTTGTATGTGTGTGTGTGTCCGCATGCCACAAAAAGCTATACGCTGGAAATATTGTGGTTAACACAAGACAATCTAAGCATAGTGTAAATATCTTGCTCTTTACTCATTTATGATATGTAATATTTTTGTATGTGTTCTATATGTTGGTACCTCAAATTTATTTGGTTTGGTATAAAAACAAAGATTAAAAAAGTTTAATAAATAATAAATATGCAAAACAATAATTACTGTTGAAGTCAAGGGTAAAACTCCCATTGAATACGCAGGCCCAGAATTTTAGCCAAACACTTGCATGTTTACAGGATTGAGGAGCTGGGTAGTTGCTGCCTCAAACTGATCCTGTGATTTCATGTTTTCCTTTTCTGAGTATGGGTGGAGGGTACTCTCCCGAACATCACAAGCTACCTTCTTCCTTTCTCCATCCAGTTGCCTCCACTACTGTGGTGCTTCTTCACTCAACAAATCACATTGCCTCAGAAAATTATACCTGCACAAGTGAAAACCAGAGTACAGACTCAACTGGCTTAGCCATCTACATGAGGGCTGTCACCTCTGAGGAACCAAAAAAACCCAGAACATTGCAGGTGATCCTGAGGTCATAAAACTGGACAGCTGGCACTATATTCTGAGTGTCCTGGCAGATTTCCCAGGACAGCTACTTCAAAAAAGGGGTAATTCTGTGGAAGCCTGGACATGATATAAAATGCAACAGGGGTGAAAGATATTAAAAATCAGTTGGAATATGTTCTCGTTATTGTGTTAAAGTGCAGCTCTTACAAAACTGAATGGTGTTTCAATCTATTCTATTGTTAGATGACAGCCACCAAGGAAAAACAACAGGAACCAGTAGACATTTTCCTGGGAGTTTAAACAAGGCTAGGATGAAAAAGGCAAACAAATTCTCTTTACAGTAGCATGATTGTCAAAAAGAGCACATAGAAAGAATCTGCCTGCTACACCGAGTGAAGTAAGTGATCTCTTCTCTTTATAATCAGGAGACAGAGCCTGTGATACCTCTAGGAGTTCAATCTAAATAAGGCGCTATCTTCTCATCTCTTTCATATTATGAATAAAAACATGAAATTAGTTTTATGTCAGAAGAACAACCCTTAAGACACTTGTAACTTATAATTATAATTTCTAAGCTGTTTGGCTTGTCAGTATCGAGGATTTCACAGCCTACACTTCCAGCATTTTATAGACTGAGACATGTTGCACTAGCTGTTGAAAATTAACTATGAATCTCTTATCTGCATTCTGATTTATTAACTACAGTAAAAAACAGAAAGTAAAAAAAATGTACTGTACATTTATACCATGCTAGCGGAGAAGAAGTTGTTAGCTGTGTCTAGCAGCTGCCCAACAGACTGCTTACTAGGGGGTTCCTGATTTAAAATAAATAAATAAATTTCCAGAATTTACAAATTACTTGTAAATGTTTTTCAGTCTTTTGCTCAAGATTAGAGCTGATCTGTTAGAACTTCAGGTTGCGGCCAAATTTTCATGATGAAAAATGAAGAAATGCTGAAGGCTCTTTTAGAAAAAGTTTGCTGTGCAAAGTTTCATTCCATTTCTAGAGCTAGACAGAAACTAGTAAATATTTTCTATTCATATTTTTGAAAGAAAAACTTTTCTTTTTACCAACAAGAAACCTGAAAAGATTTTCAGTTTTTGTTGTTGTTTTTTTAAATTAAAAAACAGGAAATTTACCCAGTAAACAAATGTTTTCTGGAAAAAAAAAATTAGGCCAATCGCAGCCTCCCACAGTTCGCAGTTCCAGGCCAATGGGGCTCTGGGAAGCAGTGGCCAGCACGTCCCTCAGCCCAGATCACTTCCCGCAGCCCTCATTGGCCTGGAGCAGAGAACCGCAGCCAGTGGGAGCTGCGATTCGCAGAACCTCCAGAGGCAGCTGGTAAACAAACCGGCCGGGCCAACCAGGGGGCTTACCCTGGTGGGCCGCATGCCAAAGCTTGCCGATCCCTGATCTAGACCATACCTGACAGGTATTTGTTAACCTACTCTTAAAAATCTTTAAATGCTGTCTATTGCTTTAGTATTCTGGTACCATGTCACGAAAATATATAAATACCCAAATTTAGCTAATGTTCCTTTATATGTGAAACTTTTAAATAATAAATATAATAAAACATCACTTGTGCACTGCTCCTCTTCCAGGGATCTTAAGCATGTAACAAAAGAAGGTGAGAATCTTTATCACCATTTGATTGGAGGAGAAACTGAAACACAGAAAGATGGAGTGACTTGTCTATGGTTACACACCAGATGAGTTGCAGAGCCAGGAAGGGAACCAATATCTCCTGATGCCCAGTCCAATCCCTGTCTGCTATACCACACAGCAATGCTTAACTCAAGAGCACAACAATAGCTGTATATTTAACAAGGTTCCCATACTAGTCTCATTATCTTAGCCACAAGGAGATACAAGTGCTATGTAAGCTGCACATTTAACCCCAAATGAGAAGTGACCCTGTGATGAGTCCCTTCTACTGCATAAGGACTGGTGTGCAAAGGGAGTCTCAACCAGTGTTTTCATCAAGCTGTGGCTGTTGCATGGGGCTCTAAGGAGATGAAGAACAACAGCTGATCCTTACAACGTCCTGAACTACAGACTCTTTTCCCCCACCTCCTGAAAAAAATATTGCAACTGATTAGAAATGAATCAATGCCAGAAACATTTATCACCTGAACTCTGGGAGTTCCATTAGTATCAGACTCATTTCTAAATCACTCCTGATTTTTATTTGCAATATGAAAACCCAGTGACATGAATTTGCATAACTAAACCACCTTCCTACCATTTAGTAATCAGATTCGTAATCAGGTCTGGGATGTTTACCCTCCCCTTTCTCTTTGAGGAAAGAGATTCCCTAACATATCTCAGGTTCAGTCAAATACAAAGAAAAATATGAAATGAAATTTTTGAAGCTGGAACAAATAGAAGCAAAAAAAATGTTCTTGATTCATCTATTAAAAAAATCATTCAGCAGTTAATAAACTCTCGGGATATGATGGGGTTAAAATGCTGATCATGGATTTGTGATATATATTGACTGTAACAGATTAAAAGTTAAAGTTTATTTGTAGCATAAATCTAGTAGATGAACATGTAATGTATATTCTTTTTTTTAACCACAGGAATGGAATGCTCTAAACATTTTATCCCTCAAAATGCTATCTACATATTTTCCTTCATATTGGTTATTTGCAAAATGATTAAGTTAGACATGGGGTGCCTCTTAGTCAAATCCTTCTTTAGAAAATAAAAAGGCTTCCACTTTTTATCATTTTGTAACATCAGAAAGTCAGTAGAATCTTCAGTAGAATCTTTAGTAGAATCACAGTAGAGCTATTGTGTCTTCTCTGTGTGCTCCCTCTCTCTCTCTCACCAGATGTTTGACTTGTTTCATGTAAAAGACAAAATTGAGTTACAGCTTCAGAGTGCAAGATTTGCAATGTTTTCTACAGTTTATTAATGTTAACCAAATAAAAATGACATTAGTGAAAAAGATCTACATGATGCCTCAGAACTCCCAAGATTAGGCCAGATGGTCACTTCTAACTGATATAATCTAGTAAAAGTCTGTTGAGAGACAGGCTATTGATTGAATTTCTGACTTTAAATGCAAGCCCCATATCTACACTTGTCCACACTGATATCAGTTGCTTGAAATCCAATACAGAGGTATAGACTGGGAGATGATGTTAGTTGCTACCTATTAAAACTGTCAATTCCATCTGTTGTCTAACAGTTTAAAATGGTATGTGTAGTTTTTAATAGATCAGTATTAGATTAAGTGGCCATATATTAAGGTTCTTATTGGCTGGGAAGTGTGGCTAAATCTGTAATTAAATAACACAATGAAAAAGGATCTCGGCTGATTGGAATTGGACCAAAATTCACATCAAACAAATGCTGTAATTTAAGATTGCAGGAATAATCAGATTTCTTCTGAAAAAAGTATTAGTAATGAACAATGTTACTGAAATTCTCTTCAGAACCAAGCATATATGGATGAAGATGTGTAAGTATTATGATTATCATGCTATCCACATGGTACATCCACTGGTCCTTCAGCAATCCTCTTCACCTCTGCCAAACGGCCACAATTTGATGTCATTCCCAGAAGAATTGTCTCAAAGGGTTAGTAGCATCTCCATCAAAACAGAGCTGGGACTTTGTAGTCCTGAAAATCCAACTTTCTTGCCAAAAGGTTGAAAAACATGGCTTCTCACCCAAGTGTATGCAAAGGTGTTGGCTGCAAATACTCACCCTCTCCAGAGGTGTGCAGCTACTGAAGATATTAAAAGTTGAGAGACAGCAGAAAAGAGAGAGGCATTTCCTGGATTGCCAATATGATATCAGACAGCTGTTGCTGTTTGAATATAGACAAACAGGGAGGCTGCCCTCATCTCGACATATGTACCAACAGGACTGCAGGAAAGGGTCAGAGGAACTGCTGGGTCTGAGGAAAGGAGGAGTGGTGATAAACTAAAAATGAGAAAGTGCTAAGTTAATAATACAAAGAATGGGCCTAAAAAAAGAGATATACAATGCTTTGCATAAGTGACAAGGAGTCCTGTGGCACCTTAAAGACTAACTAAAGTATTAGAGCATAAGCTTTCGTGGGCTAATACCCACTTTGTCAGATGCATCATGCTTTGCATGTTTTATTGTGGCATGCAGAAACAAAACGAACACAACCAGAGTGATGAATGAACAGCATTATTTATCCTCCGGCTCCATGGAAAAGGGATTAGAAGTGAGTGTTCCATAAAAACTGATGGTTTATTTTTCTCATAAAGTTGTATAGAGCAAATAAATAATCTCTAAGCTGTTGACAATTGCTCGACTAATAGCCTCCAAAAATTGAGTTGAATATTATCTCAAATGAAATATTATATTTGCTTCAGCTGTGTTCATGCCCTCTTCATACTCATTTCTATAGAATGTTCCAGTTTATACAGTATATTCACTGCTATAACCTGCAAAGAACTTGGAGGAAAGAACACAGGTTGCAGGTAGGAAGCATTTGGAGGACCCAGGAAGCCAATCTGTGTGCACATGGCTATAATACATTTGCAGCATCTCTGTAAATAGAGAGATGAGTGGGTTGCAGGGAATGCGGGAGGACATACTTATATGAATTGAGCTATGTGTATTATGTCTTCTATATTACAATTTCATATTTATATTTGCATTCTACGTTGTTGAAAAATTAATGAATTAAATATAATGATCAGAATAACAGAGTCTAACACCAGGAGGGATCATCAGATCGTCTAGTTTGACCTCCTGTGTATCACAGGCCAGGAACCCACAGGCTAAACCCAACAACTGAAGTTAGCCCTCGGGAGACAAAACTCTTATGTGCTACAAGCAGAGAATAAGAGAGACCGAGATGCACCAAAGCCCTAGGATCCTGCAATGGCAGGGAACTGATTAAATGAAATATACCCAGATGACGGCCCCATTAAGAGCCTGTGTGTATCTTTGAAAATGTACGAGAAAGTGTCCTGGCATAGTGGATGTCCTGTGACCCTGTTACACCTGACATTCCTAATAAATGTGCTTTCTGCTCTGAACACTGCTGCAGCAGTGTCACTTGTAACCTTCACTACTATTTTTAAATAATATCAATCAGATTTTCAAAAGACCTCAGCACTCGGCAGCTCCCACGGAGAACATCCCAATGGGAGCTGCTCTCTGGACAGCTGAAAATTGGTCTATTCATATGCCAGAATGGGAGCTGAACTCTTTTGACAATTTGGCCTAGATTATGGGTGCTGAGCACTCTTGAAAAGTGAGGCCTTTGAGTCTAAACTGCTTAATAATCAAGAATCAGAGGGGTAGCCGTGTTAGTCTGGAATTGCAGAAGTGACAAAGAGTCCTGTGGCACCTTAAAGACTAACTAAAGTATTAGAACATAAGCTTTCGTGGGCTAATACCCACTTTCATGCAGTCGACAAAGTGGGTATTAGCCCACAAAAGCTTATGCTCCAATATTTTAGTTAGTCTTTAAGGTGCCACAGGACTCTTTGTTACTTCTGCTTAATAATCACCAGTCTAAAAACTAAAATGCCTCCTAGCAGTCTGTTCCCTGGTGACTGGAATAGCTAATTTTCTGATTTTGCACAGTAAACATCATCAGGCCAGTTAGATACCTGACTGAGCAATCCCTTCCATGAATACTGACTGCTTGCATGAGTAAGAATTACTGACCTCAGTAAAGGTTGCAGAGTCAGATCCAGCTTTTTTCCCCTGTGTTTTCAATTCCACACAAAGTATCCTGCCTGATAAGGAAACACGGAGTAAAACTGTTCTTTTTGCAAGTTATTGCAACTACTGTTCTTTTTGCAAGTTATTTATGTTTACTTATTTGTGATATCACTTAGTGCAATTCTTCTCAGTTTAGATCATTATTATAACAATGAGTGTCACTGATGCACTAGCAAGAACCCAGAGAAAAGATTGCAACTCATTATCATTCATTACCATAGTAGAGAGAGATTAGAAACATAATAGAAGCTGAGAGAAGATGTACCTAAGGGCATGTCCACGCTGCCCCACAGTTCGGACTACGGAGGTGTGAATAGCAGTGTGTATCAAAGTGCCGTGCTGTAAATCCACCATGCGGATGCTGCTGTTGCAAACTAAAAATTTCCCAGTTCTCACTAACAAGTCTTCTTCAAGCAATACTACAGCTACATTAATGTGAAGCTGGAACCTTTCAGTAGAGGAGAAGAGGAGTGGGAGTTGGGAGATGTGGGAGAAGGAGTCAGGTAGTGGAAGAAGAATAAGAGAAGCGATGGAGAGGGGTGGAACAGGCAGGGCCTGGGCTTGCATGCAAGCAAAAGCGGGCAGAGACAAGCTAGCAGCACAGAGGCAGAAAGGTTTATAACCACTAGAGGACATACCCCTGCAGAACCTGGAACTGAACCCAGAGTCCTCAGTCTGTACAATCCGCTGCTGTCAGCAGGGGTCAGCAACATGTCCGTACATGGAATAAGTGTCCCTGGTAAAAATGCTGAGGCCTGTGGTAATTTTTCAAAGAATTGAATGACTGAATGACATAACCCCTGCAATGTCCAGCACTAAGTACAGTCATTTTGTCAAGTGTCCATTTTGCAACGTGGTGGTGCCGCCCCTGGCTGTCAGCAAACAGTTGTGATTGAAACCAACTGACAATGGAGATATCTCATCCCCTTTCCAGTGACAGGCCCACATAAAGTATAACAGCTTTCTACTCTTACCAGTTACTCTGTTAATTTAGGTGGTAGAGATCTGTGCTGTGAATCTGAAGGTGATTTTAATATCAAAGGTTAAGATTTTCAAAAGAGACCAGTGATTTTGCATGCCTATATTTTAGGTCAATGGCTTTCAACTGAGGTATCCATGAGGGTACTTAGAGGTCTTCTAGGGGGTACACCTACTCATCTAGCTATTTGCCTAGTTTTAAAATGGGCTACATTAAAAGCAGAGTACAAAATCAGATTTCATACAGACAGTGACTTGTTTATACCATTCTATGTACTAGATCAGCAGTTCTCAAGCTATGGGTGAGTTTATTTCAGTGGAGTCGCCTGGGCCAGTGTTTGACTCTCTGGGGCACAGAGCAGAAAGTTGAAGCCCGAGCCCTGCCTCACAGCGCTGAAGCCAAGGCCCAAGTTTTTAAGTGAGGTGAAACTCGGGGTATGCAAGACAAATCAGACACCTAAATGCGGTACAGTAGTCTGGGAAGGTTGAGAACCACTGTGTTAGGGGGCCAACCTGAGTCTCAGAACATGCTGAGCATCAAAAAGTTAGACACTCAAAAATGGAGATGCCTGAGATTACTAGTGACTTCTGAAAATCACAGCAACACTACATAGCACTTGGACTGACTGTTTGATTTTTCATATTTAAAAAGATTAGAAGCTCATTTTTCAATTGCTATTAATAATGACTTGTAATATTGTACCACCTAGGAGCCTCAGTCTTGAATCAGAATCCCATTCTGCTACACACTGTACAAGCACAGAACAAAAAGACCATCCCTGGTCCCTAGAGTTTATAGTCTAAGCCAGGGGTAGCCAACCTGAGGCTCCGGAGCCGCATGCAGCTCTCAGAGGTTAATATGCGGCTCCTTGCATAGGCGCTGACTCCGGTGGCTGGAGCTACAGATGCTAACTTTCCAATGTGCTGGAGGGTGCTCAATTCTCAACCCCCTGCTCTGCCCCAGGCCCTGCCCTCACTCCATCCCTTCCCCCAAGACCCCTGCCCTGTCCCCTGAGACTGCCATGCCCTTGATCCAGGATCCCCACCAGGGTCTCCTGTGCACTGCAAAGCAGCTGACTGTGGCAGGCGGGAGGCATGAGGAGGGAGGGGAAGTCACTGATTGGCAGTGCTGCCAGTGGGTGGGAGGCACTGGGGGCTGGAGGCGAGTAGCAGATGGGAGGCTGCTGGCGTATTACTTTGGTAATGTAGACTGGTGAATTCTGACTCCTTCTCAGGCTCAGGTTGGCCACCCCGATCTAAGCATAAAGTGTCTCCAAAATTTCCATCCTGCTGTACCAAATGACATTGAATTCCGGAAACTGTCCCCAGAAATTAGGTCCAGAATGCCACTGAGAACATGGGGCCTTGTTTATCTGAACTTGTGGAAAGAACACAGGCATGTGCACGGAGTGTGCTGGGTGGGCCCGCGGCCCCTGAGCTCCGGCTGGTGAGGCTGCTCCGGCCCCTCCCCCATTGCTTCAGCGCGCTGTGTGATCAGCACTCTGGAGGGCGGGGCTGCGCGATAGCATGTCTGGCTCTGGGCCAGACACACTTCACGCTCTGGGGGACCATCACGGCAGCGACATGCTATCCTGGGCGGCAGCGTGGTAAGCGGGCCAGGCTGGAGCCAGGCTGGGCTGTGGGGCTGGATAAGGGCCAGAGGGTGTCAGGGGGCAGTCAGGGGAATGGGAACGGTGGCGTTGGATAGGGCATGGGAGTCCCAGAGGGCCTGTCAGAGGATGGGGGTATGGCTAGGGGTTGGGGCAGTCAGGGAGGTTAAATAGGGGGTGGAGTCTTGGGAGGTGATTAGGGAGCAGAGGGGTCTCTGGAGGGGGTAGTCAGGGGACAAGGAGTGGAGAGGATTAGATGGGGATGGGGTCTTGGGGGGCAGTTAGGGGCAAGGGTCCCAGGAGGGGACAGTCAGGGACAAGGAAGAGGGGGGTTGAGAGGGCTGAGGGGGGCAGTCAGGGGGAGGGAAGTGAGAAGGGGTAGATGGGGGTGGGGCAGGGTGGGGCTAGGGCGGGACTCACTGGATGCACACCCTAATGAAATGTGCTGCGCACGCCTATGGGAAAGAATAAATGCAACACTCTTTGATTGGTATCTCCTGTTTGCTTAGGAAAATATCTAGACTATGGCGAGTCTTTGCTTACACACTTTTTTTTGGAGTGGAGTCCGTGAAGCATCTTCTCTCCTCTCCCAAGCTCTCCCCAGTGGCATTGAGAACATGCTTGTGCTTCTAGGAGGGGCAGGACGCAGAGCCACCAGTATTACCAAAGTTTCCAACCTCTATCTTCCTTGTGGGGAAAAGAGTTAAAGCCAAAGTCTGACTCATTTAAGTCAATGAGAATTTTGCCATTGACTTTGAGAGTCCCTTGCCATGTGATTTTGCAAAGCATTTACCTAACAGCTCAAAAACATGTACCTACCTGTTGATTTCAATGGGAGCACAACTGGGCCAATAAGGAACACTTTTAAAAAGCCCACCCTTTGTGTGCAGCTACGGACCAAGCAGGGAACTCCTAGTGGCACAATACTGTCAGCCCCAAACATTCAAAAATAATAACATCAGGGTTCTTATCATTTGCCATCTGGGATCATAGTCTTTAGAGTTCATGTTTTCAAGCTTCCCTCTGCAACTGGAGCTGGAAACTTAGTATCATTTAAATACATCTGAGAGTTTAATTTAATAACAGGATCCCAGAATCTGGGGCTTTAAGAAAAGCACCAAATATTGCAAAACTCATGACAAAATCATGACAATTAGCAACACTGTAGCAAGCTGCCAAATAGGAAATTTCAGCAGGTTTTTTTTTTTGTCACTACTTTTTCTTTTTTAAATAATAATACCCTTACAGTTATTTCATTTATAAAACATCCTCTTTTAAGGGTGCTCTAGATGCTAATGTATATTAGTACATTAAAAACAATAAAACGTTAGTATGAACCTTCCTCAACAAACTTCCAAAGAAAAGAATCTTTCCGTTATTGTCAAAAGAGTTAGGATTCTATCCATGATTTGGATTTGTCTGTTAGAAACACCTAGCTATTATCTAGCCTGTTTTCCATCCACAGACTCAAAGCACTTTCCAAAGAAGGAAGGAATCATTTGTCCCCAGTTTACAAATAGAAAAACTGAGGCACAAAGTGGTGAAATGACTTGTCCAAGATCTACCAGTAGGCCACTAGCAGAGCCAGTTCTGGAACCCAGGTCTGGAATTCCAAAGCAGAGACCTAGCTACTGAATCACACTGCACACCTTATCTTTAATAGGTTGCTTGCTTATGCCATTTATATGAAAATGTCAATAAAAATGTAATTTATATACACAAATTTAACTTAGGCAGAGAGCAGTAAAAGAAACAATTGTGGTTTTTTTATTTTTTATTTTTAAATAAAGACAAGTATCATGTATTTGAGAAAAGCACTGCCTATTGTAGCTGTTTGGAAATATGAAACTCTAGCTGCTAATACAAGTCCTAATTAAATGTACAAGTCTGAATATGACATTTGTTGTTGTCTAGTGTCTAGTGTACAAAACAGCCTCAAACCAGACACCTCTGGATCTTTCATAGAATAATTTTCTCCACTCTCAATACAGATTTTCCTGACATCAAAAATATGGCTCAGTTATCAGTATACAGTATATTGGATTGCAATTTAACACGCTTTTATCATTCACTGTTAGCATTAGCCTGAATCTCTTAGCTTGTGAGAGTTAATTGCCAAAAGGTTTTATGATACACCTAACTGGTTCAGTCATCTTTCTGTACCATGAACCCAACCAGACTGCCAATACGCCCTGAACTCAAATACAAAGTAGGAGCCCATCAGTTATTTAGTATGTGCTAGAAGCATGCATTTTCTTTTTTGCTCCATGTGAAAATAGTTAACCACATGGAAAGGGTTCCACCCCTCCACTTTGCAAAATGGTGAAATTAAGTTTTCCGTACAGCTGCCAGGGGACCGCACTAAATTATCCTGGTAACAGAGTTTACATTGATTCTGAAAAAAGCACTTGTCCATATGTAACAACGATAACCTTTTAGAAGGTTTGGAAAACAAATCTGACACCCCATTAAAAGGCAAATGATTTTTTTCTCCACACAAGAAAAAGAAACTTTTAAAACATAGAAGGCTATTAATAAATAATGGGGCTTTTTTATGGGAAAGGCTGACATGAAAGCTTAAGCTATAAACTGTATCAGAGGCAGTATTTTGACTTGTGGGGTTTATTTGTCAAAGCAGTGAGAGGGGAGCTCATTTTTATTAGCTGCACAAAAGATATTTTATTGAATGTCACATTGTAATTTGATTTTAAAAGGAACAGAAAAAAATTACATTTTCTCGGATACATAAGACTGCAAAAACATGATATTCATACTAACCACTAACACAATAAGAAGTAATGAAAGCCCTCCAAAATAGGCTCTAGTACTCTATCAATGAGAGTATATCTTTTCAGTTTTCAAGTACCAGAATCTTTTTCCTGAATTCAGCTTGACCTATAGTTGTCAGAATTAAAAGTTATTTTGTTCAAAACATAATATATTGTGACAAAGCTCCAAGTTTGTACTCGTGGGTCCTGCGCTTCCTGGCAGATTTAGGGGCCTCAGAAACTCATCTAGGCCCCAGAGTGACCTCCCTTTCTCAGTATAATTGGCAAGAGTCACCACCTAGTGAGTTACCTTCATCACAGGCCAGTATGGAAGGTGGAAAGAGCAGGGGGGAGCCCGGGCCCGCCCTCTACTCCGGGCTCCAGCCCAGGGACCCTAATAGTATCAGCTAAGATGGCTGACCTTTTATCCACAAAACACAATACAATTCCCTGGGCTACTTCCCCACAGCAGTCCCGGCTTCTTCAAACTCCACTTCACCCTTACCTCAGGGCCTCCTTGCTTCTGGATGATATGTTGTCCACCACTCAGTCTCACCAACAGCATAACCTCCTTCCACAGCTCCTGACACCCACAGCCCACTTGACTAACTGGGAGGTTTTTATCTGGATTCAGCCAGTCCCTGATTGGCTTCAGGTGTCCCAATTAGGCTAGCTGTTTCTACTCCTTTCTAGAAGGTTCTTAATTGGCCCCAGGTGTCTTGATTGGTCTGGAGTAGCCTTTGTTTGGCTATCCAGGGAACAAGGACCTGCACATCCTGAGACTAATATACCTGCCTTCCAACACTCTCCTATATCCTTCTGGTCTGACTCCGTCACAATATATACAAATCATTAAAAAGATAAATCATGTTATGAGTTTTTGAATATTTCAAATTTTATTTCTTGATTTTTTAATGAATTTGGTAAACTTTTCCATGATGAGAAGACTTAGGGTGACCAGATGTCCTGATTTTATAGGGATAGTCCCAATTTGGGTTTTTTTTCTTATATAGGCTCCATTACCCCTCACCCCCTGTCCCAATTTTTCACATTTGCTATCTGGTCTCTCTTAGAAGACTAGTAATAAACAGCAGAGTATGACTGTGTGTGACTTAACTGGGTACTGGTCCTGTTTTGAGCAGGAGGTTGGACTAGATGATCTCCTAAAATCCCTTCCAACCTTGATATTCTATGATTTTATTCTATGACTGGGAATAAGAAGACCTACTGTAGGCTGTGGTCTGTTCTTTACTCCGCAACTGACTTGATCAAAAACTTTGGGCAAGTTATTTAACCTATCTACAATATTTCTCAGTTTCCAGATTTTGAATACCTCTTTTGGTTCCGATTCCCACACTTCTGCTCAGACATTGGACAAGTCACCCAACACATTCTAACTAAAGAAACAACAGGTAACTAAAATGTAAAAGCTAGCAGGCCAGTTTTTCTCAGCTACAGCAAAAAGAAACACAATGGAAAAGGGTCTTTTGACAATGATACATATTTTAACTGTTAATACTTGTACTAGACCTAAACTGCTAAATCGGAGTATTTGCTTGATCATGGAGCTCAGTTGGCATGACCCTTTGGCAGCTGCTAGAGCTCAGACTCCCAGATGCTGGGTCCCTGCAAGAAAAAACAGAGGGGGGAAAACATTAGAGAGTTTACAAAAATCACCCTGAAAACGGCACGTAGAAGGATGTATACACTGTGCTAAGCTCTGCCTCATGTGCACCCCCACAACCATCCACCCACAGTTGCTTAACATTCACCTGACTCTGCCCTGCAACTTAAAGTCTTGTTCATTCCCCTTCCCTCATTTGTGGATCTTATTATGTATCACTATTTAATGTAGAGCACCCAGAAGCCCCACTGTCATCACCCTATTTTATGAAGCCCTGTGCAAACACAGCAAGACATGGCGAATGCCTCAAAGAGCAGACACTCTGAGATGATGGACGGAGACACATGAGAGAGAAAACAAATGTTCCACCCTACTATAAAATGGACCTGAAGCTTTCAGATGAGATTTTTAAAAGCACCTATAGAGTTTATAAGCATAGATCCCTTTGACTTTCAGTGAAACTTGTGCTTCTAAGTCACTTAGGCACTTTTGAAAAGTCCCCACCCAGAGTAAATGAACTAAGTGTGCACTACACATGTATTAAAAAGTCCCATGGAAACTAATAAGGATTAACGAAATTGGACTGCATAGAAATTCAACAGGCCGCTATAGAAACTACTCAAGAGAGAACATTTCAAAGGGGTCAAAGGGGATTAGGAGCACAAGTCATATTAAAAGTATCATGCTCCTAAGCCCATTATGAGCATTTGGGAATCTAATAAAGAATGGTTTAATTTTCATTTTTATTTGCACTCCTCTATAGATTCCATGGCACAGCTCCAATTCTCCAATTGATTGTACAAGCTGGGTAAAAATAACCATAGAGTTTAGTCTCAGAAGGGACCATTGTGATCATCTATTCTGACCTCCTGCACAATGCAGGCCAAAGAATCTCCCCCACCCATCCCTGCTGTAGACCCCTCACCTATGTCTGAGCTACTGAAGTCCTCAAATCATGGTTTAAAGATTTCAAGGTGTAGAGAATCCTTCAGCAAGTGAATCCTGTATCATTTTATGCTCAAATCTATTTGAAAGCCTGGCCTCAGCTCAGAAAAATGAAAAAAGAAGGCAGTATTAATAACTATTGTAAAAGTTAATAATGTTGCACATCTCACGTGGAACACACCACCGCTCTGAAATGGCTGTTCTCACTGCAGCAAAAGCCGGGCTTTCACACCCTCTCTCCCACTTCTAGGCCATTGGGGTTGTCCAGTGCTGTAAGGGCATAGTCCAGCAGGACGCATGTATGCCTCCCCAAGCAGGCTAGAACCAGTGGATGGAATAAACCATTTGGACTAGCATAGCATGGGGTACACATATCTATTCCTTTGCTCTGTGTCTTTACATGGTTTCATGGTAGAGCAATTTGTTGTGTCACTACTCCAACTGTACTTGCACAGTTATGTGGGCACCTCCCTACCAGTCTTATATGCATATGCTAGTAGATGACTTGCATACCCCACTGTTAGTTCATACATCCTAACTGTTACTGTGCATGAAAAAGTGCCCACAGCAAACTATACTGGGGAAAAAATAAGTGTGTTCAGCTGCCTGGCTGACTCCATTGGTGTCCCCAGTGATTCTCCCAATCTCTCTCTCTCTCTCTCTCTGCCTCCTCTCATCATTCACTTTAGGGCAAACACATACTAGATTCCCTGCAAAAACTACCTCCTGGTTTACACCTAATCCAACCCATAACTAGCTTGCATGTGCCCAATTTTTGTTGGGCTTGAGGGATATAGAACAGAAAGGATATGGGAAAACCCCTGTTATCCCTGCCAATCCTAATGCACCCATGCTTCAGTGTGCACATGCTCTGGGTGAACCAAGCCACATCTTCTGAAAATTGGGCATGCTGTTTTATCACTTATACCCCACAATAGGCATGAAAATGGCCCTTATCAACTGCACAAGCTCTTGGAAATTCAGTCTTTGCCTCTGGTTGCGTCAGTTGCCTGGTCTGTAAAATGGGATAAGAACCTACATCTAAATCACTATGGTATTATCAGGATCAGGCAACATTTGTATGGCATGTTGACATCTTTAAATAGATGGAGCTATAGAAATGCAAAGTGTTGTTGCTGTTCTCTTTGGGGTTATCAGATCCAGAGTTTTAGTTAAGTCTCATCATTAATTATAAAAATAGTAATTCCTAAGAGATCAGTTTCATTGTTTTTTGAAATTCTTCAGATGGTGACTAGCAAGTCATATATCTAACTCCTTGTTTGCTTTATCAAAAGGATTGACACCAAATCAGACTTGTTTTAGTTATTGTGCCAATTCTGCATCAGTCAGCATTTCTATGTAAGGAGGAGACACGCTTTGCATACCATAGCAGGTGTTTAAAGAGACACCATAGGCACGGTACTGACACTTTTCATTCTGAGCAAATATTCCCCATCCTATGTCTTCCACTCTGGCGTGTAACCAGGGAAAGTGTGTGTGGAGTGAACAAAAGATGAGAATGGCCTCTTTATGCTTGGCCCTCATAAATTCCATTTGCTTAGCAGCCAATTTTTGTAGAGGATACAGTTATTTCTGCACATTTGGAAGCGTGGCTATAGATTCTCACCAAAAAATAGCTGGCAGTGATTAGATGGGCAGTGGGACGGCTTTTCCATAGGCAGGCATCATTCTCTTTCACAGCCATGTGCACCATCCCAATGTTGCAGGGTGGGGGCAATAACGATTGTTTCTTGGCCTATACCAATCCTCACTGAAGTCAACAAAAGTCTTTCCCCAATGGGAGCTGGGCCTTGTGTGACGGCAGGTTTTGTACCATTGTAGCATTTTATTTTCTGTAGCATAATATTTTAAATTTGCATGGAATCCTCAGGGTTCTGTCTCCTTGCTTTTGCCGGCACCTACAAAATATAATCTATTAGTTTCCTTCAGCTGTGTTAATAATTATATTCAGACCTTTTGTAATGTGAACAATCTTAATATATTTTTCATCCTGTTGAAAATTCACACTGTCAGAGTTACATTGTGTATTATTCCTTATCCCTATTAAGACTAGATAGATTTTATTTTTACTCATTACTACTGCTTTTTTTAGCTACTCTTCCAAAAGTTAGTTTTCATTAAACTGGAATATAACTTTCAAAAATGAAGTGTTCCTCTGTCATGTGAATGCTATTAAAAATGTCCCATTTTGATGTATATCCCCTTTAAATCTATATATGTGAAAGTCATCTGGCTCTAAAGCAGGGGTACTTATTTGGGTTTTTTTATAACCTGCAGAGAATAAAACTAATAAATATTTCTAGTTCTTCAAAGATTGATTTATTATCTGTTCCAAAAACATGCCTTTTCATTTGGAAGTCATTTGCTCAGTTATGATTACATGTAAACAGCTGCGAAGGGTCACCGTAGGCTAGGGTGCTTGTTACTGCTTGCACTCCTTATGAGTTTATCTCAGCGTGGCCAGTATGGGTGTCCTGGGATTCCAAAGTCTGTACTGATTACCAGCAAAAGCCTCTTTAAAATCAGCAGAAGCAGTGTAGGGATTAATGGTGCCAAGGCAGTCTGAGGCACTGTAGCAATGCCTGAGGTCATAAAGTGAGCAATGACAATTGTCCTGTCCTTGCTGATTTTATCACTCTCAGAGTTTTTTGGCATCACACAGAAGTCAAAAGGAGCCTTTGGATCTAAGTGATACTATCATCTAATATGAAGGGATTTTTTTGTTTTTCAGATAGGTAGCATGTCTTAGTTACATTGACTGTCTGAACTTTACTCTGGAGCATTGCACCTCTTAGCTAACTGTTCTCCTGATTTTTTTTAAATCAAGTTACATGTTATAGGAGGAAAGGAAGGAAGGAAGGTGAATATTTTCACAGCTATTTGATTTGTCACTTAGGATATTAGGAAATCTCTAAACATGCACAAAATTGTGGGTCTGTTAGGTATAAAAAGTATACAATAGCCCCAGCCCTGGGAAAAACAATGATATTAACTATTAGATGTATTAATAATTGGGATCTAAGTCACACACTTTTCACCTCCAGACATTTAAGATGAAACCCTGGCTTAGGTAAAAAATTAAAAAGATTTTTCATCCCTGGCACACGAATACATCAGAAAACCAATACAGGGTTGGCACTCTGTGCTGAAGATCTGGGGATGGAGCTGAAGAAATATTCAGGATTCTTGAGCTATGATAATTTTGAATGAGGAAGATTTTCAGAACATACTGGGAATTTCCCTGAAGTTATACCAAGGATGAATCTGGCCTTCAGAGCAGGATTTTATATATTACATTGATGCACAGCAAAATATTTCATTGCAAGAAGGATATACTTTTCTAAAGTGCCTTAAAACTATTCCCAAGTGAGGAAGTATCTCTCCAAATGAGAGAGACATGGCAGATCTACAAATCAGAACTGAGATGCATTGGTAGAGTTGTGCAGGGAAATGTTCACTGTGGCAGTCAATGCTGTTCCTGGCTCAAGCCAAGGCTAGTAGCCATACTTCATATGCATTAAATCCACTGTTAAAAACAAATAAACCAACCAGCAGTTCAGGTTCACAGTGCTCTAGCAAATAATCAGCTATTCTGAACACCAATAAATTCAGCATATGTCAGAGACCTTTAAATCAAGGGCGAGATTTTCAAGTGCACTGAAGTGACTTTGGAATCAGCATCCTATTGACTTTCAATGGGACTGTGCTCTTAAGTCACCTGGGTGCTTTCATAAGTCCCATCTTCAATTCATGGGTCCCTTTGAGGACCCAAACGTGCATTCACTGTGCATGGAAAACTCCCACTCAAATCAGCAGGGGCGTGGGATCACAAAGAATAGTTCAGGATCATGTGCCTGTCGCTGATCTATAGGTCTTTTATATTTTTCATGCATAATTTTAAATATGATTTGGCACAAATCATTACAAATGGCATTTCAGAGTTCAAATGCAAAGAACATGGATTCAGCAATGTAACTCATTTTTGACAGGATAAGAATGTTAAATCAAGAACAGGACATTTGCATGGAGACACTTTGCCGCATACCACTTCTATATTCAAGATGCCTGTGCACTATTTCAGCTGTTTCTCCATAGTCCAGCTTTAGCTTCTCCATGTAACATGTCTAACATGGTGAGGTATGGTCTCATCTCACATGGCATGGCACAGAGAGACAATTAGAGCTGTGATAACTAGATGAGCAGAGTTAGAAAGACCTAAAATAAAGTCACATGACAGAGGAAGGAAAGAGCATAAATTAGAGGAGAAACCAAAGAAAGGCTGTAAGAAAAGAAAAGAAAAGTGCATGGGAGGTGAACATGCTCTCCGGGGCCATCAACTTTACCACCAGAGTCACCACTACATACATACGCACAACTATTCTCTAACTAAAGAAAATGGTATGTTTTGTAGATGGATGTGCTATAGTATATAGATCACTCTGCATACAGGACCTGATCCAGCTCCCACTGAAGTCAATGGCAAAACTTCCAGAGACTTCAGTGAGTTCAAACTCAGTCCCTGGTATGGTATGAAAGTTTGACTTTGGGGAGGAAAGCTAGCTAGAAGCAATTAGGGTGACTTCAGGAGAGGGGAAGGAAATCTCCTACAAAGCAAGAGAAGAGGAAAGGATGGGGAAGGCAGCCTTTGAAGCTAACATTTCTAATAATATTTCTTGAGCAGAGCTTCTGTTCTTACTACCCTCAGACCAATATGAAACAATGATCAGTTCTCTGTCCTTTGCAAACATGCAGGTGATTGTCTTAATTTGAATTAGATTGGCACAGGCTTTGCTCCAATGCTAAAATATAAGCTTTTGAAGCTTGTGCTAAAAAACAAGTCCCTTAGGTAGGATCATGTATAGAGGGGGATGCGTAACACCAACTGAACAGTAGGTTGCACTCATATGCATATGTAATGTGGCCAGAAAGTAATGCTGGTATTTTGCTCTGCTCCAGGAGATTTCCATTTGCTGGACACTACCCTAGTGATATTTATAGAGGTGTCCGGAGGATGACAATTCTGCTTTGTGACAACTATGAAATTTGTTACAGTAAAAATTTGTTTTAATTCTGCACTGGAAAGAAAACAAAACCTTTCAAATGTTTTTGTGAAATGGAATTGTGTTGAAATAGATATTTTTTCAGATGGAAAACTCATTTTTGAACTCTCTCTCTCTCTCTCTCTCTCTCTCTCTGTCTCTCTCTCTCTCTCTCTGTCTCTCTCTCTTTCTCTCATCACCCTGGACCATGAAAAACCTTATGACAAAAATTTTGTTGAAATTGATACATCTCTGTAATACACTTCAGCTTCAAAAAAACCCATCTTATTTTCATGAAATTTCATTTCAGCAAAAATGATCTCACCAACTCTATATACATGAATGGCAGAGGAAATGTAAACAATATCCTCCCTCTCGAAGGGCCTGATCTAAAGTTCATTGAAGTCAATGGAAAGCCCTGATAAGATCTCTGACCCTAACTGAGCTTTAGTGGTTCACAAGCCCAAAAGCCTTTAGGAGGCAATCAATAGTTTTAGCCATTATCTTTCTTTTATATATATATATATATATTTGCCTGTTTTCATTACCTTTGACTTTTGATAGAGCTTCTTTTTGGACCATGCTTTATAGCCATGAGTTGTAGTGAAAACAATTTGGTGGAGTAACAGGACAATATTTGTGTTGTGATGTGGACCATGGAACAGACTAGATTATCTGTGCATCCCAGATACAGTTGGCAGGGATCTAATTTCATCCCATCACAGGCAATCAGTATGATATTCGTCCTCCTGTTTTCTGTTCCTCATCCAGTTACACTAAACTGTCCCCAAACCTGTTCATTATTAACTGGCCAAATTCTTTTTGAGGCATTACAGGAGAAGTGAGTCTTGAAGAGGAATTAAAGGAAAAGGTGTGGGCAGATAGGATCAGTTTGGGGGAGGACATTAACTAATACAATGGCTTTATTCTGGACTCTAACACTGTTATAGAAATGTGGCTTTATTCTGGACTCTAACACTGTTATAGAAATGCTACCAAGCGTTATTTCCTTTTGGAACTTGACAGCAACAATGAATATCTTGAGAAAATCACAGTGCCCTGACAGAGACAAACTGGAGGACCAAGAAGATTAGAACACTTAAATGATACTGTTCAACTTTGTCAGTATGACTTAATCTTGTTCCCCTCACCTCATAACCCAAGAAGTGAGAACAGTAATAACACCCAAGGAATACTGAAGGCCAGACATTTCTGTTTGTGGCTCTTCAGTATCAGAACTAGAACATATTTGTGCTTTATTGACTTCATGCCATAGCTCTTTCATTGCTCTACTGGGAGTAAGTTGGTTAATATAAAAAATATTAGGTCCTACAAATACAAAATTTTGTCATCTTGACAATATTTTGACCTCTCGCTATTTGAGGTTTTGCTAATTTCATTTGAATATGAATGTATCTGCAATCTTTTTCCAATTAAAGTGTGTTTGGTAAGAGTGGAAAGTGTACTAAACTGTTCTATGTGATCCTGATAGTGCAAACAACTAGACGCATGTAACTTTACTCACATATGTAGTTCAATTTAAATCAATGAGGTTACTCACTTGCGTAAAGTTGTGCACATGTTTAAGTATTCATACTACCAGGGCAGGATCTATGTTTATATTTCTTTGTTTACTTATGTCTATTGTTCCCTGGTTTCAAAAATAAAACATAAAAAAAAATAGTTTAAACAAAACAAGGGTCCTGATTATTGTTCATAAAAAGCATAAGCTAAAAGAATGCATATTTGTCCTACCTATGAACATCTAAAACCCTCATAATCCAGAATCTTCCACATATTTTCCAAATTACTCACCCACACACTTCTGCTCCTTTCCCTATGGCCCCACCCCTGCTCGCTCCTTTCTGCCCTCACCCACTTCTCTTCCCAACCCCACCTGGCTGCAGCCCCAAGACTGGAGAATGCCACAGAGGTCCAGCCCTGAGGTCACAGTAGGCAGTGAGAGCTCCTCCAGCCCTGGGGCCATGGCTGGGGGAGATTTTTCTGGAGGCTCCTTTTATTTCTTTAAAACCAGAAATCATCAGGATGTAGTTTTTAGCTACAGTTATTATACATCTTTTTATAGATAACATGGAATGCTGTTTTAGAATTGTGAAACATAACAACATATTGGCCTTATTTTGTGATGACAGTGAGTAATAAATAATGGTGACAAATGTAAGTTTAATATTAGGTCCTTCAGTCATATCCAGTAGTTTGGTCATCTTTCTTAGGAAACAGAAAACTGAAAATGCCATGAAGTGTCTGAACTTTGGAAGCATCCTGTAATAATTAGAGACTGAATTATTAGTTTCAGACAGTTTTTCAAGCTTTGATGAAAGGAGATATAAACACTGCCAACTGGCAAACCATTCCTACCATTGACATAAGTGGGAGATATATTTCTTATAAAAGCGTAAGTGTTCAGAAGGAGACTACATGTTTATCATAGAGTGAACAGGAAATAAAAAATCGTGAGGTCTAAACAAGCAAGAGAAATATATAGAATTTTAGTTTCTCCCTGTTCAGAGTGAGCTGATCCAGAAGTGCAGATCCAGAAAACCTACTTGGAATCTAATCTCCAAGACTTTATCCATATCTTCAAAGGTTTTGTTTCTCATTTTGCCTTTCCCCAGTGGGCTCTTCTCCATTACACCAGCTAATGTAACCCAATATGAAGTGACTTAAGTCATGGTGAAACAACGATTAACTAGAAATTAAAAAATGAAGCTCACTCTTTTCATATCTGTTACAAACCTTGTACTATAGTACCCTTTTAGTACGCTATGAGACAGATGGTGGTGGAATGGCTGTAAACAAGCTGGAGGAAACCAGCAGTGGATTAAGGTCTCCTGGGGCCAGAGCAAATTGTGTGGAGGGGAGGGGGGTTGGCACCAGAACTGTTGCCCCATTTCACCTCTTCCACTTGCAGTCCTGCCCCCATTCCATCCCTTCTGCATGCAGCCCTGCCCATGGCTCCAACCATTCTGCCTCTTCCCCGCTGCCCCGTCCCCATTCTACCCACAGCACCGCCCCATTCTGCCCCTTTCCCCATGGATGCACCCCCGCTCGCTCCTTTCTATTCTAGCCCCCCACCCCACCCAGCTGCAGCCACAAGACTGGAGAAGGCCATGGCAGTCCAGCCCTGGGGCCACAGTGGGGAGTGGGAGCTCCTCCAGCCCTAGAGCCATGGCAGGGGGAGATTCTTCTGCAGGCTCCAAATTGGCCAGGGCGCCTAGGCACAGGCCCCATGGGCCCATGCAGTAATCTGTCACTGGATAAAACACACTTCTCTGTGTAGTCAGATAATTTCCAAATACTTCAGGACATTTGTAGCTGCTATTTTTATTGCACTGCTAGTAAAATCTCAATGAACTAAAAGTACAATTTCTTTCTCTTATGTATGTAGGAGTAATTCCTAACAGAAATACAGAAAAGGTAACAAAGATCCCATTTACAACACTATGTAGAAATAATGCAATATTCCTAAGGGAAATTGATAGATAACATCAAATGGGCAATAAGAATAATCATGACTGGACACACAGTCTTTCATGTCTGTTTTCCTCTTGGCACGGTAAAGGAATGCACAGAAATGCTGCAGAGTTTCTTTACATGGGTCACTGTCATGGAAGTTATATTTATCCCTGGGATGGTTTCGGGAAGCTGTCTATAGTTTATGAATTCTGATGGATTTTATGAATTATGTGTATAACTCTCACTGTGTATTGAATCAGTCATTTGCTAGCAAGGACTGGCCAGATTATATCACAAAACCTGTCTGGGAGAACCCAGAGGATAATCAACAACATAGTTAAACATTGAATCACTCTGCTACAGTAAACAATGATTATTCTAAAGATATTGGCCAAGCTAAAGGAAGTTGGTTCTCCCCTGGTTGTCTGCAGGGAAGAGGATTGTTGCAATGGAAACTCCCAAGCAGAAAAGCGGAGCAAAGAGGGAGGTATAGAAGCTGCTGTTGAAATAGGACCTGGTCTCTGAGCTAGGGGGAACCTGTTGGCCACCAGTCCAGAACAAGCTGAGGAAAATTTATTTCAGGGGCAGAGAGAGAGGGGATCTGAAAGTTGAGCAGGAAGGGAAGAGGTCTTGTGTCCTCAGAAAGGTTTGGTAGATGAAGAAGCAGTGAAAATGCTAAGTTCTGTAATCTAAATTTCTTTTCTCTGTGTTGCATTCTTAACCCTGGTCTACACTGGGGTGTGGGGAGTATTGACCTAAGATACACAACTTCTGCTATGGGAATAGCGTAGCTGAAGTCAACATACTTAGATGACTTACCGCTGCGTCCTCACAGTGGTGAGTCGACCACTGCCGCTCCCCCATCGAATCCGCTTCCGCCTCTCACAGTGGTGGAGTTCCAGAGTCGACGGGAGAGTGCTCAGGGATTGATTTATCACGTCTAGACTAGACGAGATAAATTGATACCGAAAGATTGATTGCTACCCACCAATCCGGCGGGTAGTGTAGACCTGGCCTTAGCTACAGTCAAGGTAATTAGCTGGGTGTGGTGTAACTCATTGGAACAACATGTTAGGTGATTTCTTCCCAGTTCTGCTGTGTGAATACAGGCAAGCTTCTTCCCCTTCCACCTTTTGTTTGTCTTGTCAAATTAGACTGTAAACTCTTTGGAATAGGGACTTTGTGTCTATGCGTCCCTAACATAGTGAAGCCCTGATCTCAGTGGGGCCTCAAGATATTACCATAATAATGCCAGAATGTGACTAGTGCTTTACATTAATAGCTGGAATTAAGTGGTCATACAAACATTACATGTGTGCTATTGTTTTTTCTCTATACTTGATCAAATTAGCAATGGTTCCAAGGTACAAAGTTAAGACCCAAAGCTGTTCTTTCCCAAATTTGGAGGATGTTCAGGACCAGGGTTTTGTTTCAGGAGCATTCTTATTTTAATCAAATATAGTCATTTAAAATATTAATAAATCCTGTGCAGTGCATCACTGAATTCATAGCATCAGCCTTGGTCCCCTCCCTACTATAGGCTTGTGGACCTTAGATGTGTGAATTATTTGCCTGGAAAATTCTCTCTGAATGTTGCAAGTATAATTGCAGCAAAGAGATTGCCTCTGTTTCCCTCTTCTGCAATTTCTGTAGTGTAGACTGCCAGGCTCTGAATGGCATTTCTCAGAACAAATTATTCCTCTGCTAACAATTCAACCATTCTGCCCCTCTTACCTCCTTTTTAGGGGTCATGCCTTTCATGTGGGTATTTGAAAGCATTGCTATGCAGCCTACACAAAAAGCCTATTATTATAAAACACATTAAATAAAAGCGTAGCAACTAATCACAACATAAAAAAGGGATTAGGCTACATATTCCCATTGAAGAAAGTTCCTATTTAACTCTTTCAGAGTATTTGCATATAAAACTTCTAATCAATATTTACTTTGGCTGCAGTATTGGCCAAAAAAAGGCAGTAGTTTCTCCATCAATTACTATGTTTCTAATTGGAGCAAAGTCCTGTTTGCAGGACTTTTCTTCAAAGATGTCGTAAAGCATAAGCTAAAAGATCAATATTTGTATAAACATGTGCCATAATTTGAGGAATTCTTAATCACAGACTCAAAGATGTTAGAGATAGAAAAGAACTATTAGGTCATTTAGTCCCTTCCAATCTGCCATCAAAAGACTGTTCCCTGCAGTACATTCTCCAGTGCCTTGTTCAGTCCTGCTTTAAATGCCTCAAGCCGGGAGACTTCTACCACTTCCTCTGGGATTATTGCCCAGTCTAATCAGTTACAGGGGAGATTTTCAAAGGCACAAAGGGGAATCAGGCACTTTCTATACAACCGAATATACCACCACTCTGAGCTATAGCCAGTCAACCCTATGTCATTCCTCTCCCTTCTTCCTTTAGAGGAAATCTAAACTGCTTTTAGATAGTTACAGTTTCATTCCCACCCTTAGCTGGCTGGCAAAACAATACATTTAAAAATATGTTCAATAGATTTCTAAATATTTTTTCTTATTAAGTTGGGCTGGCCCAACTTTTGGGAAAAAACACCCTTGAACCAGGAGTCCATTTTTGTCACATTGGAATGTCACAAGGATGTTCCTGAGGAGCACAGTGCTCTGCAACCATGGAGAGGATAAGAGCAGCCTGGCTGCTTACGTATTTGGTTGATTCTCCCTAGCCACTTGAACTTGATTACTAGAACATTGGCTCTCCTGAACTAGCAACACTATGGAAGAAATTGTGATACTCATAGGGCAGGTCTATACTATGGGGCTCAGTCAACCTAAATTAAGTTATGTTATGTGAATAACATAGCTGGAGCTGGTGTAGCTGAGGTCAATCTTTTGTGGCATCTACGCCATGCTGGATCGATGGAAGAAACTCTCCTGTTGACTTATTTATGCTTCTCGTTTCGGTGGAGTCAAGAGGAGAGTGATCGACAGTCGATTTAGCGGGTCTTCATTAGACTTGCTAAATTGACCCCCAGTGAGATTGATCACCATGTGTCGATCCCCTGGTAAGTGGAGAGAAGCCTATAGTAAGTAGTACCTTACTCCATAAATAACCTAACTGATTTCAGTGGGCCTATTCATGGTCTGAGGTATTATTCAATGTGATTAAGAGCAAAAAGCTGGCCCAAAGTAAACATATTTTTGATGTGACATTGTGACCCACAATCACTACAAAATAATGTCCATATAATTATATCATTGGGTTTAGTGAACATTTCAACAAAGACACAATCCAAATCAAATGGTTTGGGAGTTACCTTCCCCTACTTATTACAGTTCTTCCAAACCCTTAATCATTCTTTGTTGATCTTTAAAGTGCTGTCAATTTCTTAATGTGTTTCTGGAATTGAGCTGCGGAGAAGTGCACACATTATTCCAGGTTCTGCCTCAACAGAGCTGTAAAAAGAGAGACTACCATCTTCCTTGTCTGTGATGTGTTTATATACAGAATCCCAAATTATACAGATTTATCTTACTGCTGTTATGCAAATATATGTAAATGGAGGCACAGAATATTGATTGCAGTTATCAGCATCCACCAAACTACCTGATTTCCATCCTTTAGTCAGGTAGTTCTGCATCTAACAGAGGTGAAAGCAAGCTGGTCCGGTCCAGTATGACGTACCGGTAAGAAAACCGGTACACAGCCGACCTTACTAGCAGAGCACTGATGAGGAGACAAAAGGAGCAGCTACCTCGGGGCCTGGTGATTTAAAAAGTCTGGGGCTTTTGGCAGCGGCTGGAGCCCAGGCCTTTTAAATCACTGCCAGAACCCCAGGGTTCCCGGCTGCTACCATCACTATCCCGGGGCTCTGGTGGTGATTTAAAAGGCCTGGGGCTCCTGGCTGCTGCTACCCTTACCTTGCAAGCTTCCAGAGCCCAGGGCCCTTTAAATCACCACCAGAGCCCCGGTGGTGCATGCCGGCAGCACTAGGGTAGTCTGGCCCCAGTCCTGCCCCTTCTGCCTGAGGCTCTGCTCCTTCTGGAGGCCCTGAGCTTTCCCCCACACCTTGCCCAGGATCCCAACCACCCTGTGTATCCGTTAAGTTACTTTCACCCCTGGTGCCTCATGGCCATATTGTGAAACTTTTATGCACACTGAATAGTATCTGAAATAATGAACTGAAGTCAATAAGATTACTTGTGGCATAAGGCAGTATTTAATGTGAGTAGGGGCATCACAATTGTGAGATTCTCAGATACTATAATGATGAGGGCCTAGAAGTACTAGATAGAATATAACAGAATAGAATCTGGCCCTAAATAAGTTTAGTAGAACAGTGGTTCTCCAACCTTTGTACTGGTGACCCCCTTCACATAGCAAGCCTGAGTGTCACCTCCCTTATAAATTAAAAACGCTTTTCTATATACTTAATACTATTATAAATGCTGAAGGCAAAGCAGGGCTTGGGGTGGAGGCTGACAGCTCGCAACCCCCATGTAATAACCTTGTGACCCCCTGAGAGGTCCTGGCCCCCAGTTTGAGAACCGTGTAATAGAGAGTGTAAATGTCTGTACCTGCAATATTGAAGGCTCAGTTGAGACTCAGTAAAAGTCAGGGCTATTAGATGTGAGACTAATTACAGTGGTCCCTGAAGTATATCCCTAGATACTAGGGATGGGCACACTGATTTGAATAAAATAAGAATACATCATCACCACTAATACACAGTGGACCTTTTCAGAACCAAAACCAAACCAATTTTGTTGTGAAATTCTGAAATACTCAGATAAGATTTTTCCACCTGTTATTCTCACGCATATCAAAAAAGTACTGACATAGAAGGACTGTCTGTACTTGTGGTATTTCTGTTTGAGAGCAAAAGAAGGAATGTTTGTGAGCGAGTCTATTCTCATGAGATTTCCATGTTAATTTCACAGTCTAAGAGGTTGGAACAGTTTGTAAAAGCTTCAGATAAACATCTAAGGCCCGTGTAAACTTGTACGCCCCAGTTGCTTTGGGCCACTCCGGTGACGCAAAGCAGCAGTAAACCAGTTAAGCCAGGTTTATGGCTCCTTTGCATCCCCAGAGCAGCACAAAGCAGCCAAAGCATACTAGTGAATCTCTTCCCTGAATTTTTGGACACTTAGCTGAACTAAACCCAAATTCTGAGCCTTTGAGGGTTGTCCATTACTTTTGGACACAACTTCCTAGTTCAATGCATTGCTGTTTATTGAAACCCTTTGTTCACAGCCCTATTGGAATGATCTAATTCAGAACAAAAGCACTTTTGGACTACCAACTCTCTATAAAGCCCAAGGTAGTAAAATGTCTCCATCTAGTTCAGATAAATGTTCTGTAAAATAACATAGCATTTCTTACCAAATTAATGTCTCTCCTCCACACCCAGATGAATTATAATGGGGATTATATAATCCCCTCATTTCACAGAGGTGTTGTAAAGATAAATCCCTTAATGTTTGTGAAGCGCTCAGATAATATAGTGATGAGCACCATAGAAAAGCCCATGAAAAAAATAGTTATTCTGTATTCAGAGCAGAGTTTGAATGGTGCAGTACATATGACCTGGAACCACATACTGAAAGAGAAGGATAAACAAAAATATTAAATAACTGCTCATTCACTGAAAGAGGAAGGGATTATCTGGAAAAAACAGTATGTGATCATGTAGATCAGTAGTTTTCAAAGTGCCGGTCATGACCCAGTACTGGGTCGCAGAATGTAAGGCACTGGGTCATGGCAGCTCTGGTCAGCATTGCTGACTGAGCCGTTAAAAGTGTCGTCGGCAGTGCTGCCTGGCTAAGGCAGGCTAGTCCCTACCTGTCCTGGCTCCGTGCTGCGCTCTAGAAGCAGCCAGCAGCAGGTTCACCTCCAAGGTGGGGGCACAGACCTGCTCTAGCTGCTTCCGAGGCTCAGTGCAGTCCACTGTGCCAGGACAGGCAGGAAGCCTGCCTTAGCACCCCCGCTGTGCCACTGACTGGGAGCCCCCCAAGGTAACCCTGCACCCCAACTCCATGCCCCAATTCCCTGCCCCAGCCCTGAGCCCCACCACAAACCCAGAGCCCCCTCCTGCACCTCAAATCCCTCATCCCCAGCCCCACTCCAAAGCCTGCACCCCCAACCCAGAGCCCTGACTCACTCCTATACTCCAACCCCCTGCCCCAGCCCTGAGCCCTCCCTCCCCCCACTGCCCGCCACACACACACACACAAACTGCTTATCCCCAGCTCCACTGGGTCATGGACATCAACAATTTTCTTCAACCGAGTCACCAGAAAAAAAAGTTTGAAACCTCCTGAAGTAGATAACAACTGTATCATAATATATACACGTAAAGAGGGTGAATGAAGATTGCACAGACAACCTTTCCTAAAGTTAGAGTCCTTGACTTTTCAACCTTAACGTTTTTTTAACACAGGTTTTTGTTCGTTCATTTGTTTGTTTGTTTGTTTTTAATGTATGATAATACAGTATGTATGCTGACTCTATTTTCTCATTAGAAGTTTTCCTTCTGTCCTGGTCTGTTCTTAGATAGGGCTAGATGGTGCACTAAAGGAAAACAGGAACTGTGTGGAGCCTCATCACCCAGTATGCAAGAGGTATAGCTGGCAGCTGCATTTGTTAGGAGAGTGTTGTATGTGCTCCTTCAGTAACTGATCAGCTTTGTTGATGAATGAGGAGGGGATTGACAGGGCCAGCCCTAGATCAAATGACGCCCCAGGCAAGGAGCATCTCCGGCACCCTCCACCCATTTGTTTCAAATATCTTATTTTATATTGTATTTGTAGCCCATTTCGTGACTGTGAGGCCTGATTTGCATGCATGATTTATCCACAATTACACAATAAAACAAGTTACACAGTATCTCAGCTGAGCTCTTATTGCTCTTACTTTGTTCTTGTATCTCAGTGATTGACTGAATGGCAATGCCCCACCCCTTATATACCTTTGAGGGCATGGCTGATGACATTCTAGGAAGATGAAGGAAAATGTTCTCAGAAAGTCTGGAAGGTTCCACGAGATTCTACAGAAGTCCAGAACATCTAGGAGGATAGTGAAAAATGAATCCATGTATGGCATGCCTGAAACATTTTACTTCAAACATTCTATTTTCCCTTTTGTCACCAACAACAAAAAACAGCACCCTGAGTCCGGTGCCCTCCCCAAGCCCAGCACCCCAGGATAGTCACCTGGGTTGCCTGCCCCTAAATCCGTCCCTGTGGACTAGGACCTTGACCCAGTTTTCGCTCAGCTACATTTGGAGTTGGTTTGCACACTTGGGACACTAACCGCAAGCAGACCTTGAATCAAGTGGCAGGAGCAAAAAGGGGAAGATGACTGGACCCCCACCTGATTTTATATACCCATATGGGAGCCTCCTACAACCTAGCCCATAGCATGACTCTATTTGTTTTTTTTCCCCCCTACCTCTCTATTCCTTCTCTTGTCCATTTTTTCTTCTTTATTTACTCATGGACTCTCATAAGCAGGATATAACCCCCCTAATGTTTGTCTTCAAGTCCATCTCTCAAACCCACAACACTTCATTAGTTTCAAGAATAGGCGAGGCAAATTTGTGCATTCTCATTGTAACTTGTGCACACTGTGAAAAGAACAACAAATTATAAAGTCAGAATCACTGGAATTAAATTTCTAGGGAATTAGCAGCTGAAGTTCATGATACACATCATTGTAAAATTAAATTTCTCTATATTTTTAATAAGGGCTCTTTGACTGAACTACATAACTCATGATATACCATAGCAGTTCAGCTAGAGGGGAGACAGTGATGCATTATGGGAAATATAGTCCAGTCAGGTGCATAATGTCAAATTGAATGAGAGCCTGAGGTACTCAAACAACAACCCAGTGAAGCACCACAGCAGCCATTGTAGACACAGTTTAATATCAAAAATTTGATTTTGCAGAAACTTCATTTTCCTTAGAAAAAATGTTTTGATGGAAAATTCCCAGCCACACTGTATTTAACCTATAGCCTCAATGTCATGAGGTATTATTAATCTCCCTACAGCTGAGAGACACAAATAAATAGTCAGTTATCTATTTCATAGATCTGCTACAGTTTGATTATTAATTAATGCAAATACACCCACCTTTATTGTTATCTTGTCCCTCACCTCACCTCCATATATCTGCTTATCCACCTGTTCTGTTTTGTCATAATCCTAGACTGAGTCCTCTGGGGCAGAGAAACAACATTTTGATTACATGTTAGTAAACTGCCCCGCACAATGGGGCCTTGATCCTTTATTGAGGCCTCTGGGTGTTACTATAGTATAAAGAATAATGATAATAAGCTCAATCAGTAGAACTCACTATTTGTTTAGAGCACTCGGCAAATATTTTCCCACAAATATCCACTCACATTTTTGAATAAATTTGCTTTTTCTTTTACATCCATATCCCTTTGTGTTAATTTTGCAGAGCTATTCTAGCAAGGGAGTTTACCAGAAGTAATTATCACAGAAACAGAGAACTGTACATGTTCAGGGCAGAATATTAGTGGATTCTGAATCTGAAAAATATAAGATTTCAAACCTGAAACCGGTTTCAAAGGATTTGATCCTCTTTTCACTTGGCATACATCTCCACTGCAGCTGGGAAGTGTAATTCCCAGCACCGGTACACAGACTCGTGCTAGTTTGGCTTGAGCTAGTGTGCTAAATATAGCAGCATGAGCATTGTACCTCAGGCGGCGTCAGGTCAAGTTAATGACCTGAGCTCAGACCAAGGGGTTCAGGTGGGCTTGCACTCTGGCAGCTAGTCTGTGCTGCAGTCTCCATGCTGCTATTTTTAGTGCACATAGCTGAAGCAGAGATAGCATGAGCCTGTTGGCCTGGGCTGGAAATCACTCTCCCAGCCTCAGTGGAGACATACTCTTAATGCTACATCATTGTAAAGCAGGAATAATTGCACTGTAGTCAATAATTAGACCAACGTTCATCCAGGATTAGTGAAGCCTTAAGAGTTACCTTTTACAGTCTTGAAACATACTGTACATGACACGTGAGCCCAATCAGAAGGGCTTGAATTTCAAATGTTGAAAATGTGCAGTGAACTGCAGCTCATGAACAAGCTTCAGGCCAGGAACCATTTGCAGAAATTGTTGGATAAGTAATGTGAAATAATGAATACATTCAAGAAAATTGCTATGTGTTCAAGAACAATTTGCAAACAGAAAAAGAAGCAAAATTGGTTATTTGTCATGAATTACTTAATCCAGCTGTAATCTGCTGGAGGGGCAGCTTCTCTGGCAGGCTGGTCATGAGTAAGCAACGTGCATTGTACTTCGGAAACCTGCAAGTTATCTAAACACTTGAGGCAGTTTATTCTTCTTTGTCATTCTGGAGTCCCTATACGCATTCACCTCACATCACAGGTTTAGGGAGAGGGGTTAAGGATTGCAGCAAAATGAAGCAAAGAGCAATTCTGTATGGTGATTTTTGTAAATAACCGAGAACTGTAAATGTACGCATCACTCTGTCTGGAGCGGCTCACAACCATGAGTGCCAACCATGGAGCAGATTGTCAAAAAGCAGGGCAGACTCCCCAACCTGGTGGTGTGTTCTATAATTAGATTTCACCAACCCAGTAACAAATGTCAACTCCTGAAGCACTATGACCATCTTACCAGGGAGTCACCAAAAGTCCCCTGGGACACTCCAGTCTATCTTGCCACTCACCCCAGCTGGACTTAGTGATGAATGGTCACTTATTCCAAAGACCAGTCACTTACCCCAGGTCAATTTGTACCTTAGAACTCACACCAAAGACAATACTTGTAGTCAATCCTGTAATAAATTGATGAAAGGTTTATTAACTAGGAAAAAGAAATGAGAGTATTATTTACAGGTTAAAGCAGGCAACATATATTACAAAGGAGTTAGTCTAGGGTTCCAAAAGGCGACTGAGTAGTAGTAATCTGTCAGCACTGAACGTCTTTTATAGCTAACCTAAATTGATGCTGGGGACCTCGACTGTGGCTTCCTAGCTCCAGCCATGTGAGAGTCCAAACAGCAAGGAGATGAAGAATTTTCACGTCATCTATCTTTATTGCCTTCTTCCACAATCCATGCTAATTGATGAGCTTCCTTGCACATAGCACCTTTAAGAGTGTGAGAGGGGCCATTAGCCCAATTCTTGTATCCTGATGTTTCACAGTGGCCCACAATTTTGTATCCTGGTGTTTGACAGCCCTCCTTGCTGGGTGGAGGAACCGCTTCTCCTGCCTGGGTTCACAAGTTCAGAGCAGGCATTTTCACAGCTATACAGCAAAACTTATATTACCTTATAGCAAGGGATACAGACATTACAAGTAGGAGTAATGCATGCAGCAACTTATATTCATTTTAATGAGTCTAAACACATCCTTACAAGTGTAATCCCTGTCTTGAACTAACATACAGGTGAGCTGGTCTGGTTTCTAGCTATGAATGCGTCAGTGCTTAGCTGACATCTTCACAAGAGATGGCACCTGATCGAGGAGAGTCACAGTACATAACACCTAAGCAAAAACAACAAGACCAGACAAAAGAAGGGTGCTCACTGAACCAAGGGAGAATTCTGTAAAAAGGCTAACATATTTCCCATCAATCTGTGTGTGAACGCTGTATATTTTACTGAACACATTTCAGGTAATCACTATGAATTCAGTAATGTAGGCCTCGTTTGTGTGTTTTGCTCTTGGAGGAGCACATTGGAAAATCCTCTTGGTTTTAGGTAACAAACCAGGCAGGAGTAGATAATTAGTTGTATCAGTGCTTGTTTAAATATAAGCCATTCTCAAAAATCCATCCATGAGCCTCATGAATGTAACATCTAGATGACCTTTTACTGTGTTTCAGATCCCATTATTTTATCCTACTTAGCCCATACACCAGGTTTTAAAATGAATGCAATAATATCATTTACTCAAATAGCCATGCCACAAGTAGAGGAAAAAGCCATTGAGTTAGATTAAGAAGGAGACAGTTTTTAGGATGTCTGTGTTAGTTCAGTATATTACATTTAAAAATACACAAAATTAAGACCATTGTGGCTGCTTTTTCTCTAGTTAGTTGTCCAATAGGCTATTTATTTTGGAAAACAGTGATTGAATACCGGCTGCCAGGTAATAAGCTTTCTCTAGTCTGTTATAGAAATTAAATTATTAGCAATCAATGTAGCTCCTGGTAGCCATGCATTATGTGTACAACACACTAGCTGTCCTTTAAATCAAGATGTATCTTTTAATCAGAAGTATCTTCTATCCATAAAGACTTCAGAATTGGTTCAAGTCCAAACTGGTTTAGAAACAAAAACAAAGCTCAGCCCATTCCAAGGTTGTGTTAATGTCTCTCCTACAGGCATTTATTATTATTGTTTTATATTTGTATTGCAATGGTATATCTACGCATGCTGCAGCCACACCTCTGGTTGCACTATAGAATCACCCTCAGAATACATTTGCATCTCACTGCAAACTTAATTTGTGATGTAGTAGAATCCCTATGGCAAGCAAAACACCAAGGAATCAAAAACTTCACGCAGCAGGCGCTGTCCTATTTTCTATGGCATTCTTTTGTGAAGAAACTATGTGTCTGTAACTCAGTAGAGTGTCATTTTCAGGGCTGAAAAATTGAGACTAATTCTGGAATGTTCAAAAGCCTCTGCGGGCATAGGTGGGTCTTGAACTGGCCAGCTGGTGCTCACTGCATAGTTGATTGCTGAAGGGATTGTCCAAACAGGTGGTACAGCTCAGCCAAGTCCCCTGCGTACTCTTGGGGCTGACTGCTGCAATAAGGTGGGTCAGGGATATGGTAGGGACTGGCCAGTCAACCTGGATTTTCAAAAGCCCCTACATATTCAGCTAGGTGCATCTGGCTGAGTCATGTCAGTGACACAGCTACCTCAGGAAGCTTAAATTTAGCCACCTAGGGAGTGGCCATTCACTGGATGCACTGCACAGTGTACATCCAGTGACCACTCCTGACTAAATAAAAAGCTTCCAAACACACATGACAGTGTGTGTTAGAGAGAACCAGAGAGAGTGAAAGAGCAATGGAGACCATCAGTGAGAGAAAAAGAGAGAGCTAACATTTGCTAGAGACCTTTGGGGTTAAGGCAGGGCTGGAGGATGATGGTAGGACAGGGAGGGATGGGATGGGATGGGGCCAAAAGTACAATGCTTTTAATTTTGCTACATAGGACGGGGCTACATCTTCTTCTGGCTGCAGCACAACACCCAGACATGCTACACTGGTATGACTGGAGGCAAGTGAGGAAAAGGAGTCTGGCTTTGCCTCAGAGAGGGGAGATTATGTGTGGATTAGAGGCAGGATAGCTGTATGCAGTCATGCCTGGTAGCTCTTATGCCTGCTTATTAGAAATCATCCTGGAACATGCCTGCTGAATGTTTAGGGGGAGTAGGGGGTTGACCCAGAGGTAAGATGGAATAGCTTTGGTACAATGTAAGGGTGCTTCCTGCCGCTTCACCCTGATGTATTTGCTAAGACAGTGAGTGCAGTGTTTTTTCAGCTTTGGTTTCTGACATCTGCTATTCTCTGCAGTAATAAGAGCTCCATTTTGTATGACTTGCTGTCAGCTATTTATGGAGCCCTGCTACGTCCCACACATAGTCCACTGGCTATATCAAACACTCTTCCCCATCTGTATGCACTGTCCCCAGACATAGGTTTTACAGTCCTTTTTTACTGTCATAGAGCATATACATGTATAACAGCTATTTTTGATATCTTGCATCATTACTGGATTGCTTCCAATAACCCCAGGGTCACCACATGGCCAAGCATGGCTTCTTCCGGAATGCTAGGAGCCCTGAGCAGTAGAGGAATACTCTGATGTATGCAAACAAGTGGCCATAGAAATGACTGCATACAATAACCTGACAATCTTTGCTACCCTCTGAAAATCCCAAAGCCTGGGTGTTATGCTGGAGCCAGAGCACCAAGAAAGCGTGAATGACTAGAGAGGCAACAAAATTCTCAAACGTCTAGTACCACCATTCCTCATCTTTGAAAATGCTTCTAATTTCTAAAGCAGCCAAGAGAGTGCCTGAGTTTCCTGCTGCATACCCCAGATGCCTCCTTTGAAAATCCCCCTGCATGACATTTACTTTAATAGGTCTAATTATAAGGAAATGCACTTTTTCAATCAGTACCAAAGAACTAGTAGGTTTTCTTCTTTAACATGCCAACCAGCTGTTTTGAAAGGTACATCTCTAATCTCTTTCCTTCCACATGTTCAAACAGATGAAAGTAATTTTGTACTCAACTGTCTATAAGTAATTAGACTGGGATGTAAAAGAGTCTTTATGTATCAGTTCAAAAAGAGCTACACTCTTAGCATACAGAATAATTATAAGCAATCTTCTTCATCTGTCAGGTATACCTTATGCATTTTACATGAGTCCCCATTATTAACATAACCTGACTATCAAAGCTCCATTGAATCTTGTGTCTTCTTTTTCATGTAACTGACTGAAATTCCCCTGAAATATAATAATTTGAAAACAGCAATGCCAATGATTTATTTCAGCTGTAATCTGTAATTTTTTTCTTGTCCTCATTGTTTTCCTGTTAAAGACCTAAACCAGTGGGGCTCCAATATACACAAACAAGTGTTCTGCTTTTGCTACAAGAAGGATATTAATATTCAGTAAGGATCCTAGAATACTGCCTTTTGTCAGATTGCCAAGCTAAATTCCCTAAATCCTATTAATTAGGAGGTCACAAAAAGAATATTTATTGGGAAACAAAAGTGAGTACCCTAAAGATATATTAAGTCAGAGTTAGAAAGTTACTGAGAACTATAAAATGGGGGTGGGGTTTGGGACCTTGCATGGGAATGCAGCATTTGTCTACTGAGTCATCCTGATATCAGGTGCTTGAACACTGCATAACTGTGCAGGATAATTACTGCTGAGTCAAAGAGGCAGGTGCAGCTTTTTAACTCCAACCTGGCTATAAAAGGGGTTGGATTACCTCTTGCAAGAGTGGTGGGAATTTGGGGGATGGGAAGGAATCTACTTATAAAGAGAGAGTACTAAGCAATGCGGTTCCAGCTCTGGGAGTTGCACCCTGTGTAGATAAGGGCAAAATTGAGCTTCATGTGCTCAGGTATGTTTCTTGTATGATGGATCCACATGGCAGGGAGAATGTTAAATTAGACTAGGTACAACCTCAGATTAGGCCCCTAATGCCATATTTAAGCACCTGGTGGTCCAGTGCTAGGACACTAGCCTAAGTCCTAGGAAAAGTGGATTCAAGTGCCTGTTCTGACATACCTCCCTGTGTGACTTGGTTGGGATAGTCACAACTAGTCAGTCTGTGCCTCTGTTCCCTGCCTGTAAAATAAGGACCATAGCACTTATTTATTTTGCAGGGGTGTTGTGTAGATCAACACATTAAAGATTGTGAGACATTCTGATGCTATGGTAACTGAGGTCTTGGCCAGAATAAGCGACCAGATTTTAAGCAGTACTGAGCCCTCCCAACTTCTTTGAAGTCAGATGGGGATTTAGATCCTGGAGGTACAAAGCGGATGTTTATGGGAGATAGGAACCAGACTTTGGTTATTGTCACAGTGAATGTGGAGCTGTCACTCAATAGAAGATTCCCTAAGGAACACTAGAGAAGTGTGAGTTACTAATCCAAAAATAAGTAGTGATATTACTGAACAGCGCCATTGTGCAGTCTGTCCCATAGGCTTCCTCGTTCTCCACTGTATTAACTGTTAAAGACTTAGAGGCGATAAGAGCTAAAAGAGCTCACACAGGGGTCCTGAGTGGTTCTGAGGCTTCCCAAAATTACCCGTATCCTCACCTGACAGATTGTTTTGCATACCCTGAAATTAGATAAAAAAAGGTTTATCCTGCTGGGTTCTCTAAAGTGTGGCGGGGGGGGGGGGGGGCGGCGTGAATAATATTGAAAAAAAAAGGCAGCTAACCTTTGGGGTTGCTCTTTGCTTCAGTGCAGAAGATTCAGCTTGGATTTGTAATTCCCTAGAGAGAGGTATGGCCTGAGGCTGCCATTAGAATTAAAGACCTTGTGCTTTATTGGTATAGCATCATTGGTGGGTATGGCACTTTACAGATAAGTATGAACCCAAAGTCCCTGCCCTGAAGAGCATACAGGCTAAGTATTATGCTAAGTATTATGCCCTGAAGAGCATACAGGCTAAGTATTATGCATACAGGACAAGAAGACAACCTCAAAAGCTTGGTGCACTGTGTGTTAGTTACAAGGTTTCTGCCTGGGTCACACTAGGGAATTGTGACATTTTTATGAGAACTGGTCCAATGCACCATAGTGAGATATCAAGTCTATGGGCTCCACTGTGGTGATGGCATTTCAATGAAAAACCATTATTGTGTCAAAACATTGCCATATTGCAGCAAGATGTAAATGGGTATTTATATGACCTCCATCTCAATAGAAACTGAGTGCATCTCAAGTACTTATGCATAGAAATATCCATCAGCCTGATTTACTGATATGCTCCAGCTACCTTATACCGCTGTCAGGGAACTCACAGGTGTATCAAAATGTATTTGTTCTGTTATTTGCCAGCTAGAAACACATAGTAGTAGTTCCTGTTTGAATAGATACCATAGTAGAGTACACCATGAGTAGCAGAGAACATATGCACCTCAAGGATAACTATTAATATGATTCAATTTTAATGTTATTACAGCTGCATACCATTACAGTAATAAATATAATCTAGATATCTCACACTAAAATAAGTGTTTTGGAAATACTACCCCATGATTAAGGCAAAAAGGAAGCACCAATCTTATTTTTATTATTATTTTACCAGTGAAGGTAAAGACTGCATTAAAATTTAATTTCCAAACCTATACAGGGCCATTATCCACTATACAGGAAAGAATGCTTACAATGAAAATAGCATCATGCATAATACTTAATGCATTCATAACCACAAAATAAGTATCCCATAGGGACACAAAAACATGGAAACAATACAGGATAGGAACTGAAATTATGTCATGTTCTTCTATCCTCAACATTACTGACTTTCTCAGTCCATAAAAGGTTTATAAAGTGCATCCCAAAATGTTCTTTCTCTTCACCTAATGATAGAAATAATTAATTCCATATTATACATTGTACATGCTCTAAAGACCTGTGTTCAGCTCCCAGTAGAGGAAACACCTTTGCCAACTCGATTTTCCTTCCTGAACCTGCGGTGATTCTACTCAGACTCAGGAACTTAGATATCACAGAGATGAGCACAACAGCAAAGTCTATAAATAAAATAATATAAATTAAATAATAATATGCTGATAAGGGTCTAATTCACCCCATGGCCTAAACGTGAATGATTCCTTTACTTCAGTGTGCTCTCCCTGCTTATGCCAATGGGGAATTTGACACTTTATGTCCATCACTATCTGTCTTGATTAGTTATCTGAAGACTAAACATAAAATATTAGATTAAATTCATCCTGCCACTAAAGAAGGAATGGCCAGTGGTTCCATCTCTGCACAGACCTACAGGCATTGTCCACACTACACCTGACCACACACATACAGAGGAGCTAACTGTCATTCTGAATTCAGATCCCTTAAGTTATACAGCCCCTGGACCAATCAACGTGGCTCATTAAGATAATACATAATTTTGATATCTCGTGGAGCACCTAACACTAAGGGTAATTTTCATTCCAGTTAATATGCAATAAGCAGTTATACACTTTTTTTGCTCTTTGTCTTTTTAATTTTAAAATGCATTTTTAATTAGTTTCCTACCCATCTAAGAGTAAGGATTATGAATAAAGTACCATCAAGACCTCTGCAGCTATTACTTTAACTGCTCCTTCTTTACAGAGTGTTTAACTTGTATTGCATTTCTGGTGCACACTTTGCTCTTCATGTCAGGTCACCACAAGTGTTTCAAAGACTTGAGGCAGCAGGTAGAAAGCAGCTAATTTCAACTTCATAACACTTCTTTACATTTTTTAATAATTATTTTAAATAACAAAACAAAACATTGAGGATTGAAAAACTAGCTATTGTGTTATCAGTTTAAAATGTCCAACCAGAGTTTGTGTTGGGTTAAAAGGATGGAAATATAATACATGTACACAGGATCGAATCCTGGCCCAGCTTCTGTGAACACACGGAGGAATGCGGATGTGTACAGCATTTCATGGGTAG
This sequence comes from Dermatemys mawii, assembly GCA_007922305.1. Lineage (NCBI taxonomy): Eukaryota > Metazoa > Chordata > Testudines > Dermatemydidae > Dermatemys > Dermatemys mawii. Next base: position 16,331,914 of record ML677364.1, read on the forward strand.
CAGCACAGAGAGAGTGGTCCTCTCTGCGGAGCTGCTATATTCCCCAACTTTCCCCATTAGTGCATGAGTATAGCATTGGCTCTATCTCTCTATGCACTGGCCAACATAGCTGTGGAACACTCCCAAGAGCATATGCTGTGCCATATATCACCTTGATGCAAGAGGGAACCCAAAGGGTAGTCCCAGTGTGCCCCAGGGAAGCATAACAATATACTGACCATAGCTGGGGCAAAGCCACAGTTCAGCCTGTTGTTTAGTACATGAGTACCACGGGCTTCTTTTTAATAACAAACTCCCATTGCTTTCACAGCCAAACAGAAGACAAAGTTCATCCATTTTTAAACAATTTACCTTGTCTAAGCAGAATGTGCCTCTGAAAAGGGCTGTTATGGCCAGGATGGGGATAGGGATGAGCTCCCATCTCCTATAAAATGCCCCAAGCAGCTAGCAAAACCAACCACCTCTGACAGTGAAACTCCCCATCGCTTGCCTTCGGTCGGTGGAGGTGTTTCTATCAAAAATGGAGGTGTGAAAGACAAGCATCTGGTGCCTTTTAAAAGAAATCATCTCCTCAGGGCACATGTGGCTCTTCAGCCCTGGCAGGCAGCCGCTGAGGAAAATGAAACTCCAAATTCAAACCAGGGCTATAATGCCCCTCAAGACAGAATGTCCTCTTTGGATGACAACAGCAGCGGATGCTACCAGGATTATTGTCCACAATTACTCATGATCACATGGCAAGACTTCAGCATAGAGGTGACACATTGGGTGGCATATTTGGGGAAGCCAACGTAATCGCATGGGTAATTTCAGCAATTAATTTGAGATGGGTAACTGGATACTGAGCAAATCAAAATGACCACACAAGTGCTTTCCATCGGCACATGAAATGTTTGTACCCTGAAAGCAGGATATCTTCAACCAATATAAAATGAGTTCTCATCAGTGAATGCATACCAAGATGCCAGTCGCTGCTGCCATCTGGAAGCTGGCCACGCCTACATGCCAGCAGGCTGCAGCCAACAAATTTGACATGAGGATATGAACTGTTGGGCTGATGGTCATGCAGGTGTGTGATGCTATGGAAAAGTTATTGTTGCACTGGGATGTAAATAATACTCGAGATTATTGAGGCCTTTGCATGCATGGGGTTCCTAGTCTGTATTGGGCAATTCATGGGAACCGTGGGCCTATTATTTGACTCTCCCTCCTCCCATCCGGGTTCAGAATTTGTAAACAGAAAACACAAAATCCACTCCAGCAGGCCCTGCTGTCAAGAGAGCACAGGACCTGCTTCCAAATTCTTCTTGCTCTGAGAGCAACTTGCCAAAAGAGGGGGCAAGAACTGACGGAGAGTAGAAAGAGTCATCGCTCCACCCACCCACTGTTCCCTACACCAGGCAGCAGAGCTGTCTAGCCTAACCGGGGGAACATGCTACACTCCTTCACAGGATATGGCAAGTTACTCAGAGCTCTCCAGAGGCACTGTGCCTCTCTGAGACAGAGATCCAAAACTAACAAAAAACAAACAAACAAAAAACCAGTCAACCAACAAGATAACCCAAGCAGAGTTTTCATACCCCAAAAAGAGAGAAGGTCCAGAAACCCCATGAAGTCCACCCAGCACTTCGCTATAATTGATTCTGCATGGAAGGTGCTCAGATACTGCACTTGGAAAACCCTAAGTCAGATTTGCAAATAAATGGATAAATACTCCCTGTGCCTCCCTTGTGGCAGTTCAGCTTTACACAGTTCACTGCACTGGACAGTGGCTTCAAGGTACATTTTAGATATGGGTGACTTACGCGGTGGTGTGTGTTACACAGTGCAATGTAAATGGGTGAGATGGTAAGTGCTACTTGTGATAACTTGGCGTTCAGTGGGTATGCAGAATGACTGGAATTTACAAATGAAGGTCCAGCTCCTGCCACTTATGTTCACCCTGAGTAATGCTGGCTGGATTCTATCCTGTTAACTCATGAGTAGTAATTGAGGGAATTTCAATTTATTTTTAATTTTGATGCAATACAAACATGTTTAGAAGCTAAGTACATTGCTGCTCAAGCCCACGCAGAGGAGGACGATGCATTGACAGATCCAGTTGACATTAAGTTTTCCAAAAGTTATTCTTTGACACAGATTTTCAATAGTTATCCCTCCTCATCAGCATTTTTGTTTATATTGTAGCTTTTCTCTGTGCTTACATTTTTTGTATGACATAAATTAGGCTAATAGCTAATGTCATGGGAATACATCTCTTGTTGGTTTAAAATTGTTTATCAATTTTTTCTCCCTTCATTCTTTAAACTATGATTGTCATTTTCCCTAAAATATGTCAATGCTCGCCAGGATTTTCTGTTGTATGATCTTTCTATCTCTGGAATTCTTAAATGTGTACGTGGAATTGAAAACAGTGGGCCAGATACATCACTGGGCACTGGCTGCTTTGAGCCACTCTAATGTAACAAACAGACCTAAACCCACCTTACTATTGGCTCAGTCCAGAGGTGCTGAGCCCTCTGACCCAAGTCCAGCAAATCATTTAAGCATGGCTTCAGTAGGACTATGCACATGCTTAAAGAGCACACTTAGGAGCCTCACTGGATTGGGGACAGAGCATTCAGCATCTTGCAGCATCCAAGCCCTTGGTATAGATATAGCCCAATGTGCAGTTAAGAGGACAGAGCCATGTCCTTTGGTTTTTATGTCTCAGGGCAGCGGTTCTCCAACTGTGGGTCATGACCCCAAAGTAGGTCATGACCCTATTTTAATGAGATCACCAGGGCTGGTTTACACTTGCTGGGGTTTGAGGCTGAAGCACACGCCCCACTGCCTGGGGCCAGAGCCTGAGGGCTTCAGCCCTGGGTGGCAGGGCTCAAGTTTCAGGCCCCCGGCCTCGAGCTGAAGCCCTTGAGCTTCGGCTTTGTCTCCCTCACCTCCTCCTCCCCAGGGTGGTGGGGCTCAGGCAGGCTCAGGCTTCGGTTCCTCCTCATTGGATTCTGTAGTAATTTTGGGGGGTCATGGTGCAATGAAGTTTGAGAACCCCTGTCTTAGGGTGATTGTTGCTTTACTGATAGCAGAACAAAACAAAGCCGGTTGTGAATTACCCCTGGTCATTCCAAAGGAATGAAGCAATGTACAGAGAAACCCCCATTTAAACAAAACTCTCCATTACCCAAAGGGTCTTCATGTCTCCTGACAGTAATACCTCCCATGTGTTGCACACCTGCTTGCCCTGTTTTTTCTGAAGGTTTTTGCCAACTGAGGTTGCACCATATTACTCTGAATTCTGGCCAAGACCATATTTCTATCAAAACAGAAGACACGTGGGGCTCTATTGTGGGTTTAAGGGTATGTCTACACTACCACTTAAGTCACTGTAACTTATGTCGCTCAGGGGTATGAAACAGGCCCCTCCTGAGTGATGCAAGTTACAGCCACCTAAGCGCTGTCCACGTCAGCACTGTTGGCAGGAGACGCTCTCCCACTGATATTGCTCCATGTCTATGAGAGGTGACAGCTATTATGCTGACGGGAGAGCGCTCTTCTGTGGGTATAAACCATCTTCACCAGCTGCACTGATGTAGCACTTCTAGTGTAGACTAGCCCAAAGTCACAACCCTATGTTAGGGCTAGTGTGGTGCAGCGTGTACTCACTACCCTACTCAAACAGCCAGTTCTTCTGGGCAGTGCAGATGGCGGATAGGGAAGGCAAGTGTGCTTGCCTCTCTGCAGGAGGGGGTTGGGAGCAAATAGAGAGAAGACTCCTTCTGGCTTATCTACACATGGGTCAGTCACAGTCTGGACCTTTTTAATTATTATAGGGTGTGATTTTCATAGCTGCTGAAATGCAGTTGGGGTAATAAAATGACAATGTATTGACGGAGGTTATTATTTCTCAATAACATTGTAAACATAGGTAACTCCAGTGGTCCAAAAAATAGATAAATAGTGTATTAAGAGAGTTTTAGTCCATTGAGATGGTCCTTGTTTAGAAAAGAGTTGCTTTTGACTTTGCCAGTATGGATCCAAGCTCTTTCCAGAATGTGTCCTTTGTCTCCTCTTTGAGATTTCATCAGCACTATTTCTAAAGGGTAGGAATTCTCTAAATAGAGATGTTGCTAATCCAGGCCTATTCAGAAGTCCAAGGTGGAGTCTGTTTCTTATTGCTCGCTTTTAAAGTCACTTATCAGATTGTCTTTGAAACTCTTTTGCTTCTGGGTTTCATTTCCTTAGAAACACAGCCAATAAGGAATGCAGAAGAAGCCAAGTGGCATTGAAGAGAAAGCTGAAGTAGAAATATAATATTTCACTCATACTTAAATCTTTTCTTCTACTGCTTTCTCTCTGTCTCACCTGAGATATTGTTCTTTGTGTGTTCCTCTCTGTGAAGAAATATTCAACACACTTTTAAGCAGCTTGATTTCATTGGGGAAGGTGATGATGAGCCATAGGTAACATGAGTCAGATTAAATACTTTCAGGTGTTGTGTCTCACTCAGGCTGCTGGCTTCCTTTCCCCACTGATAATGTATTTACAAGGACAGGTCTTTTCTCATCTTCATTTGTGCACGTCACAAAAAAACACCTCATTATTTGAGACAACTGGCAACTGTCCTAGCTCAGGATTGCAATAGCCAAGTTTGGGAAGGTCAGTTTTGATGTGTGTTGGCGGAGCTGCACAATGCTCCATGAATGAATCTGTCTAAGCGGTACTGTGTTCCCCTGCATTAATCATACTAACTTTTTTAAAAAAGCACTTCTGTGTCTGACAGAAGAGAGTGTGATTTTCTAGTCAGTCCAGTGGAAATGGGTGTCTTTTGCATCTATGTGTATTTTGAGCTTCCAGTACCACTGAAGAGTCCAAAAGGAGTCCAAGGCTACAGACTGACTTCAGAATCAGAGGACAAGTGCCTTTGATTGGGGAGGACTGTTACAGAGGAGGCAAATTCCCCAAAGCAATCCCTCTTCCCATCAGCATTTCCTCAGGCAGCTGCTTTCCATCCAATTGGCTAGGTGCACTGAGAAACCCAAGAGATCCTTCAACGCTAACCTGGGACTCATCAAAGTGATGTTGCTGAACCTGTCTTCTGGCTATTGCTATGGACAAACACAAGGCACTCCTGCTCCTGTAACAGTGTCAGTCTAAAACCAAGCCATGGTATCAACTTAGCACCTCTGTGGGAGAGCTAAATGGATTTTGTAAATTCCATTGGTAAATTAGTGCTAGAGACATTCACATAAATCTTGTCATTGGAATGATTTACCACAACTGTACTATTATTAATGCTCAGTAAATTAGGTCCATAAAACAGCATTTGCCTTGCCATTAACTGAAGACAATCCACAAAGCTAATTTCTACCCCCTCTTTATTTTTTTATAATGCCCTTCAGCTCTCTAAGCGGCATGTACTCATCAGTATCTTGATAGCACTAATGCAGCATACCCTTCAGATCAATTACTGAGCTGGGGAGACTAGTACAGACAATCTTTACTTGTGGTCTGAGAAAAAAATCATTATTTATAAGAGCAAACAAAACTGTATCATTGTTCTTCAATACCAAACACATGTTCCTGGGAGCACCAGCCATTTTCAGACTATCATTAGTCAAAGTACAGGTTAGCCCTGAACAATATTGGTGGTTTCAGAATCTGCCTGAATTGACATCTTAAAACAAAACAAAACCCCAACTCTGGGAACAAACAACACAAATAAAAATGATTAACAACCACTTTAAAAAGTAGTCAATGGACAAATGTCACAGAGCATAAGACAGCTTCATTATATGCGTTACAAGGTTTTGCCTCTCTCTCATTTATACGAATTTTTGGCCCCTGATAATCCACTGCTGTTTCTCTTAAAGTTGCCACAGTATTGCTGCTGAGCTCCCGCTCTCCACTGGAGTCCCTTCTTGCCTTGGATTTTAGTTTGCAGTCCTCAGTGAAATTTGCACAACATTCATTCACTCACACACAGAAGAATTTATAATATAATATTTCATGTCATGCATACTTTGTTAAGACACAGAAATCACAAAATCCATAAATTCCATAGCAGAAATCCAGCTTTGGAGCTAATAAATAATGTATGCCACCTCAGACATTTTTCTTTCAGTATAAGGTGGCTTGCTTCACGAGATGTGCAAATTAGTTTCATCTTACTCTTTAGTGAGTACAGATGCTCTCTCGGCTTTTGTTACCTGTTTTTCATAAGTTCTTATTTACACAACTCTAAAATGTATTGAGTAGGGTTAGTTAATTGAAGGAGCAAAAGGGAAAAAGAATGTTGTGCAATGTACGAATTGTTAATTGTATAAAACAGTTATCTGAAATTTACTCTGACAATAGAAAATAAAGTTAGCAACAAAATTTCAGCACTGCTGGTACAGGACCTGAAAGGACAAAAAGAACTAGGCCTTGTCTACACTACACAGGTTTGTAAAAAAAAAAACAGCTTTCGTCAACAAAACAGTGGAGGTGTACACACTGAAATAGTCCTCCCACCAATGTAACTTCCTGGCTACATCAACAAAATAAAACCACCTAAATGAGCAGCATATAGCTTTTTGCAATGTAATTAGCCAAAAAAGGCAGCGCCAGAGGCCTTTTAATCTGCCAAAGGCACATTCAGTGGTCATTTGGCACCAGCTGAGCCTGCTGTTGAAGCAGTCCTTGCTGCTGTCTTGGTTCCCAGTACAGTAGACTCTCGATTATCCAGGATGATAGGGAAAAAATTAATCCTGGTTCATAAAATCCCAGATAATCACCTTCCATAGGAAACATGGGGAGGGAGGGTTGGTTCACCAGCCACCCTGCGCGGCGGGGAGGGAGTGTTGGTTCACTGGCTGCCCTGTGTCCTGGTGGGGTTTTTGTGTGTGTGTGTGTGTGCGCACTTGATGTGGCAACAAAGCCAGAGCCAACCCTGCAAGTTACACGTAATTTTTTTTTGACATCCTGGTTAATCAACATCCTGGTTAACCCAATGCTGGATAATCAAGAGTCTACTGTATAAGTCACAAGAGTAAGGGCTAGGCTGGATCTCCCAGGATCGCTGTGGACATCTGCATATCCCGACTGGAATCTTCTGGTCTAGAAAGAAAGTCCCAGATGCAGTTTTCTATACAGTCCAGTGTTCCTAAAGATGCATGCATCGTGCACTTTCCCTGACCAACCCACACTGATGTCAGTGAAATAGCCCCAGTGATCCACCAGTGCCTGTAAGGTCATAGAGAAATAGCTTTTTGAGTTGATGTACTCCATCACAAGATTGTTTGGGGCTAAAATTGGGATATATGTGCCATCTATCAGCCCACTGCATTTAGGGAATCCCATTGCTGCAGAGCCACCAATTATTTCCTGCACATTACCAAGAGTCAGAGTCTGTAGTAGGAGGAGGCAATTAATGACCCTGCACACTTGCATCACTGGAAGCCCCACAGTGGACTTTCCAACTCCAAACTATTTGCGACTGAAAATCTGGATTTGCCAGCTTACACAAAGTGATCATCACTTACTTTTCCACTGTGAGGGCAGATCTCATTGTGGCATCCATGCACTGCAAAGCAGGAGTGAACTTTACAAACAGTTCCAGGAAGGTGGCTTTGTGCATCTAAAAGTTCTGCAGCCACAGCTCATCATCCCAGACCTGCATAACAATGAAATCCCAGTGCTTGCTTCCCAAGCCCAGTACCAATGGTCCACCATGTGCAGCTGCTCCATGAATGCCAGCAGCAATAATGAATTGTTCCTTTTCATTGCACACAGCATGGCAGGTATCACAGATTCCCTTTCTGTTTCCCAGCTCATGAAATACTGCAGGACCAGCCGCATTGTGTTCATAAGGCTCATCACCTGACTGGCCAGCAGTGCAGGATCCATGCTTTCAGGCAGATATGGCAGGCACACAATTTACAGCGGCTGTTCAAAAACTGTGTGCAATGAAGTCAGAAGTCCATGGAATGATGGGACAGAAAGAACTGCATCATGGGATGTTGAGCATGCCCCCATGATGCACTAAGCTCTGTTCCCAGATCTCCCAGTAGCAGAGGGTGGTGAGTTGCACAATGGGATAGGTATCCACAATGCAATGCTCTCTCAGTCGATGCAAGAGCACTGAGTGTGGACACACTCCACCAACACAAGGAGCATTGTGTGGATGTGCACAACTGATATAATTAACACGGTATATGATTGTTGACCTAACTTAAGTTGACTTAAATCTGTAATGTAGACAAGGCTTTAGTGGAGGATTTTACATATCAAATTATTTCTGAAATTAAATATAGTTTTACTTAAAATAAATGCTACACTTGAACTTTGTCAGAAAAGTGTATCTGATCTAATCACCTGAGGAGCTTTACTTCTTAAGGGGTTGAACTTCATTCTTTGTAGGTATCCTTGTTGAAAAAAATAATGCCTCAGATTCTCAGCTGGTGTAAATTAGTATGCCTCTTTTGGCTTCAGTGGAACTCAGCCATTTTACACCAGCTAAAAATCTGTCCTGGTATTCGTATTTTTTTAATGATGATAGGTAGAGTATCCTCTTGATATATGTCCTTACATAAGGTCTTCTTTAATTGTTTTGTTAGCCCTGGGAAAATGATGGAAAGATGATAATCACAATAATAAATTATATTTATATTGCACTTTTCATCTAGAAGACTCCTGAAACACTTCACACATTCTAGGCAGATTCTCAGTTCGTACCACTTTGTATCAGGAGTAATTCCATTCCAATAACTGGAGTAAAACCAGAGTAAAATTGGTAAGCCACAATCATGCTTTATATAAATTGCTAGTCAAAAAATGCTACATGCAGACCATGAAAAAATTAATATGGAATTACAATTTTTAATTTTGTGCACATTCTTTCATGGATTTTTCTGTTTTATTCAATGAAGTGAAAAGCAAGAGGGAAGTAGAATGTCAGGAAATAGTTGTGGTCTTCAAAAATTGACATGTTTTCAGATTTTGTTTAATTGAAAAAGTGAAAAATTTTAACCAAAAGAAGATTTGTCTATTTTGGTCAAAAAAGCCATTTTTAATTTCAAAAAGATATTTAAATTAAAACATTTCAATGAGCTATACTTGTATACTCACCAGTCACTGGAAATGGTACCAGCTGTGGTGTGGACCATTTATCTATTCTACTCCATCAATGCTACTTTTAGAAGATGAACGGAAAACTAGCTTCACTCACTGAAACTAAATGGGCCCATAGGGGATTTTAGCTAGCCAGAAAGTAATTACCCAACCTGGAATTTTGTTAGTGCATTGGATTAACCCTGCCCTTGCAAAATTGTCATGGTGGATGTAATGAACACAAATGGATTTTAAGTCTCACATATAGAATATTTTTATAATTTCACTTTACTCATCTATTTTTTTAAATCATTATTACTATAAATAGCCATGGACTCAACTAAGAACCTAAGTGATCAGTGAAAAATTCAAAAGACTTTTGCTATTTAAATATTATCTTCCAGACAGTATCATCTCTTGAGAGCTAAAATTCACCATCAGACCTGTACCTCTCTTCAAGCCCTATCTATGAGATACATGGTGTTATATTTTACAGTTTAAAATAAAGAATGTAAGGCCAAATTCTGCCCTCAGTTACATCAGTGTAACTCCAGTGAAATCAGCTGTATTGCAACAGTTACAGAATTTCCCTTAGTCTGTCTTTGCTACTGTCTCTAGAACAAAGAATACAAGTCATTTTTAAAGCATACATTTTCAATTTGTCTTGTACTGATGCTCTCAAACGAGGCAGCTTTAGTTCCCAGCTAGTAGAGTTCAACTAAGATACTAAAAGAAATATCCCTGCAGCAACCTTCCATATATTTAAGGCTCCTAGAAATGTTGTTCACATGCTGCTCTGCTGATCCCAAGAGAGAATCTATAATACAAAAAGAATCTGGACTAGTGAAACTGCAAAGCAAGTATAGTGCTTGTGGTTAGAGATAACTCTAAACTATACTATATTTACTTACTGCAAAGCAAGTATAGTGCTTGTGGTTTAGAGAAAGAAAAACAAAATTAGAACTGCTTGGACTTCCAGAAGAGTTATCGCTGTGCTTGAGCACGCTGATATGGGGAAACTAGACATATAAAGGAGATTCCTGAGCTTTTATTGGGACTGTTTGCTTGCAGAGTTGTGCTGGTTTAACTAAAACCATATTTTTAATCACACCTTTTGGGGTAAGTTGGTACAAAAGGCAATTGGAACAATTTTATTTCAGTTTAAACCCAGGCCTATTATGGCTTAGCTGAAGTTAAGTAGGAACAGGTTCAGGATAAACTGCAGTGAACCAGTCTTAAGTCAAAATCAATGTGTCTATGCTGCAATTTGCATCAATTTCTCTAAACAGGGCAAGTTCGTTTGGAGACAAGATTATTATAAAAAAGTAAGTTTTTAGCCTTTCCTTATGACAACTGTGATAATATAAACCAATCACTAGCAGCTTGGCTCCACTTCTGTCACAGGAGGCTGGAGGGACACCCCCCTTCCAAAAAACAGAGACATTTTAGGTAAGATGAGTCAGTCCAGTTTGGTGTTTGTTTTAAAAGATCACTCTCCCCCAAATCCTGAGTCCTAAATTTTGCACAGTGCTATGACGATGGTGGACAGGTGTCAGTTGCTTTTGGTGTGATAGCCCCAAAGAGTCATTTCACAGATCTGTGTCAAAAGGCTAAGGCCAGCTCTGAGCTCTGATCCTCCTGACAACTTCAGAATAAAATCACAAAAAGGTCAAACAGCTACTTGTTAGAAGCGGGGCAGTTAAATGAGAGGTGATGAATAAATGTTTCTAGTACAAGTAAATTAATGTGGAGTCGGAGAGCACATTAATGTCAATGGGCCTTAGATCAGAACTGAATTCCAAACTGCCGTGCTCACAACTATTCCAACAAGTTAATCAGTCATAATAATAATACAATAAAAATAATTTTCAGTATGAAATACTTATACAGTGCCTCATAGTACAAAAGCACAGCTGAAATGTTAACAGATTACTCCTTACAGCTCCTACTGAGTAGATAAGTTTTATCATCCATTTGATACATGGGCAATCAACAACGGACAAGTTGAGTGACCTGCATGAGGCCACCCCGTGAGTCAGTTACAGAGCCAGGAATAAAGTCAAGAGCTTGAGCCTTTCAACCCTACCCTCAAGTCTCAAAACTATGTAAACTCTTAATGAACTAAGATCATGCTACTAAATGCTATGGTGCCAGAGACAACCCAGATAGGCTGCTGGTGGGATTTGGGTGACAATGATCTATATATTTCCATGAGATGTTAAATAAACAGTAGTAGCTGGAAGAAGATTTGTATGTTTCTTAAAAGGACAAGATGTAATGGAAGCAAACCAGTGGTTTTAAAAAGGAAAACACACAAAAAAGAAAAGAAAGAAAGCTGTTCCTAAAAGTAAATTTGAGCCCTCAAATGTGTTTAATGTAAAGAGCCCAGCATGTGGTTGTATCAAAAATTTACAGTAATTTGTCTCTGGAATAAATTTCCAAACAGCTATGTTTCCTTTTATAAGAGAATGTAAAGTGTGTGTTTACACCATAGCTTTGCATTTGCTCCACCATTTACAAAAGGATCTAAAGAGCTGAAACCATTTTTCAAAGCAAGCCCAGAAAAACCACTTAGACCCACGGAAATCTGGAAAATCTGCAGACACAATAAGTAATGTTTTCCTGCTTTGGCAAAACAGTTGATAGGCCAAATCTGGGGCCACCAGCTGTGGAAATTCTTTTGGAGAGGATGACATAGTTGGGCAAGCCATCTACAACTCTTTTCTTCAAGTTAAGTGCTGTGTAATCTGTAAGCCCTCTCTGCTGTACACAACAATTTCATCAGCTCTACAAATTTATGAACAATGCAACATATTTTAGGTGTCAATAGAGGGAGGTCTTTAGATTAACTGTCTACATATACAACACCCGCTCTCAAATATATAATTTCTTTAACAGCTATAGAGGAGCTAGAGCCAGACAGTGCTATGCGGAAAGTGGGAGGACCCAGCTGGGGAGGGAATGGACTAGGCAAGTAGAGAGATGTTCTACTTCAGTGCATCTCCTGGGGAGCCTCCATTGACAGGGCTGTATTTTAAAGCTGCCTTCCCTTGGCATAAACCCAGGGGAAGACAGCCAGTGCTATCCCCACCTTCATTACAGCTGTCCCTACAGGTAGAGGTGAGTCCAATCTGCAGAACCTGAACCTAGAAGGATGAATTTGGACAAATCAGTTGAATAGGCAGCAAGGGAGATTTAGGTTATAAATATTTTCCTAATCTCTATCTATAAGGGTTGTTAAATTCTGGAATAGACTTCCATGGGAAGTTGTGGAATCCTCACCATTAGAGGTTTTTAAGAACAGGATGGGCAAACACTTGTCAGGGATGCTCTAGATTTACATGGTTCTGCCTCAGTGCAATGCTCTTGACTTGATCTTTCAAGGTCCCTTCTAAGTCTACATTTCTGTGAACTTATCAAGAGTTGTGGTGAATTCTGTCACTTAAAGTCTGTAAATCAAGACTGGATATCTTCAAAAAAATGCTACAGTTCCAACAGAAGTTGTGTGTTTGATGCAGGTACCACTGAGTAAATTCTGTCTATGGCCTGTGTTATGCAGATCAGACTATATGATCATAATGGTTCTTCCTGGCTTTAAAATCTGTGAATCATGCCAAAGTTCTGTCTTGGATTACTTTTGGGATGGGACAGCCCAGGAAGGAAAGAAAAAGAAGTGAAAACAGAGGCAATCTCTTTTTATTAGAATGCTTACAAAATCTTTTTCTAGTGATTATTGGCTGTACCTAGCAGAAATAACTCTGTTTTGACCTTTGCAGCAATGACTGCCAATATACAGTATACTCTTCTCTTTCAAATATGTTCATATTCTGGAATTTGCCCTTTGGCTTTTAATGTGAAATAACAGCACAAAGAGGAATCAATATACCAGGACCTCAGTGTGTGTGTGCCCCTGCTCTCTACTAAAACAAATTAATTGCATGTTTATTGCATTATTCTGTACTGGCTCATTAGTAGGGGTCTGTAGTGTGGGACTCAAAAGAGAGGTCAGGAAATTGAAAAATATTGAACCAAACACTCATCTCAGTTATATCCACTGAAATCAGATGGAGTTGTAAGGGGCAAATAAGGGTAAAATTTGGCAATTATGTTTCATTCATACTGCATTCATGAATCTGTACATAGAGTCAGCATGGACAAGTACTTTCATATCAAACCTGATTTTTGAATTTTTCCCTGGAAACCATACAAAATTAATATGAATGAAGATTGTGAGCTTATTTTTCCAATATGGATGCCTAACTTAAAGCTCCCAGTTCTGTGTTCGGATGTTCCAATTGATAATTAAGTGCCTGGAATGCTCATGTATAGGCCACCAGGAGCTAAACTGAGCACTCCAATGCAGAACTGGGCATGCCACATTAAACAGGGCACTATGATATGAGAGCTTTTTATCTGTTATTGTCCCACTTTGGCAGGGCAGGGAGCCACACTAACCTGGCTCCATCCCTACCCCTTCCCAACACACACTTTGCCATCTCACCCGACTCTGCATTTGTCAAGTCCCTGTCAAAGACTGATCCCTCCTGGCCAGGTCCTTAATAGTCTCTATCCCCCTTTAGGATAATGGAGAAGAGGTTCTGTGGCTTCACTGGGGGCGAATCAGTTCTCCAGAGCATAGGAACTTCTTCTCTAAGGCCATGGTTACACTGGCACTTTATAGCGCTATAAAGCCCACAGGAGCGCTATAACCTACTACCCGTCCACACTGGCAAGGCACGTAGAGCGCTATAACCGTGGAGTTATAGTGCTCCTGGTAACTTCCAGGGGCACAGGGAATAAGGGCTGTAGTGCTCCCGCTGTAGCATGACGGTGAGAATATGGACACCCTCTGCGCTACAAGGGATCTCTTGAGATGCTTAGAGCCATTTAAGGCAATTGACGTCTCTTCCCTTTCTTTTGAACTCAGCTGGAGGAATGCGGAAGTACCTGTTTAGAGTTTCTCTCTTAACTCGGCAGATAAGCAATGCAAATGTTTAAGGAGGGAGCCTGTGTGAAAACAAAGCCCTCTGTGAACGGACACGCGCTGATAGGCTCGCTGACAGGCTCTCAGAAGGACGGAAAAACCACTGGCTCTCTCCCTCCGCAAACACACAACATGCCCCCACTCACCCTCCTCATTTGAAAAGCACGTTGCACCCAGCTGAATGCTGGGATACCTTCCCTAATGTGCTGCTCTTAATGCCGCCTGAAGTGCCACAAATGTGGCCACGCTATAGAGCTGGCGCGTCTCAGTGTGGACACGCAATAGCGCTATACATATTGCTGTATAAGGGGACCGCTATTACCAATAGCGCTATAATCCTGTAAGTGTAGCCATGCCCTAAGAGTTCCTGGGGCAGGTGAAAAAACCCAGGCCCACCCACTGTGCTGGGTTCCAGCTCAGAACCCTTGTTTGGAACATCCAGAATCAATCCTCCTCTGTCCCTTGCTGTTCCCTCAGCTACTGCCTACCTCTGTAGTTTTCCCCAGCTTCTTGCCCTGCTTTTCCCTCTTTGGTGGGTTGGTTGGTCTGGGAGCTTCTCACCCCTCTGCTGGAGGATCCACGCTCTGCAATCCCCATTGTCTCTCTGGCAGGACAGCCACCCCGCACTCCTGCATTGCAGCCTTTTTATCTTCACAGCTGCTGTGGGGCTGTCAATCAAGTCTGGCTGAGCAGGCAGGCATTTGCCTTTTTAACCCTCTGGCTACTGAAACAGCATGGGGTACATAGACCCATAACGAGCCCACTATCAGTTCTCCAAAAATTGACACTTTTCATTGTACTGCAGCACAATAACATGTGTAACACACTCCCACAGATTAAGATAAAAGATTGTATTGCAAATGAGTGCTTTGGGCCAAGTTGCAATCAACGACTATACAAAAAGATATGACCTATTAACACCCAGACCCTTCTTTTAGACATGCTGCTATGTTTTCACACATGACAACATTCGAATAGTACAGAATATACAAGTCAAAGTGTCTCATTTCTATTTTAATTTCTTGATTCTGATGTAAGAACAATGTATCTCGGGGGAATACTCTGCACCCCCCTGTTAATCCTTACAATGTGATTGTGTGGTATCCAATGCAAAGTTTGTCATGTCAGATGTCTTTGGAAGGCTCGTGATGCACTGAGCATTGTTGTTATAGTAATGTTATAGGTTGTAATTTCATGTATATATACTTCTGAGGCTGAAAATGTGTCCTCATGGTTTAAAACAGGCCTGCACAACTCGGAAAGCAGCGAGGGCCATATTACCACAAAAAAAACAGCTGTGGGCCGAAAAGCCCTGCCCTCACCCCGCCCCCTTCTACTTCCACCCACCCCACCACTCGGCTTGCTCCACCCCTACTCACCCCGCCGCAGGCTGCATAGTGAGCCCATGCGGGCCGCATGTGGCCCCCGGGCCGCATGTTGTGCAGGTCTGGTTTAAAACAAGCCAGGCAAAATGTTCCAGGAACAAAGGGGCAGTTCACACCTCATCAGGACATGTATGGGACAAACCCAGCCCAGCCTCACAGGAACAAAGGACACTGGCCTAGGCACCAACAAAGGATCTGTTGGACTCTCAAGTGAGTCACCCCCCCTTCCCTTAGTCAGTCAGGGACTACAATGAGGTAATGTTCACCTGACTCTGAAGTGGAGAGGGCAAAGTCAAGAGGGAAGAAAGAACATGATAAAAAGGAGAAATGTTTGCCATGTTCTTCCTCTCTCTTCCAGCTCCATCTACAGACACCACCACCAAGCGAGTGAAGCGCTGATCAAAGGAGAGAGCCTGTCTGAAGGGCAACAGATCAGCCCGTGGTGAAAAGGATCTAAGTTTTTAAGGGCACTGAAAGTGTTAAGATCAGCTTGGAATGTGTTTTGCTTTTATTTCATTTGATCAAATCTGACCTGTTTTGCTTTGACTTATAATCACTTAAAATTTATCTTTATAGTTAATAAATTTGTTTATTCTACCTGAAGCAGTGTGTTTGGTTTAAAGCTTGTCAGAGACTCCCCTTGAGAGAACAACCATGGTGCATATCAATTTATTTGTTAAATTTATGAACTCATATAAGCTATATGTCCAGCAGGCATAACTGGACACTGCAAGACTGAGGTTCCTAGGGTTGTATCTGGGGCTGGAGATATTGGCTAGCATCATTCGGTTGCACAATCCAAGCAGCAGCTTACATGCCAGAGGCTGTGCGTGAACAGCCCAGGAGTGGGGGTTTTCACAGCAGAGCAGGGTTTGTTTGGGTTTTTTTTGCATATTGGCTTAAAGCCGAATGCTCCCCAAAATGAGTCTGGGGTTTAATAGTATGAGCTGTGATCTGTGCCATATGTCAGATTTCTCATAATTTGTTTAGGCACACAATAACACAAGGTTTTCATCTGTGATCCAGTGTATTGTTATGCACTTTCTTACTGCTCATGTTAATATTCTGAACTGATGTTTGTCTTTGTTGTTTTTTGGAGATTTGGGGGTGTTGCTCCAAGAACATAACATATTGAGTTTTTAATCAAAAACTCTCCCAAAGCCCTCATGTAAGTTCTATGTAGGTGTAACTAAAATGTTTGCACCTTTGGGCAGTCCAAGAAAATATATGTGTGCTGACCTATTTGCTGACATCCTTTCCAGCAGAGCCTATTTTCTATTTTTCTTTTCCAGTGTGTATGCCAATACATAACATAAACATGAATGTTTGCATTAACAGAACTCAGATTACATATTATAGTGTATAAAACAGGAATTTATGGAAGTCCTTGTGTTATGCTGAAGGACAGACTAGATGATCACAACGGTCCTTTCTGGCCTTAGAATCTATGATCTCTGCTGAACGCATACTTGTAGCGAGGCAAAGACTCACCGGCGTGGTGCTTCCTGCTGGTCGTGCAGGGAATTAGCTCTTCAGCCCTCAGAGAGCCTTCTGGTGGCCAGTGTCTCATCTGCCACTGGCCCCCATGTCCCTCCTGGATCCCAATGTCCTTTCACTTCAGGGTTCTGCCCCTCTGCAGTACCCCCTCACTCTGGGTCTGCCCTACCCAGTGGAACCCCAAACCCTCTAAACCCACCTTGCCTCAGTGGCTACTGCCAGTCATCATCTAGCCCCAGCTCACTGGGGCAGACTGCAGTCTGTAATGGCCACTCATCATTGGAAGGAAGTTGGACCAGCTGCCTCTGCCTAATCCCTGGCTGCACTTCTTCAACCTCAGTGCCTGTGTAGGCCTTCACCAAGGGTTTACCAGGCTGGAGCTCCCCACCTCCCTTGCCCTATTCTCCAGCACTGCTCCAGAGTACCTTTTCATAGGCCTTCACCAAGGCCTGAAGTCTGGGGGTTTACCAGGCTGGAGCTCCCTTTGCCCTGTTCCCCAGCCCTGCTCTGTTCTGCTTCAGGTACCTTGTTCTCAGTCAACCAGATCCTTCTCTCTCCAAAGCTGGAGAGAGACTCCTCTAACTCCTAGTCCACAGCCCCTTTTACCCAGGCCAGCTGTGGCCTAATTGAGCTGGCCACACCTGTGGTCAGCTACTCAGGTGCTTGCAGTCCTTTTCCCAGCTGCAGCCCTTTCCAGGGCTGCTTTTATCCTCTGTTCTGCAGGAATGGGGCAGTCGCCCCACTACAATACTATAAACTACTGGGGATGTATATCATGGCAGAACTGCCATTACAGTGAGAACCTGTAACTTTTTTTATTTCCTGATATTTGAATATTTGCAAAAATAACCTTAACATGACCTTAGTGTAACTTTCTGTGTTATTTGAATGTGATCCTAGTTAGGAAGACTGAAATAGTGTTACATATTACAGTCTGTAAAGTGGGGATAAAGATATTGATCTCCTTTGTAATGCTCTTTCGGATCTGCTGATGAAAAACAACTATATAAAAGTGAGGTATTGTTATTATTACATTATACCCTGTGATGGGGTTGAGTGGCCCTGCACTGTTACCGCAGGGGTTAACCCTTCTCTCTGGGCAGAGGAAGCCACGCCCCAGAAGCTCTGCTGGGCATGCTCCAACTGGAGGCCCAGTATAAAAGCCTGCAGAGCAGCTCAGTCGGGGCTGACCGCTGGAGAGGAAGGAGCCACGCTGCTAGCTCCTGCAGAGGGACAGCCAGGATCCTGGGTTCCAGAGGCCAGCCCAGCTGAGACGCCGCTTGAGGCCCAGCTCGATGCCGGTCCTGAAGGGGAACGCACCGGAGGACCCCTGGATACTGAAGGCAAGGCAGTGAGGGTAGGAAGTGACCCAGGGAACTCTTAAAGACATGCACATGCTCAGCATGTTGCGGATGGCTCCCTGTCGAGCTAGGGGCAGGGTAAGCCCCACTGTCAGGTGAGGCCTGGGTCGGGACCCAGTAGAGAGGTCAGGCCTGGGTCCTCCTACCTCAGCAGCCACTAGGCCGCACTATCTCGGTAGCCACTAGGCTGCACTATCCCGAGGCTTGGGGAACTCCTATGGACTCCGGCCGCTAGGCCATGCTGCCGCGACAGTGGGGAGCAACCATATAGACTCTGGCCATTGGGCCACGCTGCCCCAAGAGCGGGGAGCAGCCGTATAGACTCTGGCTGTTGGGCCATGTTGTTCCGAGAGTGGGGAGCAACCGTATAGACTTTGGCCATCGGGCCACGCTGCCCCAAGAGCGGTGAGAGACTGAATAGACTCTGGCCGTTGGGCCACACTGCCCTGAGGCTGCATAAGTTCTGGCCCTTAGGCCATATCGCCCCGTGACCGGGGAACCAGAGAGTGGCTGAGGTCCGCCGCCACACACACACACACACACCACAAGGGGGAGCTACAGAGCAGGACCCATCACATACCCCCTGAACATTATATCTCAGGAATGGTAAAGTGGGATTTTACTGTATATCTAGCACACTAGGGGCGGCTTTAGCCTGAGTTCACGGGTTCAGTGGTACTCAGAGATCATGAAACTTAGGATTCAGTAACACCTCACAGGAAAGTCGTGATCATGCCTTTGCATGAGGAACTGAGCACAGCAATATAGCCTGATCACTGTGTCATGGTGGTGCTGCTCTGGGCCATATTGCTGCACAGTGATGTTGGAGTCATGTGCTGCTATGGAGGCACAAAGAGCAAAATCTGCCAAAGGGAGCCCAGGGAGCTGGCAGGACAAAGCCCCTGAGTCCTCGCCTCCAGGTAGTGGAGAAATGGAGCAGGACAGTGTCTCTACCTCTTCTGAGTAGCTGGATCTGATGCTGAGCAGAGCTTCCTCCCCCACCACGTCCTCAGTGGGCTCTCTCATAGTGCACCCATTGAATCTGGAGGCTTCATCCACCACTGCAGCACATCAAACTGCAAGAGGGAGATAAGCATTCATATAACAGACCAAATTGGGGCCTCAGAGAATCACAGCCCCCATTGTTCAGATAAACTGTATTTCAGAAACTAGATAGTTGGTCAAACTATCTTGTGTTCTGTAGAGTACAATACAAGATATTTTGTACATGAGAGATGGTGAAAAGGCACTAAAGAACTCAGCCTCTATACCTTTTTTTTACAGATATAAATGAAAACGTCAGACAGTTCTAATAGGTTAGTTTATGGGACTGTGGTAAATATTTATGGAGATCGGTCTGAATGGTTTTCCATTAGGTACTATGCTGTAGTTTTCTTGGCTCATGTTTGAAGGAAGTTATAAACCAAAGTGGGTTTCTCATTCTTCAGCATTTGACATATTCTGACTGCAAAACATTTGAGGTTTTACACGATTTATTGAAAATAATCTCTCCTATAATGTTCACAGCACAATAATTCACAACCCTGAGGCAAGAGAGCTCTACAAAAATGACATTATATGGAAGATCGCTTTTCAGAATTTACCATTTGTGCATCATGTTCAGAATCTCTAACACATGTAAAGCGATCAAATCATCATCCTTCAAATAGTTTTTCTATCATTTTGTGGTATTTTGATAAAAATACTTACAGCCAGCTGAATAGCTTGACTGGTAACTCAATATGCTACCACATCACATGAGGAGGGGGGAAGCGGGGGAAGGTACTGGGGCATAAGAGGGCTAGCAGAGACAACAGGATTGCCATGTCTTTATGGTGGTTGAGGAGTAGAGAGACTCCCATATCCAGAAATGAAATACACAGTACTACAATTATGTTAACAAAATAAAATATTTTTATACAAGAAAAACATGTGTTTGCGTTGTGGTACTTAAATAAAATCTGCTTTGAGGCAGCCCCCAGAGTCAACGTAACCTGTTCTCGTATCTTTTCACCTGTATGTTCTCACCACTGATTCTGAAGATGAAATTATGATAAAATATTTATTGTTATTGTTATTGTTGTTATTGATGAAGATGGAAAGAAGGTCTTATAGTTGAATCAGTGGGCTCAGAATAAAACAATCTGGATTCTGTTCCCAGTTCTACCACTGACTTCATGTATAATTCCCATTTAGACACTTAAATAAGGACCAGAATTTTAAGTGTTCCTCTCCCTGCAGCTCCCATTAGGATACTTAAGGCCAGATTTTCAAAATAGGTGTTAAAAATGAGCCTTATATGTGTGTATAGCACCTAGCACAATGTGGCCCCAGCCTGGCTGAAGCCTCTGGGCACTACTGCAATATAAATGATTAAGAGTCATCAATACCCTGAACCTGACTTATTGACATTGTGCTGCGCATTATGAAAAGGGATACTGCGAATCAAAAGCAAAGCTCTCCTCAGCAAAAAAGACACCTTTCTTATGACCTGGCTAATGAGACTGATTCAGCCTCCTTTGCAGGAAGGTGAAATTTGCACACATAAGCCCTGCATCAGAAGGAGAGGCAGCACTGAAGATGGGGATCATATTGTAAACTATGCTCCAATGGAAGGTGCTGGCATCGGAGTTCCACCATTGGAGCACAGTTTGCAATACAATGGTGGCTGCCTACTCATGGAGGTTCAGTCAGCACATCTCCTTGGCAGTAGCATAGCTAGGGAGGAATCAGGGGGAGCGGCCATTCCCCCCGAGCCCGAAATTCCAAAAGGGGCTCCTTTTCAATTCCTGGTCCTCTCTGTAGCTCTCCTTTCCTCAGTGGCCACTATTCCTCTTTAATCGATGGGCCGCTTTCCTTCGCCACCTGCCCCTTGGTGTCCGGCCAGGTGGTGACACGGGGACCGCTGCAGGCGGAAGGGACAGGCGTCCTCAGCGCTAGGATGGGGCAGAGATGCTGGGCCAGCCCCGGCTCACCAAACCTGGCAGCGACACGCACATTTCCAGCCGTTGACAAGCATTTGAGTCTTACACACTTGCGGCTCCTGCGTTTCTCTATTGACTCGTTTCATCGATATACAAAAAAAGTACAGCTCCTATCCTACACGCCGGGTCTCTCTTTCTTCAGCTACCCTCTACAAAGGAAAGTAATACCACAGTGAACCACCGCTCACCTCAGAAACAAATTAATCCATACAACTCATTCGAGCAGTAGAGGATGTTCTTTTTAAAGGGAAAAAAAATCATTCAGGACTTGGAGCTTTTTAATTAAAGAAAGTAACGGACCGTTTATTTTGATCAGGAAGCAGTAATTTTAAAAAGTCAACCTATCAACACCAACCTTCTCCCAAGTAGGGAACAACAGCTGCTCTGAGCTTCCCAGAAGAGGCCAATGACTGAATGCAATCATCCGAGTGTTTTTAGTTTAATCACAAAATAAGTATCTGCAATAAATTAGTTTATTCCGTGTGTGAAGCGGTGCCTTTTTTTATTTTGGTGTTCGCTCCCCCGATGTTAAAACCTGGCTATGCCACTGTTCCTTGGTCCCCAAGCCATGCTCCTTGGTTGGCCAATATCGATCACTTTTGGAGGTGGTGCTGGCAGTTCCGGGCCTCTGGATAGCTCAGGGGTTGTGCATTCTGTGCTCTGCTGTACCCTATTCCAGGAAGCTGTGCGACCCACGGTTTGAGATAAAAGTGGGAATGAATCTTAGGATTTCCATCTCCACAATAGTGAAAATGATTATCAACATAGGCAAAATCCAAGACTCTACATAATTTCAAACATCCACAGCCACTCACATCCCCTGCAGCTTGGAAGGTATTATCCTCATTTTACAGATAGAAAAGAAGAGGCACAAGGAGGCTATGGCGAACATTTTCAGACTCCTGAACTGAATGTTAGGCACCTAAATCTTTATTTAGGCAACTAAATCAATAGCCTGGTTTTCAGAAGTGCGGAGCACCCACAGCTCCCATTTACTGCAATGGGACACCCCATTTTGAAAAACGTTGCCAGCATTATTAAACAATGAATAAGAGGAACACCCTGCCCACAGATCAAGTATGGCCTGCTTGATATGTTTATATGGCCTGCATAACAGATCAAGAGTCTGCAGAACATAACCTCTCTTTCTCTTTAAATCAATGTTCCTCAGACTATGGGGTAAGCCATATGTTCCCCAGACTATGGGGTAAGGGTGCAGAGGAATGTTCGGCAGGCATGTGGTGGGACCCAGGCCAGCTCCCACAGTGGGTGGGGAGCGAGTGCCTGGCTTCCATCCCTGCTCTGAAACTTTCCTGCTGAGGAAGCCTTGGCAGTGCAGTTATGATTCAGTTAATGGTAAGGGAGGGATGCAAGTGGAAAAGTTCGTGCAACACAGTTTTAAATGGCCTTCATGATTACAAAGGGAACTTCCTATACCTGAGAACAAGATGACCCCTGCAGTGTTGTCTTTCTAGATCTGCAGACAATGGCTCTGTGAGCTATGAACTTTCCCGGGTCCCATTGATTTCATGGGAGTGTTGTGTCTAACCCTAACAAAGATCCTTTAAATGTCACCATTCATTATTCTATTGCTGATCAGCAGATGAGATGGAGAAGGTGCGGAAGCACCACTAGGGTAGGAATTAAGAGTTGCTGCCCAGAGGAACATGGAGAGGGAAGACGTAAGGAAACACACAAAAATAGGAGTGGGACTGGTACTGAGAAAGGAGAATGGGGCAGGAAGAGAAACAAAAGGGCGTAGTGAGTGGTGGTCCTAACTGTGAGCATGTTTCCCATTGAGTGGGGCTCAATATCACCATACAACACTTAAGTAATGGTAACAGCTACAAGTTTAGTCACTACATAAGGACATTTCTTAGCTTTAACCTTTGCACCAAATCTCCCAGTGATACCAGTGGGAGATCTGCTGTGGTTTGAGGGAAGTACAAAATCCTGAATTTAGATCTTGGCCCACAAGCCATCATTATTAATGGAGTTTCCTCTCCCTAGAATGGCATGATGCCCCTGATCTACAACGAATGAGTGTGGATGAATGCATACTTAGTGCCCATTTTATATGTATTGAAACAAGCAACCAAAACCTGAAATGATCATTTTAATCATGATAAAAGCTTTGGGTGACATTTTCAAAGCATGCTGTGGGAAATGAACAGATGGAGCCTGTGTATTTCCAGTGTTCTGTTTTGAACTTTTAGCTCAAAAGACCTAAGGGTAAAATTAACAGTTAATAAATATGAAGTTTTCTCATATTAATCGCGTCCAAAATAACAAGAAGAGTTGAAACCAGTCAAAATAATCCCAGAGAAACATCGATGTCTGTTCCTCAGGAAGCTTTGGAAACCCTGCCATTTTTCTTTTCCTTTTTTTCCCCTTTTCTTGTCATTATTTAATTGTTTGCATATTGATGCTCATTTCTTGTCAGCGCTTAATAATTCATGTCAAATTACGAAGGCATTATTGTTACAATACACATACCATCCATCTGAATCACTTGCACCTACAACATCATCATAAACACAAAACATGACTTTATCTTTATCACTGGGACACTTGGGATGAAATATGACCTACATGACCTACAGGTAAAAGGTAAGCGTCCCAAATCTGTGTATCACCCAAATGGCTCTTTGGTTGCAGAAGTTATTTGCTTCTGCCTTTATCAGCTGCAGGTCTTTCAAATGGAGATCAACAGAGAGCTGTGAAGACATCGGAAGATTAATGAGAGCTTGACCCTCTTGAATATCAAGGACACGCAGTTCATTGTTGCAGATATCTCTAGTCAATATTAACATTCAGTACACTAATATCATTGTTTCTAGCAGAATATCAAGAGATCAGTGATCTAAATCTGAATGTCTCAAATGTTATTACCAGCCAACCGACATTTCCTCTTTAGTTAGGGCCAGATTATGACTTTAGGAATATACCTGTACAAGGTGCAGTGGCTAAATTGCATCATCCCTGGAGGCATTGTGACTAGGAGATGCACCTATGTGTCACAATGCCTTTCTCACTTTCTTGGCCAAATTACACCAACTTATCTGTGATGGCAAGCAAATGGTGTGGGTGGAACCTCGGCTCCACCCATTCCCCACCCTTTCCCTGCTCACCAACCCTGGGGAAGGAGTTTGCAGCCATGCAAATCCTGCTTGCAGCAGTCTGCCCAGACCTAAGACCCGGGTATTTTGTGTTTGGGTATAAGGAGGATTCATACGCTTCTGTGTGGGCATATAGCCCAAGTCCCAATCCAGTCATTAATTAGTTATTGAAAAATGTAGTGAAATCCAGGGCTCTTCTGGAACATGCCAAAATTAAAATGTTAAAGAAAAAGGGGAGGAGTCGGATTTCTGTTCTGCACCAGCATCTAGGGTGGCATTTACAGAAGGAAAAATGTTACAGGGCTGACACATTAACACCTGGTTCTCATGAGATAACATGACCCTGTTCTCTCCCTACCATTTCTGCTAGCCCCATGGTGGTGGATGGGCAGTAGATTCTTCATGTTCCCTCACTCCTAGGATGGAGGAGAGGGAACATTCCAGCCTCTTGACATATCCTACTTCCCCACTTCAGGGAGGAGCTAAGAGATGACAGGGGCGCTTTTCTTTCCTCCTCCTTGGAGGAAACAGAGAACATGGCTGTTGGCATATTCCCTTCCTCCCTTGGAAGAGGTTTGAGAGGAGTAGAGGAGCATTCCTTTGTCCCTACAGCAGACAGGGTAAGAGAGTCTTCTTCTTTCAGGAGGAGTTAATGAAGGGTCTGGTGACTAAAAAATTACCAGTTCTTGATAGAGCAAAGCAGTCTCTGAGAGCAATGATCAGTGTACTCCATTCAAAGTCCATACTTCATGTCCAGGGATTTGACTCTGGCCCATTGCTAACGAATATTGTGGATATATAAGATAGTTGAAAAAATGATTCCATTTGGCTTCCATTCTTAATATTTGGTTAACATAAGCTGTTCAGGCACAGTATGTAAAACCACATTTTACTTCTTGAGATAACATACTATAGTACTTATTGAAGTCTTCATTTATTTTATTGCATTTTTAAACCACCAAGAAGGAGAGCATAACATGGTATCAGCCTTAAATCACCATTGGCAACTCAGTTTATATTAATAGCACACGGATACAATGGATTGTTGCCTTATAAATATATATAGTAATGATTAATGTTGGTAGTTTAATTAAGCCCTGTTCAAGAATATAAGATGGGGAAATGTTTACCTTTTTCCTTGATTTTAAAAAACAGCGGCTTTCCATTTCAATTTTTATAGAGGCAAAACCAGATTCATGAAGACTCTTTGTGGATCTCTGTTAAAAAGGATTGACCTCTGAAGTCACTTTTTAATAATTAACTCTCTCTAAGTTCATTAACACTAATTGAAGCTACAGAAGAAAAAATTGTGAAGTATATGCAGGCTGACAGAAACACCAAATGTGATTAAAGACACTAACTGTGGTATGTATGTACAATACTATACATGCATTATATAGATCGCAAATTCAATTTCATAGAGGCCTTTGAACTTCACTATCACATGATAAATTCAACAACAATTTGTGCTACTGAAAGTTCACTAACAAAGATGTATGGGCTAAATCTCATGGACTTCTTAACCAATAATCTTCTGGAAGAGCAGGAGAAATAGATTTCAAATTGTAAATGATACAGATCTTTTAATCCATGAAACAATATGTTTTGAAACAAGATTTACAAATTCAACAATTCCCACATTGTCACATACTCATAGATTATTTCAAAAAGTTTTGTTAATGTATTGGAAAAGCAATCATTTTTAAAATACATACCTGATTATTTGTATTATTCAAATATTAAATACATTGACACTTATTTGTTTTACTCATTGAAGGGCCAAAACCAAGAACAGGTTACAGCAAGCGTTCTTTTTCAAGGAAAATAAGTCAGGAAGTAATGCAAACATATCTTATTATTAACCAGATCATTTTATATCTGGTTCTTAAAAAGCACAGTTCTCAGATACAGGGATCCCTTATGCAGAAAGGCACAACATGGTCCAATGAGTAGGGAACATGACTGGGACTTGGGATACATGGTTTTCTCTCCCCCTGACCTGCTTTATGACTAAGGGAAGTTGCATAACCTCTTTGTGTCTCTGTTTCCCCTTTACTCTTTGTCTGCAGTAGCCAACGGCCCTAAACAGGATTGAGACCTCATTATGCTGGGTGCTGTACAGCCACTTTCAAACTCTTCACAGCAAGGACTGGACCAGATTCCCAGCTAGTATAAACTGGAGGAGTTCCAGTGAAGTCAATAGAGCTAAACTGATTTACTCCAGCTGAGGATCGCCCAGTGTCTCTTACTATGCGTATACATCATGCTTACTGCTTAGAGGCCCCAGTCTCATTTGGGGCTTCTCGGTGCTATGCTGTCACACAATTAAAAAGAAGAATTCTATGAGTAAAATCTCATAGCATCCAACACCCTTTAAATAGGGCGGGTTCCTCTTTCTGGGCCTAGAAAATTCTTGGTGACTTCAGTGAGTTTTGGATTAGGTCCTTCTTGTCTGTTTCCATAGTCTCATCCTTCTCTTTCTACGTCTTTCTGTTTCCAGGGATGCGGGTGGGATGTAAAAGGGGAAAAGTCAGAGCTACATTAGTGGACTTTGGGGAAAGTGTCTGTTTGGTGTTTCTTTTAACGCAAGAGACTTAATGTAATACCAAAGCGGTCGTATAGTCTCACATATCAGAAAGGAAGGATGGTCCCAGACCAAGGCTAACCAATGTGCATGCTGGACGGGCAGGCGGCTGGGGCAAACCTGCAGGGCA
Source organism: Dermatemys mawii (assembly GCA_007922305.1). Classification (NCBI taxonomy): domain Eukaryota; kingdom Metazoa; phylum Chordata; order Testudines; family Dermatemydidae; genus Dermatemys; species Dermatemys mawii. The sequence goes on from ML677364.1 coordinate 16,359,039, forward strand.
CAGGGGCATGTGAGTGTGAGGCGGACAATGGGAGCAAGAGGAGCTGGGCAGCTGGGGTCAAGAGCCGCTTCCCAAGCCCAGTACAAGAGCAGAGTACTGAGCCTGGGGTGTTGCCAGTGAGTGGCCAGAAAGATCCCAGAGCAGTGGATGAGGAGCTGGAGCTGAATTGTAGGGTGGGCTATGAGGTGAGTGGGGAGCGTTATGGGGCTGAAGGGTGAGGGGTGAGTGGGGGCTGTGGCTGGTGGGAGGTGTTGGCAGCAACGATGTACAGGAGACATGTCAGGGAATCTGTGTGGCGTGAGGTATGTATAGGGTGGGGGTGCTTTAAGGAGGAAGGGTGATTTCCATAATGCGCACAATCTCAAAATTCTTTAATCTGGGCCTGGGAGGTCCAGCAGTTACACCACTAGCTAGAACTTGGGAGTCTTGCTTTCAGATCTTTGCTCTGCCACAGACTTCCTGTATGACCTTGAGCAAGTCACAGTCTTGCTGTGCCTCAGTTTCCCTATCTCACAGGGTATTTTGAAGAAACGTACATGAACAATTATTAGGCAATCAGATATTACAGAAATAGGAGCCATATAAGTACCTAAGATAAATGCATCAGTGCAGCATATTTTTCTCATATTTTAATACAAATTTATTGTTATTTTTATCTTTTTTATTTTTTGCCCCCAGTGCTTGTGCAACTAGTCTACAATGTGAATAAGAGGTTTACAAAATGAAAAAAAAAATTGGATTTGAGGTATCAGAGTATAAGCAAGAGTCCAGACCACAACATTTCTACTTTTGTTTTAGTTTGCTTTCCTATTACTGGTAAACAACCAAACACTTCCTTAGTGTGCTGAAAATATCTAAATAAATAGTCTGAACCTCAGATTTGGTCTGCCAAATTCTGTCAGTAAAACCACTATAATATCTAGACTTCTATCATTTACATAAAAAGTGTTTTACCCCAGTTCATAACAACAGCGCTATAAAAGAAAAAAATTAAAACCTGAGATACAATGGTTCCACAGAGGTTAAACATGCAAATTGCTCCACATCCCAGCTACAGTTCAACAAGGAAAGCAATATTTTGGGACAACACTTCTGATTTTGTAATGAGCCTGTAGAATTCATTCCACTGAAATGGCTACAGGTATATTATCCCCCATGAATTATTACAAAATTAAACTTCATAAGCAATATGCCAGTGTTTTGTGTGATGCATTTGCTAAAAGAATCATTCAATTTATCATGTTTTCCTGAAGCGTTATGCGACAAGTTCTTTGAATAAAACTCATTTCATTAGGCTACCTTGTTACATGGGAAGATAAGATCTACACTTGACTAAAGACATCATTCTATCATCCCCATAATAACCCTACCCAGAGAGGTAAACATTCAGGACCCTAGAAAAATGGCACTGTACTGCTCTTCTAATAGTACTAAAAGAATACATTTTTTAAAAAAAATAAAAGGTTCAGATGGACATAAAAAGTTCTGCAAAAGTGAATCTAAGCACATAGCCACATATATAGAAAACTCTCTGATATGCACTGGAAATGAGTTGGGAGCAATAGTCAAGTACAAGGTGTTCTGCCTATCAAGTGAATGAAGAATGTGCGAAGTGTGGTAGGAGCATGTTATTGTGGTTAAAAATTGGACTGAGGACTGGTCTAACAAGTTTTTGTACTGATTTACCTACATAGGTTTAGAAACTGACACATTAAAATCAGTTCAACCCTCTCCTGTGGGCATAGTTATATGGGTATAAAGGTGCTTATATTGGTATCTCTTATTTCAGTATAGTCACAGAGTTAGGCGAACTGGGTTCTAGTCCAAGCTCTGACATAAATTTGCTGTGTGATGTCAGACAATCCACTTAACTGTCTGCATCTCACTTTCCCAGTCTGTACTAAGAGGAGGAAAATATAATATGTACCTAAACAGCAAGGGGTATCAGGGAGCTAATGAGTTGATACCTAGATTGAGACTGGTGCAGATTTTGTAAATGAGGTTCCTGTAGTTCTCCAGCACCAAAACAATGTGCAGTTCAATGATAAAAACTTTAGGGTTTGATTATTTCTTCACACTGATGTAAATCAGGAGTAGTTCCAGTGACGCCAATGAAGTTATACCAATGTAAAACAGTGTGAGAAATGAATCAGGCCTCTGACTTCATGAACTTTTTGATGATTTAGAATGAAGAGAAGTTCTTGTGGAATCACAGATTTGTAAGGCTGTAGGGTACATGTTCTCAAGCAGACTTTTAGCTGAATTTTTATGTATGCAGTGAAATGTTTTTTCATAGCTACTGCGTAGCAAAGTGGCAAGACTGGGCTGCCCTGGTTTTTATTTTAAATGGGTGTTTTATATTGTGAGAAGAAGCTAAATGCCACATGCCTATTACACTGGTCTACAATTTTTTAGAAGTGGTCTGCTTCAGAGATAAAATGTGATATTTATTATGTATTTTGATGTGCTGAATTCAAATATGACAATTAAAACAACTGATTGGCTACTGTTTCTAAGATATTTAAGTTTTTACATTTTATGTCTATGTATATTGTGTAGATAGTAGAGTTTTAATCACAAATTGTAAACCTAGGTCTTTTCATGTGTTTGTGGTTGCTTTACATGATAATATTTCACCTGTCCTGTTTATGTAACACTTTAAAAATCAGCAAAAGGGTTATATAAATAAAATGTATTATGAAACAAAAGGCAAAAAAACTTTTATGTACATAGTTTAGTCCTATTCAGTGTCTACTCAGAGCTTCTTGGCTTGTCTCTTGTATTCATTACATGGAGCATCTCTTGTCACCGTCCAGCAATAGTCTGCAAGCATTGATGGGCTCCATTTGCCCTGATAGCGTTTCTCCATTGTTGCAATGTCCTGGTGAAATCGCTCGCCGTGCTCGTCGCTCACTGCTCCGCAGTTCGGTGGAAAAAAATCTAGATGAGAGTGCAAAAAATGTATCTTTAGTGACATGTTGCAACCAAGGCTTTTGTATGCCTTGAGGAGGTTTTCCACCAACAACCTGTATCTGTCTGCCTTGTTGTTTCCGAGAAAATGTATTGCCACTGACTGGAAGGCTTTCCATGCCGTCTTTTCCTTGCCACGCAGTGCATGGTCAAATGCATCATCTCGAAGAAGTTCACGAATCTGAGGACCAACAAAGACACCTTCCTTTATCTTAGCTTCACTTAACCTTGGAAATTTTCCACGGAGGTACTTGGAAGCTGCTTGTGTTTTGTCAATGGCCGTGACAAAGTTCTTCATCAGACCCAGTTTGATGTGTAAGAGTGGTAACAAAATCTTCCTTGATTCAACAAGTGGTGGATGCTGAACACTTTTCCTCCCAGGCTCCAATGACTGTCAGAGTGGCCAATCTTTCTTGATGTAGTGGGAATCTCTTGCACGACTATCCCATTCGCAGAGAAAACAGCAGTACTTTGTGTATCCAGTCTGCAGACCAAGCAAGAGAGCAACAACCTTCAAATCGCCACAAAGCTGCCACTGATGTTGGTCATAGTTTATGCACCTCAAAAGTTGCTTCATGTTGTCATAGGTTTCCTTCATATGGACTGCATGACCAACTGGAATTGATGGCAAAACATTGCCATTATGCAGCAAAACAGCTTTAAGACTCGTCTTCGATGAATCAATGAAGAGTCTCCACTCATCTGGATCGTGATCACACCATCGATGTTGTTGCAGGCTACAAGATCACCTTCCATGAAGAAGAATGGGACAAGATCCTTTTGATGGTCACGGAACATGGAAACCCTAACATCACCTGCCAGGAGATTCCACTGCTGTAGTCTGGAGCCCAACAGCTCTGTCTTACTCTTGGGTAGTTCCAAATCACTGACAAGGTCATTCAGTTCAGCTTGTGTTATGAGGTGTGGTTCAGAGGAGGATGGGAGAAAATGTGGGTCCTGTGACATTGATGGTTCAGGACCAGAAGTTTCATCTTCTTCCTCTTCCTCATCTGACTCAAGTGAGAATGATTCTAGTGCATCAGGAACCAGCAGTCCTTCTCCGTGGGGTATTGGACGTATAGCTGATGGAATGTTTGGATAATGCGCAGTCCACTTTTTCTTCTTTGACACACCTTTCCCAACTGGAGCCACCATGCAGAAGTAACAATTGCTGGTATGATCTGTTGGCTCTCTCCAAATCATTGGCACTGCAAAAGGCATAGATTTCCTTTTCCTGTTCAACTGCTGGCGAAGATTTGTTGCACAAGTGTTGCAGCATATGTGTGGGGCCCACCTCTTGACCTGATCTCCAATTTTGCAGCCAAAATAAAGGTGATAGGCTTTCTTAACCATAGTGGTTATACTGAGCTTTTGTGATGCAAAAGTCACTTCACCACAAACATAGCAGAAGTTATCTGCACTGTTCACACAAGTACGAGGCATCTGTGCTCACTTTGGCTCAACAGAAATGTGTCCCTTTGCAAAATCAAATACTGACAAATAAGAGAACACGACACTGTATGATTTCTAGAGCTGATATAGGGCAATTTGTTCAGCAGAGTGATGTAAGCTTCATTATGATTGCATCATCCATGACTTCTAGGAATAACATGATGCAATTCATATCATGTAGGACGCAATACCAGCTTCAGATTGCATCATTCATTGTTTTGCCTAAAAAGCAACTACTGTCCAAACCCAGTCATAGATTTATTCATAGATCCAGTCAAAGATGTATTTTAGTCATTTCTGGTTTAAATTGAGATCCCTTCCCTTTATAACTCACTTATCCTCCGCCATTCCCATGTCAAGGGTCGTATATACTGAACCAATAGCATATCTTGAAAACTAGAGCCAATCAACAATTTTAAGCATCATTTTCGTTCTCAGTGACCCAGAATTAGTAAAGTTTGACTATATTTATTTCAGAAGCATTTTGGCTGTAGAGCAGTGTTACAGCTAATCAAAAAAATTATATGAAAAACATTTTTGATAAGAAATGACCTCTTTCTCCCCCCCCCCCCCATAACCATTTTAATTTCTTTTTAAAAAACTGTGGGTTTTTTTCAACAAGAAAAAATGAATTCCACATTTTTTCAGCTACTGAAAATCAAAATTATTTTGATTTTTCAGTCATCCCCCACTCCTTTTTTTCCTTTTTCTTTTTTTTTTTTACTGGAAAAGGAAGGGAGCAAAAAAACCAGACATTTTTCATTTAAAAAAAAAATAAAATAAATTGTTTTTAAAATACAATTTTTTTCAAATTGCCTCACAGAAATGGGCACTTTCAACTTGCCTTTGTGTCTATATAAAAATAACTTAATCAATGTTCCCTGGGGGCTCAGTCCTGCGAGTTACTAAGCATGCTCTCTCAGGTCCTCAGTGCCCTCAGCTCCCTCCGAAGCATCTCTCAGACCAACTCTCATGATTTTGTCATGAGTCTCATGAAAAATTTTGTTTTCCTTAAAGCCCCAGCTCCTGGAATCAAGTGGATATGTGATGATTTCAGCCTTCATTTCTAGCTCTCATAGCTGTGGAGAAAGCTTCAAAAGGTGACCCCAGTGCACCCTATAGGCTCAAAAAGCAGATGGCAAATAAAAAAACACAAATCTATTATTTGTACATAATCTCATGATTTTAAAGCCAATCTCAGGATTTTTGGCAAGCCTGACTCATGATATTTGAACATTTGGGGGTGGCAATACTGGTGTCTGCTCAGCTAACAAACATGTTCTGCCTATGAAAGTTATAGGTGAATCCCCAGCCCCACCCAACCGTCCCTTGAATTCTGGTTCTACACTGAAAAATTCTTGGAGACGATGCTTTTCTTCTGTGGCAGTATAACAATGAGTTATGATTTTATTAATGATAGGTGTGTTCACTCCTTGTTTCTATGCATAGAGTTCATTATAAATGTTTTGGATTCGGTGCTGTATGCCATTGGGTGTAAAAGAACCTGTTCTGGGAATTTTACATCCATGACATGCAAAATATCTAGAGATAATTAAGCTTTTCTGAAGTCCATATTTCATGAGGTGTTCAAGGGAAAAGCATTCCCTCTTCCACAGCTAACCCACTGAACACAAAGAGAAGCACGGACTGGGAAAGCAAGTGAGCCACAACTACTTCAGAAGGCAGCATGCTCAGCCCGTGGAAGGATCTGGACACAATGCAAAGAAGTTATGCTGGGAGTGAGCGCTTACTCAGCTCAGCAATAAAGTGAAGCACTGGCAGAGATCTGACATTTTGGGGTTCGCACAGGCCACTAAAGGGGTTGGTCACAGTCTGCTTTGTAACCTTGGGTGCCCTGTGGCTATGCAGCCTGAATCCACATCTGATCCCGCCAAGCTACCAGCTGCCCATGAGCCTCACCCGGCTTTGCTCAGTGTGGTTACTCCTTGCAGGCTGAGCTTAGTACTCTTCCAACCCTAAATCATCCTGCTGCAGTCCCTCTCACTGAACCCTCACAGAGAAAATGTTAGGGTAGCTGCCTTTACTGAGACAGCTTTCTAGAAGCACACACTTGACTGAACTTACGCAGCACTTACAATGAGAGAAAAACAAGGTTTATTAACAAAAGAACATGGATTAAGTGATGCCTGTAGAAGGGATAAAGGTAGAAATTGTCACAGGCAAACAAAAGTGAAAACACAAACCTAAAAAACTAAAACTTAAGCTAATTTCTCTCACCCACACTCTCCTTTCCAACTCTTTACTGGCCAGCTTGGAGATCAAACCACTTGGTTCCTTTGTCCCCTAAAGTGAAAGATCACAAAAGAGTCTCTCTCTCTCTGTGTTCCTTATATTCCTATGGATGTCTTTGTCTTAGGCTTGGTCTACACTACGGGAGGGTGGGGAAGGTTGGCCTAAGATACCCTATATGAATAATGTAGCAGAAGTCAGCACATCTTAGGTCAACTGACCTGGTGTCCTTATGGCGGCAGCGGGCTCCCCCCTTGACTCCAGCTTGTGCCTCTTGGCAAGCTGGAGTTCCGGTGTCGATGGGGAGTGCCTTTGGGGATCGATTTATCATGTCTAAACAAGAAGCGATAAATCAGTCCCCGATAGATCGATCACTACCCACCGATCTGGCAGGTAGTGAAGACATACCCTTACAGGTCAGGGAGGCCTCCTGGGCATTCAGTTTCTTGTGTCTCTCATGGTGAAGGAACCATGTTAATTCTCTTTCTGGAGTACAGGCTCAGGGTAACCTCCACCAAGGTAACCTCCACCAACAGTTTAGCTCAATGACTTTTTCGCGGCTAATATGTAAGTTGAGATAAGCCCACATTCCTTGTCTAGGGCAGACTGTTGCTCACCTTTACCTAAGCTAGGCTGTCTGGATGTAAATGTATTCTATTAACTTCATACAAAGGGAATTCATAACTTCATAAACAAGGTTAATACATGCATTTTACAATTACATTAATAACCAGTGTGTTGTTAGCTTTCATACAATCCCTCACAAAGCATAGTTTGTACAATTTTTAGTGGAGTAGTATGTAGGGTATGAATACAGGAGTGGCTAGGATCAAGGGACACTTTGTTTAGACCATAAGATCTTTGGGGCAGGAACTGTCTTTTGACCGTATGTTCATACAGCACCTTGTACAATGGGTTCCTGTCGGAGTTTCCTGGCAGCACCATACAGGGTGACCAGACAGCACATGTGAAAAATTGGGACAGGGTTGGGCGGGTAATAGGAGCCTATATAAGGAAAAGACCCCAAAATCGGGACTGTCCCTGTAAAATCGAGACATCTTGTCACCCTAGTGTCACATAATACAAATAGCTAATAACAACAGATAAAGAATGAGAGAGGAGACAGAGGCCAGGAGGCAAAGGAGAGAGAACTTCTTGGACATAATAAGTAAGCCTGACCCACTCTGTTAAGTAGCATTGTAGCATTCTTAACTTAAAAAAGAAAATCAGCCAAATGATACTGAGCCAGATCCTCAGCTGGGGTAAATCAGCTCTATTGAATTAAGAGGAGCTGCACTGATTTATACCATCTGAGGATCCGGCTCATTATATGAAAGAAAAACACTTTGAAGTGACCAGAATTACAGCTTAGCAACATCGCTGTGGTTGAATATAAATCTCAGGAATACTTACAGGATACTGATCTCCCACATCAGTTGAAAATAGGCCCATCAGAGCAGTGATGTATTACGTCTCACTTTTGTTCTCTTGGGGGGAAAAGTCTGTTTCTCCAAATTGCCAGCACAACATGACTGTAGGTGTCAGGTTACTGCAGGTTCACTCTGTCTGAGCCTGGCCAGATGAAGGTCATGTCTCTATCACTTGGCACTAGCAGGTCATTTACATTTGTTTGCAATTGTTTTTTTAAGCGTGCATGTGTTCAGGGTGGGCGGGGTGGGGTGTGTGTGGATGGCTTGGAGAATTGGTAATAGGATATCCGAGCTCCTCATTTCTAGGTGGCACATGTTAAGCCTGAGCAGTTGTTATTGGCCAAAATGTGTTACCTTTCTGATAGCTAGTCAGTGGCTTAGAGAAAAGGAGTTGATGATTTCAGTCCAGATCCTACTGATGGGGTCTACCCCACAAAACTACTCTGCTGTTACAATTGTCACTAAAAGGGCACCCTGGTGCTGGTATTGTCAGCAGAAAGGTCAAGGTCTTTATGAGCTTGGAGACTGATCTACAATCTCACCCCAAGCAGGGATCCATCCAGACCAGTTATGTGAGGAGGGTGGGGAAGGTTACAATGATGCTGCCCTTTTTGTCCCTGTAGTGAGGGCTAAAGCATGCACTCGAGATCCAGGGACATTAATCTGACACACGCATTTAAAGAATTGAATGCAAGCCTTAAGCACTGTACTAAATAAACATGCAGAGAAAGCTAGAACAGGCTTCAAAAAGACACTTGGAAACTCTGTGCCTCCATACGCTAAATTTCACTGACAATGTTAGCAAATGCCTAGTGCCAAAATTACTGAATTTTTTTAAAAAAACAAAAAAATTAGACCAGTGTACTATTTATGCTCTCCACAAAACATCTCTCTCTCAAGTAGCAAATAATAAATGCTTCAGTCAGGTTATGGCTGATGCTGCTTAGGGACAGTGTAGGGAGCAAGGGACATAAGTAGCCACTCAACCAGCAAGCACACCCATCTCGGACAAAACCATAATTTGGCTGGCTGCACTGGTAGCACAAAGGGAGACAGTCTCATGCTGTGTGTGACACTAGCAACCACGATGGTGTTTGGTTGGGATGGTGATGTCATAGTCCCACTCCCCTGCTTACCAGACAGCACTAATAGAAGACTAAGTGCATGATAGAACTTTTCAAAAGCGTAGCAAAAGCCATTTTAACTGTGCTCCTGCCCCATGCCCCAACACGGATTACGTTTGAATGCTGATCCTCTCCATTGGCCAGCAGACCTACCACTCCCTATGCAGCTCTGCTCCTTAGAGTCACAATTTAACTGTACAGGAAGGTTTAAACTGCAATCCCAGATCTGAAACCACCTCAGACTTCAGGGAAATTTGGTCATGGGTCAGAGTTCCAGATCTCAGGACTATATCTAGGAAATACCCATCTAAGAAGATCTCCTGCAACCATAAAAAGTATTATTTTCATGTGCAAAACTGACAATCTAAGCAAGGATGACCAGAAAGCAAATGTGAAAAATCAGGACAGGGGGTGAGGGGGAATAGTAGGAGCCTATATAAGTAAAAGACCCCAAAATCAGAACTGTCCTTATAAAATCAGGACATCTGGTCACCCTACTCTAAGCACAACTGCATCTTAGGTTTCAGAGCAAGTACAAAATAACTAAAAATGTCTTTCTGGATTGCTGCCTTGGGATATTTCTGTTTCTTCATTCTTCACAGGTGGTTTTTCCACCTGCATGAAGGATCAAACACTTTACACATACTGAAAACACAGAGAGCTGAACATAGGTATTTAAGCTATATGGGTGGCACTATTACTAGCCAATACCTAGTAACTGGAAGGAGCCACTTAGTGTCTCAATTTCCTAAGACTGCAACTAAAAACACTTCCCCATTTACAAAGTATAGGAGAATACAGATTTACAGACAGTAACTAGAATAAACTAAGAATCACTTTTTGGAGCAAATCAGTTATGTCACAATCTGCTAACATCAGTGGGAAGGCCCAGTGCTTTGTATCAGCAGCAACACCAACAATTGTCCAATTTATTAGATGAGCAACCTCCAGTCAACATAAGGATGTAGGATGGGTAGGACAAGGGCACTATTGTTTTCAACTGAATTTCCCAAACCTAACTTTTCTCTATTTCCGATACTGGTTCCTTCTTCCTGCTTGCTAGTACATATTTAAGATAAGGCCTCGGCTAGAGTATGCATCTAATTCTGGGTGCCACATTTCAGGAAAGGTGTGAACAAACTGGAGAAAGTCCATAGAAGAGCAACAAAGATGATTAAAGGTCTAGAACACATGACCTATGAGGGAAAATTTAAAAAACAGTTTGCTTAGTTTGGAGGAGAGAAGACTAAGAGGGGACAAAATAACAATTTTCAAGTACATAAAAGATTGTTACAAGGAGGTGGGAAAAGAATTATTCTCCTTAAACTCTGAGAATAGGACAGGAAGCAACAGGCTTAAATTGCAGCAAGGGCAGTTTAAGTTAGACGTTAAGAAAAACTTTCTGTCAGAATGGATAAGCACTGGAATAAATGCTTATTATTTAAATAAGCATTAAATGGTTAATGGTTAATTAAATTAAATGGATAATTAAATTAAATTTAATTAATTATCCATTATTAAATCAAATGTATTTATCCATTATTAAATTAAATTTAATTAATTATCCATTAAATTAAATTTAATTAATTATCCATTATTAAATTAAATTTAATTAATTATCCATTAAATTAAATTTAATTAATTATCCATTATTAAATTTAATTAATTAAATGAATTAATTTAATTTAATAATTAAATTGAATGGTTAATTGAATTAAATGGATAAGCACTGGAATAAATTGCCTCCATAATTTGAGGCTTTTAAGAACATGTTAGACAATCACCTGTCAGGAAGACAGGTGATTTAGATGATTAGACCAAAAGAAATCTGATAAGGTTCAACAAGGACAAGTGCAGAGTCCTGCACTTAGGACGGAAGAACCCCATGCACTGCTACAGACTAGGAACTGAATGGCTAGGCAGCAGTTCTCCAGAAAAGGACCTAGGGATTACAGTGGACGAGACGCTGGATATGAGTCAACAGTCTGCCCTTGTTGCCAAGAAGGCTAATGATATTTTGGGCTGTATAAGTAGGGGCATTGCCAGCAGATCGAGGGACGTGATCATTCCCCTCTATTCGACATCGGGGAGGCCTCATCTGGAGTACTGTGTCCAGTTTTGGGACCCACACTACAAGAAGGATGTGGAAAAATTGGAAAGAGTCCAGAGGAGGGCAACAAAAATGATTAGGGGCCTGGAGCACATGACTTACGAGGAGAGGCTGAGAGAACTGGGATTGTTTAGTCTACAGAAGAGAAGACTGAGGGGAGATTTGATAGCTGCTTCCAGCTCCCTGAAAGGGGGTTCCAAAGAGGATGGAGCTAGGCTGTTCTCAGTGGTACCAGATGACAGAACAAGGAGTAATGGTCTCAACTTGCAGTGTGGAAGGTTTAGGTTGGATATTAGGAAAAACTTTTTCACTAGGAGAGTGGTGAAGCACTGGAATGGGTTACCTAGGGAGGTGGTAGAATCTCCTTCCTTAGAGGTCAGGCTTGACAAAGCCCTAGCTGGAATGATTTAGTTGGGGATTGATTCTGCTTTGAGCAGGGGGTTGGACTAGATGACCTCCTGAGGTCCCTTCCAACCCTGCTATTCTATGATTCTATGAATGGTCTAATTATTATGTAGTCCTGCCTTGAGTGTAGGGGACTGGACTAGATGACTCTTGAGATCCCTGCCAGTCCTACACATCTATAATTCTGTGATTTACTATATGGTCACATTGCAGTGGTCACTGTCACTTAACTAAAGGATTATTTTTAATGTGATTTCCTCCATGCATTGCATTTCCTGATTGCCAGCTGAACAGCTTCCCAAAAGTTTCTGTGGAAAGATGTATTATCATTTGTATTATAGTAGCACCTAGATGCCCCAGTTGTACAAACACATAGTGATACAACGTGCCTTCTCCAAATCTAAAGAAGCAAGAGGGTAGGAAGAGAAACTGAGACACAGGGAGGTGTTGTGACATGCCCAACGTCCTGCAGCTGATTGGTGGGAGAGCCAGAAATAGACTTTAGATCTCCTGAGTCCTCAACCAGCTCCTTAGTCACTGGACAACGTTACCTCTCCTACGTGTATGAAAGCAACTAGTGAGTTCTATTGTCCCTGAACCAAATATTATTTTATTTTTTTAGTCTGCAGCTAGTATAACCTTTTTCAGCAGCTGTGAACAGGACTTGACTGGGAAGTTTTAACGAAGAGAAACTCCCTCTCTGTTCTTCCCACTGGTGTTAAAATAATTGTTTTATCAAGGAGAACTGCATTTTCCCCTCTAGCCCTGTCTGAGGCTCACTTTGAACGGTGGCCTCCAGAACTAAAAAGCACTTAGTATTTTACTACCACATAATCTCCTGATTGGAAATATGGTATGCAAATGAATATTTAATCTCCCATTGTCTAAAACCCATTTTGTGATTACCAGCTCTCTTGAGATAGGTGTTATTGACTTGGGGTTGAGGTTTAGAAAAGGAACATAGTACAGCAATTCTTCTGCCAATTTGCTGGCAGCACTCCATTCGGAAATCATCTGCTGGGAGGTACGGTGTTTTGTAAATGCATGCAAAGGTGCATTGCTATTTATCTACTATATGAACATGGAGAACCTCCAGTTAAATACAAGTGCATGTGTCTATCTGTCACAGGCAATGAGGGTGCTTTTGTATCTGTCTACCTTGCGAGACAGGAAAACCTTGGTGCCTGCACCTTGAGCTTGTGAGCACATACTTGCTTCATTAGGAAGCAAGAAACATCAACTGGAAACAATGACATGCCTGTTAGTCAGTAATTGGTAAGTTAGAAAACTGTGCAGCAAAACCCTCTCCTCTCTAATTCAGACTGACAGTTGTATAGTTTTTCCTCCATTGTCTACTACACAACCTATCAAAAGGGAGAGTGTGACAAATGTTTAAAGTAGCTGAATGGTGGATTTATCATGTTTGACTGCTGGTTCTGAAATCAGACATTTGGTTTATGGTTTAAAATAGTAGACATGGGTTAAGGCGCTGGCCTTTCACCTCTGGAGATGTGAGCTGAACATTTGCCTTGCTTGCCAAGTGAAAGTGAGCTTGGTGGTCTCCCCCTTGGAGATGCTTCCCAGTATTCCCCAAGCCCAGCACAAGCGGGGAGATTGCTATGCCACTTTAAAAAACAATTAGAAAGGAATGAGACAAAGTATCTCAGGTCAGGACTTCAGTGTGAAAGGGAACATAACAAAACACTTGCATGCAATCTGCCTAGCAGTAGCTCCTGCTCCAGTACAAGTTATTCCCTTTCAGAAGTATCTGGGCGAGGTGGGGGGCGGGGCGCAGATATCCAAATTAGTTGGGGACCCACAGTTGGGGCCAGATTTTCAAGAGGATGTAGCTCCACTTAGGCACCAAACTTAGCGGTCAGATTTTCAAAGAACGCACCATATTGGATGCTGAGCTCGTTTGCACTGAAATATAGTAACAGTTACTGGGCTGCCTGCATTTCTGTGTGTGGCACATCCACAGACAGCTGCTAATGCAGATAGCTTCCCCCAGGGAGGAGGGACCCTGTCTCAGGAATAAGACGAGGAAGACTTGTGGCACCTTAGAGACTAACCAGTTTATTTCAGAATAAGCTTTCATGGGCTATAGCCCACTTCATCGGATACATCCGATACATCTGATGAAGTGGGCTATAGCCCATGAAAGCTTATGCTGAAATAAACTGGTTAGTTTCTAAGGTGCCACAAGTCTTCCTCATCTTATTTACAGATACAGACTAACACGGCTGCTAATCTTGAACCTGTCTCAGGAAGTAACTCTGGGAGGATGCTGAGGGGGGTGTGCTTTCTGCCTCGGAGAGAGAGGGAAACAGTCTGTGCCAGCAGCAGGAGAGTTGGGTCCGTACCGCCTTACAGTAATAAGTACATATTGTTCTTTTGTTAAACTGAGATCATGACAGTGTCATTATGCCAGAGACTCTGCACAGCTGTGCTAACCTAGCGAGATCATGTAACAGTGTATTACAGAAGACAGACACAGTATGAAAGTGTAAAGGGGCCTTGGATGAGTTACTTTACTTCAGTTATATTTATTTGGAAACTTATAGACTGTCTGAACAGGAGTACGTTAGCCATATCAGCATCATCGCCTGTCCTGTCTGCAGCATTTTTTTCAACTTATTTACTGGTATTATTCACCAAATTCTGCAAAACTGTTCATTAATAGATGCCATGTTGCTGTCCAACCATAATCCTTGAGTGGAGCAGCTGTAATACCTTCTATCCATTTGCTCCACCACTGGCAGCTCTGAGGAGTCCCAACCCAGTGCCTCCAAATACTACTGCCATATTCACTGACTCTCATCAGTGAAAATTGTCCTCAAAGTACCAAATCAAAGCAGAATGTTGAGTGAGAGCAGGAGAGTAGCATTTATGGGAATATCACAATAGAGAGCGCCAGCGCTCATTTTGGTATGTTTGAAATAACAATAGAGGTTAAATGAGCGATTTAAACATGGCAACCTCTTACTATGGTTAGTGAACTGACCCTTTATGCGTTGCTGTGTTTGAACTGGTATATAACAGAAATGAATTTATAAATTGACTGATCTGTAGATGATATATAGCTCTCTCTATATTTCCGCATCAGCTTGTTAACTATGGTTTAAAATAGTAGACATGGGTTAAGGTGCTGGCCTTTCACCTCTGGAGATGTGATTTTAATTTTACATTAAAATTATTAAAATTACATTTTACATTTTAATTTTACATTAAAATTATGCATTTTTTTATGAATGAAGCCTTTCCCCCATGCCTACAGTCACTAGCCCTGTCATTCAGTGTATTATCATCACTGCCGTTGTTCTTGTTGATAGCCTGATGATAGTTTAACAACAGGTAGTCTGAAGAATTAAATCCAGGGGGTTTTATCTGTCTGCTTTTATACTGTGGGGAATCCCTAGAAACTAATCACTGATTGTTATCACTAAGAATACACTATACTACACTGAAGCAGAATTAGGGAAACAATTAACATCAATAATCTAATACTATGGGCCTTTTACAGGGTCTCACACTTTTGTAAAAAGAAGAGATTAGCTAATACAAATGTTCATAATATATTAACAAATGTCATAGAAAACACAGTTCTTTTCCTTTAACGGTCTGAGAGCCCTTAACAGGGCTAATAGAACTGGTTCAGATAAAAGAAGAACTAACCCAAACTTTATTCCAAATATTTGCTAAACTTTTCCTTTAAAATAAAATCACAAAGCCTTTGCACTTTTTTAATCTAGCCTGGACCAGAAGTAGAGGCAATGAAATAGCTACTACCAGACTTCTGCAGGACTTATAACTTGGCCAAAACCAGAAAAGATAGCTATTTTAGACCAATTTCTAGACCAGATTGTTTCAGATAATCTTCACAGCCTTGGTGAAATCTTTGAATGTTCATCCAAAGCAAATCAAGCTGAATCTGCAGACTGATGAGAACCACTTATCAATCACATCCAAGACTATTTTTTCCACACAATGAAACACTGTGCTTTTCAACAGGGTTGACAGCAGGAAACAAAAATATACAATCTGACCTATGAGTTCAATTAAAACTAACTAACCAAATTTGAAAGTTGAAGACAAAGCTTGGAAACGGTTCATTTTTGGTGTCAGTCCCAAGCAAATCCATAGAAAAATGCTTAGGGCGATTCATGTTGACCATGTCTGAATCTTGCAGCTTCCCACTCCTTGCCTTCAAATCCACACAGAGGTTTGAAGTAGGTAAAGAGAGAAATAGATGGCTCCTCAAAGAGCCATACAGGTGTTCTGGGGAATTTACAGAGTATCTGACCTGCCACATGCATTCCCTGGCCATCTATAGCTGTCCAAAGATCCAGAGATTTTTTGCATGGAACTCAGAATAGCTGTAAGGTTGGAAAATCACACACTCTGCCACCTCAGAGGGCTTCTATATCTGTCTCAGTGTGAGGGCTGCAAAAGAAGCCTCAAGGCCATGGAGTTTTCTACTGATCTTTGGCTCTCCTATTGCTTTTGACACGAGAGGTCATGATATAGCCCAGTGTGATCAAAACTATGTTCCCTGTGAAAACATACAATGGAAAAATTAGTGACACCTTCTTTGCACAAAGAAGAAGCCTTTCTTCTGTGACTACAGGTATGACTGTAGTACAATGTAATGCAATGTAAGCCCGGACTCAGTAGACTCAAGGCTAACCCCACTCACTTCTGTCTACATACAAATCATGCTAACCCAAGATCCCAGGACCCTAAGGAATAGCAAGGTCTATGCAATGACCCATGGTTAAAGACCCTTTGTTCTGTAGTGTAGATGCAGTTCCCACTCCAGATAGGGTGACCAGACAGCAAATGTGAAAAATCGGGACGGGGACAGTGGGTAATAAAAGCCTATATTAAAAAAAGACTCAAAAATCGGGACTGTCCCTATAAAATCGGGACATCTGGTCATCCTAGCCCCAAATCAGGTCCTGGAAGTCCTCCAAAAGTATCCCACAATCCTATGGGCCAACTTCCTTTGTCCTCTCTATCCCAAAAATCTCCAGTTGACTCAGCTGAAAACAGAAGCCCTGCCTCTGGGTGTGCAGCTGCAGCTCAATAAGTAAGCATTAATCCTTCCATTGTCTTCTCACCACTGAGCTGCAGACACACCATCTGTGTTTGCCATGGAACCCAAACAGAAGAAACCTTTTAACCTTTTACTAAGCACACTGCCTCATGGTCATTGGAGCACATCCAGTTTTTAGTAGATCTCTGAGGGGAGGCCAACAAAACTGTGGACTTCAATAAGAGTAGCAGGAATGACCACACATACCAGCAAACAGCGAAGAAGCTGACAGCGCAGGGAGTGGATTAAGCAGTTCTAGAGTCAGTACTGGAAAAGCAGGGACCTGCACTGGGGGCAACTCACCGACATCATGTCCATTTTATGAGAAGTTTGACTCATGCTGTTGGGATACGTAAGGGTTAAGTAAAGACATGAAAACCTGCTGGTGTGCTGGCATGGTATCAGGGAGCAGACACAGGCACGCACTATTCCTTCACTAATAAATAAACTGTTACCACTATCCCCTCCCCTCTCCTTGTTAAGAATTAATAAGTGTTGCAGCTACATGAGAACTGTGGGGATCTAAAGAATACCTTTTGGGTAAAGAAGTGTTATCCCCTCCTCCCTTCCTTTCCCAGCTACATATGTGAGATCTGGGTCAGGGCTCCTTCATTCCTCCCCTGCAAACTGCTTATCCAAAGAGTTCATAACCACAATTACAGCAAATAAGTGTATCTTCAAAGTAAAACTTATTGGTAGAATATGCTAATGAGGTAAATAGTAATTAGGGGCGGGAATAATTATATTCAGTATAGGGTTATCAATATTCATTTTGTAGGTGTTCATATTACTCTGTAACAGTTTTGGGGGTGTTGTAATAAATGTAGTAATTTACATACTAATGTAAATAAAAAGAGTATTTGTAATTAATCCGGTGCTTACTGGAGAACAACTACCACAATAAAGAAGCCCATCTACTCAAATCCGCCTTTGGGTCAGCCGGTTCTTCTGCTAACACATGCTTTACACAGAGCCCAGCACGGAGCCAGCCATGGTGCGTGATGACCTGCTAAGCCAGGATGGTGCATTGCTGGCCCCTGAACCCAGCATGGGGACAGACAGGAACCAGCAGTAAGGACCATGTTGCTGAAATCAGGCCCAAGGCAGCCCTTTGGAACAGGAGCAGCAGCACATTCTGGGACCATCCTCAGAGGAACTGATTGATGCTCCCCATGGAACAACCCACTGCAGAGCAGACAGTAGGGACAGAAGCCTCTCCTGCGCCCGGTAAGTTTCTGGCTCCATTTTAATGTTTATTACTACAGTAATGGGAGCTCTATGAACCAAAGCAAAAGTTATCATAAGCCCTGGCTAGCAGCATTAATCTGCAGAGTGTATGCCAACACCTTGGTGACCCTGACCCGCTCTCCTCACCCCTCGGAGTTCAAAATGGCAACCGGGAAATGCAAACAGTAAAGAACACTTTTAAAGTGTATTTTTACTAAAAAGCCACAAATTTTTGCTATGGCTTTTCTCTTTCTTACAAAGCATAACTCTTCATGGCCCGGGGTGTAAGTGTGCCACCCTGTATCCATTCAACAGTCTGTCAAGCTGCCCGGAAACAGTGGACTCTGTGTGTGTGATTAGAGAAATATGTTCCCTTTCCAAAATCTAGTCCATTTCAGTTAGTGGCAGTCCATGCATTCTTTGGGTGACAAAATCATTTATCCCAAGTACGACTGGGGTTTGAAATTTTGTCCAGAAATGTGCGGGGAGGGGGCAGGAGGGGATGGCTTTGGAGTTCTGGGTGTTTGCATTGCAGCCATAACACAGCATAGGCCATGTGGAAGCTAACGCAGCATCCCGTTGATTCCCTCCTGAATTCCGACCCAATCGTGGGTGCTGAGAGCTGGAGCTTTTCCAGAAGCAGGAACTCCAGATAGGTAGTCACTTTTGGGGGAGGGGCATATTTTCTGGGGCTACTTCAGTAGCTGACCAGCCCATTCCACTCATAGATGTGCTGTTCAGTCACTATACTGGAATATTTAGGTTGCGTAAACTGCAGGTTTCCCGCCAGCAGTTTGACATTTCCCTCTGCCAATAGGACACCACAAGAAGTGTTATGTCCTCCAACATTCGGAAAGCCTGAAAAGATAGAAAAAGCCCCTAACTGTCATAGGTCCATTCAGAAGGAAATGACTCACCTCTGACTTCACAAAGATTGTGAAGAGCACAGCAAGCCTCAGTCATGCGGATAGTACTGGTGACACTGGCATCCAAACAGGTCTGTAAACATCTCCAATAGGATTTCACTCTGCCAAAAGCACATTCAACATCTATTCTACACCTGCTGAGAGTGTAATTAAACCATCTTTTGCCAGTGCCTCTGAAATCAGGGTATGGTTTTATAAGTCAAGGTAAAAGGGGGTAAGCAGGGTCCCTCAAAGTAATGGTAGAGACCGTAACTCCATTTATGACAAAGCCATTTGGTGGGACTAGTGCCTGTTAATATGGCTACGATTTCATCATGGACATTTTTAGTAAAAGTCACAGACTGGTCACAGGCAATTAACAAAAATTCACAGAAGCCGTGACCTGTCCCTGACTTTTACTAAAAAAGTCCATGACAAAACTGGGGAATGGGGAAGGTCGAGCACCCTCCTCTGCTGTGGTTGTGAACTGCAGCCCCTGCCCCATGGCTGGGACCTGGGAGGGATCCCCACCTGTGACAGCTGGGGTGCTGCAGGGGTCCCCTGCATCTGTGGGGACTGCAGAGCAGCTGGGGGACTCCCCGCATTGTTCATGGGAGCACCGGGGGATTCCCTTCCCCCTGCTGGCAGAAGAAGCCAGGGAGCTGCTGGATATCCCCCACCCCCTGCAGGGACTGGGGACCTGTGTGGGCTCCCCACCACTCCAGGCAGCACGGGCACCCTGCTGCTCTTGACCACCATGGGAGGTGGGGGTACCCTGCTGCTCCCAGCCACAGAGGACTGAAGTCATGGAGGTCTGTGGGAAGTCATGGATTCTATGACTTCCGTGACCTCCATGGCCAAATCGTAGCCTTACCCATGAATATGGACTTCCAATCAGCAAAAAAACCCTATCATGAATTTATCCAGTGCAGCCCACGTTGACATTCATAAATTGTCCTCTGTGGTCCATGAGGGTCTGCGTAGCAATGGAGTGGTACCTTTGCCATTTATGTTCTCTTGTGCTCCTTGAGGAGGAGAAAACTTATGGGTCCAGGAGTCCCATCAACTGCCCGGGTACAATTAGGCAACCCCATTCTCTCAAAGCCAGCATTTACCTCAGGAATATCTTTTACGCCCACGACCGTGGAGTAAACCACACACCTGACTGTCTCAGCCACCTCCACCGCTTTACCCACAGTCAACTTCCCAATACCAAGCTGGTTTGCAACAGCCCTGTAGCAGACTGGGGTAGCCAGCTAACAGGCGGCTCTAACAAACCACTTCTGGACCAGCAAGGGTGCCCTCATGCATGTATCTTTATGCTGAGGGTTGGAGCAAGCTGCTTACAAGACTCCAACAATGTAGCTGTCTTCATGCAAAAGTCCTGAACCCACTGCTGGTTATCCCAGGTCTGCATGATGATGTGATCCCTCCATTCTGTGCTTGTGGCCCTGCGCCAGAGGCATCAGTCTACAGGGGGGCTTCAGTGGCTATACCAAATGTAATGAACAGCATCTGACAGTTTGAGTGTGCCAAGCAGGTACTCTGCCTCTCCTCCACTATCCTAAGCTCTGTCAGGTTCCTAAGGTGGGTCAGAAAACACCACCAAAATGTCCATTGCTTATGGAACCTCTGCCTATTTCCTGACACAGGAGTGAAAGAGCAAGCAAGAGAAGGTCTTGAAAAGGGGTCTCCTCCATGTTGCTAGCTCTGTTAATTGAGTGTCCACAGACCAAAATGACTCCTCTGATGTTGGCAGGCTGTTCAAACTTCCAGTAATGTGCATGGTGGGCAGCCAAATTTTCCCACAGTTCATTATGGCCAAAGGGCTAGAGCAGTCACCTTTCAGGAGAGTGCTACAGATTCTGGGATATGGTTGGTTTGACTGGGGTCTGCCTGTTGCAGTGTGGACACCAGAGCTCCAGGTTTGAGCCCAGATTAGAAAATTCTTAATGTAGGGTTAACAATCAGTGTAGATGCTCAGGCCCTGGGTTCTGTACCCCAAGGTCAGCTGAGTCTAATCCCACTAACCCTGAGCTTTCATTGCAGTGTAGATATACCCTAAGAGCCTTGCATGAAATGGTATTTTCCACAACTGAAATAAAATAAAAGAATTGGCTCTGCATCTGGTAGCATCAACATCAAAACAAGAAAGCCTGTTTGAACATGGGTCCATACACTCTGTTACCAATATTATTTGCATCACACACGGGTATAGTCGTCTTAGTCAGAAATCAGGCCCCACATGTACAAATGTGTAGTAAAAAACAGTTCCTTCCTCCCCTATGGCTTAAACCAATTATGTGAAAAGCCAAATTAGCTTTTCAGTTTTAAAACCCATACTATAATACTTCACTATAATACTCTAAAAAGACTGTAGTCAAACTACTGTAAAGTATTGAGATGCCAACCTTTACTGGAAAATACTGTTGCTCTTCATAAGGGAATCACAATCAGACGTACAGCATTGTGGAAGTCATCATTCCCTGTTCTCCAAATTCAGCTGGTGATGCCTATAATATTCGTTTTGTCCTCGGGTGAGTTATGATTCCATTAGCAGCTTGAACTTGGAACTCTGCTCGGAGTGCAGCAATAACAAGACAGATAGGCCTTTATGAAATCTACACTATTAACACTATTTGTTTTGCCATGAGTTGACAACTTTAGTAAATTGTTCATAATTGGCTATCAAGGAAAAAGCCCAAGCCTGCTTGCCATTATTATGGTATTGATTCTCAATAATTTCTTTGTGTGTGTGTGCATGCGCATTTGCGTGCATTGCTTTTGTGTTGCTGGCAGGACAGCCTACAAAGAAACCAGCTGAGTGGGTCTGCTGTACATCTGGGAGCTCCAGATGGAAAGAAACACATAAAATGCACACCAGGAATAGCTGAAGCAGAGGGTTGTGTGGGGTTTTTTTCGGTGTTATAGCATTAAAAGAAGAGAATGGAATTAGCGTGTAGCTAAACACGATGGTAGCCCTGTAGGATATTCATGTTAATCCAAGGCTGAAGTACATTAACATTAAAAAACTCCATAGGGTTATTTTAAATATTCATTAGGAAATTTACAAACTTTGGTGTAATGGCTGAAGACTCCAGTGTCTTTATAATTGGGAGCCAGACCAGTGGAAACTTTCTCAGCCATGGGAAAACACTGTAGCCCAGTTTCTCTTCCACTATTAGAGACTCTTGATTATAATCACTAAATATTAATCCCCCTTCTTTCACACAGGCACACACACAAACACATACACCTGATACAGTATTGTTATGTAGCATCATTCATTATCTGCTATGCTGCCTGATTTTTTTTAAACATATGCAGTCATGCCCATGGCCCAAAACATAGCTTTCTCCTGTTCTTTCTTCAGATGAAAGGGACAGAAAGTAAAGCGTGTCTAGTGTCTCTCAACAGGTAGACAATTCAGATAATTTGCTGACAAGCACAAGCACTTACATATACCCAGAGAGACTGTCAGAGATCTTATTTAGTGATGACTCACTCGAAATTCAATTAACACATTATTACAAACTGATCAGGGGAAAGAAACTGTATTTCTGGACTTTTCTCTCTCTCTCTCTCTCTCTCTCTCTTTTAAAACTATAAAACTCACCAAAAGTCAGCATGTGGTTGGTTTCCTGATGCACCATGTCTCAGGACACAGGAGAACTGTTTGAATTCTCTCCTCATCACTTTCTTGCTCCATAGATGTCAAATGATTGCCATGAAACACTAGAAAAGTAGAGTTCTGAAGATTTACCCCTCCCAGGAGATCTTTGCCCAGATTTTCTATAAAACTCAGTGCAATCTTTGATCTTCCAGCAACTTGTACTCTTCTCTGTTACTTGAAACCCAGCATTATTATTAAGCTTAAGTAGATTGCTTTAAACTTCTACAATATTTACTCTCCTGCCTCCCAATGGGATGTTAACAATAAAAATAGCAAAGGCTTCTACATTTGTTTTCACTTTACATAAATGAATTAAGCAGTTTCTATTATGCTCATTTATACCCTCAATAATGTAAATTAAGCAACATAAAAGAGTTTCCACACCCATATTTACAGGATAAAAATCAGGAGACTTTGGAGAGAGAGAGGTACCTAACACATCCTATCTTCTTAAGTGTGAGCAAATCTCTCGGCTTATAAAAGAAATGTGTGACA
Organism: Dermatemys mawii; assembly: GCA_007922305.1. Classification (NCBI taxonomy): domain Eukaryota; kingdom Metazoa; phylum Chordata; order Testudines; family Dermatemydidae; genus Dermatemys; species Dermatemys mawii. The sequence continues at coordinate 16,382,175 of ML677364.1, forward strand.
CTAACAGCTGCATTGTTTGCTTTGGTATTTTAAAAAAAAACAAGTTCAAAGGGGCTCACTTGATTGTATGCCTCCCCAACCCCCAGCTTCATCCTTCATAACCATTGTTTAATGAATTTTTATTAGAAAAGCATGGCTCCACTTATGAAAAAAAAGTCTGTCTTTGAAACCAGGAGGAGAGTGTGTTTTCCCTGGCATTACCCTGTTAGTTTTTAATATCAGGTTTGCGCTGGGGTTGACTCCTGGTGCATTTTGGAATCATAAACCAACAAAGTGAAGCTAATGGGAAAGGAAATAATGCAGTAGAAAAGAGCTTCTTTTGAAGTGGGGACAGGAAATCTGTCCAACTTTCCTCCTTCTTCTTTTCTTTCCCCCACCATGCCTTATACCCCTCACAATGCAAAGTGTGTTTCTTGCTGATTTTTGCTTACAGGATAGAATCTAGTAAGAACATAAATTTAATCTCCATTTCTCAGTTTGCAAAACCTCTGGAAAAAAGATACTCACTGATACAAAAAGAGCAAATAAAACATAATAATAGATAAATATGCTGTGGATGAAATCCTGTTTCCATAGCCATCAATGGCAAAACTCCCACTGACTTCAATAAAGTCAGGATTTCACCCTGCATGTTTGGGTGCAGTTAAGAATGTTTCCTTATATCAAGTTATCTGAAATATTCCTCATACAGTACTCCTCTGAGAATGAGAAATGTCTATTATACTTCTAGCTAAACAGATGATATTGATGCAGGTTGTACTGGTACCCAAAGAGGAACACATGGCCGTAAGCTTCAAATTACTATGAGAAAAATTACAGAATAGATTCACTGCCAGCTACTTTTGTGACATCCTGGTGATACAAAGCAGCCGAATGTACTCATGGATCTTGCCCTACGTTTTATTCATTACCTTTTTCTCTTATGGTCATTATCACAAGATTTTATTTGTTTTGTACAACCTTTTACATACTCCAGAACTTCATTGGCTGGCCCATTTTTCCTTGAGGAAAAGGAAACTCAGTAAGGATGTGGTTAACACATTAGCCTTTGACATGGGTACAACTCCTTGCTCTGCAACAGGCTTCCTGAGTGACTTTGGGCAAACCACTTAGTCTCTCTGTGCCTCAAGTCCCCATCTATAAAATGGGGGAAATCGTGTCTCACAAGGGTATTGTGAAGATAAATATGTTGACGATTGTGAGGTATTGCAATACAGGGATATGTGTGCCATAGATAAATAGATATTTTAAAAGAGGTATAATAAAAAGCCAATAAAATAAAGCAAAACAAAAAAAATTACAGATTATAAAGGCCAACCATCAGAAGCACTGAAATTCTGTTGTCTCCTTTCCTTGATCATTCAGAGACTCTAATGATAGAAACTGTCATTATACGAACCATCAAAATAGCTGACAGGGAAATGGTATAAATGTGACCTCTCTGAGTGGTGTGATCGTCCTCAAATGTTTCTGGGTTAAGAAAAGAATGGGCATCCTTTAAGTTAATCATCCTCTGTCCCTAAAGCATGGGCTGGCGATGCACAGAATGCTTGTGGCTTGTAGGATACTGATTCCCACCCCCATTTCTTAAAGCTGCTTCTCGCAGGCATCCAGGCTCTTCGCTGTAATCAGCCCTATGAATCCAATGCGAACAGAAGCAACAGACTAAACTCCTTAGAATGTCACAGCTCCTGTTTCTCTAAGAACTGATTCCTCCTTATCAGTACAAATGTGGCCTCACATATTAAGCTAGGTACATGTGCTTCTCTTTTACAATGGGCAGTAGGAGCCCAACCAACTCAACAGTGTGGACAATTCCCATTGCATTCATTATGTTTGCTGATGTCCAACACAAGTCACTGGAATGAAGCTTAATTAATAAAGAAATGCACTTGTTGAAATATCCCTCTGGCCAGGGCCAGAGGCCTAACCAGGATCTTACTGTTCCCTTCCCAATGAGGGCTGGTCACGTCCATACATGCTGCAATTAGTATACATCAGTGACTATAGTGAATGGTAATGGATCACAGAAAACTGAAGACCAATTGTGACAGGGTACCTGGTGTGCAACCTGGACTCTGGGACCACTGAGCCTTCTGTCCTACCAAACTGAAGTATCCCTCTCACACTGTGATGCTGTGATAAGCTACAAACCTCTGGCAGGCACTGCACTTACACAGCCATCCACAGGCAGGGACACACCCAGCTGAGTTTCATGAATGCTTCTCCCAGCCACTCATGAACCAACAATAGAGACGCAGCAGCCAGTTCCCCGCAGCTCGGCAGCCTTGCACCCCCGGAATACACCGTCTTGCCCTGGTCAGAAGCCTGACCAGTGTAAGTTTATTACCCAGTCTGCCCCACCCTGTAACTTGAGCTGAGATTCCCCAAGCACTTCAACCAAAACACACTGTTTTAGGTGAAATATAAAAAGGTTTATTACCTACAGAAAGAAAGATTTTAAGTGATTATAAGTCGCAAGCACAGAGATCAAAGTTAGTTACCTAAGAAAGAAAATAAATTCACATTCTGAGTTCTATAAACAAAACAGGATTTGAATCAAGCAGTGTCTCACTCTGAGAAATGGTACAAACAGGTCACAGATCATCAATATACAGACTGAGACTCTCCTCCAGCCTGGAGCCACTCAGTTAAAAATCTTTGTCCTCCAAACATGTTTGCAGGTGTTGAATTGTGGTGGGGAGTGAGGCTAACCCATAATGTCACTTCCCCTTCTTTTATAGTTTCTTCCAGCGTCCTGAAAGATCTATGCTTGTGATGTGCGGGTCTGCCCCCACTGGGCAATCAGTCTCCATTGTCTACATGCTCTCTCTGAGAAGTCTTCTGGGGTGGCCCTGGGAAAGTGATTCCCTTTAATAGACTATCAACACATCTGGCTCCTCTATTGTTGCTCCTGAAAGGCTAGTTGTGGGTGTTCCCAACCTCGCAACATATTTCAGTAATACACACATAGCAAAACTTCACTGCTTCCCATACAATAATAGGATATAAAATTCAACAGGTTATTAATGTTCAACAGAAGTTTCAAAATGATACTTCACAAGGCATACATTCAACAAAACATATAATAATTAAATGACAGTGATGAATGTGGAACCTCCAGCGTGTTGCTTTGAGGTACAGAGTGCCACACCAATACATTCAAAAAATACGCTTTGTGTGTAGCTCATGAAATATTGTTGTATACTTCCCACGGCTTCACAGCAGCATAGCACCATGGGACTGTGTAGCATCCACATTCCTGGCCAAAGCCCTGACATAGAATCTGTTCTGGGGACCTGATCACCACCTTCTTAATTAAGGCTACCCATGTACACCCGCACCAGAATTACTAACTTGCTGGTGACAGAAAACTGGAGAGCAATAAATCCAATAAATATACACTTACAAGTTATGTGAAATGCTGTGTGTATAGGACAGGAAACAGTGCTTTACAACAATGCAACAATAAGGAGACTGTGTTTCCAAAGCCCCATGCCACATCCCTGGCACTAAGACAATTCTACAAAGCTGGACTAGGTATATGACTACAACCTTCAGTGCTAGGAAGGTAAGACCATGCAAAACCCCTACATAGACCCTGAGCAAAGAGTAGATTAAATGAGTTGTATAGAGATCTGGCTATCCCCATTATGGTTGATACTATACATGCATAGAACATATAAACATTTTTCTGAATGTGGTGAGAGAAAATGAATTATAAAAGTGACCTCAAAATGTATATATTATATATCCTAATTTTTCCTTCGCTGATGCCTCAGCTGAGTCAAAGCCTGACTCAAGTGAACTGGAAAGGAAAAAGTTTCAAGTGTCTTCAATATTCCCAAATCCTGCCAACCTAGAAAACTCCACAAACTGTTCCCACCTTCTCCCTGGGAGAACCAAAGGCCTGGGTCATACTCTTTAGCAACTGCATTGTCACTTATGCTGCATGTGCAATTTCAGATGTTCTCCTGGCTGCTGCAATCAAGGCATCCTCTAAGTCAATAATTATTTTTTACTCCTCTACTACCTCTAAGGAGTGGAACTCCACGCATTTGTGGAGCTCTTCTTCTAGAGCCAGGGAGATGTCTCTGTCCTCATGTATTTGTGAAGGGACAAGCCCTTGCCTTGGACTGAAGGGGACTGTACAGTATTAGCACCTCTGTTGCAGATGTACAGTGAAGGGTTTAACTTTTCACAGGTTTGCGCACCCACCAGTGACCAGTTTGACAGGGGCAGACTCAGCAGTTCTGCTATAGCCTACACAGAAGTTGTCTTAAAAGAACTGAGAAGCTTAGGGTCTTTTAGGGCACACATATGAGTGGGCTTGACTGGGGTGTGGAGGAGAGGCTGTGGGGTGTATATAAGGAGCTGGGACACCTATTGCCCCAAAAAGAGTGGGGAGGAGGCAAAGCCATGATTGCAAAGGATGACAGAGTCTGCAGTCTCCCTGTGCACTAGGAAACTTGGGAAATGACTGTACCTGTTCCGCCCCATGCTCTCCCTGGAATGGGGCAAGTCTCCACTGCCTGCAGTGTGGGGCTCGCCCTTAGGAGCACAATCTCACCCAAGTGAATGTTTCAAAAGTAATAGGCAATAGAAATGAGAAAACAAAAGACTTAGGTCAAAAGTGGAAAATAAAAAGGAAGGAAAGTATATTAATTGGTGGCACTTTTGCAGAGAAAGATTGTAAGAAAAATGGCAAATCTATTCAGGGAAAGTAAAACAGATGTGTGAAGTGTCTGACTGAGCTATTGTTTTAGCTTTGTAATCTAAAATAGCTGACTAGATTTTGTTTTAACAAGGGATTAGTTTAGCAGACAGTTTGGATTAACAGCAACATATATAAATAAACATGCTACTCCTAAAACTTAAATGCTGAGCTTACAAGACGCAGGACAACAAGAACTAGAAAAATACTGGTCTTGGACTTTTAAATTATAGAGCCAGAGCATGTGTCCATTCCACAGAGACAAGGCATTAGTAAGAGCCTTCAAATTCAGCAATGTAATACAAGAAATATTCATGATTATGATTTCATTGTGAAGTAATTCAAGCACTACTTAATGGCAGATGACCACAAAGCACTTTAAACATAAGCTCTTTTAAGTAAAAGTAAGCTAAAATAATACTTGTATAAATAGACAGCACACTTCATGTGCAAAGGATCCAGAAATGCTTTAGAAATAATGGGCCAAATATGCTGTAAGCAGAGATCCGCACTGCTACTGCCAACAGCAGAAAGAAAAGCCTATCTATAGCTAGCATTGTGGCTCTCACCCAGAATGCTAACCTCACTAAACCAGACATTATTAGCTATAGCAGTTCTATTAGCAGTTCTGATTGTGGGAAGACTGTAGACTGGCTGTGGGTTAGGTCAGTGTAACTACATTGCTCAGGGGGTGTGGATTTTTCACATCCTTGAGCGATGTAGTTATACAGACATAAAAAGTTTGTAGTTTAGGCTTGGCCTTAGACCAAGAATCCTGTATCTCTGGGAGCTCTGGGAGCTTTCTCTAGAAAGGTGTACGAGAAAAACAGTAAGTATATTAGTATGAAAGGATAATGTTCAAATACTAGAACACAGGGTACAATAACTAGGCAAGGCCAACCAGACTCATGAAATGAGGATGGGATTTAATAAAACTTCTAGGTTCTCAGCATGCCTATGATCTAGACTCGTATTGGCCCATGTAGATGTGTATTGGCCTCCAGTGTATCTACTCCACATGTTCTGGGGGAATGCAGACAACTGGCTCAACGTCAGGACCTTGTTGGGTGCTCACTCCTCAGCCAGACCTAAATTACACCCTCAGAGATTTAAACCATCAGTTTCTATTTCCACACAAAAATTTAGATAACTCAGCGTTAGGGCTACTGAAGTGCAGCCCCTATTGACTCAGTCACTAAAAATTAAGGGAATCATCAATTAAGCCACCGTTAACATCCCACCCAACCTGAGCGCACACGCCTTGGCATCCAAACATCATGCTACCCAAATGCACTCACAGACTCCTCACCTCCACAACCAGCTCCCTTTCCACTCCAGCATATAACCACCCAAACTACACAAAGCCAGTTCTTCTAAATCACACACAACCTTGGCCCTGACCTCAGCAAGATGAAGATAAGTTGGCACACAGGGGTGACCTACGTACTCTCACTTCTTTTTCCTTTTGGAGCCTCAGTTCCCTCTATCTCTTTCTCACCAGACACATAAGGGCCAGTAGCCTCATGCACTCTCATCTCACCTCACATGGAGGCTAAATGAGGCCTTTAATTCTCCCTTTTTCTACCCGCAGTGGAGTGGCTAGCTGGGGGTCTCCATGTCTTGTCTTCCCCTCAACACCCAAAAGAGCTTGTTGGGACCTTTCAGTGGTCCACTCGCTCCACCCCCAGTAAAAGGAGACTTACTGGGGGAGTGTCTATTCTTTTGTCCTCTAAACACACCTATCGGAGCTTACTAGGCACTTTCATCCTCCTTATTTCCCCCATGAGGGCTTGCAGGGACCTCCATCCCTCTCTGCTTCTCCTCTCCCACACATACATATAGGGCTTCCTAGGAACTGTAAAACTTCCATCTTCCAAACACACACACAATGGGGTTTGCTCAGGGCCCCCTATACACCGTTTTCTCAGAGCATCCGTTCCCCTCTTTCTTCTTCCCACATATGAGGACTTTCTGGGAGCCAGCTCATCCCCCTCTGCTGAAAGCAGGGCCAGGAGTTCCATTCTCCCCTAGTGGCAGCCCCTTTTGCTGCTTCCACCCCTTGAATGAACCTCCCCTCCGAAAAGGGGAGAACATAAGAACATAAGAAAGGCCGTACTGGGTCAGACCAAAGGTCCATCTAGCCCAGTATCCTGTCTACCAACAGTGGCCAATGCCAGGTGACCCAGAGGGAGTGAACCTAACAGGTAAAGATCAAGTGATCTCTCTCCTGCCATCCATCACCCCCCTCTGATAAACAGAGGCTAAGGACACCATTCCTTACCCAGCCTGGCTAATAGCCATTAATGGACTTAACCTCCATGAATTTATCCAGTTCTCTTTTAAACCCTGTTATAGTCCTAGCCTTCACAGCCTCCTCAGGCAAAGAGTTCCACAGGTTGACTGTGCGTTGTGTGAAGAAGAACTTCCTTTTATTTGTTTTAAACCTGCTGCCCACTAATTTCGATGGGTGGCCCCTAGTTCTGCTATTATGGGAACAAGTAAATAACTTTTCCTTATTCACTTTCTCCACGCCACTCATAATTTTATATACCTCTATCATATCCCCCCTTAGTCTCCTCTTTTCCAAGCTAAAAGTCCTAGCCTCTTTAATCTCTCCTCATATGGGACCCATTCCAATGCCCTAATCATTTTAGTTGCCCTTCTCTGAACCTTTTCTAATGCCAGTATATCCTTTTTGAGATGAGGAGACCACATTTGTACATGGGAGAGCATCTGTTTTGTTGCTTTAACTGCTGAAAGCGAAAGACCTGTTAGCAAAAGAGAGGGATCTGTTGCCAGCATCATCATGGGTCCTCCCAGCCATCTAACAACATTCCCCTAATGGGAAGAGAAGAGATTAATAAGGAGCAAATGACGGCCAAGGAAGGAGGAGGCTGACACTGAGGCAAAGGTAGGCAGGGAGGCACCTCAGAAATGAAAAGGCTGGAGCATATCTTAAAACCACCAACCCTTTGCTTAAATTAGCAGCAGAGTGACCTAGTCAGTGAATGCCGGCTATGCCACCCTTTACAGAAGTGGTTCTCAATCTTTTGTACTGGTGACCCCTTTCTCTTAGCTAGTCTATGAGTGTGACCGCCCTCCCTTATAAATTAAAAACACTTTTTCATATATTTAATACCCAGGGAGATGGTGGAATCTCCTTCCTTAGGGATTTTTAAGGTCAGGCTTGACAAAGCCCTGGCTGGGATGATTTAGTTGGGGTTAGTCCTGCTTTGAGCAGGGGGTTGGACTAGCTGACCTCCTGAGGTCCCTTCCAACCCTGATATTCTATGATTCTGTAATTATAAATGCTAAATGCAAAATGGGATTTGGGGTGGAGGCTGACAGCTTGTGATCCCCATGTAATAATCTCATGACCCCCACACCCAACTCCCAGTTTGGAAACCCCTGCTTAACAGACTCCCCTGGCCTGTACTCAGGCCAAAATCCCATTGACTAGGAATTTATCTGGGAATGGCAAGCCCACAATCTTCCATCATTCCTGACAGTAGAAGTCAAGGATAGATAGTACTTCCTTGATTTCATTGGGACTTTTGCTTGAGACCTGGAGTAGCGGGGCGGTTGTCCCACTCCTGCAGACAAGGAGTAAAACAGCCCTGGAGAGGGCTGTTGCGGGGAGAAAACAGCTGAGCATGTGGCTGGCCACAGCTGTGGCCAGCTCAGTCAGAGCCCAGTGGGCCCTTATAAAAGGGCTGAGAGTTAGGAGCTGAAGTGCAGTCTCCCTCTAGCTTTGGAGGGGGGTGGACCTACCTGCCTGAAAGCTAAGGGCACTGAGGGTGGAGCAGTGCTAGAGAAGGGGCAGACTGAGCCGGGGAGCTCAGGCCTGGTGACTTCCCAGGCTGCGGCCTGGTAGAAGGCCTAAGGAAGGTACTGGGCTGCAGGGAAAGGCAGCAGGTCCCAACCCACCTTACCTATGATGACCTGCTGTTACACTGCTGTCTGCCCTAGGGTGCAGGGGCTTGACAATGACTGGCAGTAGCCTAGACTAGGCAAGGTGGGGATTGGAGGGTTGAGGATTCCTCAGGGAGGGGAGACCCAGAGGCAAAGTGTGGGGGTATTGCTAGGGGACAGCACCCCAGATAAAGGGGCTTCAGGGTCCAGGAGGGACATGGGGCCAGTGGTCAGTGAGACACCAGCCTGGAGAGGACGCTCCAAGCTGGAAGAGCTAATTCCCAGATGGCCAGCAGGAGGCACCACAGGGGTGAGTCTTTGCACCACTACACCTGGTCTACATTTAAAACTTAAGTCAACCTAGCTACATTGCTCAAGGCTGTGAAGAATTTCATGCCGTAGGTGACATAGTTAGGTGGACCTAGCCCCCACTGTAGCTGCAGCTAGAGCAATGGACTCATTCTTCCATCAACCTAATCACCACCTCTGGAAGGAGTGAGTTTACTGCAGGAATGGAAAACCCCCTTCCACTGTAGTGTCTATACAATAACAGCATAGCTACTGGACTGCAGCTGTAATGCGTGTAGTGTAGACATATCCGAGTAAAGACTATGACAGGCCCAAACAGTATTTTGATTAAAACACAATACCAATATGATTGGAATCTGCCACCTTCCAAACCCAGAAACTTTGTAGAGCAGGCTACACAGAGTCTTTGGTAGAGATAAAAAATTAATGTATTAAATAATTTAGGCATCTGAGAGAGTCCCATGACCATAATATAAACATATTGATGTTGGCAAGGAACAGTTAATTATTAATTTTACTTGAGAGCTACAAAGTTCCAGGTGCACATCCTTAATTGAGAGGCATGCACAATTTCATGAAAACTAAAACTAATTTGCCCTTTTTTCTACTTTAATCAAAAGAATAGTGATGTGGAAGAAGGACACGAATTTTCCAAAGATCTGGATATTTATTTGTTCAGAACAAGCACACTTATCACAATTAAGAGTCTGCAAAAACACAAAAAGCATAGGCTGCCAGTGTTTGGAATTGTCATGGCAATGCCCTAGATTTCTATCAAGTTCTGTCCTGAATAAATAATAATTATAATTCTTTTTTTCCTCATTTGGGTTCCTTAGCTAGAGTGATGACCATGTCCATAGAATATATGGATTGAAAGAGAGAAAGAAAGAGAGAAGCTAAAGTTAGACAAGTTAATATTCCATCAAGTATTAATTGCTGGAGTTAGAAACAGATGCTGAAATTATATACTAGGCAAATTTTCAAAATGCTAAACTGGTTTCGAGGGTTTGTGCATTCAGCCAGATCCAGATTAACAGGATGAATAAAAGAGTGTCAAACTAACAACTTGAAAGAAACTGTGTAGTTTTTTTGTTTGTTTGTTAACTTATCACCTGGCAAAGGGTCAGACATGAGCTTTATTCATTGTAATATGCAACTTCAAGGGGATGTTGATTTTCTTGTGCGGCACCTTTAAATGCAGAGCGCTTTCCTTGTCTGCTCCACTTAAATTCAAATACAAAATATGGCAGTGGTAACTGTGTTCTCTCTCATGAAGATTTAGGCCCAAATTTTGAGACTTAGAGACCTCAAGTTAGGTCCCCCCGCACTCCGTAGATGTAGTCACCTATGTAAAGACTTAGGTATCTAACCTTAGGTCCCTACATTTGAAAATTTGAGCCTTTGTCTTTCTACATTCAGAGATTTTTTTATTCAAATAAGTTAGCCTGGGCACACTGTCCAGCTCCTCAGCCACCATTCTGGCAGCTTTTGAAGTGTTCAGGCAAAGCAAAGTAATTGGAAAGCTGTCCTGATGCAGCAAGTGGGAGCTTCCTTTAAGTAAGGGAATATTTAAATAGTGTAAAGCCTATGTAGCTAGCTCCAGCATTTGGGGAGGCAGAGCCATGGCTGGAGTTCCTTAAACTCAAATGGTCCTTACAGGACTGTTACTGACAACCTAAAGTTAGAGCACATCATATCCATAGACTGCTGTAATTTACACAAGGGGCTGGATTGGCTGATCCCAGAACCAGAGGAGCAAGAATGCTGACTGAGTGCCGCTTCCCTGCTCCTCCCAAATCCTGCAGCAAGCACAACTCAGCCAGACCCAGGAATCATGTCCTATGTGTTTTGCAATATATGTGTATGAAAAATACATAGGTACTGAAACCAGTGGTTCGGGGATACTGCAGTATCCCCTGGCTTGAAGTGATTTCCATTATATCCAGGATAAAATATATCAGTAGCATTTTTATATTATGAAACATGGCATGAAAAGAGAGATCATGCTGAGAAAAGAAATGCAAACAACCTGAGCAGAGGAGATAGCCCCATCACGGAGTAATTCAGAGTGAAATCAAAACTATTTTTTTTTGTCACTAATGTAATTAAAGACTTTCTCAGCATGGACACAAAGGAGGCATTTCATGTGAACTTTTGAAAAAGATTTAAAGGTTGAATATACCTCCAGAAGAAAAGAAAAGCATTTAAAAAGTGACATTTTTTTCTGGAAAAGGAATAAAGAGCCACAAATGGCTGGTGAAACTCCATAAAGCAGCTGCAACTTGTTAATAGACATACTCTACTGTGACCCGAGATGCAGGAATCTAACTGTGGATTTTTTACAGGCACACTTTGAAACAAGTGCTGGCTGATATCACCATGCTCTGCGCTTTTGAAATTTTGTGAAGACACGGGGGCACCAAGAGGAAATCAATTTTCCTTACTTTTAGGCATCAGGAAGAGACTTTTTTATTAACCTGAAGCAGCAGCAGTGACTCAGTCTTAAACTCCAGACAGTATTCTTTTCCCTGGTTCTAATGGTCCTAATGGTTCTCTGAGAGCCAAGAGTTAACAGATAATCATAGCAATTTCTTCCCCAACTACTGCTGACTTTAACACCATGTGAAAAAGATTATGCAAGAGAGAGCCGTTGCCTGTTCAAATGAGCCCAAACAAATATACTGGAGCTGAACAGATATTTCAGACTTTGAGACATTTGAAGTCCAGTCCAAGATCTAAATGTTGCCGGCTGAGCCCGTCTTCAGTTTTAAACAACTGAATGCAACATTAAGTAAGCTTGGAGTATTCACAGATTCAGAAGTAGTTTGCTACCCATGCTACTATCTACTTGCTGGGGGTGAGTTCCTATTTCTTGCCATTCAGCCTATCGCTACAAGTGTGGCAGATGGTCCAGTCAGTGAAGCCTTAGCTATGGATTCAGGAGACCAGTGTTCTACCACCAGCTCTTGCCATTGTCTTACTATGAGATTTTGGGCATTTTGTCTCTGTTTCCCCACCACGCTTTCTCCGTCTTGTTTATTCAGATTGCAAGCCCTTCAAAGTAGAGACTGTTATGTGTACAGAGCCTAGCATGTTGGACCCTCTAGATGCTACTGCAATACAAATCAATAATAATACAACTCCAGGAAAGGTGGTACTTCCATAGCTGCAGGTGTTGAAACACTCATCCGAAGACTTAATTCCTATTCACTTTGCTTGCCATGGGCGTTGCTGTTAAAAATGTTAATGCAGCACCTGGGATATGCTTATGTGAAGCCTGTTGTCCTGTCAATTTCTTATTTGGACAAGTACCAGCACCACAGAAGCCACCACCACAACTGGCAGCCTTGCGGCCAGTTTCAGCAGGGAGGCAAAGAACTGAAAACCGAGCTATTGTCTGACCTCTAGGAAAGGTCATTCAAGTCTGGGGTTAAGGCACAAATCAGGGAGGTAATATGGGGAAGCTTGCACTGCAGGAGCTTTTCCTATACCTGTTCTACACAGAAGACTTCAGTCTCCAGGGCTGTCAGTTTCCTTCACAGGCACTAAATTCAGACAAATAGTTAAGAAAAAAATGTTAAACTACCAAACCATAAATAGAAAAAGGTGTTAAATTACTTGTGGCCTCATTCCTTTTCTCTCTCTGACAAGCAGAAATGTAGCAGGAGTTACAAACTAAGACATTGTTAAACCTTTTTTGAATCCTTTCTTTTTAGGTTACTTATAAAAGATTTGATGAACTGGTTAGGAATACATAATTAATTGTATGAAGCACCAGGACAGGAGAGAATAATGATTCTCTCTCTCACACATTCCTATTTAAATGAATGAGCCCATTCATATGAATGGAAGTTTTATGGGTTTATTAGATTTGGACCCTAGTCAGAGGTAAGCTGCACATTGCAGACAAATGTCTCACCTGCAGTACCTGTCAACCTATTTGCCTAGTCCTGAGCACCCAAAATTCCTGTTATCAATGGACCATATCCTGAAGTCCTTACCCAGTCTTAAAACGGGCAACATTGTTTTTGCCTTTAATAAAAGTTGTTAGAGATCAACACCTCTATAGGGGCCTGGTCGTGCCTTCCCACAGAAATGGACAGGGAGATTGGGGGGAGAAATTCCATCAAGTTCCCCTTTCATAGGTTTCTCACAATTTTTCTCTCGGGATGGGTTGATGCCCCTTTTTCCAGAAGAAGCAGAGGGTCTGGCCCCTGGCCCAAGCCCTTGCCAGCCCTAAGCAGATCTATGAGAGGGCTCAGGGCCACCTATCCCCATTCTGCCTTCTGGCCCGCTGCAGCTTATACTATAAAGGAGTGTCCCAAGGAGTGTCCCAAGGCCCGGCATGCTGTAAATGAGAGTTGCTCTGCAGCCTCAGGGAATTATAAATCCTGAAGCCATATTTCTTGAAGAAATGTCTCACTCATATACTACAAGGTGCTCAGATACTATTCTTGTTTTCTGTCCCAATCTCATAGAATGGGCATCCTCGATAGAGAAGTAGCAGTTTCTTCCTCTCTGCCAGCAAATGGGTTCTCCTAAGGTAGAAGAAGCTTCTCTTCCTCCTTCTGGCTGGTCCCTAGCTCCCCAATAGGGCCACAAGAAGGTGTATCACTGTGACTGAAAAGTTACCTATTTTTATTTCTTGGTCTTTCTACAAAAGGTAAGGGTTTGTTTGTGCCAGACCCCACACAGATGTTTAAGGGGACAGAATGGATTCATGTTGTTCTTTAGCATGACAGGTTATTGCTAGTACCAAATGTTGTCCCTATTCTTGCTGGTGTTCTTGCAAAAAAAAAGAAAAGGAAAAGCGAGAGATGCTTTCCCCCCATAACTTCCATTCGAGAAAGGATTTACAGGACTGAAAGAGTTTCTAGGAATTTCTAATTAAATACAATAGATTAGGGGGCCTGTGGCATTACAGCTTAATTTGGCCATCCATCAACATTTCATAACCCTTAAGCACATTATCTTGACCAGCGATGTGAAATGTGAATGAACTGGAACTCTGACAAGGTTGAGCCCCCGAGAGAGAGAGAGAGTGCAGAAGAAACAGAAAGGTGGAAAGAAAGCTTACCGAAAAGGGATCTGTAAGAAATATAATTACTCTATCTAATGTTGCTAAATAAGATAAATGGACATCGGCATTGCATGTTTTATTATCTTTAAGGTTGTGGAAACGGATTTTCCTTGAGAGGGCGAAAAAAAGCTCCATCATTGAACAGTAGCATAGGGTCAGGTCAGGGTGTGATCTGAAGGAAGTCTCAGCTGAAATTTGAATGTATGACATAACAAAAAAGACGATAGGCCTAAAGAGTGAAACACCTACCAAAAAAAAAGAGAAAGTCTTGGGGCTTTTATTCTGCCCTCGGGGTACTTTTTCTTGCTAGCAACATGGTCTAGGGCTGCCAGCTCCATGAAAGAGAGAAAAGATGGTGAGAATGAGGTTGAGGCAATAGCCCACCCTATCTCTGCACACACCAATATGAGAGGACTGAGCAGAACTGAGATCCTCAGGAGACATTCCACCTGAGTCAGCCAGATTTTCTTCCTGGGGGGCTTTCACTGCAGCACAACCACAGCCACATCCTATTCATCAGGGACCAGAGCCACAATCAATCCGTAAAGCAGACTTCAGGGGTTTGTTAATAAATTCTTTGCCTCAGCATCTGACCTGGGAAAGGCTTCAACAACTGGATGACTGGATCTCCGTACCCATCTGGAAATGGCATAAGCATTTCCAATGCTGAGCCCTTGTTTTATGACATCTTGAAAAACTGAAGTCAAGGAAAAGACGTTTTAAAGAAAAGCTAAATTGGAGTACTTGTTACAATATCAGCTGTATCACATACATTGGAAGGAAAGATTCTTTTTTTAGCCTGGAGGGGTTTCTTAGACCATGTTTTTGTTGCTTGACATATTTTCACAGTGGAATTTGCTTTTAAATACCAGTATTATATCATATTTCTATTCAGGAATGCGCAGGCTGCATCACTGCTAGTCTCACTGGGTAGAGGAAGGAAGGATTTCCACCTTCAGGGTATCATATTTCCTGATGCAAAAAGGTGGGTTTTTAGGGGGGTTTTAAGTGTCTATGAAACAGATCCAGGTATAGCATGGTATTTCTGGTATTTCCAGGAATAGAAAAGACATTTCATTGATGGAAATGCAGATTTGTTGATCTTGAGACACTATTTCTAAAACTGCTGTCTTCTGTAAGTAAAATCTGCAGACCTGAATTGTCCATACATAAGGATGGCATGTATAGATTGACACCGTCAACCATATTTTATTAGTGGCATGTTTCAGGAATATCCATTTATAGAGTATGGAATGACCATGTTGTTAAGTTTCCAGCTACATCAAAGTTCATTACAACTGTTCTGTAAAAATTGCTTCTGTTAGCACCAGATTTTGAAAACCTTATAAATGACCCAATAAAACCCATAACTTGCCTCCTAACCCCCATGAATTGCCATATTGCCATAAAGAGTTTTAGATGAATGGCCTGAACACAGAACTGGGACAAGGAATACCTGTGTTCTAATCTTGACTTTCACACTGGCTCTTTTGGAAAACTCACTTTACCTCTGTGCCTTGGTTTCCCCATCTCTATAGTAAGATAACGGCTACTAGTGAAAGAGGTTGTAATGATTAATTATGAAATGGCTGTAAAGCACTTTGAAGTTGAAAAGTTCTGAATAATGCTATTACCCTCTGTGAGTGAAATTCATTCCTGCGCAAAGGGCTAGCACAAAATTATGTACATTTCAGCTCTGTTGTAGGAAGTACGCTAGTAGTATGTTCTTGCTTCAGTCCCCCACTAGAGCTAAGTGCATACTACAAGAAAACCTTCATGAACATTGGTTCAAATGACAGCTGTAAATTCACGTTGATGATCTGTGTAAGTGTTTTCATTCATTTTCTACAAACAGATTAGTGGGCTTTTTTCACAAATATTTGCAAGACCATAAACGTGTTGTGAATGCTCCTGGGCGTATGCATTGGCATCTATAGGTCACAGTGCAAGTGTTTGGCTGTCTTAATGAAAAGTGCCTGTGGGTTTGGAAGTCATCCACTCAAGAAGTGGAAACAATACCATGTGACCAAGTACTATGTGAACAATAGCACATACTCTAAGGATTAGTCATAGCAAATAGCAATGGTTTGTGATGCATAGGCTGAAATATGTTATTGTACATATAAACCAATGGTTCTCATACTGTGGTCCATGAAGTCTTTCATGGTGGTCCAAATAATTAAATATTTTGAGAACTAAGTAGTTGGGGTATTGGATTGTGGGAGGGAAGTAGATCTACACTAGGACCTGTCTCCAGTGAAGTGATCTGCAAAATGAAGAGGATGGAAAACCACTGGCATAAGCATGTTAACAATAGCTGTGAGACGTGTGACCTGCTGGGTGTTACTGGGACTGACCCAAAAACAAGAATTTGATTACACACAAAAATCCTGAGGTTTTGGCATTTGTTTCGTTCCACATAGGAACATGTGATCCATCTGTGTGACTAGAGAAGAGTGCCGTGAGCCTGGAAAGCAGATATTCCTTGGAAGTTGGATTAAGTACTGCCCCCTCCCACACACCACCACCCTTATCTCTGTCTTCACTACCTGCCGAATCGGTGGGGAATGATCGATCTTTTGGCGATCGATTTATCGTGTCTCATCAAGGCGTGATAAATAAATCGCTGAGAGGCGCAAGCTGGAGTTGACAGGGGAGCCCGCTGCCAACTGCTGCCACCGTGAGGACGGCAGGTAAGTCGGCCGAAGATGCGCCGACTTCAGCTACGTTATTCACGTAGCTGAAGTTGCGTATCTTTGGTCAACCCCTCCCCACAGTGTAGACCAGCCCTCAGAAGGGGAAAGGTGCTGCTGTTGCTTAGAAAACTCTTGGGGGAGAAGTGGTCCATGCCACTCCTCCTGCCACAGGGCATCCAGCAGCTGCTATTCCAAGTGAAGGGTAGGGGTATTGGAGTGGAGCAATGGGGGACTATAAAGATATTGAGGAAAGAGCTTATTTTCAGGTGACACTACCTCCTAGTTCTTGGTGTCAATATGTATTTGTATTATATAGACAGCACTAATTCCACACTCTCTACAGGCCCGATTTGTAATACAGGAATGATTGAGGTGCTCCTGGATCATGGTTTTACCATCAGTGACTCATGGTATATAGCGTATTGATCAGTTCAAAAGGAGAGAAGATGACCTGCACAGACAATTGACATGGACATGGGAGAGAGAAAGCAATTTCCAGTTTCTCAGCTAAGTGCAGAAGAGTTTACCATTGAATAACTGAATTATGCCCAAATGTATTCCTTAATATTTAAAGAGTTACCCTGCTTTATTCAAAACTTTGGAGCTACACAAAAGAATCAGAGGGGTAGCCGTGTTAGTTAATGCATCCGACGAAGTTAATTAATTAACGAAGTTAATTAATTAAGTTAGTTAATGCATTAGCCAAGTGGTTAATGCATCCGACGAAGTGGGTATTAACACACGAAAGCCTATGCTCTAAAAAATTTTAGTTAGTCTTTAAGGTGCCACAGGACTCTGTCATATACACAAAAGAATGGCAGCGTGCACAGGATCACCCCCATCCATAAATAGTGTTAAGTAGCAGCAGTGCTCTACTGAGGAATGAATTTCAAGGAATACGCAAAATGAGGACAGTTTTTCTTTAAGCCTTAGGCTGTGGCTGTGACTAATTCTTAGCTGTTTAACACCTAACTGGGTATATAGACTAGGCATTTTTTCCTAAAATTTCCCACTGTTCCTATAAGGAAAAGCTGCTACTGGACTTAGTGCTAGAGAAAAGGAGTCTTTGTGGCCACTTGAAGGTGGGCTAAGTCAGATTTCTTGGCTGGACTGAATCCCAACTCCCTCCTATGGGGAACTCCCAGCATGGGTCATGTTTCCCCTTCCTCAGGCCAGAAACCAGCAAAAGAGAAGTAATTCTTCAGGCCAGAGACTTAGAATAACCAGCACTTTGCCAGCAATGTGTACAAACTGGGAAGCATGAGGTCATTGGCGAAGGGAAGAGATGGGTGGAGAGCATGAGGATTTCTTTCTGCCCTTGCACTCATTGGAGGTGAAGAGTTATTTTGCTCAGGAGAGTAGGAGAGGGTGGGGAAGGGGGAAGAGCAGGAAAAGAAGCAGAGCTCTTGCTGCAGAAAGGGAGAGAGGGCTAAGGATTCACATTCCTCGGATTAGAACTTTTAGGTTCTAAAAGCTGAATAGCATGAAAATATTAACGCAAAATTTTGACACTGATGAAAGTAATAAAAATGTAACCCTTTTGCTAGTTGGTGTCAGCAGCAGTAAGGGGCAGGTTCAATATTTAGGGGCTTCTCTTAATATTACAAAACAAACTAGTTTGAGCCTCCGCTTAGAAATCTGGGAAATCTAAGCACCATTCCTGGATGCCTCTAAGAAGCAATACTTCCCCTCTCTCAAGAACTGAATCTGTGTATAACAAAAGAAGCATTTATTAAGGGAAAAAGGGACACTGCATTAATTTGGGGAAATGGTTCAAAAGTATACAAACAACAAGTATACACCTGTCCCACAGTATTTTGAGCAGTGTCCTTTGCCTCAGTTTCCTACCTTGCGATATGAAAGTCCAAGGGGCAAATGTCCATTTACCATGCTGCTCATCTTTTCCCTCCACTGCATCCACTCACAGTTTGTTGTCCAAGCTTGGGGAAGACCCAGAATCCAGGGGTACATTCACCTCCCACTCTGAGGAGGATGGTGGTCAAATGATGCTTCTATTGCTGCCGCCTCTGCTCACTGCAGCGTTTAGCTGCAATACCATGTTCTGAGATTCCATTACTGAGCCCAATTTTTAGTGATTTTACTGGGTGGCGGAGAACCTCACTGCTACTGCCTTCTTTGTGTTGTTTTCCATGACAACACTGTCCCCCTACAAGGTCTAAGATTTGGCCCTTTAGACCAGCTTTATCAGCTCTAGCAATCACTGACAAAATTTTGACAAAAGGACTCTCCATTGAGTCTAAACTGCTCTGTCATTAAATACTAGACCAGGGATTGGCAACCTTGGCACACGTCCCCCCAGGGTAAGCACCCTTGGCGATCCCAGCTGGTTTGTTTACCCGCCACATCCACAGGTTCGGCTGATTGTGGCTCCCACTAGCCGCAGTTCGCCGCTCCGGTCCGATGGGGGCTGCAGGAAGTAGGGGCCAGCACTGCACCACTTCCCGCAGCCCCCTTTGGACCGGAGCAGCAAACCGCGGCCAGCGGGAGCCACGATCGGACGAACCTGCAGACGCGGCAGGTAAACAAACCAGCCGGACCCTCCAAGGGTGCTTACCCTGGGGTTCCGCATGCCAAGGTTGCCAATCCCTGCACTAGACGGAGATGGTCAAATAGCATCTAAGGCCCTCTGAACAAGAGCAACAAAAATGATTAACGGTCTAGAAAATATGACCTATGAGGGAAGGTTGAAAAAATTGGGTTTGTTTAGTCTGGAGACGAGAAGACTGAGGGGGGACATGATAACAGTTTTCAAGTATATAAAAGGTTGTTACAAGGAGAAGAGAGAAAAACTGTTCTTAACCTCTGAGGATAGGACAAGAAGAACCAGGCTTAAATTGTAGGAAGGACAATTTAGGTTGGACATTAGGAAAAACTTCCAAACTGACAGAGTGGTTAAGCACAGGAATAAATGGCCTATGGGGGTTGGGGAATTTCCATCATTGGGGATTTTTAAGAGCAGGCTGGACAAACACTTGTCAGGAATAGTCTAGATAATTCTTAGCCCTATCTTGAGTACAGGGAACTGAACTAGATGACCTCTCAGTTGTATGATTCTACAAAAGTTTATACCCACATTTACGTTTGGCGTCACTACCCCAAGCTTAGCAAGTGAGGTTCAGTTAGGGTGACCCACTTCAAATAGGGCATAATAAGTACAGTTCTACATCCCTTTACATACAATAATGATAATAACATTCCATTACCCCTCTAACGAATACGTAAGTGAATTTTACAGCTAAAATTAATCACTTTGGCAAAATAAGTCTGAATGCTGATCATCTAGGCAAAGTAGGTGTGTCTATGCAAATACAGTCTACTCCTAAGGTCTTTTCCCACAGTTCATTAATAGATGGCAGGAGAAAGCTTATTCAGACCACTGGTTTATACAATTTTTATGGCCCATTGTAATCTATTCCTTCTTTCATTAAACCAGAGTCCTCTAAGGAATGCTGCAAATGCTGAATTTTGCATTTGGGTCTCTGAGATTGCTAAAGTATGTAGAAAATCACACACAGTCAGACAATTCCCAATTGATTTTGCAGCTGAGGAGAGTCACAAATGCTAGTTTCCCCTCCACCACCCCCGGAAGTGATACAGAACAAAGGGAGCTCATTGAATTTGCCTGTCTGAGATGACATAACATGAATAATTAGCATATTGTAATTAGTGAATTAGAGAATAACCTCACACTTTTGTGCAAACTATGTTTTTGAGGGAGAGGTGATGTCCTAGCACAGATCGATGAGACCCACATATTTACCAGCCTAATACATTTCTTTGTTGCTCTTTTGAGATTTCTGCTATCCTACAATGTTGCATGTAAGCTGCTGATAGCTCCTCAGATGCATAGATTATTCAATTTTTTGATGATATGCATATGTCAGTCTTAAAGCAAAATTGAGCCCGTAGGGCAAAATTCTCCTCTCAGATCCACACATCAATGGGAGTTCCACTCATGTAGGGAGAACAGACTATTGGAGCTGAGAGCTGCTGTGTGGAACAGAATGGAGAATTTTGTATGTAATGTTTGTTTTTTAAATGTTACATTTAAAATATAAATATAATTTGTTCTAGAAATATGGATTTTAATGATATCTGGATGTGACCTTCCAACATCTCAGCAAAAATACCATGCAGACAAACATAAACCAATGTTCACTTGGTTTTTCTTGCATTATGTCTGCAAAATGTATCCTAGCAAAAGCTAAAGACCTTGAATTTCAGCCTCCCTCTGAAACGGTGGATATCTTCAGTGGGAATCACAGCAATGAAAATCACTTTGGGTTAACACCGCCAGTGGTGACGAGTTGTTTAAAGGATCAACTCTGAGAAATTCTTGAAAAACTGACAAGTGATCACCAACAAGAACATTTCCAAATGAGAATTCTTAATAACAGTAAATAGTATTAATACTTAGCTCTAACATAGTTCCTTTCATCCATTGAAACCTTACAAAATAAGTTAAGTTTATATTTCCAACCATTTCAAATCTTTCACTTGGGAATAGTCTAGTGATTTTAGAAGGGAGAATAGTTATCATGTCTATTCTGGTTTAGTCTCTATAAGTTCTTATGCCATAGTATACCACTACTGTAGCATCTGAGCACCCTCCAGTAGCACATTAAGGGACAAGTCTCAGATCTGTCACCTTTTATATGTTATCTCATCCTTGTATCAGAGGGAGCACCATGCACAGTGGAGTGTTTTGGTTTTGGTAGCATTTTGATTTGGTTTTGTGTTTATTTTTATTTTTCTTAATATACCTGTTGCTATGTGTTTATATTACAGGTGAGGACAAAGAAATGTGCTGTGCACTTGGAGTGAAGGTGCTGAGGTTTGTGATGGTCCTTAGTTCCTGAGGAGTATATTCTACAGTGTTGGTCCAGCCCCTGGAGAAGGTTCTCTCTCCCAAACAGAAGAGCTTTACCCTTATTGTAGAGAGTTCCATGGTGCTGGAAGGGCATATTTGTCTACTACAATATTCATGTCAGAGTTATCAGTCGTCTTCTAGGTATCTTGGGCTCAGGTTATGGGGTGCTTCGAAGATAAGGACCCAGACTTTGAACTTGATTCTAAATCAGGGATGGGCAAACTTTTTGGCCCGAGGGCCGCATCGGGGTTCCAAAATTGTGCAGACGGCCGGGTAGGGAAGTCCCCTCCCCATCCGACCCCCACACACTTCTTGCCCCTGACTTCCCCCCTCAGAATACCCAACCCATCCTGCTCCTTGTCCCCTGAACGCCCCCTCCCGAAACTTCTCCCCAACCACCACCCTGGGACCCCACCCCCTACTTAACCCCACCCCGCTCCCTGTCCCCTGACTGCCTCAACCCCATCCACTCCCCTGCCTCCTGACAGACTCCCAGGACTCCCCCACTCTATCCAATCCCAGTTCCACGTCCACTGATTGCCCCCCCAGAGCCTCTGCCCCCTCCAACGCCCCCTGCTCCCTGTCCCCTGACTGCCCCCAGAACTCTCTGCCCCTTATCCAATCCCCCCACCCCTTCACCATGCCACTTACCCCCGCCTCCCTGCTCTTCCGGAGCCTCAGCGCCCCGTGTCCAGGATTGGCCCCAGACAACGCTGCAGTGGCATGGCTCTGGTGGGGCCTGAGCTCTGCCGCTTGGCTTGCCAGAGCTCACAGCCCCTCCCGCTTACCATGCTGCTCCCAGCGGCAGCTCAGGCCCTGCCGGAGCCAAGCCACTGCAGCGTTGTCCAGGGCTGCTCCTGACACAGCATGCAGAGGCTCTGAGGGATGGGGGAACGGCGTGGTAAGGGGGCAGGGCTGTGAGCTCAGGCGGGTCGCGTGGCAGGAGCTCACACACACATGCCGAGCCACACCACTGCAGCGCTGTCCAGGGCCGCTTCTGGACACGGGACGCTGGACCCCCGGAGAGCGGGGAAGGCGGAGGAGGAGGGACAGCAGCGGGGAGGGAAGAAGCCTCCCCAGCCGGGAGCTGGGGTGGGGGAGTAGGCAAAATTAGCTCGTGGGACGGATGTGGCCCGCGGGCCATAGTTTGCCCACCCCTGTTCTAAATGCTACAGGAAGTCAGAGTAGAGAACAGGTCTGAAATGAAGAGAAATCACTGCCATGAAACCAGGCTGAAATGCAGCCATGAAATCTAAACTATTGCAAACCCCACTTGGAGTTTGTCAACTCCTGAGACTCCAGACTGAGCCTCCAGGGTTCCATCCCCCCTAGGGACTACCACCACAACAGTGGTTACCAGAGCCTTATGACATTATTATCCAGCACATTTGGAGTCAGCGTTGGGTGCAGGATGGATTAGAAACTCCTGCGGAGGCCAATTGGGAGGCTTCTTCACAAGGTGACCTGGACTAGCAGTTTGCTGAGCCAATGTTGAGATAGAGTTGCTCAGCCCCTCTGTGGAAGGGGACAGCCTGACTCAGAGACAAAGATACTAGTTTGAAGAGTTGAGTTTGGGAGATGAAAGAGAAACAGAATGGTTCAGGGAGTCTCTGATCAATCCTGTTCCCCACACAAGGAGTTTTCAAACTGCTGTGGGATCTACTGCATGGATCAGACATCTCCAGTCCTGCATAGACCAGCATCCAGAGGAACAGGTATATGATCTGGTGTCAGCTACCAAGATCCAGCTGAGATCTCTACAGGAGTCCAGACCAGGGAGCTGCAACCCCAATAATAGCTAGGAGAAGACCCGGTCCCATTCGTGGCTGAAGACATAGAAAGAGGACCCTTCTTATTTAAGCCAGTCAATGTTCATAGTGCTGCGGGATTCATTTCCAGACTTATCCACAGCATACCATCATGGGAAAGGGCCATGGAGGGAGTTAGGAGCTGGGATGAGTTGTGAATGTTGGCAGAGGTGTAAACAGATTTTGCAACAGGAGGTGGGGGGGGTCATTGGTGGTGCCACCTTCTTCAATTATTTCTGTTGACTTTGCTTTTTAAAAACAAAATCCTCCCTCCTCAGCAGAATCTCCTCATATCCCAGCACAAAAGTTAATTGACCATTTCGTTTCATTGCCCAAACCAATAAAAGAGCTGCATAGCTGCTGCTGCTTCTAGCCTTGGTCCCATCTGTACAGGGTTGGCTTTTTGAGTCCCTCTTCTCCACTCCAGTCTGTCTTGAAGCATTTCCTTGGAAACTCCGCAGCTAATCAAATCCTTTTGACTGACATCCATCTAGTCTGACAACCCTTCTCTTACCCTCCACTTTTGAGTTTAACATACTATTTCTTATGTATTGTTCTGATGTTCTTTTCAGAACCAGCTAAAGCTGGATTCCCTCCACTTTTCTATAATTGGTGCCACCTTCACATTTCCCGTAATTCATTCATTCTGAACATGGTCCATCCTTGTAACTCCCAAGCATCCATCTTAACATTTTCATTTCCCCTATATTCAAGATCTGCACCTGGCTCTTCCTCAGTGCCCAGCATTCAGAGCCAGACAAACGTGCAGGCCTACTTACCATCTTGTGGATCTTACTTTTCAATTTGATAGGCATTATTCCCTGAGAGATCACTCCTCTCCCTTCTCTCCATTTAGTCCATGTCTTGCCTATTCTGTTTATAAGTTTGTAGCTGAGTTCACTATTATCCTATATTATTGTACTTGAATTTCTGTTTCTTCGGTAATGGCTGGCTCCCCAGAGTTACAGTTTCTTTGTCTTCCTGCAGAGTATCATTGAATCTACAGATCATATACTCTGTTGGATTTCCACTGATTTTCATGCCCTTCCTTTCAAGTAGACAGCCCCATCTCTCTAAATTTTCTACCACAACCTCTTCGTTCTCCCCGACAGGAACCACTTTGCCTGCAAAAGCATGCCCCAGGTTGCCACTCTCTGAATACTGCATAGCCACTATCCAGTTCTGCTTTCTCAGCGGTGACAGCCTAAGACTACAACTCTCGCAGAAAGGGCCAATGTAACTAGCTATTTACAGGTAAAGTGACCAAGTTGTATGCATGCAGTTAAAGTTTTAAACACAGTGTAATCAAGTGGATCCAATGGCAGATGTAGCCTCCCTATTCAATGGGTGCACTCCTCTGCCACCGTCACCTTCTCCTCCTCACCCTGCTGTGGGAGCATCAACCACTCGCGGCAGCATCCTCCACTCCAGCCCTAATCCCAGCCTGGTGCAGAGATGAGGCTGGACGGAGGGAGGCTTGGGACACATCTGACTGAGTGGCATTGCAACACGGCATAGTGGGTCGCAGCACCACTGGATCCTATGTACCATGTTGCAACGCCCAGAGCAGGGAGCCAGGACTAGCCCACCAGGATAGAAGCCTCGACTGCTGGGGGAGTGCAGGGTGAGCTGATTCTCGAAAATGTGTGTCATACACTTCCTTTTGACAAGTACATAATACGCTTCAAAATTACATAATACGCCACACTTACACCTAAAAGGAACCATTAGTTCTGCTACTGAGCATTGAGAGGTTGGGGGATACGTTGATTTGTTAATGTTTAGCACTTATTAGTTAACCCTAAACTTTTACTTCTCCACGTTCTCTTTTCCTGCTCCCAACATAGTCCACCTTTCTAACATTGTTATTTTGGGGGGAGGGGCGTCATTTCTTTGCTTTGCTGCTGTATTTCATTGTGTACTCGGCCTCATTCTCCTTACTGGTCTGTAGCATTATTCATTTTCTCAAGGGACGGCACCCCTTGTGTGCCAGGTACAGTGAGGAGTCACTCTGAAGAGAGGCACCAGGGGTAAGAAAAAAGAACCCAGGCCCCATCACAAACAAGGATAGCGGGAAAGCCACTCCAATTAGCAGGCACCACAGAGAAGGCTTGAGCCCGGCCTCAGGGAAGGGGCTATACTGTAAATAAAGAACATCCTCTCGGTAACAAGATTCTTCCCATATAGGTCATTCCTTTGTTCAAAGTCAAGAGAAATCCTTGAAAAGAAATTTGATGCTCTTCTTTTATACAGCTGTTTTTTTTCTCAACCTCGCCATAGTGTTTTAGGTTCCTAAAATAATCCCCTTGAATTAATACACTCAGGACTCTGTCCTACAAGGGGTTGAGCACCTCACAAGATCAAGCCCTAAGACTCACTACTAAAATAACTATTAGCTTTCCTGAACGTTTATGACCTGATCCAAAGCCTACTGAAATTTATTAAAGTACTTTTATTGACCCTTAATTGGCTCTAGCTCAGGCCCTCACAGGTGGCATGGACTGCAAAACAGATCTTGCTCAACTCTTAAAGTTCTATCTCACCCTGAAATGGGCCCAATGTATAAGATAGAATTAAGTTTTCATGGTGGGGAGCAAGCCAATTACATCTGTTGTTCCAAAGTTTTGGTAAAGAACCTCAGTGGAATCTTCATAGGCCATTACCCTCTCCTCCTGTACCTGAATTTGGGTTTAATGTCAGGAAATTTGGATTTCCAAAGAAATCAGTTGGGCAAAGCCTTAGTTTTGTTATGGTATTTAAAGTGCACACCTGAGACAGATCCATGCTCGTTTTATCCCTAGGGAGTAGGGCATAGCTGAGCTTATGAAATTCCATGTAAGACCTCGGAATAATACTTCTGTAGCATTTTAGTGGCACATAGACCTTGTGTTGACCCTCTGGATGGGTGTGATTTTTAACCCAAAAAGCCAATAAAGTAACGATGGTTTCATCTGTTTATGCTTGTAGTTTCATTTACTATTGAAAGACTCTCACACTCGTGCTATTTGGTCTTTTTCAACACCTTCCTGCTTGAGAACTTCTATATTCATTTGTCACTATCAAGATCATTAGCACTCAGCCTGGGTTCTCTGGAACTGCTCCATAAAGTGCCTTCTCACATTTCTTACTGCAATTTTGGAAGTATCGATACTGAAGGAGGGTGGGAAGAAAAAGAGCTACAGACGCATACAGTATGAGGGTAGCAGCAGTCAGGGACAACACAAGGCTATAAAAAAACAGAAATGTTTTAAATTATTAAAAACAAAGAGCTAAAATAAGCAGCATGGTTAACATGCCTGTAAGTACCATGCACCCCTAATACAAAGGTTTATGAATTTTTACTAAACATTTAGGTACTATTTAAATAAATATTCAGTTATATCCCTGTGATGGGGCGTTTGTCCTACACTTGCCCAGAAAGGGTTAAATCAGTGTGACCAGGTGGCTAATTAACCTAATGGGTCACAGCTGAGAGGAATCAGTGGCCAAATAATCCCCTGAGTGAGTGAGGGAGACCAGCTGAAGAGGAATGAGCTGGGCTGAATTTTTAAAGATAGGAAATTTGAAGCGGAGGGGGCTGCCAGGAAAGTCTGCAGTCACTCCCTGGGAGAAGGGAGGTGCATTTGGGCTGGCAAACCCAGAGAAGGGGGAAGCCAGGAAGGTAGAATGAGGCTCAGGGAACGGCAGTAAGGTCTACAAGGGAACAGACCTTGACTGCAGGCTAGAGGGTCCCTGAGACAGAGCCCAGAGCAGAGGGTGGGCCCTGGTTCCCCTGACAGCCACTGAGGGAGTGGCACTATGAGGCAGTGAATAGGAATATTGTCTAGGACTGCTGGCAAGGAAAGACTTTGATACCCCAGAAGGGGACACATGAATCCAGTGACCTGACTGGAGGGCCAAGTCACAAAGAGGCAGCAGCCTCTTATGGAGCAAGAAATGGGCTGCAGATCCAGGAAGGAAGGCAGAGGACAGCATGCAACCATGAGAAGGGGCATTGACCTCACAAGCTATTCCCCAGAGTGACCAGGAGGTGGTGCTAGCCTAGCGGTGCGTGGATCATCCCATCACAGTTTGGTGGGGAATGCCGGCAATGATGGTGTCCCCTGATAGGGGAGCTGAAAAGTCTGTGCAGGCAATTGCCTCAATACAGAGGGGAATGTGAGAGATTGAAAGACTGTTTAAGACAGATGCCCCTGATATAAGGTGGGTGGGAAAGGTGGTAGAAGAGACACTTGGGCAAAGAAACAATGGAACCATCATGTGCAAAGGCCTTCTTTGAGGAATGCAGGTGTACTCTCCCAAGCTCCATCACAGAGTTGCCGCTCCCAATGAAGGGGGCTGATGAACAATGAAGGGGGTACAGGCCCTGATGAGACAGATTCTAAAGAACAAGTGGAGACACCGGGAGGCGCAGAGATACCTCCTACACTTGGTTGAAGAACAGCTATATTTGTTCAAGATCCTCCAGAAAGTGAGCAAGGGCCAGAGAGTCTTGGGCAAGAAAAGAGGTCCCAGGATCAGGAAACCAAAACCCCAGGCAAGGCATTGGTATGCCTGTGGCTGGAAGTGATTCTTTAAGAGAGAGTGCCCCTATTGGGAAGATACGAAACCTAACCCCAAGGGAAATAAGGCAGAAAAGCCCCAATGTTTCTGACCTATAAATAAACCAGGAAGGGGGGATGCCTGTTTCACTTGTGGGGAACCAGCACATGAGGAGGCAGTGCCCTCACAGACAGAATAGCCTAGGGAAGGGCAGAGTCCCGATGAGGGAAGAGAAAAAAAGAGATAAGCCAAAAGAAGGATAAAGGGTCCAGAAAGAACCAAGAGGAAGTGCCAGATACCCAGAGGAGGTTCACTAATGTGGTGGAGAAGACCAAAGGGGCTGAGAAGGAGAAGAGAAACGAAAAAATAGAGACAAAAAAGTGTACCTCGGAGGTCAGGCTGAAGAATATGGGGACTCAGACAGAGACTATCCGGGGAGAGATAGGGATTTATCTGGAGAAGGGGTGCTAAGAGAGCCTACAGCACAAGGACCCAGGTTAACAGGTGAAACTGAAAGCCATCAAGTGGCTTTGCGAGTGTCACCAGAAGTCACCAAATAGCAGAGTTCCAGAATGGGAAATTCAGAATGATGAGAATGGCAAGCTGCTCCTCATGGTTGGAGACCCGGAGCACAAGCGGGATGACCAATGCACCCAGCTGTGACAGCTCCAGGGGAGAAGGTACCCACCAAGGGTTGAAGACTTGAGAAGGAAGATATGTGATGGGGTGTTTACCCCACACTCTCCCAGAAGGGGTTACTGCAGAGTGACCAGGAAACTAATTAATCCAAAGGCCAGAGCTGAGGAGAATTAGGTGGCCAAGTAATATCCTGACTGAGTGAGGGAGCCCAGCTGAGGAGGAATGAGCCAGGCTGGACTTATGATGACCTGGCCAAACAGCCAAGTCACAAAGAGGCAGCAGCTCATGAAGCAAGAGAAGGACCGCAGATCCAGAGGGAAAGGCAGGTGACAGCATACAACCATTAGAAGGTGGTTAACCTCACAAACTATTCCCCAGAGGAACCAGGAGGTGGCACCAGCCTAGCAGTCATTGGACCACCCCATCACAATTCTATTTCCCCTCTGGACATTTTGTTGGAAATATCTAGTATTCTGTTAGATTAGACATGAAAAAGTGACTATTTCCTCCTGAGAGACTTCAAACTTTGGTTTTGTTTAACTGGTCTCTCGGAGATGTGTTTTTGAGACATTTCTCTTTAACTATGTTTTAACAGGCTTTTCCCATCCTACTACTTAATAGGAATAAAATGTTCTTTGAGTATCAGTATTAAATGTAACCCCATGGATTGGAATGACTGTACTTTTTAATGTGCTTTGCAAAATTTGAGGTATGCATAAATCAATAGTTGCAGTAAGTTGTTATTTTCTAACTTGGCAGGGCTGTTCATGTTTCCCATTTGAAATACAATGATTATGTGTTGCCATAGTTACAGTGAGTTTCTGAAATAAACTTTATTTCATCATCACTCTTATATCCATATGCAAACAGCTGAACTCTGTCTGCTTCTTCAGTTCCAAGCACCATAGGTACAGCAAGTCAGTTTAGCTCGTTAAAACAAAATGACTGTATTTTCATAAAATGTGGATATTAAAAGTGCAAACGCTATGATGCATAATAATCCTCTAACATTACCAGTGATAAGTGCTACACAACACTGCATGTATAGATAAAACTTTCATAGCAAAAAGGATCATTTGGAATATTCCCATAAATCATCTTGGAAAATACGGTGATCGTGATGATTTTAAGTTAGCAAGATTTATTTTTTTTAAAGCTTGCTTGTTTTGCAAACCCAAAACCTCTTGTGAACTAGCCCAGTGGGAAAGTGGATAAGTGGTGTTTCAGAAGTCAGAACAAACAGCTGAGAAGGGAGTACATGCAGTGCTACAGAGGAACATACAGTTCCTGGAACTCAGTAAGGCTCCAGTCCAGATGACAGAGGTATGATAGTATCACTCTCCAGACTGGAAGAAAGTGCATCGTTGGACATGACTCATCTCAGCCTACTGGATGTAGCCAGGAGCTTAAGCTGCTCTGGGATTGGTGATTATAAGCAGCATGAAAATGGCATCCCAGAGTAGAGATGGATAGAAATGCACTTGAGGCCAGATCATTCCTCAGAAGCCTTGGGAAATGGGTGTATCTTGCATCATTCCTTGGGAGACAACAGACTAGAGCTATTTTGGACCAATGCAGGAAGTAAGTTCCAAAGCTGAGGAAATTCCCTGCCAGCAGCTCGCCTCTCTTATATAGCAAGTAGAGTCCAGCTCAAGCAACCCCACTGACCAGTAATACACAGGTTGGTCTCTGAGGTAGGTAGATCCCAAGCCATAAAGATTTTATAAGTTGAAACCAACACTTTAACCTCCACATGGAAAAAACACGCAGTCAATGCAGTCATCACAGAGCAGCGGTACTATGTACTGCCAGCTAGATATTCCAGCTTTCATTTCTGAGCTGATTTAAGGTGTACCCTCATGTAGAGCACATTGTAATACTAGCAGGAAATGCTCCATCTTCTTATAAATGGAGGACCACTCAGCTCAAGATGGAGTCTCACAGGCTGAGACCTATAGTCTCCATAGGTCATAACTCCATGTTAAAAAATAAGGAAAATAAGGCCTACACTATAACGTGATGCCCAACTGTGGAATTAGGTGAGTGATAGTAGCATGTGTGTGACCCTTTTAAAATAAGACACTGGAAAGAGCAGACATTGAGAGGTGAAGCTGTCTGGGTGGAGTTTGGGGTTAGTAGAATAAAAGGATATTGAGTAACTGACAAGGAAGAAAAGTTAAAATAATAAGATTAGGATCAAGTGCCAGAGTCTTGGGGCTTGATCGTCTCTGCTCTGTAAGTACAAGTAACTTCAGTGGAATTTATTCATATCTGGCAAGGGGAGAATCAGAGCCCAGACATTTAAAGGAAATAAGAGAAACTCTGGTTTGGAGAGCTAGCCAGGATATTATCCTCCCCTGCTATCACCTTCCTCTAGTGGCTGGTTCATCTAGGCTATGTCCTCCTATCTAGTAATGCAGTGGTTTTCAGCCTTTTTTCATTTGCAGATGCATCAAAATTTCAAATGGAGGTGCGGACCCCTTTGGAAATCTTAGACACAGTCTATGGACCCCAAACCTACCTACCATAGTCTAAGGTAACAACAACCTTTTGTGGACCCCTTAGATGTAGTCTGCAGTTCCTGAGGGGTGTGTGGACCACAAGCTGAAAACCGCTGTACTAATGCAATTAACTTTGTATCTCAATCGGTGACCATCTATATTACAGTGCTAAAGGTTCATGGATCACATGGCAGTGATTTGTGATGGGGAGGAGGTTTTGCAGGTATATGGAATAGAACTTTGTTTTGCCTTTTTCTTTCATTTTTATACACAAACACACACAACTAGGAAATTACACTCACAAAAAAAATTCCTTCTGTGTTGATAGAATGCTACTGTGGCTGCAAAAGTAAGCACTCAAAAGTTAAGAAATGCCAGTATTGAGGTTGACTGTGCAATCTTAATTCTGCTCCTTCTCATGCATTATGATACAGTTTTTAATTACATGATGCGTCATATACCATTTTGTCAACAGGACCGCTGCCTTTTTCAGTGCTCAGTGAATAAGACAGCTGTTCAATATTTGTTTTTAGCCTCATGCTTTATTTACTGCACATCATCCAACTGTTGCATTGAAGACAGAGCTATTAGTTACCTTGTGGGTTTTGAAATGATGCTCGGCAATGTAGTATCTGAGTGTATTGCACACATTAATTTATGTATTGTCACAGTCCCCCTGCAAAATAGGAGAGTATTGTTATACCCATTTTATAGATTGGAAAACTAAGACAAGAAGACAAAGTGACTTGCTTAAGGCAAGGGAGTAGATCTATCACAGAGCCAAGATTAGACCTCAGGACTGCCTGAATATCAGTGTTCAGACCCCTAGACCACACTGCTTTACTACTAAATATATCGAACACCCACAACTTTGGTTGACTTCAGTTTCAGTGGTGAGTGCTCTGCACTTCTGAATATCAGGCCCCAGGTGTCTCAAGTCAGGCACCCAGATAATGAAGAACACATGTTTAGTGACCACATGCAAAAATGTTGGTGCCAAAAATTTGCCCAGAAGCACTTAGGAAGTCTGTGACAGAGCCCAGATAGAATTTCCTCATTCTGAAGGGGGTGGTGGTAGGGGAGATTCTCAGCTGTCTTAAGCTCAAGACCAGCCTTTATTTTTCTGTATCAATTTGCTACCTGCTTTATTCTCTACACTTGCATACCTTCCATTTTACAGTGAATGAGGAAGGGGTCCTACAGAAAACAGCACAAAACCTTGACTGAACACAGTCCATTCTATGCCCTGAATGAGGCAGAGGTCCAGTGGAAAAAATAATGTGTAATCGGGTAATTAAAGACTGTCATAATGCCTGGGCAACCCTTGATTCTATATTTCATTTCCAAACTTTTAAGTCAGGGGAAGGGTGTTGTATGTAAAAGGTGAATATAGTCCCCAATCAGAGCTTTCTACAATCAAAAGAGAAAGAAGAACAGAAGATTCCATTAAGTGTCTTAGAAACCTCGCTATGCAAGTCTAATTTACTTAGGAAATGCTTGGTACTGCAGTGGTGGGTGCAACAGAAACCCAGTAGGCAGCTCGACAGCTCTTCCTTCCATGTACCTGCATAGGAAACAGCTGTAATTTGGTTGACTAAGCTCCCAGAAGACACACGTTGGAGAACAGCCTGAGCTCAAAATGTCACTCTCAGCCCAGGAGAGTAGCCTGCGCATCAAGTCCATCACTAATTTGTGTCTGCAGAGCCATGCTGGTGACAACACAGCCTGTTTGCAGACGGGTGTAGTAAATTCTGCTGCTAGATATTTCATTGCCCCCTGGGTATATGGAGGCATTATGCCTACTCCTAGCCTACACAGCCATAATGCCTCCAGCTAGCCCCACTGGAGATGTGTACCTCGTCCTTCCTCCCTTATGCAGCTCTGTAGTGACCCCTCGCTCTCAAGTCGGGAGTGAGGCCACTGTGCCTCACTGAGTCAGGCAGCAGCACTTGGGCTCGAGTCCTGCTGGTGGGGCCAAGTAGGAAACAATCATTAACTGCCTGGAGCTCTAGTCCCCACAGCGGGGCAGAGTAGTAAGCAGTGTTTAGCCTAGAGTCTCCCACAACCGTTGCCACCAATCAAGAGTTTAGGGCTCTGGCCCCCTAGGCAGAGCAAAGCATAAGCAGTCATTAGCCTACAAGCCTCCTAGCCGGGGCAAACAGCAATTAACAGTCTATAAGGGAAATTCTGGCCCTCTAGGTAGGGCAGAGCAAAGAGAAGGCTATTGATTACATCTCCTGGCTAAGGCAGCCAGCAAACGTACAGTCTGGGCCCACAGTCTCCTGGTTGGGGCAAGACATTAGTAAAGTACAGGCCTTCTGGCCTAGGGGTGAATAGGCCGCCACCACAGGGGTGGGGTTGGGGGCAAGGGATAGGAGGACCCAGGCCCACCCTGCTCTACAAGGTCCCATCCCAGGGCCCTAAAAGTGGTAAATGTTTCCACCACTGAGAGAGTGGGGATCCTATCAAAACACACTGGCCCACGGCCCAGCAACAAAACCTGACTAAAGTCCAATTTCCCAGGGCTACTTTCTACCACAGTCTGGGCAGGGGCAAGGGGATCCATAGTCCAAGAGTTCTGTCTCCTCGGCAGTACTGGCAACTCCTCTGCAGGGTCGGTCTCCTCTGGCAGGGCACCGCACAGCTCCAGCATTCAGCAGTGGGCTGAAGAGGTCTGTCTCCTTCCTGACTCTGCTCAACTGAGCTCCGGGGCCCTCCCTTTATACTTCCTGTCCTGTCCCAGTACTTCCAACCAGGAATGCAAGACAGGTTTGGCGCCGCGCACCAAGTGGTCTCTCGTTCTCAAGTCTGGAGGGAGGCCACTCCACACCACTATACGTTCTCACTCTTAGGACACAATCCATCTAGCATTGAAGTCAATAGGTTCTTTCTATTGACTTAATGGGAGTTGGACTGACCTTTGGAAACTATATTTTTTACAGCCAGTCACTAAAATTTGTAAAGCATTTTGAGAGCCAGTTAAATGAAAGATATTCTCTCCGAGCAGGAGTGTGCTCCTTAATGATATGGTAATGAAGTCTGCATATTTGGTTTGGAGAATGGAAATAAGGATTCCATACATTTGTCTTTGTTTTGGTAATCACTCTATATTCATTTGCATGTGGTACTTGAACTCAGATGGTCTATCTTTTTTAGGCTCACCCTGCGTATCTTAAATATCCAGATCTCCCATTGACCTCAGTGGGAGTTTTCGATGTGCAAGGAATGCAGGATTGGGCCATATATGTGTGAGATTTTCCATGTTTAAGATGTACTGTGGCCAACAACTACCCCATTCTGTTTCTCCTCTCCTCATATGTTCATTACTACATTTCTGTACCTCAGGAAAAAAGGCTGAGAGCAGCTCCTCAAGAAAGAAAGAAATACATTTCTACTGACAACTTTTACGGACTTTATTTTGTTACTGTGTTTATTCTTAGCCAATTTAAATTCTACAAAGAGAACTAGAGACAATATCCAAAAATGCTAATGGCAACAGGTCAAACTATAACTTTTTGGAATTCAAAATAAATTCTCACTTAAAGCAGAAGAAAAATAAATACCAAGTCGGGTGGGAGATAACCCTCAAAATTGCCAAGGATTTCAAAAAACAATCAGACAAGTAATATTTGAAGGAACGTACTTATTCTTCTCAACAAAAATGGAGAGCAAAAGAATAAATCAGTTGAAAATAAATCACTTCCTACAGACCAAAAATACTGTAATTGAATTTTTTGACATTACTTAATTTCCCATAACCATTATTTTCTTTAGTTCTCTTTTAAATATTTTAGTTGAATATGAATAGACACAAAAAGAGAATTAAAAACAAACACTTATTTTTAAATTGCTATGCAATTATCTTCTGCAGGAGCTGCTCTTTTAGCACAAAGTTATGTAGTTTGTATTTTGCCTGATAGATCCTATAGTACACATTACTGATCACCATCCATTGTTTGAGTGCTTTCAAGGAATAGAAAGTAAAGGGTTTTTTTTTTTCATGATATCCCATCTCTTCCATAGTTACTGACTTCATAATATTTTTTAGGAAAAGTAGGATATCAATGAGTAGCGTTGGCTGGGTGTGAATCAGAAATTGAGATATGTATTGACGGCATTCTAACTACATAACAAAGAGCAAATGTGGGAGCCTCAAACAGATCCAGGCAGGATTACAAAAGCCAAATTCTTGTTCTGACTTCAATTTACATAGACTGCTACAGAAAAGAAATAAAATAAATATGGCTCTAATAAAAAGGCACGTTGGCAGAAATTTGGGGAGTTCCCATTATAAAGAACAATCACTCTTGTAAGGCTGATTAAGCTCATATACAACAAGGATATCATGCACTGTGGTTCCAGAGAGATTAGAAACATGGTTTAACTCTTGAAAGATCTCTAATTTAGAGCCTGATCAAAAGTGCATTGAAGTTAATGGAAAGACTCCCATTGAATCCAATAGGTTTTAGACCAGGCTGATAATGAAGTTATGCAATGAGAAGTAGCAAGAAGGTAAATAGGATATCCCTTTCCACATCAGGGTGCTAGGTTTACTGCTAGCAGTGGTTAAGTTATGAGAGAAAATTGCATCCAGTGTACAGACAGCGAGGGACATGACAAATTTCCTTGCCCCTGGCCAAATGAGAATGAGTTCAATGGGCTTTGGATCAGATCCATATAGTCCCCAAATGGCCATGCATAGGCATTTGTTTAAAGGGATGATTCCAGAGGAAAAGTTAGCAGCCCTAAAAAAAAAAGTCATAGATATAAAAGTGAAAGCCTAAAATTGTGGCATCTGTTTGTCATCGCTAAGCCATATCCTGCTATCAATTTCTATGAAAACCTTCCATTGACTTCAATGAACACAGTCTGATGGCAGAGAATAGCATATTGTATTCATTCTCTGAAAAACCCTAAAGAATGGAAAATGGTAAATAAATGAAAAGCTCTGTGTATGTTTAATGAAATAAATCCTTCACTATTAAATAATCACTTTGGCATCAGTTATTTTGAGTATTCTTTAACACATGATTACAAATGTTTATAAGTTTATTCATATCTCACTTTTACAAGATGTACATTCATATCATGTGATTCAACATAATACACTCTGGAACCGGAACTCAACATGTCTGGTGAATTCATGTAGGAGCATGCTGACATAACCAAAACCTAAAAAAGGTTTCTTCCACAATAACAGAAGGGTACATACTTTAAGACCGGTTGGTTTTGGAGAGTTTTTCATTTTAGCAATCCCTGAAATGTCTGTAAACTCAGACATACTATGTATACATAACCAAAACAATGCAATGGTACCGTAAACCATACTGGCTGCTCATAATTTTGCAAAAGCAACAGGTTTAAAACATATAAAAATAAATGCAAAGCATTGTCAAATGTACACTCAACATAATTAAAATATTACAGACTTAGACATTTTCAAACAAAATAATAAATAAAACATCCACATACATCAATACAAAGAAACAGAGATATTTACCTGTCTTTGATGTAATTAATACATACCATAGGCCTAGATTCATGAAAGTATTGCCTTTCAATAAAATTTTCAGCTTCAAAATTTGATCTTTCCTACATTCTTCAACTGATTTTAATTAAATATCAAATTTCAACAAAATGTGTATGAACTGCATCAAGTTGTCATTCTTTATTGAAAATCAGCAAATGGCTGATTTTTAATAAATTAGGCACCAGCTGATAATGCAAACCTTGTCCAACAGACACCCAATATTCAAGGGACATTAGACATTGTACCTCTTTTGAAGAATGCCTCAAACACAGAAGTCCCTGGGCTGTCATTGACCTTGCTAGAGAGGCCAACTGGCAAGAAATAACTGGTATAATATAAGCAGCTGGATTGTGTCCATGTGACCTGGATCACAGCTTTGAAGGAGGGAGTAACTCAAAAGGAGG
The DNA here is from genome assembly GCA_007922305.1 of Dermatemys mawii. NCBI lineage: Eukaryota > Metazoa > Chordata > Testudines > Dermatemydidae > Dermatemys > Dermatemys mawii. Next base: position 16,419,201 of record ML677364.1, read on the forward strand.
CATCATTTTACCAACAGGATAAGTCACAAAGTGAAAGGTTATATTTTCTTCTTAGTACATATAACTCCCATTAACACTGAGCAGTGGCTCAACTGAGGGGGTATGTATTATATAGCATATAGGGCTCCTTTTTTTAATTGTCTCCAAAGAATATCAGGCCCTAGCTGATTCCACCACATCCTCCTGCAACCATGGTATGTTTTACAAGGTACTGTACTGAATCAGAGGTTCTACCAAATCACTATATTACCACTGCCACTTGGAGTTGTGACCACAGTGGGAACTACATGCACACTGAGGGGAGAATGCAACATAAAAGGATTTCCCAAGCTACTTACAGAAGAGGAGTGGGCACATCACTGTCTGCTTTAACTGTCAACAAGGAAGATCTCCAGCCACGTGGATTGTGTCACTTTACAGAGCTGAAGATCGTTAGTGATTCAAGGATAGTAGATGTTATAATAATATGTATGTTTATTCAGAAATATGTGTCATTTTTTTTTTACATTTTTGTAAAATATCCTCAGAAAGAAAGAGGAAAGGAGGATCCTGCCACTGTCATGGTAATGTCTCCATAAGTTGTAACTATCTATAAAATGAAATAATCCTTTTGCCTGGCATAATTAAAAGACTAGAATGTATATGTAATTTCTCCCATCCTCTGAAAAAATCTGTTTATCTTTATTATTTAATCAGTGGCCACAATGTGTCAACTCAAAATTATGTTGCTATGGCATTTTTTTATTATTTCATGGGCAAATGTAGAAACAAACAAAAAAGGCAGAACAAGCATGCAAAAGAGCAACATCAGGATGTTTAGTCTGTGTGAGAAATTGTTAGTAGCTGAAGCTGGCCGTTAGGGTATTCTAGTGAATTGTGCATGTGATTAGGTGCTAGGAAATTCTGAGTTCTAATCATATTTCTGCCACTGACTAGAGACCTGGGATGAAATCCAGGCTCCACTGACAACAAAGGAAAAACTCCTTTGGCTGAAAGGGGCTGCAGATTGGGTGGTAGCTGCATGGTCTTAGGAAAGCAAATTAAGGCTTCATTGTCACTCATAATCATGCTGAATATTATCTTTGAGGTAAGGTACTAGACTGTAAGCTCTCCGGTACAGGAACTCTTTTTGTTATATGATTGTATAGTGCTTAGCACAATGGAGTCCCATTCCTGATTGTGGCTTGTAGATGCTACCACAATACAAATAATAGTACTCAGTATGCTTATGGTAGAATCTGGTCCTTAATTTCTATACCTTAATTTCTTCCTCTATAAAATGGGGATGATAATTCTTACCTACTTCATAATTAATAAACCAAAATATCACTACATCTATGGCCCTACTAAAACAGAAAATCTGATCTCATTGGTTTCTTTCTTGACTTTCCCAAGTCAATAAAAACTGAGTTCTGGAGTCAGCTTCTTATTCAAATTGATACTAATACTTCAGCATATTTTGACAGTTCTAAAAAAAGAGTCTGTAGCTGAGTTTCATCTTTTGATTACCAAGGGCTGTATGTGATTAATTGGGCCATTTTGAATTTGTATATACTTGTTGCTAGGCAAAATTATTTATTCTGAGGTGGTTCAAGTTATTTTCAAAATAACATGTCCACCTTTTGAGGAAGACCTTTGCAGGAAGCCAGTTCACACTAAACGAAGACCCACGCCAAGAAAATTCCATCCAATGCACGTTGTTCTGATGATCTGTGGAAAGCTCTTCATTCTCAGAATGAGAGATTATGCAAAGACTAACATGGCCACTGAGGTCCAATAAATGAGACTCATGCTATCTGTGAAATGAATTCAGTAAAGATAATCCTTTACTAAATACCTCACAACTTTAATTGTCTTATCTTCAACCACTTACCTGTTGAAGACATTCACGATAAAAAGAAAGAAGAACAGAGCAGTGGTTGAGATAGAAAAGAGATGGAGGTCCAGATCCTCACTATGTGCAGATCAGGGCAGTCCCACTGAGGTTAACAGAGCTACACTGATTTACAGCCACTGAGGATCTGGCCCTTACACGTACCAGCTGAAGCCGGAGTTCTCCCAAGGTCAGGAAGAAAGGACAAATGCATGCCCCATCCGAAGCTGGGCCCAGAGAGCCTTTTGGACCAAGTGTCACTGCGACTATCCTGCTCGTGAAATAAAAAAAGCAGAAGCAGTTTCGGCAGCAGCACATTCATTCCCTTGTCAGGATGGCATCTGGCACGTGTGTTATGCTGAATGAAATGCAGGAGCAGCATGGAGACACAGTGAGGCACCCTGCCCTTCCCCCAGGATGATCTATTGTTCCGACTTCAAACCCTGCTAAACCAGGAGCTGCTGCCACTTGCCTTCAGTTCTGCAGTGCTGTTCAGATATCTCCGAGTCATCCGCTGATATGATTTACTAGTCTTAAGAAACTGGTAGAGTTTTCAGTAATGCAAAAAAGAGTAACACCGACCCAGACGAACTTGGAGAAATCTGACTGGCATATGAAAATTCTTGTGCTGGTATTCAGTATAAAACATAAGGTCGACTTGTTAGTAGGCAGTGTTATCAAAATGTAACCAGATATATTTTATAAATGCAATACACTTCAGGAAGTGCAGTTAAGCAGATAACTTCATTTCTCAGATGGTTGAAGGCTCTCAGTGGCCAATTCTGCAGCCTCCCCTCACCTAAGAAGTGTCTGGAACTATTTGAGGGTGAAATTCACTCTTGTGCAGAAGCCCAGAACTCGGCTGATGACCACTCAAAATAGGGCTTAAATAGGATGTGAGCAGTGCATAAGCTTGTGCTGGCCCTCTGCACAAGGGTGAGTTTCTATCCAAGTGAATAAAAGCTGCAGGATTGAGCCTTTTGTCATCAATATTGTGCATCACAGTACCCCAAAGTATTGTGGGTAGTCAGCATAACTGCTCATCTGTTATAGGTTAGTGCCTCCTTATGGTGAAATTCCCTATTTGTTATATTTAAGATATGGAGTTGAAAATGCTGAAGTTGTTGTGGGGGAAAGTATTTATTATTTTTGTTGTAAAATGTGATATAATTAACAATATCTGAACTAAGACCAAACTTTATGTAGAAGCATAAACTTTATACTATCTCATTACTATAAATAATATTTATACCTTCTAGAAAAAGTTTTGTCTTAGTTCCAATCTTGTTAATTGTCAGGGTTTATTCCCCATGTTCCTCTTCAATGGTTAATGTTATATTAGCATTATGGCCTTGGTTTAAAGAGATATTAGGCTTTCACAAAGAGGTAGCAAAGACAGGAAAAATTTATAAACTCTAACATGTCCAAAATATAACCACTTTTCACATAATAAATAGGTGGAAAATGGCAGCACTTTGACATTTCAGAAAATTTGCTTGTCATAAAGTATCAAAATTGGAAAAAAAATGCAAACGTCTAAAACTGAAAAGATCTAATGCATTATTTTTCCCCATGGAAATATTTGGATTTGATAAATATCAGCAAAAGCCAAAATTAGTAATGGATTACTAGATGATAAATACACTTGAGAAAGAAAAAACAGGCTTACTGGAAGTACTATTGAAAGGATAAGCTTCCACGAATGCAGGCCTTGATAACAAAGGCAAAAAATTGAGCTGTCTTGTTAGAAGTAGACAAGAGCAGTATTTCTTCTCACAAACAAACCCATAACATAATAAATTGATTAGAAGAGAATTATATAAGAAATAAAAACATGGGGGTTAGTAAAGCCAGACACTTTGGTAATATAATTTCAAGGGAATTTCCCCCATTTAAACTAGCTACGCTGCTTAGAAAAGTTTGTATTTGGTGTCTACATAACTGGACAAAAGAAAAATTGGCAAACACTGAACTTGTCCACCCCTACAAAACATTGACTTTTTTTGTTTTGTTTTACTTAAAATGATTGCAAAAATGTCATACAGGCTTTTCATCTTACTTCCCAGAAATATGGCACATTAACTTGACTAGAAATCATAGTATCTATCTTTTTCCATATGCGATACATATATTTTTATCCATTCCTAGAAGACCCGGACTGTCAATTTGGCACTAGACTGCAACGTACCCAGTCTGAGCATAAAGGACTTAACTTATGGTTCTTGCAGAACTGGTTATTAACAGAATAAGGATGTACGGCTATTTTTTAATCTATAATATTTACAGTATTGCACTTTACTGCACTTAATTGCATTTCACTAAAAGTAATGCTGCATCAGTATTATGCCTTAAAACCATATGTCCATCTTTGTTGTGAGTCATTCTTTCTATATCCTGTAAAACAGCAAGATTTCAATTCGAAGATCCAGACAATAGGGAGAAAAAATCAGAAAATCGACCTGCTTCTATGGCACAATGCATCTGGGCTAATTCAGCTGATTCTGGGTAAAACAGGTGCATTCATATTGTTCCCACATTCAAGTTACCACTAATGGTTAGTAAATTCTAGTCTGTCTCTTTTTTTTTCTCCTGCAAAAAGACTTTTAGCCATTTGAGACACACTTTTTTTGTTATTGCTGCTTTTTTTTCTGAAAAAAAAAACCTGCCTTGCCTCAAATCTGAAATTCCACATTTAAATTCAAACCAGTTCCACAGCAGCAGCTCCTCAGCGATGGAAGATATTCATGGCAGTGAAATAATACTGTTGGCAACAAAGAAATGTCATCTTTAATGGAGACCAGCCCCAAGGATCTTTTTTTTAATTATTTTTTGTTTGTTTTGTTTTAATAGATGTTAAGATCTTCAAAATGTGTTGAGTTAGACACATGCACATGGTCGCAGAACTGACAGCAGCCGATGACCTCACACTGATGTGATCACTTTTGCCAGGGTCAAAATCCAAATGTCCCCCTGTTCACAGATTAGCATAATTTAAAGATTTTGTTCTCCACCTACTTTATCCTCCGGAAAGTCTTTGCTTGTGTGTGTGCGTGTGTACGCGCGTGTATGTGTTTCATCTGATGTTTGAACTCAGGTTTGAGATGGTCTCACCCTACCATTGCATCTGGGGCAGCAGTTTTAACTGTGGAGCGCTGGGTGCCTGAAAAATAAAAAAAAAAGACAGGCAACTGGGCCCCCTCAGTCTTCAGATGGGCCGGGTGGGATGCAGGGGGAGAGAGGAACTAGGGACGTGGAGGGGAGCTGTCCTGATCCTCTTTAAAAGTACTTGCAGGCCTTCCCACAGCCACGGCCCTGGTTCCCCCGCAGGCCTGGGGCCCGCAGGGAGTCACGTCGGGGTGGTGCGGAGGGCAAGAGAGAGCGGAGCGGGAGTCCTGGCCACACACACACACACACACAGCACGGCGGAAAGTGTCAGAGGCCCAGCGCCTCGGCATGTTTCCTGGCCTTGAGTCGCAGGTCGGCGATGCTGGAGTTTTTGCTGTTGCTCTTGGCAGCAGCGGCCACCACCGCGGCGGCGGAGGCGGACTCGGCCAGAGAGGCGATGGGGAGTCCGAAGGGCGGCGGGGGGAACATCAGGTAGGGGGCGTGGGCCGCCAGGTGCGGGTGGAGGTGGGGGTGGGCGTGGGCCACGCCTTCCAGCTGCAGCTGCGCCTGGACCTGGGAAAGCAGAGCGAGGGGTGAGAAGGGGAGTTGCGGGCCACGAGCTGCCCGCTCCCTCCTCGCCCAGCCCGGGGAGGGGATTAGCAACCTCCCGGGGCAGCAGCAGCCTGGCGGGCGGGGCGAGTCCTCCTGCCACATGCTCCGGGGCGAGGAGGGGGTGGAATGGACTCGGGTTGTGCAGCCGGTCCACACGGCGCCCCGTCACCTCTCGCTCCCCACCGCCCCTGAGCGGAGGTTTCAGGGGTAGCCCTTTATTTGGGGTTTACTCGACTTCCCGCCCGCCGATCCGGCCTAGGTTTAGTGCGGCTCCAACTCCGGCTGCCTCCGCAAGGGTGACGGCGCGTTGGCGACGGAGCCGCTCGCGTGGTTTGGCAGCACACAATGTGATCTTGTGGCGAGAAAGCGCCGCCGGGCCAAGGAATTCGAATCGGCGCAGCCTCTTCCCCCGCGAGCAGCGCCATGCGTCCTCCAGCGAAGGCCTGTGGAGTCGCCGATTTAACCCCTTGCGCAGCCACTGCAGGGAGCGTGAATACAGGAGACAGCTAGGCACTGGCCTGATTTAAACGGGCACTGCAAAGCGGGGCGAGAGCTGGCTGGTTGATCTGAACCGCTCAGCACTTATACGGAGTGAACAGAGGCATATTTAGGCCTTCTAATATTTACAGAAACGCGTTGGCCATCGCATGGGCGCCAACAAGTGCTAAATAGCATTTTTTTTTCTTAGGGATGTTTATTTATATCTTTCTAAAAACTCTGTAACCTTGTAAAAGGGACCAGTCGCCGGTGTTGACTTTGGAGCTTTGGAGACCTACACAGACACACGGGATTGACAGAGATCTCCGCCTCGGGTGTGGGTTTTCTCCCCCAAGAGATGTGTTTTTTTCAAAAATCAATAGCATTAATCTATCCCTTCTACCCAGTTTGCTTTGGGGAAACCGAGTCCTCGGTTATGTAAAGGCACAAAAAGGAAATGCCACGAGCTGTAGCTTGCGCTTAGTAGTAACTGGGTGGGCTCGCCTCGCTTCTCCGTTATTACCTGGGTTGTATGCCAGTGTAACTCCACTGCTTTCAAGGGGTCGCGCCTGATTTACACCCCTGGAGCAGGGAGCAGACTTAGGCCATGATACATAGAGTGAAGGGGAAAATCCGCCCCCCCCCCCCATATACAGGTGCTGGAACTAGGGGTGTTGAAGTGGTTTCCATCACATCCAGGGGTCACAGTGTGGTTCAAAGTCTCTCTGCACCCCACTATATCAAATATCCCCGCCCTCCCCCATACCTCATCCAAAATATTGCCTCCCTCTCCCATTGCGGAGAGTCTGGTGAGAATACACCCCGTGTCCTGCACACCACGGGCAGCCATTTATACAAGAGGCCGATGCTACCAGACATCTACACTGGGGCGAGGGAGGGGCTGCAAATATAGGTCTAAAAGTCTCACTAACTAACAGGATCTAGTGAACTCCCCTCTGACATTGCGGACAACTCGCCTTCACCTCCAGGCCTGCACGTGAGGCCCAGCCCTTGAACTGGGAGCGAAAGCCAGCGCGTGATCATCCCCCGCGCCCAGAGTTTACTAAGGGAAACTGAGGCAGCGTCTCGCTGTGTCAGCATCAGGGGACCGCGCGGGAGGATGCTGGGCAGGGCCGGCCGACCCTTCCCTCTCCTAATGCCAGGGCCGGCCCCTGCAACCCAGCGTCCCTTCGACTGGGCGCCGGAGACGTGAGCCTCCGGAGCTGCTGACTCCTTGGGGTGCGCATCGGGGCTCCCACAAGGCCAGAGCTCCCCGGGAAAAGGGAGGAGGCAGATCTACAGCCTGAGCAGGGCGGGTGAGAGGAGGGGGGTGTTTGGAAAGAGGCCCCGTCTGAAGTTTTACAGCGGGCTTTTAATACGTGCCAACTTCGCTATAAATGGCACTTGTAAACGTGTCCCGCTTCCTCCTGGGGCGGTGGAAGGGCGGCGGCGGAGGAGGAGGGCAGGCAGGAGCTCCGGGCATGGGGGCAGGCGTTGAACGGGAAGCAAAACGAACTACCTGTTGGAAAGGCATCCGCAGGGCTCCCATATTGACATAAGGGGCCACTCGGCAGGCGTCTAAATGGCTGGCAGTTCCCAGGATCACACCTGCAAGGAGAGACATGGCACGGTCAGGCCGCGGGTGGCACTTTCCCTTCGTGCCATCCCCGGCTCTCTTCTCCAGCACTCAGTGACCGTCCCCCGCCTCCCCCCATCCACTCCCTGGATCCGGGCTCTCAGACCCACCTTTGTGCATCTGATTCTCCTGCTTTCGGCACTTTGCTCTCCTGTTCTGGAACCAGACCTGCAAAAATAAAAACAAAAGGTGGGGAGGTAGACAGACAGCTGCTGAGGAGCGGGACTAGCAAGCGGAGGCCAAGCAGTTCGTATAATTTTAATGATGTGTATAAAATAAACACACACACACACACACACACACACACAAGGCTACTGAGTGGCCACTGCGCGCTGTGTGAGTGATTACGACTCTCCCAGTCCTGTTCGAATGGCTCAGAGAACGTGGGGCCGACACCAAATGAACAACCAGCGTTCCTTCGCCTCCTTTTTGGATTGCCAGTGTATCGAGCCTGGCCGGCACATCAAAAGTTACCGTAAAGCCTCTACAATCCTGAACACAAACACTTCGGGACCCCTGGCTCTCTTTCTAAACCCACGCCCTCAGTATTCCCCAGGCTGGCAGGATTCAAGGCTTTCACTCCTTTGTGCCACCCACAGAGGATGAGCAGTCGCGATTGTTAAAGCATATACCAAAATAGTGCCCTTCAAGTGTCTCCCTTCATGATGGGTCCATCAGTCTTTTTCTCGTCACATTTAAGCCAAACCGGTAACATTTTACATTTTGTCAAACTTCAGTGCTCGATTTCTAGCCCATAAAATCTGTTACCAATTGGATTATCTGTTCCAATCCAAAACTTCAATTTTATGGGTTTTGAGAGATTTTAAGGTCTCACATAAAATAATAAATCCAGACTTGGGCAAATGGACTGAATTATTCTCCATTACATTAACGTTTTATTTTTTCAAATGTTCCTGGTGACGTTTTAATGTTCTTACTTGCAGGCAGTAACAGACTCTTTCCAGATTTGGATTTAAGGAATTATTTATACTACCACCCGGAAAATATCTAAAATCCAATAATCCTCATCTAATTCCCGTAATTATAACTGCTAAACAAATGCAAAAATCCAGTTGTCATTGTTTCTCTTTCACTTCTAGTCCAGAGCATTTCAAACGTTTGAGTTTATTGTTTCCTCTCCCTTCTCAAATAGTTTAATAAAGTGAGTTGAGTTGATTGTCAGATGCTCCGATTCAAGTGTTTTTGCCCAGTTTTATTCTCACACAAAACCTACCAAGTGTGGACAAACATTGACTTGCGGTGCTGATAAAATCTTGTAGCTCAGAAACACCTTCAACCTTTGATGTTCTTACACTTGCCAAGTGCTCATACGGTTAATTAATACTAACTGCACTTCCTACATCAAGTTTTCCCTTCAAGCTTTCTTCAATTGCCTTAATGATGGTCATTTACAACGGAGTAATTAGTGCAAAGAAAGGCTTCCAAAGGCATTAATTACCCAGACTACCTCAGTGATTTGCTTAAGTAGGGATTGGCCTTCTCTCCTCGGGAGCGCAATTCTTTCTGCTCAGGGTCGCCAAACGATCGCGTGAATAATAGCGAGCACTCTTCAGCTGAACAAACCCTAAGCTACGGGTCTAACTGAGAACTGGAACCTGGTTTTTACAAGAGCACGACCTTTCCTTGTGCTAATAAAGTATCTGCCTCTCACATCACACCAGCTTGGCTTCCTATTATTGTCACTTTGCTTTCTTGAACTACAGACTCCCGAAAAATCGTATTTTTCAAACCAAAAATATACCCCAATAATAAACATTTAAAACTTTGTACCAAGCTACTGTAATTTCGGGTGAGGACCTTTGCTACAGCGACCGCAATGTATCTGGTACAGCTGTGATCGTTGCATGAAATCTGTCTGCCCCCCTTTTTTTGCGGGTGGGGGCGAAGGAGTTAAAATCGTCAGGAAGAATTTAAGTAGCGTGTAAACAACTTCCCCTGCAAATCAGAATATCCTTCAAACAAAAATTATATTTAAATCTGCAAAACGAAGTGCCCTTTCCCTTTAGCTATGAAAAATAAGGTTAAGAGGAATAAAAGTGATGAATTAGCCACTGCGTTAAGCGACAATAAATCAGGCTTGGTGTGATTCACGATCAATTCCAATTAGTCATGAATATGCTAAGTAAAGCACAGTACACTGTTTTAGACAGTTATTTCTTCATTAAGGATCACTCAGTGATTTCTTTCACAAATGCTCTAATCTGATTTCCTTTTGATTTCCATTAGAGACAGTGAATAATGACATTTAATTTAGCCCTGCACCATAAACCCAAAGATATTTGTTGTAATTGAATTACTGCCTGCTCCTCACTATGGTCTCATAACTTTCAATTATAACCCTGACAGCTGGGTGATATGAGTTTCCAGTACAACACTAAAAATAAAAGGTTAATAAGGACTAGCTACCATAGGAGCTTCAATTTATTTACAGCAAATTTCCACACTAAATTGAAACTATATCCTTTAACAACAAGGGACAGGCGGTACAGACAGGGATTAGAAAACAGTTCTGAAAGTATTAAAATATCCTTCCTTTTCCTCCTTTCTTTTTTGCTACTCCCTCTTTTTAACTATATTGAGTCCTCTGCTTTTTCCTAATTAAAACCGCTTTCTGTTCCTATTTCCCCTTTTTTAACGTTACTATTACCAGCCTTTTTCATGCAGTATTCTTTTTAAAAAAATAAAGAAATGCAATTTTGTCTTGCTTATAATTCCCACTTGAATCAATATCATCATTTTAATCTTTCTATATTTTATTTTTGGTGTGGTATTTCAAGAGCTACAAGCTCTTGAAGCACCAATTTTGCTGTAACTATGAACATCCTGTTATGGTGCTGCTACTCAGTAATAAACTACTTGAAAGAAAGAGTGCAGAATTCAATTACAAGTAATTTATTTTTATAGAAACAGTACATCAAGGCCCTGGAAAGATATTACAGAGCCAAAGCAAGAAGATCTGGGAAGATGACATAAGATTTGATGTCCCCTTCAGCAAAAGTTTAATCTTTTCATTAATTTATATGGTGCGGTTAGATCAATCTTCCAGGAGAATGTAGGCCCCCAGCCCTTTCAACCCCTACAATATTCCCCTAGAAGTCTCCCTTTTAAGGCATTTGGTCCTCACGACAAGGTCCCTTCTCCAGCTTCTTTTATACAGAAAGACTCCACAGCAGAGAAAAACTACCTACACTATTTATTTCGGGAAATGCCTCAAGGAGGCACTTATTTAAAGCTTGATAGCCACTTACTTAGATAAGTACTGGAAGGATTTGGAAGGCACAGATTCTTCCTCTTTCGTTTCCAAAAAGTAGACGTTTATAATATTTAAGGGGTGGGGAGACAAAGAAAATCCCCCTGCCGTCCGAAGCCTAGTGTGTATATTTATTTACAAAAATATGCATATATACATATATTTTTTTCTTCGGAGAAACTGATGTGATTAAAAGGTAAAGGGATTTATTTCCTCTGTTAGCCATGTAGAGAATAACAGCCTGATCAGAGTTTTTCTTTTAATTTCTTCGCCCTGTGCTCCTGCTCAGAGATCCACAGGTTGATCTTATTAATTCTTTTTTACATGAGATCTGCTTTTGGAATGGATTCCCTATTTCTTTCTTTTTTCTCTCTCTCGCCTTGGCTATCAAGGAGAAAGTTTTTTAAAAAATCGATTCGAAGACACAATGAGCAATTCTGCGAAATGTTGATTGCCATATTTTTGTGACTATGTCTAAGGATTATGAGACCTTTACAAAAAGGCAGAGGGGGAAAATATACCAGATGGGGTGCAATGAATTCATGTGCTTGCTATGCGAGTCAGATGGGAGCACCTTTTCCCCGGCTCTAGATAATCCAGTCCCAAAGCACCCAAACCGTCTAGCCTTATCCATGACAATTGTTTTCCGATTTTTTTTATAACGTCCCCATAAAAGGAGAGCTGGACGGAAGGAAAAGATGGGGATTAAGGGAGAGGTTATTGAGTGATGAGATGAGTTTGCAAAAGCAATTAACTACGTTATCGGTTAGTTAATTACTGAAAAGCGCCCATTAAAGGCAGCACTGGAGGAGTTTAAGAAATAGATTTAGCAGAACAAGGACACCAGAAATACAAGCAGCTTCCCATCAGCCGTTTCGTTTCTGCTCTCACCTCTGCTGCTTTGAATGAACCAGGGCTAGAATCCACGGGCAGTCAGGAACTGAGGTGAAGCCATTTCCAGGAACATCATGCAAGACTGAGGCTTTCTCTTACCTGCACTCTAGCTTCAGAGAGTCCCAGCCTCTGGCTTAGTTCCTCCCTCATGAAGGCATCCGGATAGTGAGTCTCATCAAAAAGTCTTTCCAGCTCATTCAGCTGCTCTAGTGTGAAATTGGTTCTGCTTCTCCTCTGTTTGAGCTTCGTCTGTCCGTCTTCATCTTCTGACTTCACGTCTTCTCTCTTCTCCTTGCACTCGTAGATCCCTGCCGGGTCGGGGGAGGGAGGGAGCGGGAGGGACACAGAGCTTTGCTTTAGTATCTCAGAAAAGTTTCTTTTGCACAGGAGACTAGTTTCTCTTTTCCTCTCTTCCCCACCCTGATTCTAAACTAGAGGAAAGTGCCATTAAACGGATTCACCCCCGTGTTGTCGCGCAGGGAATTTTTGCTTCGGGGGAGAGGGGCAGTGAAGGGAGGGCAGGTCTTTGTGTCTTTATACAGAATTATGTAGCCCCATCCCATGGCAACATGCATCTTCTAGCACGAGCTACACCCTGTCCCCGAACTAGAGCAACCATGTTTGTAGGGAACTCGTGCTCAATCGATTGGAACGGAAAATAACACGCCAGCAGAGAGCAATGTCAGGGATGTTACCCCAGCGGACTACAGTGGAAGTTATGCCCGAGTGAAGGCTACAGATCGGGGTCCTCAAATATAGCTGCGCTCTAGGGGGATGCTGTGAAATATTTAATCAGTGGGGCCCACCATCGCGCGTTTTAAATATCAGGAGAGGCCGAGCCCCGGTTCACAAACAGCAAAGGTATCTATGAGAGGGGAAAGAAGCTGCTTTTTGTGGTTAGCTGGTTAATTTCTCCATGGGAGGTCCGCAACCAGCACCTCCGATCCGTTGGTAACTGCTCTTGAAGGAGGGTCGCAGACGGATACTGGGGCATCCGCTAGCACTAGGTAGAGCCAGTGGAAAGCGGCGTGGGGAGGGGGAGCTCTGGGTTGCTAGTTTCTCTAGAAGTAAACGCCGTTGTGCGGGGCATCGCCCCACCGCTGTTGGGGTGAGGGCAAAGCCTTTGCGTGGGAAGAGACGTTGTCCAGTGTTTAGTGACCAGGGCCCGGGTCGCTTCGCCAAAAATGGTACCTGGGGAAACCTCAAACTCCGGGCTGTTGGGAGGGGCCGCTCATCTTTCTGTGGTGCTGGAAGAATCTGGCCTTGTTACATCGGGGAGGGGGATGGCTGGGCTCCCTCCCCCCCATCCAGGGATAACTTGCTTCCTCTCTGCCTCCTTGCCTCTATCTTGCCCGCCTTTGGGGAGATCGCTAGAAAAGGTGACAGGAGGGGGGACAGCGTTTATAACCTGATCCTGGTTCATGGGGGGGATTTACACTGAGCGGGGGAAACTTCACAACGAGGCCCAAAACACCTCCCTCCCCCGCGTTTTCTTTCTGGCTTGTTTTGGGAAAAGGACCTAGAGCGCAAATCCTCTTTGAAGCATAATAATGAAAAGGACCCAAACCAGATGATCAGCAGAGGGGGGCTGTTTGAACCACGCTTGTTCCAGCCAGCTGCATGCCCTCGGCCACACCTGGTCCACGAAACGGGTCCCCAGATTCCTCTATAACCCAGCAAGTTCTTTATTCCCCCCGTTTTGTTCTGATCCACCTCACAGCCAGTGTGGGTTTGGGGGTGAGAATAAATAGAGATCATGTTGAATTGTATTCCCCCCCCAAAAAAAAAATGGTGACTAAATGAAGATATTTGAACGAAGCGGGATCGGGGCAAGTGGACATCCAACGAGGAAAGGGCACCAGAACCCAAAGGGTTGTTTTCGCTTCTTAGCTTAAAACCACAACAGTTCACGTCAATTCACCGCCCCTGCCTCATGGACTGTGCTGGTCGATTGCTTGACACTTTCGCGTTTGCCTGCCCTGTGGCTAAAACCGGCGCTTGGCCCCCAGTCCTCACTGTAATGTGTGTGGTTTTCATGAAGCCGTGTTGAAATCAGAGATCTCTAACTACACGACTACATAAAGAGGAGCCACGTCGAAAGAAGCTGCGTCTTGCAGGCGCATTCTCTGCAGAGATTCAAGCATGCCCACGGTGTATGCAAAATATTGGATAGTCATACGAATGGGATCGGAAGAGTATATTGAAATCAGTGAAATTAGACTGAACCCTTCCTTACCTGAACTGAAGTTGTCACAAACGCCTCTTCTTGCGCAACTCCGCCCTCTCACCTCCACCCACCCGTCTCTACATAGACGGATTGGATCAGATAAACACACAGTCTAGCATTTATATGCATAGAACCAAAAAAAGGGAGTTTTGAACAATATCCAGGCTTACTTTTAATAAGATTTCCTCTTTGGATCATTTCTATAAATGGTGTCCGGGCTTTGTAATCTTGATCATTAAAAAACAAAAATAGCGAAGAGCTAAATGAAATAGACTTCTTCAGAAATACAGGCCTCAAAAACATTATAACACAAAAATATCTTACTTCAAAAAGAATGTATTCTAAATATTATTATGTATGGGTTTTGACTGTGAAGTCAAGTGACTCTCAGTGAACGTTTCATTAAACGGTTTTTTGACAGGTTGGTTGTTGTTCACAAACCAACTAAACGATTTTTATTATCTCCAGGTGTAGCCTCCTAGCTCCCTGGACAGGTCGACCTTGTCCAGCTTGCCCTGAGACACTTTCTCAGCTGTTTGTCCCCCCATGTTTTGACTCTCTCTTTGTCTCTCTCTCTCTCTCTGTGAATGAAAAACTACATACAATTCGATAGCGTCTAGGGCCGCAGAGGTGATACTAGTTTGACAAAGGTGAGATTGCCAGGCAGGACTGAATGTCCCCATCCTGATGGCAGCCTATGTAGACAAGGCTTGGAATGTCTCTCTGTCTCCATGATTATCTGCCCCTTCCAGTACACGCACAGCTATGACTTCTCACTACCCACATCTATCCCAAAACAATCTACTGACTCATCTGGGCTCTGAAATACAAAATTGTCCAAAGGCAGCGTCTTAAGGTCCGGCTTTCTCCCAGAAGCAGCAGCATCCTGATGGCCCGGAAACAGGAAGAACATGTCTTCTGATCCATTAGAACTCCCTGGACAAGATTTCCTCGTTTTCCCACCCAGGGAACTTCTCCCCCGTACACAGCATTGTTAAGGCGCCTAGAATCGGTCCGATTTCCGATTTAAAGGAGGGGATCTGGCTAAAGTGACTCCTTTTCCTTCCACTGTTCAACCAAATCTCTCTCCCTACACACACGCGCGCGCACACACAAAGGCACGAAACTGATGAGCTAGTGCTCTCATCGGGACGCATCGGTTTCAATTAATTGAGTTTCACCCCCCTCATTTAAGGCGACCGGCAAAGCTGAAGGGCCGCAGTGTGGAAAGGGGGACAGGACCGCTCCCGGCGCGGAGCCGGCTTTGCAGCGGGGGCTGCCGGCTGCACGGTGCTTACCTTCCGACGTCCTGCCCGTGCTGAACTCTTTCAGTTTGTCCTTGTCACTCTCCGCGTGGTCTTTGAAAAGATGCACCGGGCAATGGTTGCTGCTCTCAGTAATGTCCTGCAGGTTAGTGTCCGAGTTTCCCAGCTCCCTCGATCGAGCCAACCCACTCTCCAAAACTTCCCTGTACGTGATAGTCTCCTTCTTGCTGCTGCTGCTGCTGCTGGTGCTCTCTTTGCTTTTCTGGTCAAAAGATTTGGATACAAAAGCTGTAAGTTCTTCCATGGCTGCCCGGCGATCTTATCCACAGAGATCCACTTGCTTTCAGGAGGAGATCTGGCCGTCCTCCGCACGCTTTTTCTGCACGTAGAAGATGGGCTGTATAGGGTTAGATCACTCCTGCTGTTATTTATGCCTTTCAATTTGAGATCACACTATTTATACATGGCTACCTCAGCCCAACCCCCAGCTTTCCCTGTCTCCAGCAATTACTGACTGCTCCATAGTCGCAGGCGGACTCCTAGCAGCTATCTCCCCCACCTCAGTCCAGCAATTGGCTTTCTTTTCATTTCATCACTGTTTGGCATCTTTGCACCTTGATTTAGGGAGGCAAAGAGCACAAGCGAAAAGAGAGAGAGAGAGAGAAATAAAAGGGGAGAAAGAGAAAACACAAAAACAGGTATCTGCATTCTGTAAATGGGTTGCAGAAATGAAAGTCGAGGAAGACTTTATTGATTGTAAGGACATCCTAAGCTTACCAACACTGTGAGTAAAAACGGACCGAGCTAATCAAATACATCTGTTCTTGCAATTAAATGCATAGATATCAATGGGAAAAGAAAATGATTGTTCAATAAAAAAGTAATTAATACAAGCCAGATATGTGCATTTGCTAGCTAATATGTGTGCTTCTAAGTGATGCCGATTTTCTGGTTTAATTAAAATTTGTCAAATTATTCAATGACCAAAAATGTGGTTTTAAAGTGTTGTCTATTATGGAGAAAAAAACATTTATTGCAGCGGAGGCGGTTGTTGTAAATCTCTGAGGTCCTTATCGGTTTTTGCCTATAGGTACAGGAACCTCCAAATGCGTGTAAACATTACAGGGTCTGTTTTCTGGCTAATTCTGTTATGTTGCCCGAAGATGTTGTCCGGGAAATTTAAAATCTTAAAATGTCTAATTTTTGTCTAATGCAAACCTGTCCTGGTGAGTGGTATTGAAGGATGATTTGTTAGCAGGAGAGGTCCTGTTTGTACACATCAAATAGAATATTCGATTTGTCTACCTTTTTAAAGCTAAACGACTATTGTCATATTTAAGATGTAGCTGTCACTAAATTTTCCATCTTATTCATGGTGGGCGGTTATTTTTGTTGTGCACCGTGTCATAATTACCACCGTGGAAGTTGGAATAACCGCTTGAATGTAATGTCCAGATAATAGCAGTGACATTTCTGACTCCTGTCTGCACAAGTCGATTGGAATATAAAGCTGATCTCCCGCCCCCCCCCCGCCCCCCACACCTTTCCTTTGGATTTAACACAAAGGATTTGGCATTTGGGAGAATTTCTAGTTACCACGGGCGTTCATTTTGTATTTTCTTGTATCAGGTCCTCCTCGCGAGCATTAGTTAATCAAACCACATCATCATGCCCACCCTCTGCTCTGAATTTTATCCAAACGAGATCTCCTTGCGCGAGTCAGGAACCATTGTTTCCAGTCCAGGAAAGTGTGTGATTGCTCTGAAAATTAACGGAGCATTAAAACAATACAAGTGCGTGTAATTAATCCAGGAGTGCACACCTCCCTCCCGCCTCCCTCCCCTAGACACCGGAGTTAACACCTCCGCAGGAGGAGAAAAGAAACATCGAGGAAACAATTAATAAAGCACTTAAAAAAATCAATTCCCCCTGTGTGATTTTAAAATGATTATCAAGGGGACAAGGATTGATCGTTTGATCTTGGCACTGCCGATATCCCTGACATGTATCGTGTTGTTGCGTCTCAGTAGCCTCCTACCTATAGAGTTCATTTAACAAGCCAGGGAGCCAACTGAAGCCTTAGAATTTAACAAACAGATCTTGTCTTCGCACAAGCCAATCAGATCCAAGTGCCTAATCTATATCAAACAGAACCCTATCAATAATAAATGGAAATCACCTATTTATGGGTAAAAAGAGTCGAAATATGTTGATTATATAATATAATATTATAATTCATCATGTATAGTATACGTGTGTGTATCATACATACATATATGTTGCTGACATATATAGACCCACATTTCTTTTAGCGTGGGTTTCTAGTAAAACACACACAAGTACCTGTTCGAATAGATAGTCCAAAGTTAAACTCTTCTTGATAGAAAAGGGGAAGATTTGGCCAGGGTGATCTTAGAACGCAGTTTCCACGTGTTTTACTCACTCCCTAGGTCGTGAGCCATGTGACCTTTTCTGAGCTGAAATTTTGTACATCAGTGAAACTTTCCAAACCCCTCGACTCCTTGATTATGGATTCCCCTCCGCACTAACAGATAATGTGTCTCTCACTGTCTCTCAAATTAAGGGTGAATAGTTGGGGGTCAATATTTCTTCCCCCACCCTCCTTCCAGTTTGAACGTCGGTGTTTCATAGCCCTGGTCTCCCATAGTTCTAGCGGATCGTTTGCAGTAATCCCTCCTCTAGCCCTATTTTGACCCTCGTGTTCCGTTTTTCTGCCCCTGGCTCTGAAGGGAAGGACGACTTCCCGGGAGTAACACCCCGTCTGCCTTCTTCAAACACACTAGGTCCTTAGCTTGCCCCGTCCTTCACTGGGCAAGTGGCCCGAGGTTTGCTGCGGGCACCTTCACGGGAATGCAGCCCTGGATGTGGAGTCAGTCCCATTACGGCCAGCTCCTCGGTCCCAAAAACCCGGCCGTTTTCTATCAGAGCCCTTCTGCAATAAACCGGAGGACGACCGTCCACATTGTTCTCACTGACACCTTTTAGGGGAGTCCCAGGGAGCAAATAGTTTCGTCTATTTGCCCCACAGATTTTGCCGTTGTAGAGTATGTGATACATTCGGTAATTAAAAATCTGCGCCTTTGTTTCACTGGGCTACTTAAAGTCAGGCTGAGTAGCTGGCTCAGCACTGGGAGGCAGGAACGCTTGGGAGCTTGCTAGTCTTCCCGAACGGGCGGACTTCCTCGGAGGTAGGAAAGTCGACGCGTTTGGCTTTTAATGGGGAAGCGCCGAATATTGTGCGTTGCTCCCAGTCCCGCGCAACACCCTTGTCCCCCAGACAGCCAGACGCAGCAGCTTCTGAGAAACATTGGCCTGTATGCCCGTTGAGAAAGAGCTGATCTCCTACCCCGGACATTGTTTTGCTGTGTACGCCTCTAAGCTCCTCGGGGGTACCTAAACAGAGGGGTGCACGCACGCACGGTCCTGTTCTGACAGACGGCACATTACCTTGATCGCATCATATCTTCTCCACTTGTTAACTGCTCGTCAAATTCAAATCCGGATGCAGACTTACTGATGCAAAACTGGGGGACATTCTTTCGCCAAAAATTATTCTTAACTCCATTGGAGGCGATTAACAAAGAGGCGAAACTGTGACTCCATCACAAACCTTTAAATCACTGCAGATTCCGAAACAGAGAAGTCTGATTGCCACACAAACCCCTTGGCCTCCTCGGGCACTAAACTCCCTAGAACGGCCTCGAAACAAAGGGATCTAAACACCGTTTTAACTTGAAATTAGGCGTTTTGAAACTGACCTATAAACTCTGCCTAACAAGTTGTGATTTCTGGATGTCTGGTGTCTGGATGTCTGGGATCCCAGGGCCCCCGTCCCACAAAGCACAAAGGAGGGCAAATCTAAAGCACCGATGCGTTCTACCCCCTGATTTAAGCTTTGCCCGGGAGACCCGGGAGACCAGCAGAAACAGGGAATTGTCAGGTGATAAACTGGACATTTTAAAAACAAATCTTTGTTCCTCAGGGTTTTTCCAGTCACCTCGGAGCATCGCCCTAAATCACCTGCACGGAGCAGCCCCCTTAACCACAACCCCAACCCAATGCTCCGGGTTAAAGGAGTGAATCATCTATCTCCTCTGAGCCGGGCTGGGATAACAGTGAAATGAGACTGCTAGCCCTGCTCTGATTCCTGGGTAAAGAAGACCTACCTTCATGGGCATCTCACTTTCCTCTCCCGCACCCCCTGCCTCATTAGACATCTCTCTCCCTCTCTCCCCTCCCCCCACAAGTGGTTAAATAATTGCTAACCTATTCTGTCTTGCACTCGCACACGTTCACGTTTAATAACCTTTTATTAAATTATTTTGTTTTTCCTTCACTGACCCGGCCTTTCAGCCTCACCTCAAGAGGCCAGCGCGAGCGAACGCAACTACTTTAGGTCTGGGACTTTGTCTGGTACCCAGGAGATCTCACCTCCTTCAAAACAAAAACAAGTAGTATAGTACAGCCTTTCCGGAGAACAACGTTGAAGGAGAGAACAAATGTCTCATGATTATTGACACGGGCTCCTCAGTGATTGCAGGCGGTCACTCTTTTGTTTTTAAAGGCATTGTACTTGAAAAGTGCCTGTCATCGTCACTGTAATG
The DNA here is from genome assembly GCA_007922305.1 of Dermatemys mawii. Taxonomy (NCBI): domain Eukaryota; kingdom Metazoa; phylum Chordata; order Testudines; family Dermatemydidae; genus Dermatemys; species Dermatemys mawii. The sequence continues at coordinate 16,439,186 of ML677364.1, forward strand.
ATCCTGAACAATTAAACTAATGCATGTCTCTTGTGAACAATAGCAACAGAGAGAGAGCATATGTTAATTACACAGACATACCTATGTGAAGATATAAATATAGACATATACCTATATAAGTTGTATTTTATGTGTGTGTACGTATGGATTGCTGTTAGCTACATGACACACACACACTGGGAATATGGTGGATATGAATACATATAAACAACCTAGTTTGTGCATAAAATGTAGCAGTGTTAGACGACAGCTTCTGAAGGGGTATCACAGAAGAGCATTTATTTAGCATAATATGTATATCTATATATTTCTCTTTCTCTGCTTTCAGAGGGACCTCACGAGTATCCAGCCGGTTCCTTTAAGTAAATCAGGAAAATAATGATGAACGAACAGTTCATAGATTTAAGTATTTCCAAGGCAAAGTGTGTCTTCTATTGAATTTAATATTTAAAAGGGAAATTAACATTTTCGGTATCCTTTGTATGTATTCACTTTTTAGTGAAACTGTTTTCAGGTCCCTTCCACTCCTATGATTTCTGGTCAAAATGAAGTAAGTAACCAAAAACTGTTTTATCAGTTTAATCCACACCTTAATTAGCCCTTAAATGAAGCTCAAGATTTTGCACAGCAGCTACTGAGTTCTCTGTATGCTCCTCTCTCTCTCTCTCTCTCTCTCTCTCTCTCTCTCTCTCTCTTAATTCAGAGACTGTAATCATGGACATTATATATCAAACCTTTCTACAGATTCCTGTAGATTTTTATTGGTTGACATGAAAGCGAGTAAACATATTTCAGAGGATGCTCTTCAATCTATCTCCATTTTCACAGCACATAATTCCAAGGACAATTTGTTTTGATAATAAGAATGGATGCAGTGTTAATGGTTTTCAATTTGTGTTTTTTTAAAAAAAAACATTAAATATTTATAAGTATCGATCGAGGGTTTCAGGATTTTACAGACGTCTTAACACATTTCATAGATGGGATTTTTTTTTAATTTAGAAACCTGCGTCCTATTCTTCTTTATGCTTTTTATTGATTTAAGCAACATCCGTGTCTCAAATGAGGGGCTAATAGATTTTCATTAAAATAGGCTCTCTTAATTCTGATTGTGAATGGATATGATTAATCCAGGCAGCACACTACACATCTATAATATTAATAAAGGACATTATCATGGCAGGCTTGCATTTCCCTCCTCAACACACTTTTTTGCCCCGCTCTGCAACCTTAAAGATTTATTTGGGTGGCATAAAATGGCCCACTGGAGGGAAATGCATTGGGATGAATACATTTTTATATTAGAACATTTTTGGTTGATAGCTTCCGTGAAAAGACTTTTTTGAAAAAGAAAAAAAAAACCTGCAATCCACCACTGGCTACATATGGTGAAAATTAAACTGTTTCCTCGCAAACCTAATCTTCAAAAGTTTCTGTTGAGCTTTATTTTTAGAAATTCATTTTTAAAGGGAGAGCAAAACATTTTAGACGAAAAGCAAAATAAAGACTATTTTAAAGGCTACGATTTTAAACTAATTGGTTACTTTCCAGAATAAGCCTGCAGTATGAACTTTTCTACTTGATGAATATATTAAGAAGCTCTGCAGACAGCAATTTCTACAGTAATTAATAGAGAGTGACATAAACGTTAAGGGCTTAATTTTGTCTTTATTCCGGTTTCTAAAATGGTAGCAAAAGAAAGAAGAATGAATCCAACACAAAAAATAACAGAGAATCACACAATCTCCCTCCTCTCTTATGGGCTCATTTTCTGGATTTATTCATAACGTCTTTAAAAGGAAGCCAGGTGTGTTCAAATCCACCCCTTTTGATAGTTCTGCAAAATAAAATACAGTCACCTATTCGTGTAATTAATTGTAGCAAACTAGACCAAATCCTCCTCGCCTAGCTAAAGACCCTTCAGCGGGACTGACTCGAGCAGGATTTGGCACAGAGACTGGCATAAAAACTACACCAAAAAGTTCTGGGCTGCAAAGTTTGTACTGATTTAGCAACACACCACACAGAGAGAGATTTGTTTGACTTCTTCAGTAATGTGCTGCAATGCTGAACTCTGTAATAATGATTAATAAGTCAAAAGGGCAGATATCTCTTGTATGGTAGGCAGCGCCCAAGGGAATATTATGTGTATGTCTTTAAAACGAAATAGGAATATTTGCACACATGTGCGGAGTTAGCAACAGCACACACAAAAAAAGGAAAAACACGAATATTTCAGTGACCTATTAAATTTTTTTAATTATTTCCTAATGAGTATTTCAATGAACTGTTACATTTTCCCAATTCACAGGGAAGATTTATGGGATTATTAAAATTTCTAGTGGAAATATTATACAGTGGAAGTTTATCGTCTCTCAGGGATTGTACACCATTTGATATCAATTTCCAGATGTTATGATCTTTTTTAAAAAATAATTGAGTATATTAACTTCTTTCCTATACAAGAAAAGGTATTTAGTTATTTTCCTGTCAAGAACACAACTACCTTTCTTCTTCCTTTCTTTGGGGGAGTGAAATTATTGAAACGTTCGAGAAAAGTTGAATCAGATAATGATTTAATACCCAGGGGAAGGAATAATTCATTTATGGATTTATTACAAACATAAGCCTGCGGATTTATCTGTATTTTTCTATACTATCACATTTGGAAGATACAATATAAGATTGGATGTGTGTAGATTTCATTCTCGAGAGGTGTGTGTATATATAAATGACTATATGCTATAAATATGTGCACACAGAGAGATGGTCAAAGGTGTACTCAGCTTTGCTAACTAATTACACTTACTTTCCGCTTAAGCGGAGTGCGATCAAAAAGTAGCACCGGAGCTGGGTGGGTGGCTGGAGGGGGATTTTTTTCCGCCCTATTTGGAATCTAAATGCTGCCATCGCCTGAACAAGGCGCCTCTTCCCCCCAGAAAAAGGAGGCAAAGGGGATCGCCCCGCGCAGAGGCAAACAGGGCTGAAAGGAGGGCTGCCCTCCACGCTAACTAGAATACCGGGGTCCCTCTGCAGGAAGGGGGCTCCTGGTATTGGAGGGCGGCAGGGGAGGGGTGTCTGCTCTGCCTGGCCATTTGCCCCAGCTGCAAAGCCTCCTGGCCCGAGGCGAAGCTCGGGGCTAAAAGAACAGCTCGAACCGGCTGAACACCAGCCAGCCGCCCACTTCGGTGCACAGGGCTGCGCGTAAAGCACAATTTGCCATACAAAGCGGGCGGGGGGAAGGGGAGAGCGGAGCAGTCTGTCAGTGAGAGGTTGGTGTAGGGGCCGTCGAGCGAAGGCGCAGGGTGGATGCTTCCAATCTCTGCAGACAGCTAGGGGGATGGGGAAGGGGATGGTCCCCAGCTCTTTTCCTGGTGCTAAAATGGGCAATCAGTCCCAAACTGTTCAAGAGGCCCGGCTCTGAGAGGCAGATGGTGGGAGCGATTGCGACAGCTCTCTGGTACCTAACACCAAAGGTCTCGCCTCCCAGAGAAGTAGGGACGTTTCATCTTCCTTTCGGGCTCCAGCCCGTGGGTTCAATACCCTCCCTAACGGATGCCTCTGCGTCTAATCCACGGCTAAACCAGGAGAGTTCACGGGGAAAGGGCCGGACCCTGCCTGTCCTGACATCCTGGCCTTTGGGGTGTGCACGGGAAGATCGGGATAGGGCCCAGTCGCCCCCAAACGAGGTCTTTATCGCACACAACCTTCACCTACAATCGACATTATAGCCACCTTGCTTCTCAAAGCAAAAAGACCCTCTTTCTATTCGCGGCAGCAAAGAAAATAAAAACCCCGCGCCCCATTTGCGAGCAAAAGTGCCCCCCTCCTCTTTAGCCAGCCCAAGACCCGCTTTCCTCAGCTGTGTGCACCCCGGACAGTTAGTCTGGTGGAACTGCTCGATAGCTTGCTCCAAAAGCCATCTCCTCGGCCCAAGGGTTGCAGTGTAGACACTGAGCAAACAGGCACTTTGCTGGGGAGACCGGGAACCAAAATGCCACCAGAGAACCGGCTAGTAGAAAAGCCCCTTCCCCTTCCGACCCCCATCCCCTTTCAAAAGAAAGCCACACAGGGAACAAGATATTGCAAAAACATCACAAAGTTATTTAGACTCTGCCATCCTCTAGGTATTGACCTAAGCCTGGCCACGTTCCCTTAGTCATGGAGCTGAGTGAGTAGGTCTGCGGAAGATCTTAATTCTAGCATGAAGAGGCAGGAGCCAATTCTGTAAATAGCTCTACTCTACAGGTTGGTGCGCTGGGTTTCGATATCGTTGCGGGCAGAATGGGTTCATTTTAGTGGAAGTGGGGAAAGAGGGAAGCACCCTTCCCACAGGCTACCTCGCTTCGGATTTATCAGACCAGCTGAGAAGAAAATCAACTTTAAGAGTCCCATGGTTTGAATATCAGCCTTTGTTGTTTTGACAGTAAAATGGCAAACGCTTAGCAAGAGAAAAGTTTTAAAGTCGGAGGCTGGCAGTGCCCCTAAATTACATTGTCTCCCTTGGTGCTTCACATTGGACCCAGGACCTTGTAACATTTGCTTGAGTCTTTAGCTGCTGCTTTGCTGATTGCAAAAACATAATTGTATCATTTTACACCAGTCAACTAAGCAAGGGCCAGTGGAATAAAATCCACAAAGTACACACATACCAGCTCTCTGGCTAAAGAAGTCTGTTCCTTACAAGCTGTAAAGGCCTGCAAATTAAATACCGGTTACTGGAGGCAATAAAATGCTTTTTTTTATTGCATGAAGTCTACTTAAAACAGAAGAGAATAGTCCCTTTATTTCCAGGCGGGGAAAGAAGGGTGGGTCACGAAGACATATATTGGCAAAGAAAGAATACATACAGTGCCTGAATAGAGCCATAGTGGAGAATTTCTCTCACCTTTGGGAGACAGGTTTTTCTGGTGTTAATCAGAGGCGGTGTTATGCAGAGGTAGTTATGATGGAGATTATTACAAGTGAGATTACGAAAGGTGGGAAGCTAAACAACAGTAGTTCTATGTAGGAGAGAATGAGTGGTGTAATTGCAGAAACTCTTCTAAGGAGGCTGTGTTTTAATCCCCCTTAAATATGACTCCAACAGTTTTTGTGGTCACTATAAATCGTGAGGACGGTGCTATAAATTGATTACTTCCACCTGCCAAAGTATATTCTTTGAAATCTTGGGGAGGATCTAGCTACAGGCTTTCGATATATTGAACACTAAAATAAAAAAAAAATCTGTTGATTTTTCATTCAATTTTTCAACCCACTGCCTCCCCTAGGAGTTTTTGGTGGGCTCAGGAGGAACACAGAATCGAGAGTAAAATCAATAGTGATCAAATCAGCACTACCCTGTGATAAGGTCTGTCAGTATCAAAAGCTTGAAAATGGCTATTAGACGGCTAGATATCATGCGCAGAGATGCTGAACTTTAAGAAAGCAAATAAAAGTGGCAACTGAATCGAGAAAGGGCAAGTTTACCTGCGTGAAATATAAGGCTTTGATTTTGTTCTTTTATTATCATTTATTTCAAAGAAAGAAAGAAAGAAAGAAAGAAAGAAAGAAAGAAAGAAAGAAAGAAAGAAAGAAAGAAAGAAAGAAAG
>ML677364.1:16444786-16482975 GCA_007922305.1 Dermatemys mawii
AAGAAAGAAAGAAAGAAAGAAAGAAAGAAAGAAAGAAAGAAAGAAAGCAAGCCTGGGGTAGGTGATATGAGGAACTTTGTTTTATATTTATTTTCCTATCTAAATGTCTCTCTCAGATTTTACTAACTTTCACTCCTTTATTTTATTAGCCTGGAACATCCCATCATTGTGGTTTCCCTCTATATGTTTCATCCACTTCAATGTTTCAAAAAATTCTCTCGCACAATCATAGTCTCTGGTATGAATACAGTACAAGTAGTAGTGTCCTCTTGTGATGTTATATAAACGTAAGAGAGCTTGTGTCGTCACATGTAAGCATTTTTTGAAAGCGTGTATTTGACTAGCAGCTGAGATCTTAAAACTCGTTTTGTAACATGACCCCTGCTTAATTTCACTAAATTTTCGTGCTGACTACGATGTATTATACAGATCCAGCCTGCTGCAACCAAGAACTTTTCCGAGCTAATTATCTGTAAGAAGAGAGGCTTTCTGTAGATGAATTAGACTTAGAAATGCTTGAAGACTGAGAGTTGGAAACAGGCAAAATTGAATCTATGACATGTGTCCTGCAGTTATTTCAAAGGTTTCTTTCTCTTGCCACACCATTTCGAAACATCCAAAACAATCATTTGAAGGAGGGTTCATTTTTGCTTGCATATGAGATTCGGTTATTAACAGTACGCCACAGGCAGGGCACTTTGGTTAGAGATGATGCACTCCATGAATATCAAACATTAGGCAAAGTTGCCTCGTTAACATGAATAATTGCTCTAATATGTTCTTCATTTTTATGGAGCCATTGATTTGGCAGCCATTCGGATGTGGCCGATGCGATTCCAAAAAGCATCAACATGACAGTTTGGGAACGAAAACGATGGCTCCAAAATACCGTTGATGGAAACCACACGTTGTAAGGGAGTAAGTGCTATTTAAACGCCATGCCACCGTGTCTCCTGTCGGGACGAGGGGGTGGCCAGACCTTTGCACTCTGGCACTGGTACAAGTCGTTTCAACAAGCAATGACTTTTAATGAAACTCACCATGGGGTAAGCCGGGCTAGAGCTCCTTAGTGTAAACAGGAGCTAATGTGGAGAGAGTAGGGAAAGGGGGGCGGAGGCTGGGAGAAATATGCTAAGAACATTTACCCGGGGTCTCATCCTAGTGAACGCGATGGGAGAACTAAATGCATGCCCTGGCTGGGATGATTTAGTTGGGGATTGGTCCTGCTTTGAGCAGGGGGTTGGACTAGGTGACCTCCTGAGGTCCCTTCCAACCCTGATATTCTATGATTCTATGTTGAAGGGGGGTGGGGGATTTTCTTAGGTGCGGTGCAAGACAAGAACTACTCATTGACTTCTGTTTGGGAGAGAGACGGGCTGGGCTATTTAAGGACCCGATCCTGCCCCCATTGAAATCACCGGACATGTGGGCAACTGACTTCAATTAAGGTTCGGCGCCCCAACTATTGTCTCTCTTCTCCTGACCCGTTGTTCTCCCAGATGAAAAATGTTGCCGGTTTCCCTGTCTGCTGGAGTAGTAAATGCCATCGCCGTTGTTCTGTGATTGGTTAAGGCTCAGTGCTCATGTTGTTGGTTAGGCATGTGTAGCCGGCGGATTTCAGAAATAGCTGTGGTCTCTCTTTATCAGCGACAAGGAAACTGAGGCCGCAGCTCGCGTTTCCAACTCCCTCATTATAGTTAATCCCTCTTGAGGTTATTAATTCCGAACCGTGGCGGGGTAGGGGGGGCTGATTTAGGAAGAACCCCCCCGCCCCCAATGTCAGCGCTGTTGGGGGTTGCAGATCAGCCAAGGAAAATCTCCCCAGAAGTTAAGAGTTATAATAAATGTTTTCCAATAGCTGGCACCTCCCCACTTCAACCGCGCGCGGCCGATACACACGCAGACAGGTCTTGCGGTGCAAAGAAGAGCCAGTCGCATTTACACGGTTCACCCATTCCAATCGCCAGGGGCGGGGGTTCTGGTTTTATTTCGAATTGGCTGCCTGCAGCCCCTCCTTGGTTGCTCGACGAGCAGGTGGGGAAAGGGCTCAAGCTAGCCTCCAACCCTGCAGGTAGCCCCAACTGATGTCAACTCGTTTCTCTCGGGCTTCCTTCGGATTCACCGGGGCCCACTCTGGAGACCTCGGCGTGCGGATTTAGTGGAGCACGCGTTAGTCCCTGACTCCGCGCGGTTAACTGGACGGTGCGGAGCTCTCCGCGGTTCGCTTGGGGAGATGCTGGCGCCGAGCTCGGTTAAGGAGCGTGGTAGTCGGGGGCGGGGGGACGGGACAGCGCCACTAGCGAACCAGTAGCGGGATAGGAACGGGGTTGCGAGAGTCCCAGAGCCGCCTATCCCGGGCTGGTTGTAGGCGGCTGGCAAAGGCCAGTCGGCTGCGGGTGCAGAGAGCCCAGGGATGGAGGCCAAAGGTCTCGTGCAAAGAGCTGGTGTCAGGGTGTAGGAGGGAAAAAAAACCCGTGCCTGAACCCCTTTGGCAAGTTCAAAAGCCAAGGAGCCGGGCGCTGAAAGGGCCAGGAGAGAGGGAACAGCTAAGGACATGGCCTCTGGACACTGTTGCTTGTTAAACTGACTAGACACCTCTGGGGACCCGTTTTAAAGGAGGCAAAACCTGTCTGCATCTTTCATGTGCCCAACGTCCTTCATCCTATAGACAGACCCGGGCTGCATCCCGCGGGTTAGCAACGCTCGGTGCCTTTAGCCAGGCTGCCCCTGGGACTGGGGCTGGCGGGGGAATTCAAGGTGGGGAGGCTGCGAAGGGAAAGAGGCTGCTTCAAATTCCCCGGATGGGTTGGTTCCGATGGCTGAACACACTTCAGTCTCCAGCCCAGTACCAAACATAAGCTGTTGAGTCAGGAACCTGACCTCCCCAGAGGAAACAAGAACTGGAGAGGCCAGCCCCACGGTCACAGGCAGGTATTGGGGCAGAAAAAAGTGATTGTCACCGCTAACCAGGAATGAGAGCTGGATTCCATGCCTGGTTGTACCACAGCTTTCCTGTGTGACCGTTGGCAAATCATTTTTAATCTCCCCGTGACTCAGTTGCCCATCTATATAACAGGAATAATAATACACCTTTTCTCTATTTGTTCTTTTGTCTGTCTTGGAAGTTTTGACTGTAAGCTTTCCAGGGAATATCTCTTAGTATGCGTTTGTACCATCTGTCCCACAATGCGGCCCCATTTCACTGGTGGTCTCTAGACACTACCACAATACCTACAATACAATTAACAGGTTCCCTCCTCTCTGCTTCTTCACTCTTACTGCTCATCAGATCTTGTTCTCTGTGCCAAGAAAGGGCATATACCTTATATGATCTCTGGGAAGTGAATAAGGTCTTAGCAGGTTACAAGTAAATACACAAGTAACTAAATATAAAAATAATGGACTGTTATTATTATTATTGTCTAGCAAGTTGACCCATCTGGACTATTCTGAGAAGCTACCTTTTCAGAGTGACCGGTAATTCCAAAAGAAAATACTTTCCTTAGCTACCCTGTCCAAAGAGTGCAACTTTGAATAAAGGGAGATGTTATTGTGATTGATAACAGGTGATTCATAAAAGGAGATGAGTCTTAGCAGAACAAGAGAGACTGTGAATAGTTGGGAGATGAGGCAGGTTTTTTTTTTCTTTATTTTCTCTTCTTCTTCATGTTCAAGAAGAACCTCTGGTATATATGATTTTGGGCTTTCAGCTGGACATAAGAGTTATTTTCCACTGGAATGCATGGTCTGGACTGTTTTCCCTAAGCCTCCAACCCTGTACAGGGATATGTCTGCACAGCCCCTTGTGCCTCTGCAGAGTCCCATCCAAGAAAAAGGCACTTGGCAAAGCAGGCAGGTTCCTGTGCAGGGGCAGAATCTAGGCTGCTATTAAAACAAATCTATCATTATCAGGTGTGAATGCAGCCCAGCTTTTCAGAAGTGGGCAGTAATTTTAGATTTCTCAATTTCTGAGTTGTGCCAGCCTTTAGACACCTGAGCCAAATGTTAAGAGGTGCTGTGTGTGACAGATATTGCAACCCCATGCAGTATCTTGGGGGACCCTTGTATTCATTTTATCAGTGGCTTATGTATGATTAGGTGTTCTACATCATGGGGGAGAGTTACCAAAGCTCCTTCAGGAACTAAAGACAGTTGGGGGCGGGCGCGCTGGAACAGAGGGAGGGGATCAGAGGATTATATGCTTGTGTTTTGAAAATGACTCTGGAAGAGATGTATGGTAGCTTGCAATTGCTGGCGTACAGTGGTCAGAGGTCTTGTAGACAAAGTAAAGTGCTCGTGTCTGCCTTTAGGCAAACTGGCTTGCTGAGGTATCACAGTGTAAGGCAGAGAGCTGTGTAACCTGAAAACTTCCAGTCAGAAGGGAGTGGGACATGGGTCCCTGCCCAGGGACAGATGATGGCTAGAGGCCTGACATCTGACTGGGCACTGCTGGAGTAGACCACAAAGGGGGAGGATATAGGCTCAGTTGCTCTGAAACTATGACATTGTGCCCCTTGACGTCATCTGGAGGTGTAAGTGCCCTGTGCTTCTGAAAGTCAGACCGACAATGTTTCATGTTGGACCCCAAAAGATGAGGCACCAAAAATTAGTGAACACTACTGGACAATCTGGGCCTAAAGTATTTATGTAAATGCAAATGATATTTGAGATTATAATGACATCAGCCAACCACAGAAACATGAGCTTACTCCAGCCTTTGGAAAGTTTTGAAAAGAACGTCCAACTGCAAGAGTGCCATGGCAACGAACTGACATATATAATAAGTTGAAATCATTAAAATACTAACCTGTAGAATAAGGACACCTTAATGTTAGTAGGATGAGGAAATGGAAATAAGGAAGAGGGGAGAAACTCCTATAGAATATGCATGAGTCATAATAGCCTCAGCTTAACGTATTATAAAAGTTGCATCCCAACCTGTGGGCAGTGGAAGAGAGAGAGAGAGAGAGCTGCAGCCCTGGGGAGGTGCCAGAATGATGGTCAGTGGTGATGATGAGAAAGGTGATGGTGATGAGACAACATTTCAGGTTGTCCTGCAAGGGATGGAGTGAGTATATGAATGTTCAAATGTATAGTCTGTAGTCTCTTTATCTACCTTACTGAATTAGAGTTTTTGTGACTTTGCTAAATGTATTAATGAAATATTTGTAAATATAGAAGAGTTCATATAGTGTGAGAGTTGCAACCATGCACATTGGGGTTCCCAAGGATATAGTAATTTTAATAATACTAGGCCTGATTTGGGACAGAAACCTGTCAATCCTCAAAATGATGCCTAGGAATTCTTAAGTAATCAATATAATTAATACATAAAACATGATCTATAGGTTAGGCTACACTAAATAGGTAATTATTAATTTAGATGGATATGTTTAGTGACAAAATGTATTTTTGAAGCCTCATAAATATTCCTTGACAAAGGCCAGGAAGAGGTTAAAAAAAATCTACCTCTGTATCTTAAGGATTTCTACATTACCCATCACCCCTGATCCTGCAAAGACTTCTGCATACATTTAAGTTTGCAGATTGTGAGGAAATGCCATTGACTTCCATAAGACTATTTGTAGTACATAAAATTAAAGATGTGCATACGTTTTTGCATGACTGGGGTCTTACTATATTTTTTTAATGCCTCTTAATAATTTCTCTGTTTACTAAATCTATAAGGAAAATGTAATGGGGAGCTCTGGATAATTTTCTTTTATTTAAGTGTTTAGGTATTTGCTCGTGGAATTGTTTTTTTCTGAAGAACACAGATTTAATTAATTTCAAAATAACTTCCTAGTAACAATCATGGAAGATCTCCATGTTGTCTGTTCCTTATTTTCTAAGATTTACTAAACTCTCTCTTTTTCTAGGTTCTTCGTTTTGTTTTCCAGACATGTATGTTTATCCATGGCTCAGTGATCACTGCTAAGGTTGGAAGTTCCAGAGAGTCATTTATCCTATTTAAAGAAAGAGATATAAAAAGATACTTCTAAGAACCATAAAGTATTTGAAAAAAGGAAGCTTCCTTTAATAGTCAATTCTTGCATTATCAGGCAAGTTTTGTTTGACTCATGACACTTTGAATTTGAATCCCTGACCTTAATATTTCAGTGATAGGATGGAGTTTGTCTCTTCTAGAATGGATACAATGTGAAATACAAGATTTATAAACTTCAAATTTAAAAAGTTTTTGTTTTGTTTTGCTTGATGAAACATCCCTGTAAAGTTTAATTGGGGGTGTTTTTCTGTCTATGTTTTTTGTGGGAGAGTAGAAAGACTTGGTAGTACATCTGCTAAATTTTAACTCCAACTTAACACAGTTTATAGGAATTTCCTTACTTTAAAAAAAAAAAAACGATTCCTCAGTAATAGGGCTCCAACAGTCACCCACTCATGCCAGATCTAATTTTCCCCAAACCTTCAAAACATTTTCTATCGTTAGGTTAGAGGTAGGATGTAAAATTTCAGGTGGATTTGTATGATTTTCATGGTTTTCAAGTTAGAGAGGGAGGACAAAAAAATGGTCTGATAATAGGAAGTCTTCTTCAGCTTTAAGAATGGATAAACAAGCGACTCTTCAAAATAGTTTTCAAGAATTGTGAAATTTGTTGTTTTCCAGGTGAAACTATTGCAAAAATAATATTAATATTTTCTCAATCTATAAAAAAATTACATTTTCAAATCTCAAATAACATCCTGTTCTTTTAGTCTGCACAGAATATATCCCCAGAATTAAACTAAATACAGTTTCTAGCCCTCATAGTTAAAGAGAAAAGCTTGAAAATGTGACTACTAAAGGCTCTAAAACCAGAAGGCAAATAGATAGGTCCCCAATTTTATTTATTTAAAAATCTTATGACATTTAAGACAATCTCATGATTATTTGGGGCCTGACTATGATTTTTGAATGCTTGGAGTTATCAGTACTGTTATGTGTGAAGGTAACAATAGCACATCTATATGGATGCATAAGAGGAACATTACTTTCATATAATGGGTCAAATTCTGGCCCTTTGAAACTCAATGACAAGAAATTCATATGGACCAGAATTTGTCCCAGAATCATTTATAATAAATCACTCTCTCTGAAATGTTTCATTCTCTATTATTCCCTATAACAGGGATCGGCAACGTTGGCATTCAGGACCGCAGAGTAAGCACTCTTAGTGGGCCCCGCCGGTTTGTTTACCTGGCAGTTCACCAATCGTTGCTCCCACTGGCCACGGTTCACGTCCCGGTCCAATGGGGGCTGTGGGAAGCAGCGCAGCGCTGCCCGCCGAATCCATGGCACCTGCAGACCTCCCACAGACATGCCACCAAAGGCTGCCTGATGGCCGCCCTAAGAGCGACCACAGGCCACCCCTGCGACTTGCTGCACCAGACATGTGCTTGCTGCGCTGATGCCTGGAGCTGGCCCTGCAATAGCTTAACTCTTATAATAAATAAACAGTTTGTTTACTTGCTTGCTGGTTTGCCTTTCCAGTAAGGAGTACAGATAAAGAGGTACGGTGAAGTCCTAGCTCCACTGATATCAGTGGCAAAACTCCATTGACTTCAATGGAGCTGGGATTTTACCTTTAGTTCTTTTCCTTGTTTCTGAGGAATGAGCCTTTTGAGAAGGGAGAGGGGTAGGAGACCATTGGTGGATTTCGATTGGTTAATGGTAGACATGCTTGATTATAATTTTTGATGGAGTAAAGTGAGTATTTGTTTTCACTGCATGTGCACATTTAAAAAAGTGTGCATTGAACTCACTTTGGCTTCTCAGGAGCCAGTTACTCCTGTGCATGTTCACATGGAATGGCACCTGGACAGCTAGTGAAAAGGAAATTTTAGATTTGAAAAAGACTGACAGACACTGCTAACACAAACCATTTTAGTGACTCAATTCCATGTCTGAGTGGGAAAATCTGAAACCTTAACCAGCAATTAAAGCAATAGCCTGACAAATACTAGGAACCATGAGTAACTTTGCCCGATAGTCAGGCCAGGTCCAGATAACTGACCTCTGCACAAGTGAGCAGATTTTTCCTGGTCAAAACCAAGCACACATAAATCCAGACACACAAATGTTAGACATCAGGATTTGGATGGTATTTCTCAAAATTTGGCCCAGGTCAATTTCAGAAACAGGATAAGACCACAGGTATTGCTGCCTCCCAATCAGTTCAACAGACACAATGAAAACAGTATGACTACACTTCAGTGTGACCTTCCTTCCCTATCTATGTTCTTCTTGCTAACTATAGGGAGATTTGTTTTGACTATTGAAATAAACTCAAGCAGGTGCCAGACTTAATTACAGTGCTTGATTGTGCATTAGGATGCTAGCAAAAGGGAAACAATTTGCATATACAAAAAAGGCCTGATAACAAGTGTCATTGTGTTAGGGAAAATGTACCTCGTAATTATTTTTGGTACAAGTTACTAGCAACAGTTTGGAGGTAAACACAATCAACAACAACCCAAAAGTGAAAGCAACAAGACCTGAAAGTGACATAAATGCTTATATGGTTAATAATTGCCTGGAACCCTTTTGTGCTTGTATCTCTCGAGCTGGAGTTCATATAAAAAAGAGCACAGAAGAGTTAAAATTCAATCTGAGGATAATCCGCAGCTTGGTTCTAAGCAGTCTGATTGTGTGGAGATAGTCTCAGGTGGCTGAGGTAAAGCTTCTTTATCTGACAGAAAATGGCTGGTAGAGATTCAAAATACATGACTCACAAACGAGAAAGCAAACTTTACAGGTTAAAAAATGGCTTGTTTACCTCACTAAATGAGCCTTTACAATGAAACACAACACAAAATGTTTTCAGTGGTTGGATCCCTTCCTCTAGAGCATCCTGACTCCTTTCATCTCACATAGACCAGATCAGTGCATGGTGCACACCAGGGCTGAGTGGGCGGGATGGGATAAAGTGAGATGAGAAAGGAGGAGTTTTATTTTTGATGAGGCTAGATCTGTTTTGGATATTGATCTATATCTAATTTTGAATCTGTTCTTATAAAGGATGCAAACGGCCTAAAATTTTAGACAGGCATTTCCAGTAATTTAAGAGAAATAAATAAAATACTGAACAGCATCAATGCTGTAAAACTAGCCAATGCCAATACAGTTCACTTTATATAGGAAGAGAATAACAAATAAACAAAGGTCACAGTCTGCTCTCATTTATATAAGTGAACAGCTAAAGCAGGGGTAGGCAACCTATGGCACGGGTGCCCAAGGCGGCACGCTAGCTGATTTTCAGTGGTACTCACACTGCCCAGATGCTGGCCACCAGTTCAGGGGGCTCTGCATTTTAATTTAATTTTAAATGAAGCTTCTTAAACCTTTTAAAAACCGTATTTACTTCACACACAACAATAGTTTAGTTATATATTATAGACTTATAGAAAGAGACCTAACAACGTTAAGATGTATTACTGGCACATAAAACCTTAAATTAGAGTGAATAAATGAAGACTTGGCACACCACTTCTGAAAGGTTGCTGACCCCTGAGCTAAAGTAATTCCATTAAAATCAATTGACTTATTCCAGATTTACACCATTGTAACCAAAATCACAATCTGGACCTAAAGTGCGTATTGTCACCCAGAAGTGTTAGGGGTAGATTCCTAGTTAGTGTAAATTTTCATAGATCAGTTGACTTCTGTGGAGTTTTGACAATTTATACAAGGTGGGGACCTACCTTTTAGGTGATAACTGACAATGATATCAATGGGAATCAACCACCCATATTCCCACTATGTTAAAACTAGAATACCCTTTTAAATTAAGAAATGCTATAGGTGCCCTTGAAATATGACAGCAATCTTTGAGCATGGGAAAATAGTGTGTGTTTTTCTCCCCACTTTGTACCATTGCTCACTACCAAAATCTGATGTGCTTATCCAAATTAAAGTGAGAGAAGCTAAAGGGATTCTTCCATTCCCATTTAATTTCCAAGTGCATTACCATGTCAATTAGTCTCAACAGAAAGACTTTGTGGGGATAAAAAGGTGCTACCAAAGTAAACAGGAACTGAAAATACTTCAGTGAGGTCATTTTTTTCACGTAAAGTAAATGTAAACATTTCCCATCGGTGTTCAGAGGAGACTTGTACTGGGAAATGAGAACCGGAACACAGAAATCGCTAGAAAAAAAAGTGAAAGTCTAATCTGTTTCCTTTATCCAAGCTCAATGAAGTGCATAAAATAAACCAACAACATAGCTGGTGAAAAGTAAAGTAGATTTTTAAATGTATAATCTCAGAGGAGTTATAACATTGGTGGGCAACCTGCGGCCCACAGGCAACATAAAGCCCATTGGGGCAAGCCACTGGCAAGCCTCCAAATGGTTTGTTTTCATTTTCACAGCCACCCGCAGCTTCCAATGGCCATGGTTCAACATTCCCAGCCAATGGGAGCTGCAGATGGCTGTGCAAATATAAGCAAATGTAAAGACATGGTCTGATGGCCCGCCAACAGCTTGCCCTGACGGGCCATGTGCAGCCCAGGTGGCTGTAGGTTGCCCACCATTAGATTATAATGATTCTGTTATGTCATAAGTGTGAAGTAGCCTAGAATTAGTGTTTACCTGTAAGGGGTTAAGCTAAAGGTAACCTGAGAGGTGGACAACTGACCAACGAGAAATTCCTCAGGAGACAAAGGATTTTAAGTTTCAGTTTCTCTCTGGGTCTCTCTCTGTTCACCTCGGCTATGGGATGAACACAGCTATGTCTTTCACTGTAACTATAGATTCTATTAAGTATTGTAGTCAGTAAGTTTACCTTCTTTTTATCACTTGGAGGGTTCTCAGTGGTGAGTGTTGGCTGGGTGCTTCTTGATATTGTAAGATTCAGCAGAGATATCAACAGTGGGAGAAAGTTGCCTCGGGGGAGAGGTTTGGTTTCTGAATCCTTTTGTTGATTATGGTAGATGCTGTTCTATTGATGGTTATAAGAGATTTATTCCTTTCTTTTTTTCTTTTATTAAAATCTTTCTTTTAAGAAGCTGACTGCTTGTTTTCCATTGTGTAAGATCCTGGTTTTGGATCGGGCACGTCTCGCAGGAGCAGGCGAGGTTTGTTTTTTTTCTCTCAAGCTTCCCAGGGAAGGAAGAAGTTTGGGGGGTTAGTGGAAAGGGAAAGAAGGGTCCCAAACTACCCTAAATTGAGTTTGGTGGTGGCAGCAGTTAGTTCCAGGCACAGAAGAAGTTGTGTTCTGGGGAAAAACATTTTAACCCAAGCTGGTAAAATAAGCTGGGTGGGGGTGGGTATTTCTTTTTTCATGCAGGTCCCCACATCTGTACCCTAGAGTTCAGAGTGAGGAGGCAATCCTGACATGGTATCTTTAGCACTGCCCTCTACTGGGTGAAATCAGAAATGCACTAATGTGTATCATAGCAGCAATAATGCTAACAGCTAACATAATATTTTGTATATATAATTTTAACTTAAAAGTGTCCCTTTGAACATGAAATATTATGAAGGCCATTTCCATTTTATTGGTTATTAGCTTAGAATTTGGGGTTACCTAGGTGGGTAAGTAATTTTCACAGACAAGCAGGTAGCAAATGTTTCACTAACTGTACACCTTTACTTAAAATTCTTACTCTAGGGCAGTGGTTTTCAACCAGAAGTATGTGTGCCCCTAGGGGTATACAGAGATCTTTTAGGAGGGTACATCAACTCATCTACACAGTTGTCTTGTTTTATAACAGACTACATAAAAAACACCAGTGAATGCAGTACAAACTAAAATTTCATACAGACAATAACTTATTTATACACTACTTACACTGAAATGTAAGTACCATATTTTATATTCCAATTTATTTCTTTTATATGATCAAAATGAGAACATAATTAATTTTTCAGTAATAGTGTGCTGGGGCTCTTTGGTATTTTTATGTCTGATTTTGTAGGCAAGTAGTTTTTAGGTGAGGTGAAATTTGGGAGTACTCAAGACAAATCAAAGTCCTGAAAGGAGTACATAGTCTAGAAAGGCTGAGAACCACTGTGCTAGGGTATTATCCAGCGAATATGGACTTCACTTATGCCTTCGTTTTTGAGATGATGGTTTATATTAAAGGTAATCTTAAAAAATGTTGCTTATTAAACCTCTGCTTTTGAATTTTTTTACTCAGTTCACCTCAAAGAAAGATCAAATTCATTTAATGCAGAAGGCAGGTCAAATAAAGCATGTGGTGTAAATTATTCAAAGCAAAGAAACTTAAATCTGTATGTACTGTAATGATGAAGCCACAGAAAATTATAGCTAACTTTGTTTTGCAGCTTAGCATAGGGCAATGATCATCAATAAAAACTCCTCAATACAGTCCTTACCCTTAAGTTGCCAACTTTCCACTAAGGGCCTGATTATCTATAAATTTATGGGAACCTGAAATAACTGGTGTTTGCCTCTTGATAATGTTTTCTGACATATATCAGGAGATTCAGCTGATCTGTGTTAGAGATTATTGTATAGAATCTGCAGTTTATACAGGCAATAAGTAGACAGAAGGTCCATTTGAGACCGTTAGTTATGGAGAAGCACATAAGGAAAACGGTTTCCATAGTAACATGCCCAACAGCTGTAGTTAGTATAGGAAAAGTAGTTTTATGATTATTTCAATGAAGTTTCACCCTTTGTTTTCAGTACCAGACATATGCAAAAGGTTATTTCATAGGATGTGCTCAGGGGATATGGAGGTGAAACTTACTAAAGTGTGGAGGGCCCACATAAGGTCCCAACTTATCGCTCAAGTGAAATTTCGAGTGCGTTCAGCCCTGTACAGACCATCTGCATCAGAGTGATTTTCACTTGAAATGGGTACAGCTTTTGTGCATACATTAGCAGATGGCTGCTTTTACTTTAATAAATGTACCATCCAGAAATTCTATATTAAAAGTAAATATTGCTTCATAGGCAGTTGACAGTCCAGCTCCCGGTCAAGCCAAGGGAGAAAAGCTCATTGATTTCTGCGGGAGCTGGATTAGGCCCTGGTTGAGCTGACTGAGAAACAGGAGGTGGATGAGGAGAAATTGCAAATATTTTTGCAAGGCTTTTGTCAGTTTCATTCAGAGGGAAGATTTTTGACCAGTGAATTGGCAGAGCCGGTGCTTCCACAAATCGGTTAACATGTTTTGATTTTAACTGAGTTCTTGGTTTCACTTTTTTGCAAGATTTCATTGGAATAGGTACTAGGAAGGATCCCTCTTGTGAAGTTAAGAAGACAAAACGCACACCCAGATCAGAGCTTTCTCCTCTTTAGTTCAAAAGTGTAACAAGGCAGCAGATCTTCCATTCCTGCTTGGCATGAGCATGACATCATTAGCTACCACCAACATATGTGTGAGATTGACAGAATAATGTCACGCCTTGATTTTTAAAAATCAACCTGAAAGCCCTTGATTAATCTACTCAATTTGTATGATATGTAGCAGACCCGCACTCATGCACATTAATGCTTGGGAGACCCAGTGCAGACTATTGGATTTTGTGAATTAGTAAATGCACAAAAACAAAAAGCGAGGATAATGCCGCACAGAATGTTCTTAAATCTGTTGGTTTGTCAACTGCAGGGTAGTGGTAAGTATTTCTCCTAATAACACCGGTTATTTTGTTGCATCTGTCACTACCAACAAACAGGAATCAAGTCCTCCCAGGATAACTTTGTTGATGTCAGTGGATTTATAGACATGTCAAACTGGTTGAAGTTGGATGAGTATCTGGCCCAGTGTCTCTAGAAGGCAATGTTTCCAAAATGCACATTTCATGCAATAAGTAAACTCAGGCCAAGATTTTTAAAGGTGGCATTGTCCCACTCATTGCTGCAAGACCTAAGAAACATAGGCCTTGTCTATGCTGCCCTGCAGTCCTGCCTGCACCAAAGATCTGCAGTGAAACTCCCCCACGTGGACATTGCAGGTGTGAACTAAAAGATTCCTACTTCACCTTAAGGTAATCCTCTTCAAACAGGATTGCATTACTGCAAGCTGGGAACCTTTTAGTTTGTGCCTGCAGGATCTACAAAGGGGAGTTAAAGTGCAGCACTTTGGTGCACACTGCTATTCATA
Organism: Dermatemys mawii; assembly: GCA_007922305.1. Classification (NCBI taxonomy): domain Eukaryota; kingdom Metazoa; phylum Chordata; order Testudines; family Dermatemydidae; genus Dermatemys; species Dermatemys mawii. The sequence continues at coordinate 16,458,859 of ML677364.1, forward strand.
CCCAGTAGTCAGAAGTGCAGGACAGTATAGACATAGCCTTAAAGAGCTAAGTCCCATTTTCAAAAGTAAAGGAGGCAAAAGAGACGGAGTGCCTAGAAAATGATTTTGCCAACCACACTTGATTTTAGTGTGGTTTGTGGGCACACCTCCAATGCACTATCAAGAAATTGACCGTTCATTGTTCATGATAGCTAGACAGGGGAAGGAATAAAGGGTAATACAGAACCCATCCATAGTGTCACCACCCTTTGAAATGAACTGGCATAATTATTCAGTGGAGATGTAGAGAAGGGGAAGAGCAGTTCAGATTCCACACATCTGAGGGATTAGACTCATGCCCAATTGTAATGGTTAGTACACTATTACTTTAGGAAATCTGAGTATCATTGCTTTCCTTCCCTTGCAGTACGCCAGACTGCATAAAATAGTATGTATTATTTAAAAGCTTTCCCAAGAAACATCCCACCAGGCTCCTCTATATGGACTTTGTCTTTCAATCACAGCACAGGTTTTTCTGAAGTTAGGAGTCAAATCCTCTTATCCATCTTTCTAGGTATTTAGACCATGCCCATCACCACAGGGCTAGGATTTGTTTGCTTCCCTGCCAAAAGTTTTGAAAAGGTACCACTGAGCTCCAAAGTAGGATTTGATTTTTTTAGTATGAGACAGCTGATTAGGAGCTGAGAGTAAAAAAATGGGATGGCTATTGAGAAAGGCCACAACATGACACAAGGAGAACAATAGGTCCTGGAAGTCTGTTCCAGATACTGAGAACAGCATAAGAGAAATAGATACCATTCCCTGTACAGAAGAAAGGATATGGAACAAAAAGAAATGCAATTTTTAAGGAGCACAGGAAGTAAGTGACTGAATAGGCAGAGAGGATGTCAGAGAAGTAGAGGAAGCAAATTCATGAAGACCCTGGAACACCAAAGGTGAAAGCCTGCCCCCGCTGAAGTCAATGGCAAAACTCCCTTTGACTTCAATGCACCCAGGGCTTCACTCTGAAAGGGAGCGGTGCATAGAAGCCAGTCATGATTTGTGAGGGTAAGTGTAATGAATACTCACATCCAAGTACAAGTGAGATGAACTGCCATGTTTGAGGAGAAAATTAAATGTGGAAAGCTGGGACTGGCAGGCACAACAAAGAAGGGAACGGCACTGTTAAGGAACAAGCTAGACACCTCAGTTCCTGACAGAATGGTGGAATGAAAAATTTGGAATGGAAGTGGACTTTGGATTGAGGAAGTCTGGGCAGAAGCAAGACATGAGTTTGAAGGAATTTATAACTGACCCAGAAGCTAATTGGTGGAAGGTTCAAAAGAACCTAACTGACTTAGAAGCCTAAGGCCCATTGATTTTCACTTAGGGGCTTTGGAAAATTTTACCCAATGTGTACAATCGAATGGATAGTGAAAAATTATTCACAAATAGAGAAGGCTGAAAATTTGCAAATGTTGAACATTGGAACAAATTTATTGCAAAAATGTCACCATTTTCTACCGTACTCACAAACATTTTGGTGACCTCTAAACAGAATCCCTCATTCCCTTCTGATGTATTTTTCATGAACATTGATGTAAGAAAAGCTTGGTCATTCAAATGTTTGCCAAAAGCAAATTTAGGGCTGATAGCCAAGCTTTTTTTAACCATAATCTACATGTGTTTCATAGAATCATAGGACTGGAAGGGACCACGAGAGGTCATCTAGTCCAGTCCCTGCACTCAAGGCAGGACTAAATATTATCTAGACCATTTCTGACAGGTGTTTGTCCAACCTGCTCTTAAAAATCTCCAATGATGGAGACTCCATAACCTCCCTAAGCAATTTATTTCAGTGTTTAACTACCCTGACAGTTAGGAAGCTTTTCCTAATGCCCAACCTAAACCTCCCTTGCTGCAATTTAAGCCCATTGCTTCTTGTCGACTCACTGGCATGAGGATGGTCAGGTAAGTCGACCTAAGATACTGTGACTTCAGCTATGCTATTTGCACAGCTGTAGTTGCGTATCTTAGGTCAATCCCTCCCCCTTGTAGTGTAGCCCATCCCTTTGTGTCTCACTTATTTCTCCCCTAAGTAATTGTGTGTTTTGCCTGAATTACTATTAGATCACAAAGTACTGTCTTTTTTTTCCGCCGGAGTTGCTGATCTGTTTTGTTTTCACATGAAAAGTATGGCAGGTGAAGCTATTTTTTTTAACTTCCTTTGTGAAGTTAAAAAGAAAAAAAGTTGCTGTAGATGAATATAATGAAAGGGCACTGAATATTTTTAAAGCTGCCAAAACCAGTGCCCAGACTTCGTCAAAGATAGTACAGACAGAGCCTTTGCAGAAAGCAGCAGCAAAGGTGGCTTTACATCAGTCCTGCACTGGGAAAAATCCTGAATGGACTAGATGACTTAGTAGTTCTTTTCTTTCTCTAAGTTCCAAGGAGCCCCGTCCTTGTATCCTACTTCAGTGTTATAGCAGTGGCCCATTTTTATGTAATTTTTAAAAATGGTGGCACTGTACATATCCAGAGCATCACTGAAGAGGATCTCACAGAAAAACAAATTGATTTTCTACTGATGAAAATGAACTACCCTTTGGGCAGTGAGAGAAACAATAATTTCTTCAGAAGAAGGTTCTGTATGTCTGACCACTGGTTTCAGACATAGACAAATCAAGTGATAGGAGGAGACCTAAGTAATCTTGCTTTGCCAGCACAGTCTGAACAAAAGATTATTGAAAACAATTGATACAAACTCGGAGACAGATGCATTTACTATTGTAATCAATGCAAAATTCCTGTGTCATTCAATGGAAGTGGGAGCAGATGCAGGATCCTATGCTTCGTTGAAGTATTAACTTCAAGAGAATATGACTTAGGTTTCAGTTGCCCTAACAATGTGGTATTTCTATTTGTCTTTTTGGCAAAACTCTTCTTAACTTCACCCAAGCATAAACAGATTTGGGGTTCAATTTTGTAACTCCCATTCATGCAAATGATCCTTGTTGAACATTGCAGACTACTCACATGAGTGAGGCTCAGTCATATGAATGGTATTGGGCCCAGGATCTTCAGAACTATAAGATTGTTTCATAAGCTACATCATCAATGATTAAGTATTCTTAGGAATCAGAGGGGTAGCCGTGTTAGTCTGGAATTGCAGAAGTAACAAAGAGTTCTGTGGCACCTTAAAGACTAACTAAAGTATTAGAGTATAAGCTTTCATGGGCTAATACCCACTTCCTTATTAATTCTTTGACAGTAGCACATAATGATCCAAATCAGGGATCAGGGCCTCCTTTGTACTGGTTGTCATGCAAACAAGGAATACAAATACAGCTCCTGCTCTAGAAAGCTCACCATCTAGGATACAGCTAACTTAATAACAACAACAATATATTGAAGCAGTCTACTCAGATCTGCTTTACTTGAAATGCTCTCACCTGGTATTGTGCACAGTCTGGGACTCCTCAAATGAGCCTAGGTCTGCAGTTTCATTGTACACATGACCTTATGAATCCTGTAAGAGGGAGAAACTTTTCTGGAACGCTTGCACATTGTGCTCTGATGCAGTACTGTCAACACATGCAGAGTTCTGTACTAGAAAATCCAAATACAGTTTGCAAAACCATTGGAGGTTTTCCACGGAATGCTTGAGAGAGCAGCTCCTAATTGAACTGACCAAAATTCACATGGGTTCAGCTGTAATCCAATCAGTTCTACATCACTTGTCTTTCAACATTTACAAAATATTTTTTTTAATTGCAACTCTCTTATGGAACCAAATGAATCAGAAATAGACTTAAATGAAAACCATTCCAGATTGTTCTACACTTTAACCTTACATCTGTACCTAATTAGGATGCTCAATTTCCCTAAACTCGAGTAATAAAAATGGAAGTAATCTGTGGCCTGTTTGTCAGTCATTATAGGGCAGCCAACTTGCAAATCAAGTCAGGCTCAAGAGCACAGGGTCCCGTTCTACGTGGCCATAGAATGAGACATGGGAGATGTTATTGTGCAGCAGGATGGAAACAAATCAGGAGACAAGTTCACAAAGAAAGTTGTGTGCATTGACCTGCATTGCTGGGGATGTGGCTGAGCCTTTAAGGAAAGGAGCACATTAATGTGGAAAACATATGTGGTTATTTAGACTTCTCCATTCTGACCATAAGAGGGGCCCTTATGAGAGATCTCATAATAACTAGTGTTAGACATTATTCTTTCCTACAGAAAAGGCAGTGAAATCCTTCTTTATAACCAAGCGACTACGAGGAAGAGTCAGTTCATTCAGCTGAAGTGTAACTTAGCCTTTAGTCAGCTCCTTCCACATAGCCGGCAGAATTAACCCAGAAGCTGATGCAGAAATACATTAGGAAGAGCTTGGCACTTGGCATCTACAGCCATCAAAGATGCAAAATTTGTGGCTGCCAAATACCAATGGAGGAAAATAAAACCCACACACTGTGCTCTGGTCATTATTCACTTCAAACATATCAATGTATAGTACAATTACATTGTCTTTTGAAATTCCAAGAGCTGCATGAAAAATCCCAGTAGACATGCTGTAAATCCATATCTACGAAAGAAAGTTTTCATTGCATCAGTATCATATATATATATATATATATATATAATTTGGTCATGCTGAATGAATGAATAGCTTTGAACTCCTCCTAGACTATTAGGTCGAACCACAGGTCATTGAAAAGGTAATTTTCCCTAGATTTGTAATAAGGTCTGGGATTTGACCTATGACCTTAATGTCACAAGATATTCATTATCTCCATATAGATGATATACAGACAAAGAAATATACATTTTTTATAGATCTGGCGAAAAGCATATTTGATGGATATGTTTTATGTGATGGATTTTATTATCTGGATAAACTGAATTAGCAGACCTCATTCATTTCTAAAACATAATTTATTTACACTGAGGAATAGCTATTCTTCACATGGGTAGCTAGCTCTCTTAGTACTTACTATGTAAAAACATTTGCTATCTAGAGAGCCTCTCGCTTTAGTGATACTTAGAAAACAGAATGAAGTAGTCATAAAGGTGTAATTGAATAATTCCTTGTGGGTTCAAAAGTCCAGTACAAAATTTACAGATTAAATTAATGTTAGGCATCTAGAGAAGACCCATTCTCTAGAAACTACTGTCACTGTTTCCGTATTTTCCTTTGTCTGAGGGCCTGAGGCTGCATACACAGCTCAAAATTGTATTAGCCTTAATGGTCTGAAATTTTGTTATACAAAATCTTTATTAAAATGAAGTAAAGGTTTTAAATCCTTACTGGTCTCTTAAATGGTGGGCGGGGAAGGGGCGGGTAAAAGAAAGGGAGCACTTACTAGAAAATAATGAAGTTTCAGAAAAATAAGAGAACCGAATGTTTGAAAGCCAGGAAATTCAAAACTAAGATTACAGTAAGAATGGAGAGTATGGAAATGCACAGTTAAAATGTGCCAGTTATTTTTAACTCTGTCCTCAGCACAAAATCCTGAGACAACAGTACACGCACATGCCATACAACTTTAGCAACAATACTACAACCTAGAGCTATATATTCAGGGCAGGTTCTGGCCTCCATTAAGGCTTCTTTGTCCAACTTGAAAGTAGTTTATCCAGCGACATGGGGATTCCTTCTGCATAGGGGAATCTCCAGGGTGTGACATAGGGCTGGCTTATTGCTCCTGGCCTTGTCATAGGTGGCATTTTAAGGGTATGGTTGGCAGAGGTTTCTCTGCGCTCCAGCTATCTCCAGCTGCTAAGTGCTATTTGCATGGGCTGTTGCAGCCAGGTATAGTTTATAGATGCCCATAGGCTATCTTATCTACTACTGGGAGCTTTACTTGCCCCTGTTTGGGGAGGATGTCTGATCTAACGCCTGCTGTGCCACGCACTACTCCCGCACAGCTGAGGAGCTAGCTCTCAGAATGCATAGGTGCTGGAACAAGGAGTGCTAGGGGTGCTGCCGCACCTTCAGGCTTGAAGTGGTTTCCATCATATCCAGGGTTTACAGTTTAGTTCAATGTCTCTCAGCGCCCCCCACAATAAAAATTGTTCCAGCAGCCCTGGATTCACCATCAGATTCTAACTGTGATTGTTACAAAGCAGGTCAAATTTTGACACTAACCGACTTGGGTGTCCGTTCAATGAGTTCCAGTTAAAGGATTAAGCCTGATAAAAGGATAAATATCTATCACACTGAGAAGCAATTTAGAGTAGAGAAGTGAACTATAAAATGAACACATTCCAGTGTGCTAATCCAAAACATATTTCATAAAACAACTCTGAACTCTGAAACGGGTCTTGTTAAAATAGCTGACCTGTTAAAATTATGGGCTTACTGCAGCAAACTTATATATTTTAACAGTTCTTCATGTGTTAGACCATGGCTTTAGGAAATGTTATAAAACATTTACCTCACTACTCTTTCCCTGCCTCCCGGTTTCTCCCCTCCCCTCAAAAAAAACCCAAAAAACAAAAAACAAAAAAAATCCCACCAGTAAATGAATTTGAGGTATAAGGCATGTCACTGAAAGAATTAGTGGCTTACTAGGCTTTCTGCCCCTGAAGTCTCCTTCTGTCTATCATCCTTTTTCCTATAACTGAAACATTTTACCTGTAATTATCTTCCAGGTTTTTTTCTTTCTTCTTCATCTTCAAATTCCTCCTCACACACTTCTTCCTTGGATCTTTGAATCCAGGGGACCCAATTTCCCCACCACAAACCAGACTTCCTCAGGGGTGAGAACTAGGCCCCAACAGCGTGTATTTGCCAATTACCCCATTAGATACAGGATAATTTAGGAGAGCCACCACACTCAGAACACAAGTGTCTCTTATTATCCTCTAGATGCTAGTTATGAGTGCATAACATCACTTTTTTAAAAAAATCATCCACAGAAATAAACAGGGTTACAATATAAAATGCAAATGTGTATAGTCGATGACTTTTTAATTATTTGCTGTGCAGCCTATTACCAGATACACATGGTTCACTATGGGCAAAGTTCTGCTGAGGCTGTGTTGCCAGCTGTTACAATCTTATCACAAGTCTTGCAATATATGGGTTTTTTTTCTAAAAGACCCAGCTCCCAGTCAGATGGTTACATGAGACTCTCCATTTTCATTAAAGAAAAAGACATTTTAGCCCTCAGAGTTGCTGAGGCAGGCTTTAGATCTGAACCCTGAAAGTTCAAAAGCCAGAAAGCAAATGAAAAGACACCAGCTTTTATTATTTTTTAAAATCTCATAATTTTTAAGTCAGTCTCATGATTTTGGGGGTCCGACTCATGATTTTTGAACAGTGGGGATGTAAGTAACAATGGCTGGGGTAACACAGCCCCTTGCTCACTGATCCTGAGACCATTGCCCCAAGTCTGATGGATTGTACTCCGGAAAAAAGGTCAGCAGTGAGCAGTTCTATGGTTGACATTATGTGACCTCGTGCGAAAGTCGTCTGTGGATTTGCATAAGCAGGTGCTGTAGCAATGACACAGACACAAGCTCACTAAACAAAAGAACCACCTTTGTTCATAACTGCAAGAAGGTTCTCACTCCATCTGACTGTGGGTGCTGTTACAAAATGATACCCTCTCTCCCACAGCCAGGAAAAATAGAAGCACCCCTGAATTTTTAGTGAGAGTTACTTCCTTAAACAGGGGTCCATCCTATTTCTCAGGAGCCATGCTCCTTAGGGACAGTCTTTGGGTGTGCCAAGAAGCACTCACTCACCCAGCCAACCCAGTAACTCTGTTACCACCATTCCCAGCTGTTGCCACAGGGAAGTTCCACCAACAGGGAAAGGTGTGAAGCCAAGAGGGTCCATAGAGGGTCCAGCCAGGAGGTTGGTTTTTGCTGGATAAGGTTCTCTGACTAATTCAAAACAAAGCAGATGGAATCAGCCGGCAAAGTTCTTATGACAGAAGCACAAGCCTGATTATTGAACAGTTGTCCAATCTATGCTCCAAAGCAAATACTGTGCCCTCTTGTTAAAAAAAAAAGCTCTGAAAAGACTCAATTTTCAATCCTTTACAATTATTTTAAAATGCATTTAATTGTATGACTAAGTAGACCTTAATGCGTTGAACACATTTTTTAATTGTGGGAATTTCCTGCGAGGACACTGAGCACAGTATCAAAAAGTTTCAACGCTTATTGAAAAAGAAATTAATGCCTGTTTGCTGAGATAGGTGACATAAACCAAATATGCTCTGCTGTAATGTGGTGTGAAATGGTTATGGGCACTTGGCTGAGATGACGTGCATAACTCAATCACGCCTCCACCACAGAAGAGTAAAGAGATCATCCTCAATATATGCAAATCCAAACACCACCATGAATTCCATATCTCCCCCTCTGATGACAAATTACATCTCCGCCAACCATCAAATCAGGTAACACAAAATCTGAATACCTTGACTCAGATCCTCTCCTGGGGTGAGGGATAGCTTGTGGCTGCTCTAATTTATGCCGTCTGGCTGTGGTCGACACAAAACCACATGGCAGTTGAGAACTGGCTGAACACAGGTGTGCTCCGCCTCACGCAACCTCCTTCCTTTCACTGTGCATGCCAAGGCTGGGGTGAGTTGGTCTGGGAGTTGCCTATGCTACTTTTTGACAGCTAAGAAGTTCTGTATGCCAAGGCTACTCTCATTTGGGTACTGAGGCCCAGATTCTGTTCATTCCGCACAATATGAAAGGCAGAGAGAATCAGGGGAGAGATTTCTGGCCCTTTATCTTTAAAATGGGTTAGAAGAAGAAGAATGGCAAACTCTTAAAACTAAAGCCGTGAAAATGTTTAGGAGTGCCAATGAAAATGAAGAAATGTATCCCAAAGAATCTAAAGAAAAGGACCCCTTGGAGTCAAACATCAATAAAAATTTGCAGAGATATACAGATGATCTCATTCCCATGGTTATTTCCCCTTTGCAATGCTTTTTCTGTATGTATTTGTACTTCCAGATGTGGTACAATTAATTATACAACATTTGTATATTACAACATTGAATCAAATATACTGGAGTCATATAAATCACTGGAGTGCAACCAGGCCAAAGGCAAAGGCATCCATTTGGACTCAAAGATAAAGGGAGTTCCTATACACTACCACAGCTAAACTGTTGGCTATGGGGGCCAGATGGTGGCCTTTGAAAGAGAAAAGTGCTCAAATTGAAATGCCTTTGGGTCTCCCCTAAAATGAGCTGTAAGAGCGGCACATCCTCTACTAGATTGCACCCTTCAGGTTAGTGGTTTTCCAGTTGTGGCTGTCTGGGGGAAGATTTTACATAGTTCCACTTCATCAATCAGCGTCAATGTGCCAGTCCCATATCTATGGCTAGATGTAAGCTCATGGACCCATATTTTTCATAAGTGGAGGCCCACTTTACCAGTTAAAAAATGTGTACCCATGCACACACCCCCACTGGTACATGCAAAATCCTTGTGTGCCTGCAAACTGGATAATTATGCATTCAGATTGGTGCCGATTTCTACATTCAGTTTCTCGATTTGCACATGGAGCTGTGAGATTTGCACATATAAATATAAGTTAATTTCTGGAAAGTGAAAGTAGGCCTCCACTTTTTGAAAATTTGACCCTTTATGTTTATTTCAAGAGACATGGTTCTGGTTTCAAAGTATTTTTAACTAAGCTCATTCATAAACTTTTGACCATGTGAAATTGTTCTGATCCTTTCCATAACTAGCAAAAATATTGCTGAGGACTGAGACTAGACACCAATTTCTTTAATTTAAAGAGAGCACAAACTTTAGTCAAATGGAATAGGCCTGGCTGGTGTGTGGCGAGCATTATACAGCTGGAGTTGCAAAATTTTGTTACACCAGTTTTTCAGTTGTAACTTGTGATCTAAGCTATTTCATGTCCTTGGCTGGGCCTCAAGACCAGAGGCTTTTGGTCTTGCCTTGCGCATAAGGAGATCTATTCTCTTGCTGGAGCACTTGGGAACACCCTTAGCACTAATAGACCTTATGTGTGTGCTCCAATGAGAGGGCAGACTTCATTTAAAGCAAATTCTTCAGACTGATAACATGAATCTGACACAGCATCTGCTTCTCAGTGACAGCATGGAAATTAGAATGCATTTTGTCAAATAAGCACCTGTGAGAGTCAAAGATTTCTACAAAATAAAAATTCATAGATTCATAGACTCAGAAGAGCAGACTATTGTTCCTCATATCACTTCATTCATTAACAACATTTTCCCCGACTTTCTGTTCCTGTAATGAAAGTCAAAAGTGAATTTTAATACTTCTGAAAGCTTACAGGCCATCACGGCTGCCTGACGAGATACAATGGCAGTTTGCTTGTCTATGACTCTTTAAAGTTAGCACTTTGACTAAGCCATAAAGGTTTGAGAACTTTGTTTTGTAAAATATATATTTTTAAAGACTTTACGTTAGACTCATCAGGTGATAATACCATTTTATGACTATTATTTCTGTGAATTCTGGGGAAAACATCCATCCCTAATGGTTTCCGGCTAATACAATCTTAAAATAAGGAGCTATATCCAGTGCTTGTACCTCTTGTTATTGCTGTTTCCTCATTGAACTAAATCCTGAGGAAAGAGGAAGTAATATTTTTTGACTTCTGAAAGTATTTACAGTGCCACTAACTTACGCAGTTTTATCCTGGGTCGTAACCTCTCTGTTATTTTAAAGCCCCAACTCCTGGAATCCTGTGATAACATGAACGTCTCAGCTTTCACTTAAATAGACTCCAACAAGAATCAGGACCCCACTGTCCTAGTAACTCTACCAATAAAAGACAAGGAAGGGTCCATTTTAACCTGGTTTTCTTCTCCCAACCTTAGGTCATTTTAATTCCTATATTTCACTAGGAAAATTGAAATATATTATCATTTTATAAGGTTCTTATGCAAATTACAAACTGTAAGCAAACAAAGACCACAGTACTTGATGTGCTTAGATAGTGTGGTGATAAGTACTTTATAAATATAGACAGAAAAACTTATATGACAGTATTCAAAGTAGCTTCAAATGAATGATTTAGTAGATAGAGAAGAGAACTTAAGGTATGTCTACACTGCATTTAAAAACCCATGGCTGGCCCTTGCTAGCTGACTAGTGCTCTCAGGGTTCAGGCTAAGGGGCTGTTTAATAACAGTATAGGCGTTTGAGCTCAGGCTGAAGCCTGGGCTAGAGGACCTTGTGAAGTACACTGCAAATAAACATCCCCTTAGCTTAGCCCAAGCCTCAGGAGCCCAAATCAGTTGGCACAGGCTATCCGCAGTGTCTAATTGCAATGTAGACTTCACTGTGAGGTAGGAATCCTGAGTTCTGTTCTAGCCTCTGACAGTGACTCACTCTTGGGCAAGTCTCTGAGTCTTTTTTCCTTACACGTAAAATGGGTACATTAATATGTTCCTGATAGGAGCGTTGAAAGGCTTAATTCAATAAAGTCTGTCCAGCCTAAGAGACTGATGACAGACTGCTTTCCCCAGTGAGCCCACCCAACTGTGTGGGCCAGTAGGCCTGAGGGGACAGGTCATAACCCTGCCTCTTCTGTCACCTCCCTGCCCCGGGTTCATCCCCAGGGGCTCATCGATGGAGCACAGAGACTATTTAGTTGAGGTTGTCCATTGTGCAGGGTACATGGGGGGTGAGGGAGAGTGCGTGCTCCTTGCACCCTCCCACACAATGGCCAGTCACAATCTAAGTCCTAATGGTTTTGTTTTTCTCATATTTCTTACCTCTGCCTTGTTTCTGTGTTCCATATCTTCCCATAATAACTTTTTGTTTCACTGGCCATCATTGGTTTTCCTATAAAGCAGACTTGAATCCTACCTTTTTTTAGCCTCCCCTGTTTGTTGGGATTTTTTGTTTGTTTGTTTCATACATTGATTATACCAGAAGAGTGAAAGGAGAGAAGTACAGGAAGAAACAGTGCGGTAAGGGAAGCGTCCGAAGGGAAGTCAGCTCATATTTTTGCTGTCAGTTTTTATGCATCATTTCTTGAATCTCTATATTTTATGTGGTCCAGAAATAGTTTCTACATATTTTCTGATTGTTTTCTGTTTTATCCTGCAATCTGAATATTAATGTTTCATGTTATTTCCATTAGTGTTATGATCTGGTTTTGATTGTTAGTATCCCTAGAGCTTTTCATTGTTTGGGAATTTTAAGGGTCTGTTAAGAGGCTAATTCTTTCTACCAAGAGTACTCGATCTACATTTTGTGGTATGGTGATTACATTGTTATTTCAGATTTCCTGTTTTGTTTAGTAATTTCCTTCCAGAAACCACGTAGTGTATGACATCTCTAGAACAGAGACAGCTTACTCACATGAGTAATCACACAATTCATGAGAAAATACTTCTCAACACAAACAGCAGGAGAAATAGACCACAGAAGGGAAAACAGTGGAACCGATCAGACAAAAAGTGCTGTCAAATGTACAAAGTGAAGAAAGACTTTCCCCCCTGTAGTCTCTTTCAGTTATAGTAGTCTTAAGTGTTACTTGCTTTAAAAAAAACACCAGACAGAAATGTGGCTTTTTTAGTTGATTATCTCCCTTTAATATGATTTGCTGATCACTTTTAGCACAGGATAGTGTTCTTGGTGGAGTCATTGTTCATAGCGAATCAGACTGAATCAGAGTGCAAAGCTCCGTATACAAAGGAAGCTCAGCATCACTGAGGGATGAATCCTGAGTCCCAGACAGAATTAGCTGCTGGAAAACAGAGTCACCCCCACTACTATAGAGGATGGGGAGAGTTATATTTATATTAGGGCTGTCAAGTGATTTAAAAAATTAATTGTGATTAAATGTGAGATTAATCACACTGTTAATAATAGAATACCATTTATTTAAATATTTTTGGATGTTTTCTATATTTTCAAATATATTGATTTCAATTACAACACAGAATACAAAGTATGCAGTGCTCACTTTATATTTATTTTTAGTACAAATATTTGCACTGTAAAAACCAAAAGAAACAGTACTTTTCAGTTCCCCTATTACAAGTACTGTAGGGCAATCTCTTTATCATGAAAGTTGAACTTACAAATGTGGAATTATATACAAAAAAATAACCACTCAAAAAAAAAGCAGTGTAAAACTTTAGAGCTTACAAGTCCACTCAATCCTATTTCTTGTTCAGCCTATCACAAAGACAAACAAGTCTGTTTACATTTGCAGGCAATAATGCTGCACTTCTTGTTCACAATGTCACCTTCAAGTGAGAACAGGTGTTCTCAGGGCACTGTTGTAGCTGGTGTCGTAAGATATGTACATGCTACGTGCGCTAAAGATTCATATGTCTCTTCAGACTTCAACCACCATTCCAGAGGACATGCATCCATGTTGATGATGGGTTCTGCTCGATAACAATCCAAAGCAGTGGGGACTGATGCATGTTCATTTTCATCATCTGAGTCAGATGTCACCAGCAGAAGGTTGATTTTCTTTTTTGATGGTTCAGGTTCTGTACTTTCTGCATTGGAGGGTTGCTCTTTTAAGATTTCTTAAAGAAGGGATTGGCAACTTTGGCACACACACACCCCCCCCCCGCCCCCGGGTGAGTACCCTTGGCGGGCCCGACCGGTTTGTTTACCTGCCACATCTGCAGATTCAGCCGATCACGGCTCCCACTGGCTGTGGTTCAGCACTCCGGTCCAATGGGGGCTGCAGGAAGCGACGGATCGGCGAACCGTGGCCAGTGGGAGCCGTGATTGGCCGAACCTGTGGACGTAGAGGGTAAACAAAAAAGCTGGGCCCGCCAATGGTGCTTACCCTGAGGGGCTGTGTGCCAGGGTTGCCGATCTCTGTCTTAAAGCATGCTCATCCCTCTCATATTTTGGAAGGCACTTCAGATTCTTAAACCTTGGGTCGAGTGCTGTGTCTATCTTTAGAAATCTCACGTTGGTATCTGATTTGCATTTTGTCAAATCTGCAGGCAAAGCGTTCTTAAAATGAACAACATGTGCTGAGTCATCATCCAAGACTGCTGTAATATGAAATATATGGCAGAATGGGAGTAAAACAGAATACATACATAGGCACACAATTCTCCCTAAGGAGTTCAGTCACAAATTTAATGAACACATTTTTTTATTGAGTGTCATCAGCAGGGAAACGTCCTCTGGAATGGTGGCTGATGCATGATGGGGCATATGAATGATTACTGTATCTTATGACTTTAAAAACAAATCTTGTAGTTGTGGTTAATCTAAGGACTATACCCAGATGTACAGAAACTCTTTTCTTAACCTGTGTACTATATAATTGCTTAACATTAGCTTTAATAAAATTTTGATATCTGGCATGTAAATACCTTATAATGCTGGCTACAAAAGTTCCATGCGAATGCCTGTTCTCACTTTCTGGTGACATTGTAAATAAGAAGCTGGCTGCATTATTGCTCATAAATGTGAACAGACTTGTTTGTCATAGCAATTGGCTGAATAAGAAGTAGGACTGAGTGGATTTATAGCAGTAGTAGGAACCCTGCAGCCCATCAGGGTAATCCACTGGCAGGCTGCCAGACAGTTTGTTTACATTTGCATGGCTGCCCATGGCTCCCAGTGGCGGCAGTTCACCATTCCTAGCCAGCAGGAGCTGTGGTAAACGGCAAGGGCTGCAGGGATGTGCCCACAGGCAGCAGGTTGCCTACTACTGACATATATGCTCTAAAGTTTTACATTGTTTTCGTTTTGAGAGCAGTTTCATGATAAAGAGATTGCACTATAGTACGTGTATGAGGTGAATTGAAAAATACTATTTCATTTGACAGTGGAAATATCTGTAATAAAAATAATATAAAGTGAGCACTGCACACTTGTACTGTGTGTTGTAACTGAAATCAATATATTTGAAAATGTAGAAAAAACATCCAAAATATTTAATAATTTTTATTGGTATTCTATTGTTTAACAGTGCAATTAAAACTGCGATTAAGCATGATTAATTTTTTAATTGCAATTAATTTTTTTAATTGGGTGAGTTAACTGTGATTAATCGACAGGCCTAATTTATATTTTATAAATACTAACATCATCCACAGGTTCTGTAGGATATTTGAAAATGCTCTCTGCTATCTGAAGCTTGCATGTGGGTGCAGTCTTTAAGATAATATTTTTGTGCTTGCAGATGGAAATGTCCCTTACTTCCTAGAATGAACACCTTAAACCGTTCACATTATTGAAATGTGCTCCCCCACCTGCTATTCATTCAGACACCTGGAAAAGAAATGGAAGGGGGAGGTTAGGTTGATCACTTGCCTTTGAGAGTAATTGGAAAACACTTTGCACACTCTTTAAAAACAACAACAAAACCCACCGACGAGCTAGAACATGACATGAGGCGTGCACAGTCACATTGCAATCTGCCATTAGCCAATACAGTGTAATTCATCTCCCTGCCTGTCTCCCCGAAAAGTAAATCTGACTGGTTCATTCAAATCATTTTGTTGCACTGGCCTGGTTTGCTTTGTTTTGGAGTGATTGCAAGACTAACCTTTACCCAAAAAGAGAGGATTGTCTGAAGCCAGCTTGCTACAAACCAAGCAACTGAAGGGTAACGCATCTTTCAAAATTACCTTAAAAGAATGAAATACCCAGAAGTAGCTTCTGCTCAAATTGCAAACCTCAGTGATCTTGATACAAAGAACAAACCTAAGCAGGCATAGTTTAAGGTGAAAATTTGTAAACCAAGATACACAGGGGGAAGGGAAAGCTAAGGGGAAAAAAACCTGCTCCCTGACAAAAACGCGGAGTTTGGGGAGTCTCTAAGAATGTTATGATGTTAATTTAAAATGATATTCCAAGAATAGAAGATTTTCATCAATAAGGTATTCCTGTGCGGACGCCCTGTACTGAATCATGTATGTTTGGAAATGATGTTTAGAACTCAACAGAGGCAACAGACGCCACGTGGACGGTAAGGTTTTTTGAGACCGTGGATTTTGATAAGATAGCATTGAGTCTACGTGGACTAAAGCAAGAAGAAGGAATAAGGTGTTGTAGTGTGTGTTCCTGAAAAAGACAATCAAGAACGAGAACAGATATTGGCAATGAAAATGGAAGCTTCTTGCTTTCCGCATTGCCACCTCCCACTACTTCTTGTGAAATACATCAGTGGGTGCTATTATTGTTGTGTTACCAAAAAAGGAATTCAGAGAGCATGTTGATGGCCGTGGTACATGATCCTGAATAATACAGACTAGAAACACAATTTCAGGTGTAGTTTAGTGCTTAGAGAATGGGATTAGGAGTCAAGATTCCTGGATCCTATTCCTGACCTTCCTTTTGACTCATTGGCAAACCTTATGCAAGTCATTTAGGGCCTGATCCTACAAGTCCACCAGAATTCTGCACATGGAGCAACTGCACATTCAACCAAACTACCTGTCTATGCCTCAGTTTCCCTTTATATAATGGATCTAATAAATGATTGTTTTGCCAATGATTTCAATAGGCCCAATATGACTGCTGTGAATTTCATTCATTGTTTATAACATGCTTTAATATTACAGTAGGAGTTTAGACAATGAACATACTTTTGATGCTTAGTTTCAGAGAAAATATTTTTCAAAGCTGCTGTTTTAAAATAACTTAAGCTTGTTCTTTTTTTTGTTCTACTTATTCTTAATCTCAAGTTTTGTTTTGAATAATCCTTTGCAATAAATAAACAAAATGCATATTATCAACCAAGAGGAAAAACAACATAGAGGAAAGAAAATACATTATTTACATGCACAATTAAAATGAAGACCACATGGAAATGGTCATCCATTAAAATCCACAGTTTGTAAATATATTTAAGGAATAAATTATCAGGAAAAAGAGGAAGGAGGAGAGGAATAATTACTATTATATGTCTCAGAGAGTGTTTTTCCGTTAGCCACAATTAATACTGTAATGGTAAATTAAAATTATGACTCATTTCACATTTATTGTAATGCAAAGAAACATTAAATAAAAGACAAGAAAAAGAGAAGAGGAAGAAAAGGATAACTAAGCATAATAATTAATATAATGATGGTTCAGTGTCATCTCTGAACTGCCCGGGCCTCATAGTTTTTGTTTTTATTTAATTAATTCATAACAATTTAGCCAATGTGTTCAGGAAAAGAGGCTGGTAAAAATATTGACCTTCAGTTCACATACACAGCCTTATTCTGCATTACTAATAGCCCTTATACTTCAGTGCTAGAAGGCTTGTTCCTGAATACTAAAGGAATTTCGTGACTGGTTTCAGTGAGCTCAGAATTTGGCCCTTCTGGGTCCACTGTAGTTTTGGGACTATAAGGAATGCAGGATTTTGCCAAAGGAGTAACTGAGTTCTGTGGGGTTATCAAATGCCTGTATAGACTGAAAGTGTACGAGAACTTTTCTTTTTTGTGTTTTATTAAATATTTAGTATTATTTATTATCTTATCAGTCCTAAGTTTTTACCAAGTCAATAATAAAATGCCCCATAAATCCAATACATCCTTTTCTGAGCCTTATAACAGATCACAATTTCTTCCCACATACCCTTAATTCCAAGTATATGCTAATGTAAAAAACATGGCTTTTGAAATGACCACTTGCCTCTTGGAAGCATTTATTTTGCATTAGGAAGCAACTTCACTAGTAACGAACTCCTTCACCAGATCTCCTGCATACCTCTTCCAATGCAGATGCAAAAAAAAAAGTGTGGTCAAGCCAATTGCAAAATAATAGCAATGTCTGATGGACAAAAATATCAGCTGTCAGGGAGGGGAACAGATGAGTCCATTCACTGACTGCTATTGACTTCATGGGGCTGATAAAGCAAGATGCAAATAAAAATCAAGGGGAACAGAGTCTCACCCTGAGGTTGCATGACTTAGCCTTTTTCTGTTTATATAACATTGTGATTAAATATGGTGGGGCCCTTAGGGAGGGAATTTTCGATTTGAAGGTTAAGCCAATATTAGCAACAACAAAAAAATAAAATAAAGTGAATCAAATGGCCCAGAGCATCACAGCCACAGTCGATTCCAGGAATGTTTGGTTACAAAATGAGCAACTGACTAATTGTGTAAATGCTGTTAATTAGCTGTGCAGAGCCCCTAACTGGGCTTTTCCCTGTAACTAATAAGAAATCAATTAGCTAATGAAGTGGCCATTAAATGCTATGCTAATCTTATCGGGGATATTTTTAATGTTTCTTCTTTTTTTTCCCCTTTATGATCCTTCCTAATTGCTACTGCCATACGGAGCTCACAGCTTTCAGCATGTCTAATGAAACATCATTATATCATAACTGGCATTCTTGGAAGAGTTAGTGGCAAACCTGCTTCCCAATTATTTTTAATTGCTAGACATACTCATAACTGGGCCTTTTACCAAGTAGTTCAGAGCCCTGCACTGTCATGTAATATATACAAAGATTGTGTTTTCTTTCCTTTGCATATGAAGGCTGGCTGCAGCATTGGGTACGATGAAGAATGCACGTTGCAACCTAAACAAGAAACCAGAGCAACTGCCTTTTCATTGCCTTTGCCTGGAGCGTGTGGAGACTCAACATTGTCTTCCCACTGAGCCGTTAAAACTGTTTGAAAACTTCAGTGGTATGCACACGTTATTTTAAAGAACCATTTACATTTTGGGTGTTTAGGAAGAAATGCCATAGGATTAGCAACTGTATAGTGTAAATGTCTTCAGTAATTCTCACAAGTTTGGTTACTTCCTAAAATAATTAATTAGCAACATTGCCATAAATTCCACTTCAGAGAAAGCATGCAATGTATCTTTTTTTGCAAAATATGCATGATCTATTAGGATCACTATTATCATTTTACTATAGCTCTTTATAAGGAGGTTGAGGTGAGATGCAATCCTGTAGTAATTCTATCTTGTAAACTGCCCCCACAACTAATATTTCTCATTTACCAACTCAACATCTCATAATGGAATCATATTTAAACCCTGAATCTAAATGAACTTCTCTAAATCTACTTGTGCCGAAGTAGGTTATGTGTCAGGATTAGACTAGCTTGCTTTCTCTCCCCTCCCACTGCCTCGCAGTACAATAGTACTCAGGACATCTGTGCACAAAAACAGGGGCTTTTTTAAAAAAGAATGTTTTCAAAGAGATTCTTGTCTTCCATTTCCCCCACCCACCTTAATCCTTTTTTATTTTTGATAACATGCAAATTGAATTGGTTAATTCTGCACCCCAGTTTTCAGGAAATCTGCCACCAGCAGCTGCCACTGTTTCAGATGTCAGGCGGATGCAGACACACTGTGACATTTTGTTCATTAAATAAACAAACCAGGTTCACACTAACAACATTAGGTAGAAAGCCCCATCAATTCTTGTACATTTAGTTCACATAATAGGAAGTGACAATTGTTCCTTAGCTTCATAAGCACTATATTGAAGAACAAAAGGGAGGTAAAAAAACCCAACCCATATATAATGTGGCAACAGCAACAACAGTTTGCCATAAAATCCTGGAAGGCTGATTTAGTTTAATGAGACGCATAACTGTTTGCCTAAGGCTACTTAAAATATATATGGCTACGAACATGGCTACTAAGGGGAAGAAAAAATTGTCATGATTTTTTTTTCTTCCATAAGGCTTTTTGGTCTTGTTTATTTGATTTGACTGTCAAATCAGAAATATTCACCAACAGTAGCCCTTGTATAGATGAATGAAATAGATCTGCCCAGTGCTGTAGAGAGAAAATAAAAGAGAAAGCCTTTCCGTACTTTATAATGCAATAATATTTTACTATAAAATGTGGTTCAGTATGTTTACATTAAGTGAAACAGATACAGATTTTAAAAACCTAAATCAAAAGTCACATGCCAACCTGAATTCCTTTAAAAGTCCAGGAAATTCAGCCATTCAAAATGGCAACATTTTTGACTTTTCCGTCCATTTGGATCCTAGAAAATAAAAAAGTTTAGAATCCCAAGACATAAAGTCTAGTTTTGTTATTAAGCATCTTATAATACAACAGCCACCAAAACTGGAAATTCCGTAGTAATGCATGTAAAAAAAGAGGGGCCTGTCTTAAAATCAGATCATCCTAAGGCTTGGAAATCATAGATTAGGCTGTCAGTCAGACTTAATCTGAAAGGTATAGACAATAGGAATAAAATCCTTGCACATTAATATGTATAGCACCATGATGTTGCTTTTTATATTCCAAAGGGACTTCAATAACACCATGGGGGAAAAGAAAGCCAAACCTGGGATTGGATCCTGGGATTGGATCCTGGAAATCTTAACTCGCACAGACATTCCCATCTGGGTTCTGAATGGTATTACTTGGGTGAGTAAAGGTTACAGTGTGTCCACCCTCAAGAGTTTTACACCTTCTCTTCCCCAAGTAGCTATCTGCCTTAGGTTTTCTATAGCATCTTTCAATGTAAGTAATTCTACTACAGAGAGTAAATTAGCACTAAAGGTAGTGGATATGCACTAATCCAAACTACCCCAGGAGGCTTAGTGTGCTTTATGTTGTACATGGATTGTACACAGGCATAAGGTATATTATGAAACCTACATACTGTCTTATTAATATGCGAGTTGTCAACCCTGACTCCAAATGCTACTATTCATCTATAATTTTTATATATGCCCACATAAAACCACAAATATTCTGTACATACCAAAGCTAGTATTCTATTACTCTTCTGATGGACCTAGTTATAATGTAGTGTATCTTTTGTTAGAGTCAGTAGATTCCTTATGTTATATTATTGTAATATTTATAGTATATGTTATTTACTTATGACAGATTAATAGTAATCCTCTACATATATGTGAATATCATTTCTTCACTGAATTTGTGTTGTAGTCATATTCTTCTAGCAATGGGCCCCATTCTCTTACATGACTGAATAAACCGCCTGGGGAGGAAAAATTCCACTACTTTTAATTTGCTGAACTGAAAAGAATTTCTCCAATCAAGTAGAGTGGGAATCCCCTACAGAAGAAGCCAGGAGTGCTAATCTCAAAATCCACAATTCCCTTATGATCTTCTTGGATCCCATAGATGACCCTGGTCATTACATTGTTATCTCGCCCAACCAGCTCCTATTGGACCTGGAGAAAGAATGGTTCTCATAGGAGCCATAATGCCAGGGGCTTTCGCCTTACAGCTGCTTCATGAAGCCCCCTTAAATGGAGGGTCTGCAGTGCAAAAGGCGAAGCCGCGTAAGTTAGTGCAATGTTAGGCAGTACTAACTTGTGCCAGGTTCTGCTGTTACTTTGGAGGGGATAAGAGAATCCAGGAATGCCCAGGGCTCTCTCACCTGATCCTACCCTTCTTGGTTTGTGGAGTTCTACAGTGTCCTCACAGAGAGGCTTCTCTTAGGTCAGGGGAAGGGGCAACATCTACCTAGGAGAAATCCCCACCTTCTACGTGCACAGGCTGCCTCCAGCCACGGGCATGAGGGAAGCATGGGTCTTTCAATACCATTAGAATTCCAGAATCATACACAATTCTAAACTGTCAGAAATAATATTCTTCACCTACACTGTAAGTATGTGATTGGCATAGTGAACAGTAATGTAGAATTGTCCAGCTGGTTTGGTTGAAGGCCCCACATATAAGCTAAGGAAATGTTGTAGGAGCCACAAACTTATACCATGCTCTATACCTTCCTGCTACTACATCTTGCTCTACATATATCATTCTGCCAATCAGAAGCACATAGTTATTTTTCATCATATAGTTAATCCAATACCTATGTGTCTGATTCTCGCCTCAACACACCTAATATGTTTCCTGTTAATTTTCTTACTGGAAGTACACTGGTCAGTTTCCCAGCAGATATTGTCATTATTCGAAGTATATTTATGCCTCTGCTTAAAAATAAAACAGTCCTATCGAATAATTTTATTTCACTGGCATGTATGAAACATGGCACAAAATAATTGAATGCCAAACTCACATTCTACATAGGCAGCTTCCATTACAGAGTATTCACTTACACATTTGAAAAAAACAACCCGTTTTATTCACTCCAGTGATGCCAAATGAATTGTCTTGTACATTTCTCCATTTATTCATTTAGTTACAGATGTTTCTTTTCTTTTAAAATGTAGAGTGCTGGTTTAAAGAAAATAAGTGCTGTTTTGCTTTACATAACATGAACAACAACAGAGAAGGCTTATATCTGTCATAGTTGAAAACACTATATTTATGTCTCCATTTAATCCACTCATTGCTTTACAGACCCGAAGTCCTCTGGGGAGTGTCACAGATCTATATAATGTTCCTGAGTGCTACATTTTGCATTTCGATCTCTGATTTAGCTGACAGATGAGAAAATATACATTTACCCAGCTAATGACTACACATGTGTGGATGCTGAAGTGTACAAGTCATTCCAGTTCAGGTTGACAAAGAGTCCTGTGGCACCTTAAAGACTAACTAAAATTTTTTTAGAGCATAAGCTTTTGTGGGCTAATACCCACTTCGTCGGATGCATGCAGTGGAAGTATCCAGGGGCACGTATAAATAGGTAGGCAAGAACCAGGTGGGAGATAACAAGGTTAGTCCAATCAGGCTGAACCAGCTTGTTATCTCTAATCAGGGAGGGTGAGGTGTTCCTCTAGCAGCTGAACTGGAGGTGTGAATAGCGAGAGAAGAGAAGCTGCTTTTGTAGTTAGCTAGCCATTCAAAATCTCTATTCAGTCCCAAATTGATTGTGTCAAATTTGCAAATGAATTGCAGCTCTGCAGTCTCTCTTTGCAGTCTGGACTTGAAGTTTTTTTGCTGCAAAATGCTGACCTTTAAATCTTCTATGGTGTGTCCGGTGAGATTGAAGTGCTCTCCTACAGGTTTTTGAATATTGCCATTCCTGATATCTGATTTGTGTCCATTTATCCTTTTTCGTAGGGACTGTCCAGTTTGGCCGATGTACATAGCAGAGGGACATTGCTGGCACATAATGGCGTATATTACATTGGTAGATGTGCAGGTGAATGAACCAGTGATGGTGTGGCTGATCTGGTTTGGTCCTGTGATGGTGTTGCTGGTGTAGATGTGTGGGCAGAGTTGGCATTGAGGTTTATTGCATGGATTGGTTCCTGAGTTAGAGTTATTATGGCGCGGTGTGCTGTTGCTGGTGAGAATATGCTTGAGGTTGACAGGTTGTCTGTAGGCCAGGAGTGGCCTGCCTCCCAAGGCCTGTGAAAGTGAGGGATTGTTGTCCAGGATGGGTTGTAGATCACTGATGATGCGTTGGAGAGGCTTTAACTGAGCACTGTAGGTGATGGCCAGTGGTGTTCTGTTGTTTTCTTTCTTGGGCTTATCTCGCAGCAGCAGGCTTCTGGGTACACGTCTGGCTCTGTTGATCTGTGTCCTTATTTCCTTGTGCGGATATTGTAGTTTTGAGAAAGTTTGGTGGAGATCTTGTAGGTGTTGGTCTCTGTCTGAGGGGTTGGAGCAAATACGATTGTACCTCAGTGCTTGGCTGTAGACAATGGATCGTGTGGTGTGCCCGGGGTGGAAGCTGGTGGCATGAAGGTAGGCATAGCTGTCGGTAGGTTTTCGGTATAGGGTGGTGTTGATGTGGCCGTCATTAATTTGCACCGTGGTGTCCAGGAAGTGGACCTCCCGTGTAGACTGGTCCAGGCTGAGGTGGATGGTGGGGTGAAAGCTGCTGAAATCATGGTGGAATTCTTCCAGAGTTTCTTTCCCATGGGTCCAGATGATGAAGATGTCATCAATGTAGCGTGGATAGAGGAGGGGCGTGAGTGAACGAGAGCTGAGGAAGCGTTGTTCCAGATCAGCCATAAAGATGTTGGCATACTGTGGGGCCATGCGGGTGCCCATAGCGGTGCCACTGGTCTGGAGGTATATATTGTCACCAAATTTGAAATAATTGTGTGTGAGGATAAAGTCACAGAGCTCAGCAACCACTTGTGCTGTGGCATCATCAGGGATACTATTCCTGACAGCTTGTATTCCATCTTTGTGTGGGATGTTTGTGTAGAGAGCCTCTACATCCATGGTGGCTAGGATGGTGTTTTCTGGAAGGTCACCAATGCATTGTAGTTTTCTCAGGAAGTCGGTGGTGTCACGGAGATAGCTGGGAGTGCTGGTGGCGTAGGGTCTGAGTACAGTGTCCACATATCC
>ML677364.1:16482985-16588500 GCA_007922305.1 Dermatemys mawii
GGATATGTGGACACTGTACTCAGACCCTACGCCACCAGCACTCCCAGCTATCTCCGTGACACCACCGACTTCCTGAGAAAACTACAATGCATTGGTGACCTTCCAGAAAACACCATCCTAGCCACCATGGATGTAGAGGCTCTCTACACAAACATCCCACACAAAGATGGAATACAAGCTGTCAGGAATAGTATCCCTGATGATGCCACAGCACAAGTGGTTGCTGAGCTCTGTGACTTTATCCTCACACACAATTATTTCAAATTTGGTGACAATATATACCTCCAGACCAGTGGCACCGCTATGGGCACCCGCATGGCCCCACAGTATGCCAACATCTTTATGGCTGATCTGGAACAACGCTTCCTCAGCTCTCGTTCACTCACGCCCCTCCTCTATCCACGCTACATTGATGACATCTTCATCATCTGGACCCATGGGAAAGAAACTCTGGAAGAATTCCACCATGATTTCAGCAGCTTTCACCCCACCATCCACCTCAGCCTGGACCAGTCTACACGGGAGGTCCACTTCCTGGACACCACGGTGCAAATTAATGACGGCCACATCAACACCACCCTATACCGAAAACCTACCGACAGCTATGCCTACCTTCATGCCACCAGCTTCCACCCCGGGCACACCACACGATCCATTGTCTACAGCCAAGCACTGAGGTACAATTGTATTTGCTCCAACCCCTCAGACAGAGACCAACACCTACAAGATCTCCACCAAACTTTCTCAAAACTACAATACCCGCACAAGGAAATAAGGACACAGATCAACAGAGCCAGACGTGTACCCAGAAGCCTGCTGCTGCGAGATAAGCCCAAGAAAGAAAACAACAGAACACCACTGGCCATCACCTACAGTGCTCAGTTAAAGCCTCTCCAACGCATCATCAGTGATCTACAACCCATCCTGGACAACAATCCCTCACTTTCACAGGCCTTGGGAGGCAGGCCACTCCTGGCCTACAGACAACCTGTCAACCTCAAGCATATTCTCACCAGCAACAGCACACCGCGCCATAATAACTCTAACTCAGGAACCAATCCATGCAATAAACCTCAATGCCAACTCTGCCCACACATCTACACCAGCAACACCATCACAGGACCAAACCAGATCAGCCACACCATCACTGGTTCATTCACCTGCACATCTACCAATGTAATATACGCCATTATGTGCCAGCAATGTCCCTCTGCTATGTACATCGGCCAAACTGGACAGTCCCTACGAAAAAGGATAAATGGACACAAATCAGATATCAGGAATGGCAATATTCAAAAACCTGTAGGAGAGCACTTCAATCTCACCGGACACACCATAGAAGATTTAAAGGTCAGCATTTTGCAGCAAAAAAACTTCAAGTCCAGACTGCAAAGAGAGACTGCAGAGCTGCAATTCATTTGCAAATTTGACACAATCAATTTGGGACTGAATAGAGATTTTGAATGGCTAGCTAACTACAAAAGCAGCTTCTCTTCTCTCGCTATTCACACCTCCAGTTCAGCTGCTCGAGGAACACCTCACCCTCCCTGATTAGAGATAACAAGCTGGTTCAGCCTGATTGGACTAACCTTGTTATCTCCCACCTGGTTCTTGCCTACCTATTTATACGTGCCCCTGGATACTTCCACTGCATGCATCCGACGAAGTGGGTATTAGCCCACAAAAGCTTATGCTCTAAAAAAATTTTAGTTAGTCTTTAAGGTGCCACAGGACTCTTTGTCACTTCTGCAATTCCAGACTAACACGGCTACCCCTCTGATTCCAGTTCAGGTTGGCACTAACTTTAATTCCATTTTATTTTACCTCTGAGCTGCATTTTTATGATGGTATAATCTGACTTCATGTTGTATTTTTATTATTTCACCCACTTTTCGGTCAGACCACAGCTCCTTTTGCGGGCACTCCCAACACAAAGACTTATGGCATATAAATTTGGAGATCCATCTCTTTTGAGGATGGCAGTATGTGGCACAAGTGGAGCTGAAATTTGGTTGAAAATTGATACATATAATGATGCCACATTTCAGAGATCCACAGTGCATAGAGGATGACATTGTATTGGCTTAACTGTATTCTACATTTATATGCGCTAGCAGGGCCTGATCCAAAGGCAACTGAAGTCAATAGAAGTATTTTCATTGACTTCAAAGGAGTCTGGATCAGGCCCTAATAGCACATGCTCTTCAGAGTCCTCAAACATTGCATATTAAAGGGATCTATGATCCTTTCTAAGTCTTCAAGTGGAGGAGAATTGGATGGGGTGGTGCAGAGATGCAGAATGCCACATCCATGGCATTCTTATATTACCCTCACAATTGCGCGAAAGCCCCTCTGCTGAGTTCTCGGCTGACATGGGAATAAGTTATAATCTGCAAAGGGGAGAATTTGCCCTGTAAATTCTTAAATCATCAGAATTAAATTGAGGAATGAGGTGACTTTTATAGTCAAACTAAATGAAGTCAGACATCTTCCTCGAACTGCACCTAATTCATTCCATCCACGAGAAGAGGAACACACAAGATCTGAAAGGATGGAGAAAGGAGAAGGTCTGGCACAAGTGGTTGCATTTTCATGTAATGAAATCTTGGAAAAATAAAAAGTGGGACTGAGAATTATCCCTCAGCAGCTTTAATTTGCATGACCAGAATTTACTGTGCTCCTTGTTCTACAATGCACTAACCTTGGTGGACTTTTAAAGGTCATGGTTTCAAAAGATGAAGTGTTTCAAAGAAATTCTCTGTGTAGGCACTAGATGATTTGTCTTCAAGAGAGAACACATATGTCCTAGTCTTTCCAACTATTTTCTTTTCAGAATTATTCAAAAAGGACAGATGATGGCCTCAAACTATCATTTACTATTTTTCCCCTCAGTCCTCAGACTGTGCAGGTCACCTTGGGTCCCTTCATGGGATGGAAAGATTGGGATTTGCAGCCATTAGAACTAGACCATGAACTTCACTTGCACACAGTAGCAGTAACTGATCACACACAGTCAGAGTGCATACCATCTGTACAATGCAATAACACGGTGGCAACGCAGAGTTGTTTTGATTTTACTGATATGCACAACTTTTTTAAAGCAGGAAGGATCTCCCATGATAAATAACGATTTACAAAACAAAGTGAGTGCTTCAAAGTGCACAAAGAAGGGTAAACACCACGGTGTAAAATGGGCCACACTTTTGGGGCATTCCCAGTAGAAAAATAACCATTATTATGAGTGACATTCCCAACAAACGGTCAAAGGAAAAATAAGCCTTTTGAAAAGGATACATGAAAGCAATGAATCACTAGTGTCTCAATGACAGGCAGATGGCCTTCCATCCATTCTCCCATCATCAGAGCTCTGTATGACTGAAATCACATGAGCAAAGGGCCATGCCAAATCCTGTCATATTTACTCTTAACAAAACGTAAGCATTTACAAGTCTTCATAAACATTGTCGATGGAAGTACATGTTCTTCAAAAGGCAGTACTATAAAATTCCTTTTATGAACCCATTCCCAGAGTTCTAAGGACACTGAACAGTCTTTAAAACCCCCTCCTCCCTGGGAGCTATCTATTAAGGGACGAAGAATAAAAAAGTGAAGAATACCAACAATGATTTTCATCATGGAATTTATGTTGTTTAGAGTATGTGAGTAAAGTAGTTAGTCACTGTGGGTGAAGGACTGCACAAGGCCTTAGGCCCTCAAAATAGGGTTTCTATTTATATATCTTAAATTAGTAAGATATTTAAGTTAGATTTAAAGCCATTTAAGTGCAAATACATTAGGGATTTGCACTAGTGCAACTAAATTTAAAATTAGTTTAGTACCACCATGCAACGTTTTTAATGTAGTGTAGATCAGATCTAAATATTTATAATATTTAGATTTACTTAGATTTAGATTTTAAATTATAAACATTTAGATCTGATTTACTTGGAAAAGCTGCACCAGCAGTATTAAACTAATTTGAGAGCATATCAATGCGGGCTAATTTTATTTTATAAATATTCTCTATAGTTACTTTTAACCTTTCATTAGGCTAAAGAAGATAAAAGATGAATGTATTTATGTATATTAGGAACAACAGCAAAAAAACAAGGACAACTATTTTAAAACTCACAAATACCATTTTCAGACCAAAGCAAGGAACAATACTCACACAGTAAACATGGCCCTATCAGCCTTCTATACTAGCTCAAAGTGGTGGTGGGAGTTGAATCTCCTGAAGCAGTACAGCAAAGGGCAAGTTCCCCCTGATTTCTGGGGGGCTCAGGATAGAATTCTGCCCCAACCTTAGGCTGGGCCTTGGGGTATAGCTGAGCCCTTGGTGAGCGCTTATCAATATATGTAAGGTTTGCACAGTCAGGTGCTCAGTGATTTATAGATCCCAATACCCAGTCCCACCATAATTCCTTTAGCAATAGGCTAAAGCAAACCTCCCACAAGCTGTGTCTCCAATCTTTTAGCCAGTTGAGCCTCCACCAGAACTGCATGTGTTGGTTTGCCTCAACAACCCTATAATGTCATCTTTTAAAATCCCCCAGGGTCTTCAGAGCTGAAGTCTGTTAATATACAGGTCAGAACATGTCTTGAGGAATGTACAGAGACCACTGAAAATGACACCTATGAGGCAAATGGTGAGCACTAGATCTGCTCAGGAAATTATCTTCATTTTGCCCAAATTATTTTTGACCAAAACATTTTATTTTAATTTTTGTTGAATTTTTTGGAAATTATTGGATGTGAGGAGGTGTCCAAAACCCCAAAAATTTCCAGTTTAAAAATGAGAAAAAATGTTTTCAGGGTTTTTTTTGACAAAAACACAAATATTTTCTATTCATGAAAATTTCAATTTAACCAAAAAGCCATTTTTTGTCTAAAGAAATGTTTGGCTGAAAATGTTATGCTTGTTCTAGAGTGTGCATGTTACTGCTGTCTAAAACTCTGATTCAACAAAGCATGTTAAACACATGAGTAGTCCTATTGACTTCAGTGTGACTCCAGTCATTCTTAAAGCAAATCACATTCTTAAGTGCTTTGCTGAGCCCTGATAACTGATAATATGCATACTTTTCCTGAGCTACATAGAGCACCTCTCATTGTACGATTTAGCCTATGAACAGGGAGCAAATTCCAGGACATTTTTCAGTTCAGTGTTTATTTTGCCCCTTTAGTAAATGAGATTCAGACTATTCAGAAAAAAATTCTAAATGTTTATATAAAAACTGTAGGAGCCGCTGGATTAAATGATGGGCTCCCCCTAGAGAAAGCCCTGGGTCTATTAATTGCTGACATTATTTTTAATGATTGTGCTTTGTGTTAAACCAAAGTGTCTGAAATTCTTGAATTTCCCCATGGCCATCTTTACATTTGGTTTCTCCTTTTCTAAATTTTAATTGTTCTAAACCTTCCCTTTTGAGATTATACATTTTGTTCCATATTTTATGAACTGTAGTAGTCTGCGATCATAGAAGTAAGAAGTTATAATTATTGAACTGTATATATGTGTATATCATTATCATTTCATTTCAGTGGTCTCTGTACGTATATATATATATATAAAACCTAAGAAAATATGGACTATCAGTTTGTATGACCCTGCTTGAACTCAATTAATGGAGTCAGAAGGTCAGATTTGAAATTTAAGAAGTGATCAGGGATACATTTTTTAAAAAATCTGTTTTGCATGTAACAAACTGCTGCAAACTCATCTCAGATTGTGGGTAAACAATTTCTATTGTACCACATTTTGCAAAGATCATTATGATATTTTAACAGAAATGAAATATTTATTTTTGCTCATCCCATAAATCTGATAAATTAATGCAAAATGATTTTAATTATATGCATTGAAGTACTATGTACACCTATGTCAAGTATGTATATTATAAATAATAAATAATTCTTATTAGAGCTGGATGAATTATTTATTGAGGATCAACTATGTCACAAATATAGCACTTTTCTCTGTTTGTGACTTGTTCAAGAGCAATCTTGTCTTCTCTGAACATATTTATTCTTGTAAATATTATTTGGATAATGAATAACTTTGAGCCTAGGACTGCAAACTTCTCACACAGAGTATTCACTAATAGTTATTAGCAGTGTATGACCAGTCACCTGATATTGGTTTTGCTCCCTGTTTGGAAGACTGAAACTTTGTAAACAGGAGAATGACAAATGCTGAAAATTGAACATTGAATAAAAAATAATGACTACTTTAGCTTGTACACAAATGCCTTTGTTGTGGCTGTGAATACTGTTGTTTGTATTAAGAACAGCCACTGTGTGGAAAAAGAAGTGTATGCGCAAATGTTAACAAATCATAAATTGAAAGGGGCATAAACATAGTAAAATGAACATCCCCTTGGAATTGGAATGACTGTTCATGAACATACTGTTTTTCTGCATTCAAGCAACTCTAATAATTAGGATATATTTCTGATTAGCCAGGCTGAGGGATACATATTTTCTGGAACGTCAGGGTATTGATATAAAGAAAACAAATACCAATCCTTGCTAAGTAGCACAGAGCAGTATTCAATGTGTCACAAGCTGGCAAAACCATTTGATAATTTATGGAACCCAAATCCTCCAGGGAGTGTCCTAAAGCCACATCATGTGTCCTATTGCTAATGTTTACCAGCACCCTTACATTATTAGAAACGGACCAATCTCTGCCTCTGATGTACATGTGTGTCTCCCACTAATTTCAAGGGAAGCTGCATGCACACACCCAAGAGCCACATTTGGCCCGGTTAGGTCTATTTGTTTCTTATGCAGTGGACCAGATTAATTGCTTTATACTTCAACTCCAGAATGTCACAGGTACTAGAGAAAGGAAATACAATCCAGGTAAAGCTGCCAGTTCCCAGCATGTCAGGTAACCAAAACCATGAAAGCCACATTTTGCTGATGTTCTCTTTCATTGAAGATTAAGCCTTCATTTGTTTTCAAGCATTTGATGTTTCATTCCTAATGATCTCTAGACTCAGTACCAAAGTTGTCTTCCTGACAGCGAATGCCAAGTGTGATTACCCACCATGCAAGAGATCCTCACCTCAATCCAGCTTTATTCATGGAATCCAATCATTGCAGAGATAGACAAGCTAGACTCCTAGCAGTCAAGGGCATTACAGCCAACCCTTTCTCTCCCACTGTTTCTCTTCTGGTTTAAAATAATCATACAAAGGTAACACTAAATAAGGAAAATATGGTTTTCAGTAACAGAAACTGACAAAAACCAAAGATGATGTATTTATATAATTAGTTACACATCTAACTTTTTTAGCTCATCTTCTTTTCATTATCCCATGATGACTTCACAGCACAAATGATATATAAAACTGAAATATATATGAAGCAATTAAATCAATATTTTTTTTCTAAAAAAACCCACTTTAGACCTTAGGTAACTCCTGCATCTTGGAGTCCCTCTGTGATTGCTTTCTGCTGTGAGAGCAATTCATTAAAAGTTAATTAAAAGGTGAAGTTCAATATGCAGTTTCCTTTAGCGAATCCTCCTAAGGCACTAATGTATCCATTTTTGTTGATGTTAGAAAACAAAAAGGCAAGATTGTCTAATTAAGAGGTTTACAAGAGGTTGTTTACAAGAGAGAGGTTTTCTGATTGGTAAGGCTGAATCTAAATGAATCATAATGCCGTAGTTTTCCCTCAGCCAAATTGCTCTCATCGAACTTGGCACATTCCAAAATAAGAGCTTTCAAAATACAAAACTTGCTTCCTCTTTCTGGTTGATACTTTACAGCCAGATCCTGACAACCTTTACAAAAGGCCACATCTACACTACAGGAGCTCAGTTACCGCACTGCCGCTGTGGCACTCTAGGGGCTTAGGGTAAGTTCCTGCATCAGTGGCATGGGGTTGTCTGTCTGTCATGTGACCAATACAAGGGCAGTTTCCTCTAATGGTCAGAACAGGCGTCAGACCTAGTAGTGGGACAGGGCATCAAAAACTAAGGCTTATGGTCAGAACCGGAGTCAGTAGTTGGAAGCTGAAGCCAACATTTATGCTGGAGGTCAGGAACTAGATACCAGAGCTGAGACTCAGATTTAGAGTCAGAAGCCTGAGTCGCAGGCCAAGCTGGAGGTCAGGTACTGGAGCAAGCAGGGTATCAGGCAAGGAGGGGTTCAAGGCCGGGGCAGGATAGAGGCAAGGTTGGGTGAAAGACAGGAGCAGCGGGAACAAGGTAACGCAGGAGTGGGCACAGTGATGGGCATGAGTGTTGAGTAGCCAACGAGCTGCCTCACCTTGTGGCTTAAGAGCTGGCCTGCTGGCCCCTCCAGCCAATCAGGTGTGATAGCCAATCAGGCAGCCTGTACTGATGAGCCTGCCTAGAACTAACTCTGCTGCAAGACCTGTTTCCTGACGCCATCACTGAGGTAATCCACATCTCCGAGAAGTGGCAACTAGGTCGATGGAAGACATCCTCTGTGCTTGTCAATAATAACTGAAGTTTTAAAAAACCACCTCTAGCCAGTACGACTGTTTGCCTTGATACCTTTTCTTACTTTCCCTGCTTCCTTCTTCCTTGTTTCAACTTGAGTTATGGGCCAATGGTAACCAAAGAAAGAGTGGGGAGATTTAGGACCCATTTCTGTGCAAGACCATTAAAGCTCCAAAAAGTCAGTTTGCGCGGTTCAGAATCTGCATTCATAGTATACTGAATCAAGAGGAGTGTGACTGGAAACAATTTGCTGTCTGCTAAAAAAAGTTCTGGGTATGCCTCTGCAGTCAAGGTATGGAGGCTAAACGTGGGACAAGCCTTCCACAATTCTGGCTTGCAAAACACACCAAAAAAATCTCAGTTTGCACAGAGGAACGCCCAAGCCTTCCGGTTTGTTCCCAAAGATCAAACCTAGAACTACTACAATATAGCTGTAAACTGGACTAGCATTCTGGGAATATTGATGTTAAGAGGGTAGATGTGCTTGCGGGTGTGCTAAGTTCTTTTCTGTTTTCTTTCCAAGCCAGATTGTGAAAGATTTTCCCTGTTGTAGCCTCCATATCTTAACTGAGAATGGATGCCACAAATCACGTGAATAATTAGTGACACTCTTAATCGTCTGGTGTTGCACCCATTCATTTTCTTGGCACAAAATTTATTAGTTCTGCACTTTTCATTTAGTTTGCATTTACCAAGAGATAAATTTCACTTTGAAGCTGAGCTGAAAGACAATATATACTGTATGTTCGAGAAAACGTATTTGCTATAATACTATAGCTTTTTCAAAAAAATCATGAAATAATAAATGTGGAGTTAATTTATATGAAAAGCTAACTTTGGCTACGTAGTCACTGTTAAAATAGATTGACTAAGTGATATGTGGTGATGTTTATGGGAATATCATACAGTTAAATTCTCACAGAAAACACAGATTTAACCTTACCTGTGTGATCACATAATTTAGAGTCTAGCTCTGTCCTTTGCCATAAATGAGTAGCAAGAAAAAACTCAAATGTTCCTATTTTTCCAACTGTTAAATAGGTTTTTCAGCTATGCCACAGGCTAGAAGATCTTAAGACTCTCTAGATTTCAGTTTCCCAGGCTTGGCAGCTCTTGCTCTGTCTTCCCCAGTCCATCCCTATTCTGAAAGACTCCCTGCACTCCACCCAACCCCTGGATTGGCCCCTTGGGAGCTTTCAGTGTGTGCATTTTCAGCTGCATTAGGGCTATATTTAGCTTTCATATTTCAACAGAAGAGAAAAACAGTATCAGAAAAACCATCTGATGCATTTTAAATAGAGAATACAAGCAAAGGATTATTTAATAAGGGTACAGAGCTTTTCACCTCTAGGACACTAGTTAAGTGCCAGCCCAGTTCAGAAGCAACTGAAAGTTGCTACCATCTGATGGCCATTTGTAAAGCCTTTGTAAACTGAGTAGCAGTCTAAGCACAGTGCCCACATTGCACAAATCACCCCAACACGTGACTCTGTATGCAGCATCCTTGTTGCTACCTCTTCAGCGAAGAGGAGAGGCATTGAATGGTCACTGAGACTGAGCTATCCTCTCAAGTGGTCCTTGACAACACTGCCAGAGAAACACTGAGTTTTCTCTCAGCATCTCCCATCCAAATACTGACCAGAGTGAATTTTGCTTGGCTTTAGAGGTCTGAGCCTGACACTTTGAGGTAATATGTTAAACTGTCTCAAAATATTGGGAGACATAAGCAACAATATAAATGCATATGACCCATCTGCAAGTGTAAAGCTATCAAAATATAGGTTTGGAAACTGAGAGTTAAACTTTCCTCTACCCTAGCCTCAACCTCACATCATGACTGAATATCTAGACTTGCCTCAGGAGGATTTCATGGGGCAAAGGAATCCTCCAGTAGACCTTGGAGCAGCAGCAGATCTATTCCATAGCAATTTATGTAGTCCAAGGTAGCAAAGGCTGCTGTATCCCTCGATTTACATAGCAGCAGGCCAACAAATTTCACCCGTGTTCCTTCTCTATCCCACCCTTCTCACCTAACTGCACATAGGCACACAGAAAGTACAACACATCTGCACAGATTTCAAAAAGCCTTCTCAGCACCATGGAGCACTGTTTCTGAAGCTCACTGGGCATGTCCACAGTTGCAATAAAATGTCTGCGGATGGCCCAGATCAGCTGACTCAGGCTTGCCGGCTTGGGCTGCTGGGCTATCAAATTGCAGTATAGACATCTGGGCTTGGGTTAGAGCTCGGGTCTGGGACCATCTGCACTTGAATGCAAAGGAGAAAGGCAAGCATAAGCACAAGCCTGACTGATGAACATGCCTACGTTTTCATGAGTACACAAGGGCTTGTTGGCTAAAAGTTTCATTACGGGTCTAATTCAAACAGTGGAGTACACTGCTTCAGACATAGTCCACTCATAATGATAAACCCAGCCTTTATTTATCCACTGAAAGCACACTCCTAATTGTCCACAGCACTAACGTACTTGGGTATTGATGATGTTCTGATGCCATAATATCCACGTTTAAGTTCCCAGAGAAAACACCATGAGATTCGTTGTTTCAGTTCTATTCATATAGCTAAGCACATGTACAGTGAGGAAAAGCAAGTAGGATAAAAGAATGAATATAATTCTTTTCTCTTTTACAGTCATTTGTTTTGGTCAGAAAGATAAAAGGAAGGCAAGGCCTGTGGAGAGAAAGGATGGTCCTGTAGCAGCCTGGGATATCAGACATCGGGGTTGAATTGCTGACTGTGTCACCAAAAGTGCCCAAGCTATTTTGCTGACCAAGGTAGAAAACATTTGCAGTGCAACCACTTCACACACATACCCTGAGCAGCCAAGCAAATCAAAAAAAGGCCAGTCAATCAGCAAAGAAAAAACGGACAGTCAATCAGAGCCGGGCGGGGGGAGGAGGGGGAAGCCAAGCTGTGTATGGTGCTCCCTGGTAGTTAACACCCAGCGTAACTGCCCTGCTCACCCGTCACTAGAATCAGTCCTGTCTGTCACAGACTTCCTGTGTAACCTTGGGCAAATCGCTTTTTTTATGTGCCTCAGTTTTCTGTCTGTAAATTAGGGACAATGGCACCTCATGGCACTCATAAGGGTATTGTGAGTAGAGCTGTGGGAATAACAAGGGGTTTTGGTTTTGGTTTCTTGGTTTTGGTTTGATTTGGGTTTTTTTGTTTTTGTTTGTTTGCTGACTGAACCAAAATAATTTAAAAATCATCTCAGGATGCCTGAAAACAATTTTTTAAAAGTTTTTTTGGTGAACCCAAAATTAAAAAGAAAGTATTTGCGGTCAAACAATGTTTTGTTTAATTTCTGAATTTTTAAACTTTTATGTTAAATAAATGTGAAACAAAAAGTCATTCTGAATCCAAAAACCAAGCAGTTCATTTAGAAAATGATAAAACAAAATGTTTCAATTTTTTCAGAATTGTTTTGTCAACTGAAACAATTCAGTGAATTTGATTTGAATTCACAAACTCTTTCAGTCAGCCCAAACCTGCATTTTTTGACCCAAAAAAGGTTTGTCTGAGGTCATGTGTACACTAGCACTTATATTGGCAAAACTGTTTTTGCTCAGGGGTACGAAAGAAACAAACAGCTGAGTGACATAAGTGTTGTTGGCATGCGCGCTTGTGTGCACATAGCTACTGCTGCTAGTTGAGCTGGTTTTATTATATTGAAGGGAGAGCTCTCTCCCATTGGCATAATGCGGCTACACGAGTGCTCTTACAGCGGCACTGGTACAGCTGTGCCGCTGCAAGCTTGTAAGTGTAAACATGGCCTGAAAAATTTCACCCATCTCTGCTTGTGAAAACAAATAAATAAATCTATTAATGGATCTGAGATGCCCAGACACTATGCAAATAAAAGAAGTGTAAGTGCCTAAGTTAGACATAAATACTGACAGACAAACAGAGCCCTGCTTGAACTCACTGCTGGATTTACACCAGGAATAAATTGTCACTGTATGTTTTTGGTCCATCAGCTCTGCAAAACTTCGCTCCTGGAAGTTAGAGTAAGATCAGATCCATAAAAGTCCCAAACTTGTATGTTTTCTTGTTTGCTTACAAGGGCTTGCATACATGCATGAGAGTATTTCTATTCACATGAGTAGTCTTGTTGAACTCATATGGTAAAGATACTCTCATGGTATTTGCAGAGTAGGGCATTTGTCTCCATTAAGATTGGATAGCGATAAGTGCAGCAAGGATGCTATCAACTGCACTATTTATTTGAGAATTAGGATCATTTTCATGCTCTCAATTTTATTCTGATAATGCAAAGTGAAAGTTAAAAGTGGCCCAATATAGGGTTCAAAACCTGGCACAAATTTTGGCAAATAAAAAAACACTTAAAGAAATAAAACCTACTGTCCTGGCTGGTGATTTTAATACTGCTTCATGCAGAGCCAGACTGATTGTAACTTTTCTATTAAAAAGCCAAATCAAGAGCATTAAAGAGCTTCCAATTAAAGGGCATATTATCACCTCGATACACAGGGAGTTTCACACGTAAATCGCTTTGCACTGAGAAGGGAATATACCCTGTGGTTTTTAAAGAATACTATAAAAGTTAAAAGAGATTTGGCAGTGGGTAAAAGAACCACAGAAAGACTTACATTTTAACATTCTTATAATAGAAGAAAGCAAATGTTTAAAATAGTAGAAATATTATATTTATTTTATTTTTTCCTGCAATTCTCACATATTTCTACTGTCAACTAATTACCAAAATGTAGAGCTATATATTCAAAATAACTGAAAAAAATGATTTTTAAAAAATATTTTCATTTATACACACACATATGATTGCACCAGATGTGCCATTATAGTTACAAGCTGAGGGTAAAATTTTCAAAAGCACATAAGTGATGTAAGAGCATTGCCAGCAGATCGAGGGAAGTGATTATCCCCCTTTCTATTTGGCACTGGTGAGGCCAAACCTGGAGTATTGTGTCCAGTTTTGGGCCCCACACTACAGAAAGGATGTGGACAAATTGAGGAGAGTCCAGCGGAGGGCAACGAAAATGATTAGGGGGCTGGAGCACATGACTTCCGAGGAGAGGCTGAGGGAACTGGTGTTATTTAGTCTGCAGAAGAGAAGAGTGAGGGGGGATTTGATAGCAGCCTTCAACTACCTGAAAGGGGGTTCTAAAGTGGGTGGAGCTAGGCTGTTCTCAGTGGTGGCAGACAACAGAAGAAGAAGCAATGATCTCAAGTTGCAGTGAAAGGGGGGTCTAGGCTGGATATTACGAAAAACTACTTCACTAGAAGGATGGTGAAGCACCCTAGGTTACCCAGGGAGGTAGTGGAATCTCCATCCTTAGAGATTTTTAAGGCTCAGCTTGACAAAGCCCTAACTCCGCCAATGCCGGTCCGAAGCCTGGATGAAAAAGGAGGAAGGTTGGGCATGGGGCTAGCAACCCCATCCCGTAAAAATTTACCCGCTACAGAAACGCAAGCAATAGATAATTCAGAGACCAACTTCCTGGAAAATGAAGGATCTTCGTTTACCCGAAGATGCATGATCCTAGGTGGTGAAAGCCGCAAGGAAGCCACTAGGCCGACTACCCTTCTCTCAACCAGGAGAACAAGAAATCCGGAAGAGAAGATGGAGCTGGATAGGACATACCCTGCGGAAATCACCAACTAACATCACCAGACAGGCTCTGAGGTGGAACCCCCAAGGCAAGCGGAAGAAAGGCTGTCCAAGAAACACCTAGCGACGTGACCTTGAGGCAGACATCACGAAGATGGGATACAACTGGAGTCAACCTGAAAGAATGGCCCAGGACAGAATCCTCTGGCAATCTATTATTGGTGGCCCATACCCTGAGAGGGGTGGAGGGCATAATGATAATGATAATGATTGACAAAGCCCTGCCTGGTATGATATTGTTGGTCCTGCTTTGAGTCTCTTCCAAACCAATCTTCTATGATTCTATGAAGACCTTAAGTCCCGTTTTTGAAAGTGACTTAGGTTAAAGTTGTTTGGGTGCTTTAACTATACATTTTTAGGCTTTAACATATTTGGATTTCTTTTAAGTTTAACCTTAACTCATAATTTTCAGGGTTTGTAGTTTCATTTTCAGTATAACACATGCTTGTAATGCTTTTACCTCTAATTTTTGGATATGTACTCTCAATCTTGAGTTTAATATAGTCTTTGTCTGAGAATGTATGTAAAATAGAGGTTCTAGCAGTGACTCCATGGTTAAGGTTGTGTTCGATTTTTCACTTAAACAAGGCTTGAACTACTTTGTTTTGTATGGAGAAAGCTGTAGCTCCTCAAATTTGCAGCACAAAATCTGTGAGTCACTACTTTTTTCTGATGAATTCTGGATACTTCTGTTAATCCATTTATGAGTTACAATTAATTAAAAATCAAACTATTAAATAAATTTTAAGAAATAACCATTTTGAGTGTCATAGATTTTTGGGTTCCTCTAACTAACAAATTAATAGTTTCAAATTTTCTATATAGTTAAAGTTCAGGTAATATGCATACTAGAAGAAATTTGGTTGCAATTAAGCAAAAATATTAACAATTATGTATAGCTGTTATGATTTCAGTCAGGACCAGCTCAATGGCAATTTTAAAGTAATGTCATTGTGATTAGTAACTCAACCATTCATCACTGTTCCTCTTCAGATGATTTGCATGCTGCAATCCTACTGGTTGAACTGAGTCAGTGGAGTAGAGGGGATGGTAGGTAGGTGTCAGAAGTTCTCACTGGTAGATAGCTTGATTGTCCATATGCAAACAGAAAAGACATACTGGATGGTTCCAGGCCTCTGGTTTTGAGATACCAGGCCTCATTCACCTTCCAGCCATATCATTGTCTCAATGGAGTCACCTCAGAGTCTGCAGAGCACAGACCTTGCTCTATTTGGGGCCAGTGGCACAATCTTCAGTCCCTAGTCTCTGCAACCTCCAGCTGTGCCCTCTAAGCTTGCAGCCCAGCCCCGCCGCCATTGGCAATACTCATCACCTCCCCCATCATAGACGTTTTCTCATTTCCTTCAAAAGGTCCTATCCTGCAAATAGCCTCGGCCCTTCTCCATGCTCTGTACCCCACTGTCAGCCCCCTGGTGTTACATGGATCAGTAACCTTTGCTCTATTGCAACGTTCACCTTCTGTTCAGTGCCCCACTGTGGTCTTCCCCATACCAAAGAGCTCTGCTAGAGAACAGTAGCTAGTTTTTGTCACTACAGTCTCCAGAGTGCTATGGCCATATGTGTGATTTTCAATGGTGTAAGGTAGATTCCAGCTCCACACAAAGTTAAAATGGGGTTGGGCATCCAGTTATGTCTCAGCCAGTTACTGGTGGCCCAATAACTATATCTTTTTTCAACCAATGGGAAGAGTTTGGCATGGCCCATATTTTGCCCTTCTTGCAATGCAATTCAGCATTATAGATAGACCATTAAGCAATGGCCTCTGTCTCTTATCCAGATACCACCTCAGAGGGTTTTGGGTGCTGTTACCATTTCTGTCCAGCTCGGCTTCCATACTGCTAAACAGCAAACTCCAGAGTCTGGAGGACTCAGCAATTGAAAGTGAGAAGAAGGTCCCCATGACACCAAATGGCCCCTGTCACCTCTGAGGGAGAGAGATATATGGCTTTTGCATAGGAAATACCTTAATCCTAAATGAAATGAAGGGAGCAGGCTGCTAAAATATCCATGGTCCTTGGCACAGAGAGCAACTTCGGGGTTAGCTGCATAGACTGTCCTGCAGTGCACTGCTAAAAGTACGGATAGAGAGAGTGCCAGCTGTAGATGCAAAAACACAGATAACAAGAAAAGCTTCTGTTTTGACACAAAGCAAACTATGTAATCTAGTTAAGCCATCTGTGTCTTTAACCAGTTACAAAATCATTGTTCCAGCCATAGTGTGGACAAGACCTCAATAAAGCCTTAGAATATGTTAACTTGTACTGATTTCCCCCACATGTCTTGAAGGACAACTCAGAGGAGTCCAGTCCTTCACACCCTCTCTCTACTCACCCTTTTCAGCTCTTTGGAGACTGAAACTTGCTTAACCCCCATAGAGGGGCTTCCATAGAGTGCTGAAGGGAGCATGCCCACCCCCCCACCCCCCGCCTTTTCCTTGAACCATTTGTTAGAAATTAGCAGTCAATAAAAACAAATAACTTGCACCCTTCTATGGAAAGAAACAGAATCGATGAGGGGGACCCAAAATTTCCATGTGGTGAATCTCGGGCCATGTCTACACTACAAAGTTAAGTCAACTTCATGTAAGTCAACATCAAGCCTCTGATTTAAGCAAGTCAATCTTGCATGTCCACACTACGCTCAGTGTGTTGGCAGAGTACATCCTCACTAGCAGGGCTTGCATCAATGCATGGAGCACTGCACTGTAGGTAGCTATCCCACAGTGCACGTAGCTTAGTGGAATTTTGGGCTGGGCTTGCAATGCCTTATAGGACCAAGACATTGGTGTGGGTGGTTATGGGAACATGGTGTTAGCCTCCCATAATGCACTTACCTCCCTTCCTCCTTCCCTGAAATCAATGGAAAATAAACCAAGTCTTTTTCGCACCTTTTTCCGTATGCCTGGGTTACCCGCAGGGACACCATAGCACAATAAGCCTGGACCCCACTCAGCTGTACGCTATTGTTGTAAGCATTACAAACACCTCGTGCTTTATCCTGCTGTATTTACACAGCCAATACAGGAGCTGCTGCATGGAACAATGTGATGCCATGCAAGCAGCCCTGCTGGAAGACATAGAGCAGAGCAATTCACAGGTTTTATGCTACCATAACATGTTAGAAGATAATAAGAACAAACATAAGAATTCAGGCAAAGATTTTATTTTAAAATGACTATGTAAAATAAAGCTCCTGCATCCATTTTCAGGCATTTAAATAAGTGGCTTGAATTTCAAAAGTATCAAAATTGCCCTCTCAAACTCTTCTGATCCCAGCACTTTTCAAAATCTTGGCACAAATTCTTATTCTTCTTTGTATTATTCAGTGGGAGTTGCTGGGTATCAGCCCTATGGGAAATCAGGATACTAATTTGGATACTTAAGTATGGACATAGGTGGCTAATGTTAGGTAACAATTTATTTTAAAACCTTGGCCTCACTGTGGTCCCATCAGATGTTCGACAGAACAGGCTTTATTCTTTTTTTTTTCTTGTGCTGTTTCTTTAATAAGCGAATGCTGGCTATACTCGGTAAGTCTGGGGCAGCCTATTGGTAAACCTGTTATCCATCACAGTAATTCATAGAATCTGGCATGTACCAGATGGACAATATTCCATTGTTTAAAGTGAGCTCTGTCAATCTTTGCCACTGATATGAAACAAAAGTCGGGATTATTAAAGCATATGGGTACGTGGCCTCATGCACTCATTAAGCCGTTGCTTTGAGAACGGGACTGCTGCTGCTGAGCATTCTGAAAATGTATCTCGTGTGCTACAGTACACAAGGAATCACAGATGTCAAGGGAAAATGATAGGTGAAAGCTGTGTGCATTTAAAAATGCAGCACTACTGTACCTTCTTAAAAGAAAAAAGAAACTTTCCTCCTTCTCCCTTCTTCCCCCTATTGCCAGTTAAAATGAACTGTCAGAGCCTGGATAAAGATACAAACAGGATTGCATACCTTACCAAACCTACAGTGACTCTTCGACTTTGATCTAATTCTATTTGCTGCTTTATGATGCATGAAGCTGTCAGATAAAGAGGTGTTCAAAAAAATCCACTCGAGCTGTCAGGGCTGACAAGCCCTGTGATGGATTACAGAGAAAACAAAAGGGTTATCACCTTAACCACAAACATTTATATCTTTTTTTCATAAGGGTTCTTCAATCAACATGTAGTTACCAGGGTGCAGGTTGTTGTGAAGCCTGTAGAGACACAGATCCAGTGACATATGTTGAAACAGCATTTTAAAAGTACAACACAGGCATTGGTACTAATATGCTGCTGACATGGTGCAGTTGGGCTTACTCAGATCAAAGATAAGAACCCTATAGTTTTCTATATAAAGAGGATTTTTCTGAAGAACAGATTCCCCCTTTCTTTCAAAGATTAAACACAGTCATAACAGTCTGAATGGGATTTAACTCAATAAAGGCCAGTACTTAAATATGTCCATATGATTATTTACACAACTTCGACATACAGGAATAAAGAACACTTAGCATTTGGCCAATGTAGAGGGATCCAATATTAACAAA
The DNA here is from genome assembly GCA_007922305.1 of Dermatemys mawii. NCBI lineage: Eukaryota > Metazoa > Chordata > Testudines > Dermatemydidae > Dermatemys > Dermatemys mawii. The sequence goes on from ML677364.1 coordinate 16,501,695, forward strand.
AAAAATAATGTGCTTGTTCCTTTTTAAAGCACAATTTAATGAACCAGTCATCTACAAATCTTTCTTTCTGAAGTCTATCAGCTTTCCAAATGGCCATTGCAACAAAAAAATAGTTGCAATGATATCAGACCAGATATTTGTCAATCAAGACTGGTGTTCTATCACTAGCACGGGCTAGTACTTAATGCTTCAGAAAACAATGAAAAGCCCTCACAATGCACCAACTCTGTTGCCCATAGGAAACTCCTGAAACATTTGTGGCTAACTGCAATTTGGATTAAGATGGAGCATTACATAGCGGGGGATATAATCTTGCTGAACTGCACTTTTACATCAGGGATGAGAGTAACCATAAACCAGACTGGAGAATGCTAGGGGCAGCATTTGGCTCACACTGGCCATTCTTTCCATTCAATGACTAATGGATAAGCAGGTTGTTTTAATGTAACATTAATTAAACAATCAGGGAAAGTACATACAGACTCTAGGGAGCCTTGACTGTCTCGTAGAAGTTACACATTATACACTTGATGAGAAACCAACTCCCTCAGTTACTCTCAGCACACAATGCCAGGCAGCACCGAAGACATATATATATATAACAAAATGTGCTTCCCCCTCACCCCATTCTTCCATCTTCTTTCCATTCCCACTTGCTATTCAACCTCACTCAGCTCTAGTCTCCTTGGACCTGATCCACAGCCCATTGAAAGCAATGGGAATCTTTCCATTGACTTCAATGGGTTTTGGATCAAGCCCCAAGAGAAATAAAGATGGGCCCTAAATGTTAGCAATTCATGAAAGTGTATGTGTTAGCTGAGAAGATTTTTACTAAGACATATTGACATGAATAGTCAACGTTTCTGTGGCGATACAAATGAATAAATACAGCTGTTCATCGTCATTTAGTGAATAAAAATGTTTTTAAAAGTGGCCCGAAACTGTTACATTCTGTTGTTATCCTAGATCTGAGGAAGTGCCTCATTTTGCTCTGCAATGCAAGGCGGTGCTCCAAAGAGATTTCTGTTGGTTTTGGGGTGCTGGCAACCATGTAGGGTTCATCTACCCAGCAAGCAGCAGTCCGCAGCAGTGAGTGTCAGGGCCCAAGTTAACAGACTCAGGCTCACGGGCGTAAGGCTACCGGACTAAAAATAGCTGTGTAGACATTGCAGCTTGGGGTGGAGCTCAGCTCTAAAGCTAGAGAGGCAGGTGGGCTTCAGAGCCCAGCTCCAGATTGAGCTGCATCATCTACATAGCTATTTTGAGCACTGTAGCATGAGTCCTGCAGCCCAACTCTGTAGCCTGGGCTATGAGATTCGCTCCAGGGGCTGTGTAGACATACCTATAGAGACTTATCAAACAGGGGTTATAAGGCCATTAAGGGACACATAAGACCCTCCAATGTAAAAAAAAAATAGTCTTTTGGAAAGATCACAAAGGACTGGAGTCTGCTCCCATTTACACTGGTGGCAATCTAGAGTAGCTTCAGTAATTTTAGGAGATTTACTTGGATTGACTCAGTGTGAATGAGAACCTGGCCCAACAAGAGAAGTTATGAAGCAAGACTGAAAAGAGAGGGAGATGTGAACTCAACAATCGCTACAGGATAAAGGATCAAAAAGAAATACTAACACTATTGAAAAGAACTATCTTGCAAAAATATGAACCTCCCAACATTCACAATAAATCATATCCATATTAAGATAAGTTCAACTGCCAAAAAAATCCAAATTTCTGGTGGATCTCCCTTTAATAACTGTTCCCTAAAATTTCAAAAGGAATCCAGACACATTGCTTATATATAAGAATAGCAATTTTTTAAAAATCCCTCTCAAACACATTTTCAGGATACTAAGCTCAGGCATGATCTTGGGGTTGGCTGGGAGAGTGGTTGTTTCTTCAATGAACATAACTTTTTATCAGTTGTTCAAGGTTTCTTTGCGTTTCTAGGACAGATCGGCAAACTGCTGACACACTCAAACATTAACACCATGTGTTAAACTAGGCTCCTATGCCATAGCCAGGCAACCAGAGCAATAAAACTCCTTTTCAAGAAGTTGAAAGGCAAGCTGGTTCAGATAGGCAATTATTAGTATGCATGGAGTGTTCATTCACAAGCATACAGAGGGAATTCAGCTAGCCTGAGCCTAGGCTGATGTGAAGCATATGATATTACTTATGTAGGCATGAAAGCAATCTACTTTAATATCAGACACTTTAGTGCAAAGAATGTCAGGGTTACCAGAGGTTAAAGACAGGCCAGTGTTGGTGGGGTTTTTTTTTTAAAAAAAAAGCAAGTTAAAAAATGTGGGACATCTCATTTTGTTTTCAATTTCTTGTGCTATATGATTTACCTCAGAAACAGCCAAAAGTGAAAAGTGAAAACACTGAATGCAATGTAACCTAATGTACGGAGTGTGAGAAAATTCTGAATGCCACATGCCGATGTCACTAAAATCAAGTCACGCCACCTCCCACCCCTTAGTTCTGATGTTACATCCAGTGCCTGCTCCCATTGATATCAATGGCTTCGACGAGCGCTGGATTGGAACATGAACTACAGACAAGATTCTCAGCTGGTATAGATCAGCTTTGGTCCATTGGCTATCATTGCCCTCTGCTGATTTTAATGGATCTACACTGACTTAGAGTAGATGATGATCTGGCCCTAGAAGATTTTTTTTATATATATATAGGCTTTACAGCCTGAACGTGCCACACTTGCTAACACGAGTAGTCCACTGACATCAGTGAGGAAGGTCTACCAGCATGATTAGACCCTTACAGACTTTCCTGGCCTCTGGTTTTGACCTGGCTACAACTTTCCTTCTATCCCTTTTTTTAAACTACCCACCCTCAACAGCTGCTGCACCACTTTGAACTTTCACTTTTTCTTAATTTTCTATTTTAAACAGACATAAAACCAAACCGGGAGCATCTGACATCTCCAAAGGGAACCTTTACTGAGAACTGCAGACAGATGAGCCGTTTTGGGGAGCTGATGGATCTTTTAGAGTGAGTTAACATCTTTTTTTCCCAGCACCAGCATCTGTGACCAGAGGAGAGAATGAGATAAGAAGGAACTACTAAGAAGGAGAGGGAGCTGAAAACAGGGCCAAATCAGAGCGAAAAGGAGCTGAAAACAAGGAAAATAGAATGTTTTTTTCTGATTTTTTATCTAAAATATTATCATTTGTACTAGATTCAATGTATTTTGCAAGGTAAAAATAATAAACAGTGGGAAAAGCTAATACAAACAGCTCAACCATTCACTGTCATGAATCTACTGTGAGCTCACTACCTACCCTTTATGTATGTATAGCCTTGTCCTTTGCATTGTTCTTTATATACTACCTGTGCATTGTTCTTTATATATGAATATGACTGCATCTATAATAGACTGCTTATGACAAAAGAAAGAAAGAAAGAAGGAAAGAAAGAAAGAAAGAAAGAAAGAAAGAAAGAAAGAAAGAAAGAAAGAAAGAAAGAAAGAAAGAAAGGAAGGAAAAGAAAGAGGAAGCATGTACTGAAAGGAAGACAGATGGGCCCATCAGTTATGTATATTGTGACCCACCTGCCAGTAACAGTCCCATGGGAATGTGGCATAATAAAAACAGAAAAATGGAAAGCAGGAATTAAACTTAAAAAAAGAAAAACATAGTGAACAAACTAAATTGTCTGGAAGGAAGCAGAGTAATAAAGATTTTTTAGGTGCATATAAATCAAAATTTCAAAAGAAATTTACTAAAACAGGACTCACCTCTTGTGCAGTCACTGGCGGTGGGGTCTAAGTGGGGGTATTAGAGAGGATGATTGGAAGCATGCCTAAGTATGAGGGGATGATTGAATAAATATTCATGATGGTAATGTGCAAGTTACAATCACATGCTCTACTTCAACAAAACCAGCTTTATCAAATCCTCACCCACCACCCAACCTCAGCATGCTCATTCCCTACACACAGCCAAATCTCTGCGTCCCACACAGCCAAACCTCACTGTGTGTCTACTCAACTCAGCCTCATTGTTTGCCTTCCCCAGGTTCATAATGTCTTACTGCTAGTCCAGTCTCATGGTGGGGACTTCATTGTGTGGCCCCTGGCACAACCTCACTGAATATTCCCTCATCCCAACGTCATCCTAAACCATTATGAAATCTGCTACCTCACCTTGTCCTCTTTAAACCTACCTTTATAACCCATTTTCTTCTGCCTAGACTTACTGCCACCATGTGTCTCCTTCACTTGATTCTCACTGGGTCTCCTCCAGTTCACAGACCCCTGGGAAGTGCCCCTTATTCCATTCTCATTGTTTGTTCCTCCAGCTCAGCCTCTTCAGGTGCTCAAGGAACTCCACTGAGGATACCTCATTACTGGAGAAAAATTTTCCAGTCTGAGAGTCCCCCACCTGCAGCTCACAATTTGTGGGGCAAAACAATGTGGTTTCTCATCTGGTCAGCAAGCAGCATGGCTATTCTTGGAAGCATAGTTCTCTGGAGATGGGGCATTGCCATTTCCCTCCAATAAAATCCCAGACCAGAGCATGGTGTCTCTATATTCTAAACCCCTTCACCTTTGTGGGGCACCATTCCCTCTTGTCCCCTCTTTCCATTTTTCCTCTTCCTTCTTCTCTGAGTCCCTATTCACTCTCCATTATGCCTTCCTCCTTCCTGTCTCTGGGGCCCTTCTTCCTTTCTCTCTTTCCTCCTCTTTCTAATTTAGGAGCCTCTTTGATGTGAGTTCTCTCTAAATAGCAAAAGAGCTAACAATTTCTGACCCAATTTCTGCTCTGACATTTTCAGTGCTCTGAACCCTAAGAATTCTCTGGCAACACAGCAGTCTGTCATTTATGTATGTATGGGGTGGGGAAGGGTGTTCAGAGTGGCCAGAGAAAGGGGAAGATAGTAGAATACCTTACTTTCCCCCTTCCTCAATGTTCCTAGTGGATGAATCCTAAAATACGAGACTTTGGGTTTAAGACACCAGAAGAATGGTTGGCTTGCCTATCACCAAGCCTGCAATATTACGTTTGAGTTCTTGTGAGATGTTAAGAAAAAAGACTGTACTTGGATAATTTCATAATGTCCAGTTCACAGTCCAGGTGGCCCTTACTTCACTGCTTCTTCTACTTCCTGAGGTTTTGAACCAACACTTCCTCTTGCAAGTTAGTAGCTAGTTCTATCAACCAAGTGATGGACAGACACTAGAGCATATATAATTAAGTAGTGAATATGACATTCAGGGGTCACTGTGTGTTCATCCATATAGTATATCACCTAAAACTCAAGCCAGAAGCTTTGTGATCCATAGGAAGCATATCCAGTGAGCTAACAGAAGAAGGATCACTCTGCCATTTTTTTTCTGTAAAAATAGCCTTCACTTTAAAAACAAATAGCAGGAAGAGTGGAAAGGTCATGGTTCACACACACACACACACACACACACACCCCGCAGAACTGAGGGTGGAGCTTACAAGTTGTGTGTGAACAATTGGAACTGGCCTGGCAAGTAGTGCAGTGATGTTTTAACTTCTGTGTAACCTCCATTAACGAGAAGAGCTCCATTCTGATCATTGTAAGGACAGAAGCCATTCTTTCTGTGTGATTGATCCAACACCGGCCAAGGCAGCAAGAGCTGTACCAGGCTCGCCTCTTTTGCAGGTCAGCCCTTAGGTAAGTTACGATTTCTGCTCCCATGCAGAACCTGATTAACATGTTGTGGGTTGGAAGAGTCAAATGATAAAGAAATTCAGTGAGTTACTTATTTCCTTCAAGTTACAGGACAACTTTGTTTAAACAGAAGACAACAAACAAGGAAGCAACATTTGGGCTGATTTGCAGTTGCATTCTACATTCTTTGATGGGAGAGGATGTAGTATATTACTTGGTTTAGTGTCCTGTATAGAAAGATGGCAGTTTGTTGTATTACCAATGCATGAACACACAATAAGATCAGCTCCCCAGTAAGCTGCTCATTGCATTGTCCCTGGCATAAAGATACTATTGTGTTATACCGGCTGTGACTCAAAGGCCAGCACTGGGAAGGAAGATATTGATAGGCATATCTACACTGTAATTAACAACCCGTGGCTGGCCTATGCCTCAGGTTCTTGGGGCTCGGGCTGCGGGGTGTTTAATTGCAATGTAGACATTTTGGGCTTGGCTACACTTGCAGATATACAGAACTTTGAGTTAAACCAGCCTTTGGGAAAGAGCCACAGTCTGTCCACAATGACAGCTGCAAGCGCACTGGCGTGGCCACATTTGCAGCACTTGCAGCGGCATTGGGAGTGGTGGATTATGGGCAGCTATCCCAGCATTCAAGTGGCTGTAACGTGCTTTTCAAATGGGGGGTGGGGTGAAGTGTTACAGGGAGTGTGTTGTGCGTATGTGGGGGGAGAGAGAGTGCTTTTTGGGGGTGCTGAGAGAGTGTCAGCATGCAGTCTTGTAAGTTCAGACCCCTCTTCCCCCCACCTCTCTCTCACTCACTCAAAGCACACAGTAAATGTTTGCTATGTCTCAGAGCAGATAAGCATGCTGGATGTCAGAAACGGAGCTTTGAAAGGGCATATCCGCATTCCTACAGCCAAGTTCAAAACAATGAGAAGAGTGATCACTTGACTTAAGGGGATTATGGGATGTTTCTAGAGGTCTATCAGAGCTCAGTAATGTAACTCCTTGTTCACACTGATGCTGGGGCATCTCAGCTAAGACACATCAGACGTTATTGCTCTCGCCGAGGTGGATTAGACTCACCAGTGAGTCTAGTCGCGGAGTCACAACACTCTACGAGCTTGCCAGTGTGTATGGAGAGTGAGTTAGAGCGCACTAGGCGACTTTAGTGCACTCTAACTTGCAAGTGTAGCCAAGTTCTTAGGCTCAGACTGAAGTCTGGGTTCTAAAGCCCTGTGAGGTAGGAGGGACCTAGAGCTCAGGCTGCAGCCTAAGGCCAAATGTTTACACTTCAATTAAACTGCTCTTTAGCATGAGCCTGAGTCAGCTGGCATGGGCCAGCCAGAGGTGTCTAATTGCAATGTGGACATACCCACAGGGGAAAACCCTAAACTCTCTACAAAGCGATATCATGCCCCGCACAAAGATGTGTAGGCAACTTACAGTATCTGTTTTCTGTTTGCTTTTGCCAAGTTCATAGAGAGAGGACAAGAGATGTGGATAGGGATTTAAATAGCTAAAGAGACTCAGATAAGGTGAGCAATGAAACTAGTCAAAAATGCTAATAATTTGTTTTTGTTTTTAATTTTCATGAAACACTTTTACTGCAAATTTGGGGGCTTAAGAAAATGTTCTGAATGAAAATGTTTTGGGGTTTCTTTTTTCCTTTTTCCTTTTTTTTATTTTCCTTCTTTCTCCCTTTTTACCTTTTCTCCCCATTTTTTTTTCTGTTTTGACACTGAAAATTGGGGAGAGGAGAGGGGAACAAATTAAAATCAAAACTAAAAACTGGCAGGGGAAAAAGCTTAAGCAAAGAAACCAGAAAAAAAAACCTCAAAATATTTTGTGAACTCTTGCATTTCAAAAGAAGCCCATTTTATCATTTAAAAATGTTTCAAATGAAATATTTGGACTGATTCTCCTGACCAAACTATACTATCTTCACTCTTCCTGGCTCTGATCCTGCGAACTTTAATGACATGAAAAGCCAACTGACATTATGTATTATGTTTAAATTAATTTTCCTTGCCTGGAAGGTCCTGAAGAGCTCTAAACCAGCCACCTTCTTGGAGTGTTAGCATGTTCCTTTACTCCTCTGCTCTGCCAGTGATGTCAATCTTGATACCTAGTTCATTTTCTTCTTTCATTCAGACCTCCATACATGCTACCCTAAGGGATGGAGTGTCACCACTGTCCCTTTTTGCCAAGTCATTACACCTTCCCTTCAAAAGACATACATCTTACACAGTGCTCACGAGTGAGCTAACAATTGTTTTTTGAAAACTGGAAACCTCTGCGCTTTTTCTGCCTCTGAATTGCTCAGTGCCCCTTATTTTTCTTATCTGTTTTTTAGTTGGTAAGATCTTTGGAAATTTTGGTTTCTGTATGCAGCCAAGCACATCACTGACACTTAAATTGTTAAGTTGGAATTACATTTCCATCTGCAATTGCCCTACCTGCTATTGATGCAACTGAACTAAATGAGATAGGTCAGAGAGAAAATATTCCTTTATTCTCTTTTATCAGTTTGTTTACTTTGTGCATGTGACAGCCCTTTGGGTCAGCACTTCGCCAGTGATGCACACCCTTCCCCAGGCTCTGCAAAATGTTGTTCAGCAGTAACAGTGGAGGATGAAAGAGAGGTACGTATGTCAGAAACAACAACAGATTGAGTGGTAGCCAAAGGAGAGTGGAAGCTTCGCAACTTGGTAAATGATGAAAAGTGGTGGTTGATGTCATCTGGAGAAGAAGTAAAGTAACAGCAGCATCCAAGCTGAAATTTAAAGAGGACGGGTGGTAAGCAGCAAGCAGCTGTGTGCATAGAGAGAAATGGCGGAAGGAAGGTTGGATCCGAGCATGTTATTGTTTCTGCTCAGTCCAGACGAAAAGTCTCTTCTAAATATAAACAAGGGAACAGAATTAAAAAAAAAAAAAAAAAAAAAAGATCAGGACATAAAGGGTAATGTGCTGGAAAACAGATTTTTTGAAATTTATCAATTTCAAAATATTTGAGTTGATAGTGGGCTTTTAATAAATAGTATAATAATTGTCATCATCATTAAGTCAACAGTGGGCCCTTGTTGCCAAGAAGGCTAACAACATTTTGGGTTGTATAAGTAGGGGTATTTCCATCACATCTAGGTACGTGATCATTCCCCTCTATTCGACATTGGTGAGGCTTCATCTGGAGTACTGTGTCCAGTTTGGGACCCCACACTACAAGAAGGATGTGGAAAAATTGGAAAGAGTCCAGCAGAGAGCAACAAAAATGATTAGGGGGCTGGAGCACATGACTTATGAGGAGAGGCGGAGGGAACTGAGTTTGTTCAGTCTGCAGATGAGAAGAGAGAGGATGGATCTATACTGTTCTCAGTCATAGCAAATGACAGAAGAAGGAGTAATGATCTTAAGTTGCAGAGGGGGAGGTTTAAGTTGGATATTAGGAAAAATGTTTTCACTAGGAGAGTGGTGAAGCACTGAAATGGGTTACCTAGGGAAGTGTCGTAATCTCCTTCCTTAGAGGTTTTTAAGGTAAGGCTAGACAAAGCCCTGCCTGGCATGATTTAGTTGGGGATTGGTCCTGCTTTGAGCAGGGGGGTTGGACTGGATGACCTCCTGAGGTCCCTTTCAACCCTGATATTCTATGATTCTATGAATAATTATAGAATCAATTCTATGATTATTTAAATGTGTTAGTGACTTCAAAGGAACTAGTTATATCAGTTAGGACTGGTTTACACAAGAAAAGTTTTATCGGTTTAACTATGTTTGCCAACATAGATCTCCAGGTAAAAATCCTAATGTAGACACAGTTATACCAGTATAAAATGCCTTATGCCAGTATAGTTTACTCTGGTTTCTGAATCAGAATAAGCTATGCCAGTATAACCACTTTTAGATCAGCACAACTGTATCCCCAGTAGCAGGGGATTATGTCATTTTAATTATACTGCCATAGTTAAAGTGGCCAAACTTTTAAGTGTAGACAAATCTTAAGGGGACGGGACCAACTCCATGTTATAAATTCCCCCAGTGAATGATAACCCTAAAGGACAGGCCAGAAATCAACAGAGAAGCGGTGAGGCCAATTTTGGTTTTCCTTGTTTTCTAGAGTCAGAACAGAGTGATGGGAGCCTAAACTGTCTTTACTCTCTCCCGACTCAAAGAAATTCCCTCAATTCAGAGATTATAGAATGTGACAAAAGTATGCCTTAAATCTCCAACTGGAGGATTAAAGCTTTGCAAACCTTTTAAAATCAGCCAGACAACTCTAGCGCTCGTTAAAGCTTTTACCATGTTTCAAGCCTGGGTGCACCCCAAAACGGGACTAACAAAAACAAGTGTAAAGAGAAACTCTTTCTTCCTCTGTAGTGGGGATAAGAGCTTCCTACTGAGAGACAAAATTGTTGGTGCCACTTGCAGAGGGAAAGGTGGAACTGAATAGAATGATCATTCGTCATTACCACACGGTGGTTATTGAGGTGGCTGCAGTATTTTCATTTCAAATATAAATGTTTATAAGCAGGCTACTTTTCTTGTCTGCCTCAAAAGAGTTGGGAAAGGCTTGTTGTTTCCCACAATGGCATGGACTGCTCAGAAAGGAGTAGGTGGGACAAACTGCAGTCCTTCTGAGGAAAGTTAGAGTAGACTGAGGGCATCTGTGAGTTCTGAGGAGGCAAGGGGGAAGGAAGAACTGGCTATTTAAGAGAACACTGCCAGTAGTAATCCTTTACTGTAGAAAATTACCCAATGACTTTCCACAGTGTGATATAGACTCATGTAACACCTCTCAGGGGACCTAGTAACCCTGGGGGATTTCATATTCAAAGTCAAATATCTCTGTTTAATTTGGTATGAATGCAACGGAGTGCTTAGTAGTAGTAGTTTCAGGGATTCTTGCTCTGTAAAAGGAGTGAATAGTTCACCAGTATAAAATTACTCCTGACATTCCTTCCCCTTCTTCTAAATTCTTCTTCCTGTTAGGTCAGACACAGTGGGCCAGATTCAGAGGTGACCTCTAACTGGTATAAATTAAACGTCCTTCAGGCAGATATGCATCAATGTCTGATGTGTGAGTCTAAGCCACTGTAAACAACACACTGAGGAACCAGAAGAAGGTGTAAGAAGGAGTAAGCTAAAGTAGAATGGGACTTACCTTACCTTATACTTCTGCCCATTTGGTATTTGGGTTACACCAGTTTAGACTTGAGATTTGTTGGGCATAATTCAGACATGATGTGTAAGAGGATTCTGATCTTGCATCAAGGTAAATTTGGAGTAACTCCACCAAATTCAATGCAGTCAATATAATATAATAATTAGGTAAATGGCTTTACATCATTGTAATTGAGATCAAAAATCTGCCCTTGGGAGTCTGGGTAGGTGTTGCTATCCAAGTTGCTTTTGTGTGTTTGTTGAAGGGGCGTGAAGATGGTGCAAGTTTCACCAACATCGGCCTTGTCTTCATGGTGGGCTAATATGCACTATGGGTAATGTGTACTGTTATTGCTATCTTCTATTTGCAGTTTTCTTGACAGAATTTTGCTTGTAAGGAATATTCTTCCACACTCTTAAAACTCCTTCCATGAGTGGCTCCCATTGTAGTCAACAAATGTTGCATGCGTTGCCAAGTCTTTTGAGTTAAGTCTTGCAATTTTGGGTGTTTCTATTACAGCCCTTGATCCTGGACTCAGATAATTACATGGGAATCTCTGCTTTTATTTTTTTAAAAGTATGTTTCCAGCCTTTACAGTTGCAGAGAAAAGTCTGAAAATGTGAACACTAAAAGTTCAGAAACCAGAAGACAAATAATAAGAACCCAAACATTTAGTATTTTCAATGTCATGATTTTTAAGCCAATCTCATGATTTTGGGGGACCAGACAAATGACTTTTGAATGCTTGAAGCTGTCATCACTGGCATCTCCCAGGACTCCAGAATGCTATTAATGGGATATTGTTATAAATAATGTAATTATTGATTTATTATAAACATTCTTTCTTCTTTCGCTGTGCTTCAGTATTTAGGCACTAAATAGAGAACGAAAACTAATAAATTTTATTCTACAAAGGGACTATTCTTTTACCATCCCTGGAGCCAGTCACTTGACCTGGGATTCTCTCTCTCATTCATCGCTTCCCCTCCTCCTAGTCCTAAATTCTATTCTTGATTTACTTTTAATTATCTCTATAAGATACTATAGTTGAGAGCTAAAGTAGAGTAGACAGCAGGAGTGTCCAAGAGACATAGACCTGCAATGAAAAAGGAATTTATTTTGTCCACCTTCTTAGGTTTTTCATTGCTGTCCCTAACTCACTCCATTTGTAATCTGTGGCAATAACTAAGTATTCCAGCAGTCACTTTTAGCATTGACCTATCTTTCCTTGAAGCTGTATGTGGGACACAGTAGTATGGTGTTATCCAACTTTGAACCCGTCTTTTAGGCAGAACACAACTACTCTCCCTGCTTGCTAAGTGCAATCACTATACACACTCATGTTCTATTCTGTTCTCAGATACTAGTTTTGTACATTGGTAGTACAGTGTATGGCAACTGGGTGCCTCCGTGTAGCAGACGTCTGAAGTAAATCAGGAGAGAGATTTAGCTTCTAGGGTTGGTCAAACAGTTAAACAAAACTGCTTTTTCCCCAGATCAAAGATCATTTAAATACTAACCACCGCCCTATCCCATTCAACATCTTTAAAACTAAGCTAAATCCTGAAAATATTAGGTTAGTGTCCACGCATATAAAAATATGTGTGACTAGAATCCTGAGACATTCAGATATCTAAACCAGCAATAAAATTGGATCTGTGACTTCCTAAAGCCAGACTGCATAAACTGAACCTGTTTGAGACATCCTTCATCAGCCTCTTGCAAACAGTTTGCCATTCAAATATGAAAATACAATTTCCATATGAAACAGCTGTCAAGCCGATTAAAGTGTTTTGCACATGTTTTTAAATTGCCTGTCATTACCTTCCTTGGACAATACACAGGGTCTTCTGCTGTTACAGATCATGTGGGTAACATTCTGGCCAGGACTGAGGTTAGTGGGTAAGAGAAATCCTCCTGGAAAAAAATTTCCTCTTGCATTTCTTGCCTTTCTCCGGTTTTGTGAAAAGATTTTGTAACAAGAAAACAAAAATAGTATTATGATCTCATGCATGTTTTAGAATCGACTTTAGCCTAAAAGTTCTATGAGCCTGTTTACACCCTAAGAGGCAAATTTCAGCACTCTCCATCTAAACGCCTTTATCTTAAATAGTGATTTGCACCATGACATTTGGCTATTTTCATCTTTGAGTTTCTTAGATACAGGACTAAGACAAAAGTAGCACTAGCAAAGATCTCTTTGGTCTTGTGTCACCACAGTAGATTGAATGATAAAGCCATTAGCTGGCAACAGATTGTATTGCTGATGTTTTCTCAGCCACTGCTATTTGGGTAACAATGTTTAATATTTTAGCACTAAGGTTTTTGACAAAAATTTGGGCCAGATCCTCAGCTGATATAAACTGGCATAGCGTCATTAATAGAGTGACCACCTATTTACACCAGCTGAGGGCTTGTCCCTCTTTTATTTGAAGATCATCATAATACATCCATTACTATTATTATCAAGGCTGCTTCACTTTACTCAGCCCTATTTATTGCACTAAAGAGATATACCAAAATCATACTGTTACTGCATGAAATAAGTCATCCTCTTTGAGCATTTGGTAGATCTTTTGTCTTCATATGGGAACCACCCTGAATTAGTTGCTTTCTTAACTGTGAGTGAATTTAAGAGTAGCAGGAACTCTACAGGCTTCCAGTGTGAGACGATGGCATAGAGAGTTTCTTCACTTCTGTGCCACAGCAAGGTAGGTCTGCAAGCAAGCATGCAAGAAAAGCTCTAGACTGAGCAACCAGCTACTGCCTTGACTGGTGCACCACAGCCTTTTCAAGGTTTAGTCTTCCTGCTGCAGACCCAGAGCACTCAGGTCACCTGCCTTTCGACAGGAGCAGTAAGATTGCTCCACAACGTGTTCCACCCGAATGGTCCTGCACTAGCTGGCTGGTTCTTGGACACCATGTGAATGATTAAAGGATTAGACAGAATGCCTTATAGTAATAGACTCAAGACACTTAATCTGTTTTAACAAAGAGAAGGTAACTTGATTTTAAGTACCTATATGGGCTACTTTGGTTTGATAATGGGTTCTTGAATCTAGCAGAGAACATATAACACAATCCGACGGCTGGAACTTGAAGCCAGACAAGTTCATACTGGAAATAAGAGTGAGGGTAATTAACCCTTGAAACAATTTATCAAGGGTCATGGTGGATTCTCCATCACTGGCAATTTTAAAATCAAAATTAGATGTTTTTTTTAAAAAGATACACTGTAGGAATTTGGGGATGACTTCTCTGGACTGTGTTACAGGAGCTAACACTAGATGATTACAACCATCCCTTCTGGCCTTGGAATCTATTAATCTTTTCATGCTAAGATGAGATTTGATTAATTATTTCTTTGCCATGCTGCCAAGCTTCACATAAATTGATTTTAAGCTGGTTAACTGATTTCTTTGCTGTCTAAACTATAATTGCTAATGGTAGCTTTATCTAAAAATTATTGCTGCTTGCACTTTCATCATCATAAGAATGCTTTTTTAAGGCCATGTTAATCACAATAATTGAAATTTTCAAAGCCAGGTAGCAGATTTAGCTGCACAACTCATATTATTTTCAAGGAGAATCGTGTGGTATCTTCCCTTCACCAGTTCTGAAAATCTCATCCAGCACGTTTTAATGTTGTTCAATAATAAGTTGCATTTTGATGAACTTGGAGTTTGTGTCAATGTTTTTTTACTGCAGGGGTACCAGAATTTCTTAGCATGTTCTCATTTCCAATGAGCATGCTGCAATTTGTAGAAGCTATCAGCCTATTTATGTTTGGAAGTTTTTTTAGAAGAACCTGACTGAAATTGATTTAAAGTAATTTTTTAGTACAAGATGTGAAAAACAGCCTTTGAGTGGTTTCAGACAATTTTGTTTTTATACCCTGCACCTAAAAAAAGGACAACTTTTGCAGCTGCTGACACAGTTTTCCAATAAAATCTCAATTATCCTAAGATGTTAATTTGATGTCACAAGATAATCTCATGAAAAAGCAATGAACTGAAAGTTTAAATTCAAATGGCACCTATAAAAGTTTACAGTCAAAGACCGGTTTGACAGACATTAAACATGTGTCCTGTGGTGCTGGACATTAAAGGATTTAGGCTACCACATAAAAGAGAAGTGTTGGAGCAATGCTAGGCCAAGCTCTCCAGTGTATGATACACTCTCTCTTTGGTCTGAAAGCTGTGGGAAATGCATTTCCCATTGTGTCATACATATTTCTGAAAGGTCAAAGGAAGAATTTATGGAAAAAGCCCAGTCATTAAGGTATATTACAAATAGAGAAATAGTGATCAGGAAAACTATTACCCATGGCGGACTGCTGAACTTTATTTTCACCTTTTATTTCAAGGCACTGAGCCTCTGATAATGCAGCAGCACTTTCCGATTTGGATCACTTGACACACAGCAGCAAACTTAACAAATCCTAAGATCCCAATCAATAGTCTTATGACATCACCAGTCCTATAAAATAGTGGATCAGCAAAGAAACTTTCCTTCTTCCTTATTGTTTGTATTGTATGATGATACATTTCCTACTTAAGAAGGCCATTGTCAAGCGAAACTCCTGGACAATGGGCAGATATTTGTTTGCGTTGCTTATGAAACATCAAGTCGAATAGATTCTTGTTCAGTGCTATCCCCTTTTGTCAAGGCTGAATTCTGAAGTCAGCTATATATTTCACTCTGCCCTCCTTTCTCCATTTTTTCCAACATTATCTTAATTGGTAGAAGGTATCAATTGACTGATGTGTTAGATAATGGCAACAGGGCCCCCCTACAGATTTGCTGCTTGGCTTGTACTGAGCATGCTCACCTGTCCTAAGCATGCTCAGTAACCTCTGCTGAAATCACTGCCTTCACTCTGTCCCTCTCCCCACTATTAGCAGATATAGGTCATCTCTGAATGACAGAACAAGTTTTCTACCCCATGTTGATAACCTAGCATCCCTACCATCTCCTAGTCTCTTTTTATGAATCCAGGAAGTCCCGGGGTGTACACAGGAGTAATCTGAGGGGATCAAGGGAAATGAATCCTTCTCCAAGCAACAAAGTAACAACGAGGCTGCTCCATGGCTGCTGTTTAACAGTTTGGGAAGTGGCCAGTAGTTGTATGGGAAGAAGGAGGGCTTTCCGGCTGCTGGCAATTAGGTCTGGTCTAGAGAATGACTTTTGCCTGGAGTGGCCCTGTCTCCTCATTGCTGAGAACTCCCATCTGCTACAGGTTTGCACTTCTGAAGTGCTTCTCTACTTCCACATCAGCATCCAAGATGCTCCCTACGGCTTGGAATCAGAAGAAGAGGGGTTCGAACTGGGTGGACAGGTTGGTGGTGAGAACGAATTGCAGTTTTCTGGAAATGCAAGGAGTGGGGCCCACACTCTAGGGATACAGGCAGACTACCTGTCATTTTGATGGCAAGAGCTGCCTTCAGCATCTACTGAGCATATTCAGTCTGTGTGAGCATGCTCAATCCAACCTAAGTCAAAAGTCCTGGCGGGGTACATGACCCCACGTACCCCCAACCCCACATTTTGCCTCTGCCAGAAACAGAAATGTTTTTTCGTTATCGTCTTTGATGCTATGCATCAAGCAGTGAAGAAAGGAAGCACCAAGCCTCTGCATATATCAGAAAACTTTAACTTTCCTGCAAGCTCTGCTGTTCTGGAAAAATCACATTTTTACTTCTCTCTCGAGGGAACACAAACAGTATCTGGTCAGCCAGTCTGTACAGAAATCACAGTGACATCAGGTCAGTGACATGCACGTAGAATATGAATAATGCAAGCTGGATTCAAAAATGTAGAATCTTTTTTTAATCAATGCTGTTAAAAGTAAATTCAGTGGCTAGCTAAGATGGATATTTTAGCTGTATCAAACATTACAGCAAAATGAATAAAATTCTTGGCTGGAGATTTGAAACATTTTAGACACCAGAATGAGGAAGAAGATGTGGCAGAGATACAGAAGGTTTAGAAATGGACTTGTGTTTTGAGCCATTATGGCCTGATTGGGGGCTTACTATAGGTAGCTGACCTCCCTGAGACAGAAGGGATAGAGAGAGGACTCTGAAGGCCAATTAAGAATTGCAATGACAACGCTTGCATTGGTCTTGGAAGAAGTATTGTCTGCCTTCCCAGTGCAAGATGTGTGGAAGAAATAAGAGGTTATCAATATTTGGGAACTGAGCAAAATAAGAGCAAGTAAGAGTAATCCAAAACATATAGCTATTAGGAGATAGTCAGGGAATGTAAAGGGACTTCCAGCCATAGAACAGTACCATAGTTGCATCCTGTGAAATATAACAATGCATTTGTCAGAGAATCCATTAAAACAGAAACATTTTCCATTCTCATGCTGCAGAGAAAGGAGTTGGTTCTCTCATTCTGACATATCCGTATTTTAGTTTTAAGCAAGAAAAAACTAGAAGGGAACAGTAAGTGAAGGGGGAACAGGTACCTGATTTAACTTCCCCTTTAATTTAAAGTTTCCCAACTGCGAGAGTTGGATATGTTACACTCCCTACGGTGCTGCTTTTTGCTTTCACCCCTTTACAAAACAACACAATCAGAGTGTATTTAAAGCCTCTGACTGTTTAGAGTTAGATTTTTTAGTAAAATGGAGATGTTCAGAATGGAGGTGCAGACACTGAGCTAGAGATGGACAATACCAGCCTTCTCTAGTCTTCAAAGGAGCAATCTGTGAATATAATTAATATTAACATTAAATTGTATCATACTAGATCCCCTTATTTTTGTACTTACTTTTCAAGTTTCATTTTAACACTCAGGTCCTAAAGAACTACAGGATACTATGATCCAAAGGGATCTCAGGTAGAATTCTATTGACTTAAAATGGAGTTACACCAAGCAAAGAAAAATATGACCCTAGGTCTATTATTGCCTTTAGGTTTCACTAAGCATAACTAAGGCTCTATGTTTTGTGGGGGTTTTATACAAAAAATGTGATGGAATTTTTCATAATAAGTAATGTCAGCCTAGTGAGCAAGACTCCATGTCGTCTGTGGTCTTGGTTATATATGCCTTTGTCTCCTCTTGGCTGGACTGCATCAATGCAATATACCAGGCCATGAAGTCATCAGCCCTCAGGAAACTCCAGCTAGTATGGAATGCTGCAGCATGTCTCCTCAGCAACACTGGCCACTGCAAACACATCAAACCTGACCTCCCATCTCTACACTGGCTTCCCATAGAATACTATATCAAGTTCAAGCTCTTGTTCCCTTTCTTCCAGGTGTTCCATTGCCTGGGCCCAGGATATCTAAGGGCTGGGCTACACTATGGGGTGTGTGTGTTGACCTAACGTAGCTGAAGTTGCAGTATCTTAGGTCAACTTACCTGGCTGTCCCCACAGCGGCGAATCAACCGCAGCCCTCCTCCTGCCAACTCTGCCTACTCCTCTCACCGAGGAGAAGTACAGGAGTCGAGTCGGGGATCGATTTATAGCATCTAGATGAGAACGATAAATCGATCCCCCAATACATCGAGCTCTACCCGCCGATCCGGCAGGTAGTGTAGCCATACCCTTAAAGATCATCTAAATCGCTGGAATGAAGACCATGGTTCACACCTCTGGCACAATGGAACTTTCTATTATAAGAGTAAAGCTCATCAGTCTGGGAGACAGAATGTTCTTGGGGGCGGGTATGAGACTGTGGATTGAACTCCCCCTGGAACTAAGGGCAACTGAAACTTCACCACCCTTAGGAAGAAGATGAGGGAAAATAAAGTTTATTTCCCCGACCTGTTTTCCTTATAATACTGGAATATATATACGCACACATTTATATTCTAGTATTTATATTAATGGGGGCCTGGAGGGGTTAGTGAATATATTTATTTATGATCCTAGTGAAAGGTGTATTGATTTGTATAATCTATCTGAGTTTCTGAGTAGATACATCTATCTATCTATCTGATTTCTGAGTAGATACATTTCTTTCAGAATAAAAAATGAAATTTTAAAAATAGCAATAAAGATCCTGAGCTCTGCTCAGTGAGGAATCCTAATTTGACTTTCCTTGTACAGTATTCAGTTTGGGAGGAGGGCCTCACATTAACAATTCCAAGATTTTCTTGTAGAGGGAGTGATGCTGGTATTTCTAGTCTCTCCTTCATAATTCCACATCTCAGGTGTAAGATTTGGTCCTCACGAAACCCGGGAACCACCGTCTAGTACCTCGCAAGCCACTTTTAATTCTAATGTCACTGACTTAGGGCATGATCCTGCAAACACTTAGTCATAGCAGCAGTCTCTTTAACCTCAGTGGGATCCACACTTGTGAATATGATTTGCAGGTTCGTTGGCCTCTAATATCTTTTAAAGCTTAGGGAAGATTGCAGAGCTGTTCCAGCAGAAGTGCTAATCTTTTTTTTGAAATATATTGCACCATGCTATACTAAATTACGCCTTTGGGAATGCAGCACCAGTGCATGCATGCCTAATTCCAATGCATATTTTAATTTTGGGTGTGCATGCAGAAAATAATTTCTGTTTGGAAGTTTCTGCAGGTCCAACTTTTTTCCCACTAAAGGGTGCTGTGGTGAAGTGCCTTCTTCACAGTGCCTGTTGGGTCAGGTCAGAAGACAGGGGATATGAGGATACAGAGTGGGGGCAGAGAGGCGCATGGGGGCAGAGAGGCCAGGGACACATGGATATGAGGTGAGAAGGCTGGTTGAGGGGTGCAGGGACACATGCAGACAGGTGGAAGGGAGTGCAAGGCTGCATGGGGAAGAGGGATGGCTGAGCAGGGGCACAGAGACACATGGGAAAGGGGGTGCAGGGACACATGGGGTTAGGGGAGTGTGTGTCTGGCAGTGAAGGGACACGTGGATGGGGTGCAAGGACACATGGGGGTGGAGGGACACATGGGGACAGAGGCAGATGTGCCTGACTGAATGGGAAAGGTTGGAGTCAGCCAGGATCTGCCTGGGAGAAGCTCCGTAACAACCCCTCCCTGCCCACCTGCAAAAACCTCTGTTCCATACTTTTCCCAGCCATACCCAACAACCCTCCAAGTTCACAACCAGGCTCCTTCCCAGTAATTATTTTCTTCTCCCTCAGCTCCTCCAT
Source organism: Dermatemys mawii (assembly GCA_007922305.1). Classification (NCBI taxonomy): domain Eukaryota; kingdom Metazoa; phylum Chordata; order Testudines; family Dermatemydidae; genus Dermatemys; species Dermatemys mawii. The sequence goes on from ML677364.1 coordinate 16,521,626, forward strand.
TACCCTGACTCCCCCAAGCTCTGCTTCTGAGGGGTGCAAGAAATACGGTTCTGTATTGTAGTTTACATGAATTGTTACTCAGAGTTCTGTATTAATATGCCTAGTAAGGAATCTATTTGTCAAAAAATATTTCCTGAATCTTTTTTGTTGTCTGTATTGTTACAGACGTACATGTTGAAAGGTATTTTGAAATAAATTGCCAAAATAATTGAAATTGGTGTGATTATATTGTGTTATTTTGCAAATCAAATATGCAAAATTTTGCAGAATTTTAAAATATTGTGCACAGGGTTTTTAAATTGTTGGTGCAAAATTTTAACAGGAACAACCGAATCCTGCCATTTAAAAAAATAGACAGCAGATCTAACCTAACGGCACAGGGCCTGACTCACCACTATATTGCACCGTGTTGTCACTGACACCCTGGAAGAATATGTAAATCACTAGTAAATCAGGATAGTACCATTTTACAGCCACTTTGCACATATGCAAATAACTGTAAAAAGTGCAGTGGAGTGGAGAATCATACCCAATATCTTCTACTAGTCTGATCAAATGATATACCAGGCATCTTGTCTGGGAAAGTTGGACAAAAAAACAAAGAGGAACAAGCTTAGTGTGTTAGATGGAAGAAGGTCACAGGACCCTCTTTATACAATATATTATCCCTTCTGGACAGTCTTTAGAGCATCACTGATGTTGGTCCCTTGTGCCAGTTACTGTTTGAAGACCTTCATCTATTCGAAGCTTTTCAGACACTTTTGAAAGAATGTTTACAAAGTCCTGCAAATGCCAACAGCAGTTGATTTAACATGACTCTAACTAAGACAAAATGAACTGAAGCAATTTTTTCTGTCCCTGCAGGTACTATGTTGAAATATTTTATCCAAAGTCTTCAGAACTATCCCATTGAAAATATCTTTTAAGAAGCTTCACTCTCTTCACACATCAAAAAAGTATGCAGTATACTTGGAGGGAGGGGAAAATCCCTAAAATCAATGTTGTTATTGTGGACCTAATAGGCTCTGCCATATTCTAGGCAGTCTAGTTTTGATAACAGCAAATTTCATTAAGATCTGTCTTGAGACAGACTACACAGTTTCAGAACCCTTTAGAAGTCAGAGTTTTTCTTAAAAAAAAATTCAACCAATATTTTAAAATACAACTGGGGGTCTTTTCCTTGATCATTGTCATACCTCCGGGGATGTGGAGTTATTACTATCTTTGTAGTCTGGTAATGAGGGGTTACTGTTCATTCTTGGATCTGTTTTCAGTCAGACCCTAATTTGGTGTGTTGTAATGTGAGGTCTGTTGATTGATGCCTGTTTCCCCACATATACCAGACAGATTTTCTCCAGTGTTGTCTTTTATTTAGATAAAGAATCATATCATGTAATGAGGAAAAACACAGAAAACACCACAAAGAAAACTCAGAGTCAATCAAAAATGTGTAACCATCATAAACTACAGGGCCATTTCTGCTTCAAATGATTGATTATATATGTCAGCATGAGAATACAGTAGGTATGTTTTGTGAAGTTTACAGTGTGTTGTGTTTTGACTGGAAATGAATGACAAAAACTCTGGAAAGCCTAACTAAAAACTGTCAGATTCTAATGGATTAGGGAAAGCAAGCTAGAAAGTATTTCCTTGGTCTATAGCGGGTTTTTTTTCTTTTTCTCAGAATGATGCTGCTTTGCTAAGAAAACAAATAACTAAAGCTCTTTCAGTGATAAATTGCATGAAGCTCACATAAGTAAGTGTATGAAATGTACAATACAAGAATGCAGCTGGACTCATTCAGTGTAGTTCCCTTCTTTCTTCTCCTTTAAAGAAACAAAATTAGTATTGTCAACCCCAAATGTCCAAAAATCATGGTCCAGGCCCCCCAATTCATGAGACTGTCTTACAAATTGTGAATTTTTTTAAAAAAAATACATTTTGATTTTTTTATTTGCCTTCTTGTTTCTTAGCAAGGTGCACTCAAGACATACTTTTAAGCTTTTCTCTGCAATCATGAAGACTAGATATTTACTCTTTTTTTTTAATGAAAGCTGAGCTTCTCATATAATCTCTTCAACTATCAAACATCAAATGTCACAAAACTCATGCTAGAGATGGCAACACTGCAATATGCTGGTATTTTTCATTTCTTTTTTTTTATTTATTTTTACTTTGGTAGAAACGAGAGATCCCAGTCAAGATCAAGGTCCCATAGTGCTAAGCATTGCACAAACACATAGTAAAAAGATGGTCCCTTGATCAAAGAGTTTATCAGAACATAAGAATGGCCCTACTGAGTCAGACCAAAGGTCCATCTAGCCCAATATCCTGTCTTCTGACAGTGGCCAGTGCCCTAGAGGGAATGAACAGAACAGGTAATCATCAAGTGATCCATCCCCTGTTGCTCATTCCCAGCTTCTGGCAAACAGAGGCTAGGGACACCATGCCTGCCCATTCTGGCTAATAGCCATTGTTGGACCTATCCTCCATGAATTTATCTAGTTCTTTTTTGAACCCTATTATGGTCTTAGCCTTCACAACATCCTCTGGCAAGGAGTTCCACAGATTAACTTGCGTTGTGTGAAGAAACACTACATTTATTTGTTTTAAACCTGCTACCTATTAATTTCATTTGATGACCCCTAGTTCTTATATTATGAGAAGTAGTAAACAATACTTCTGTATTAACTTTCTCTATATCAATCATGATTTTATAGACCTTAATCATATCTCCCCTTAGCCATCTCTTTTCCAAGCTGAAAAGTCCCAATCTTATTAATCTCTCCTCATACTAAAGCCATTCCACACCCCTAATTATTTTTGTTGCCCTTTTCTGAACCTTTTCCAATTCTAACATATCTTTTTTTAGATGGAGCGACCACATCAGCACACAGTATTCAAGAGTGGGTGTACCAGGGATTTATATAGAAGCAACATGACATTTTCTGTCCTATTATCTATCCCAGGAGTCGGAAACCTTCAGAAGTGGTGTGCTGAGTCTTCATTTATTCACTTTAATTTAAGGTTTCACATGCCAGTGATACATTTAAACATTTTTAGAAGGTCTCTTTCTATAAGTCTATAATATAGAACTAAACTATTGTTGTATGTAAGGTAAATAAGCTTTTTAACATGTTTAAGAAGCTTCATTTAAAATTAAATTAAAATGCAGAGCCCCCAGACCAGTGGCCAGGACCCAGGCAGTGTGAGTCACTGAAAATCAACTGGTGTGCCACCTTTGGCACATGTGCCATAGGTTGCCTACGCCTGATCTATCCCTTTCTTAATTATTCCCAGCAATATTCACTTTTTTGACTGCTGCTGCACATTGAGTGGATGTTTTCATAGAACTATCCACAATGACTCCAAGATCTCTTTCTTGAGTGGTAACGGCTAATCTAGAACCCATCATTTTATGTGTATAGTTGGGATTATGCTTTCCAGTGTGCGTTACTTTACATTTATCAACATTAAATTTCATCTGCCATTTTGTTGCCCAGTCACCCAGTTTTGTGAGATCCTTTTGTAGCTCTTCTAAGTCTGCCTGGGTCCTAACTGTCTTCAGTAATTTTGTATCATCTGCAAATTTTGCTACCTCACTGTTTACCCCTTTTTCAAGATCATTTATGACTATGTTGAATAGGACTGGTCCCAGAACAGACCCCTTATACCTACCCTTTGTTTCCTATCTTTTAGCAGTTACCAATCCATGTGAGCACCTTCCCTCTTATCCCATAGCAGCTTACTTTGCCTAAGAGCCCTTGGTGAGGGACCTTGTCAAAGGCTTTCTGAAAATCTAATTGCACTATAACCACTGGATCCCCTTGGTCCACATTTGTTGACACCCTCAAGGAATTCTAGTAGTTTGGTGAGACATGATTTCCCTTTACTAAAACCATGTTGACTCTTCCTCAACAAATTATGTTCATCTACATGTCTGACAATATTGTTCTTTATTATAGTTTCAACCAGTTATGCCTGGTACTGAAGTCAGGCTTACAGGCCTGTAATTGCCGGGATCACCTCTGGAACCCTTTTTAAAAATTGGCCTCACATTAGCTATCTTCCAGTCCTCTGGTACAGAAGCTAATTTAAATGATAGGTTACAGACTACAATTAGTAGTTCTGCAATTTCACATTTGAGTTCCTTCAGAACTCTTGCGTGAATGCCATCTGGTCCTGGTGACTTATTGCTGTTTAATTTATCAATTTGTTCATAACCTCCCCTAATGATACCTCAAACTGGGACAGTTCCTCAGATCTGTCACCTAAAAAGAATGGCTCAGGTTTGGGAATCTTCCTCACATCCTCAGCCATGAAGATCGATGCAAATAATTCATTCAGTTTCTCCACAATGGCCTTATCGTCCTTGAGTGTTCCTTTAGCACCTTGATCATCCAGTGACCCCACTGGTTGTTTAGCAGGCTTCATGCTTCTGACATGTGTAAAAAAAAAATAATTTAAAAATGGGGCACTGCAGAGAAGCAGTGGAAGTGGAGAGAGATCCTAGATCTACCCGATGTATAGCAATACCTTTAGATAAAATGGCATGTAACTCCACTAAATCTGTCGACCTTTCCTTCCTACTTCCTTGGAAATCCTTAATGCAGGTGATCACAAGAATGGCTCACTTGTACAGGGCGAAGGGTTTAGGGTAGCAGTATGCTTTGCTAAGTTTTGTATCTCTTCTCAGCCCAGTTGTGAAAGCTACCACGTAATGCATCCAGTAGCAATCTGGATGGAACCCGGTAGGAACACTCTGGATCTTCGAAGGGAGCACTATGGTACTGATCTGTCTGAAGAGGTATGGGGATGTTAATGGGCAGTGGGCACAGTGTTCAAATAGTTGATTTAACAGAGAGTCAGTTTAGTTTAATGAGAATGGAGTCCTCTTGGGTTATTATTACCCAGAATCCAGCACATGAAACACACTCCACTCGGCTACTTCTGGGACAGGAGGCCTTGCAACCCCCAAGAAATGTAACATTAATGAATTTAAAAGAGGAGACAAAAAATACAAGGAAAAGAAAAGCAAGGTAAGGAAATAAAAGAGAGACACAGAAAGAAAGGGATAGGGAAAACTGACAGGAAAAAATGATGTAATGGTAGCAGCTGTGCTAGGGTAAAGCACAAGGAGACCCTGAATTGGGGCTGGGATGTGAAGAGAGTTTGCAAGATTGAGGCCTGGCGTGGAGAGGCATTCCTAACCCATCAAAAAAGGGTCTTTCGCAGTGAAGGTTTGGGAACCATGGTCTTAGTCAAAAGTCTGTTTATATTCACTAATGATATTGCACAAAAATTGGACTCAACCAACAGATCTATTCAAAAACCATCCCAGATCAAACTTCAGGGAAAGATGAAACCAGCTCTGTAGTGTATTTAGTTGGTTGAGCAATGCTCAATCTGGTGAGAAGGGGACATAAATCCTTTCCTTCCTAACCCTGCAGAAGACCAGCTTTTTCAGCTGCTCAGTTTTTTACTGTATACTTAGCTGTGGGTACTAAAAGATTTTTTTTACCTAGTTAATTATTTTTAAAACCAGGTATTCATTTAAATAAATTTTTATTATATTCCTAGATAGAGTTTTAAACCTTTAACAAATAATTGTAAGGGTAAGCCTTCAAGCCATAGTTCTTATAAAATGCTGTGCTCTGTACTGTCTAAGAGCAACAGTGAAATTATATCCCACAAAGTCAGTAAGCCTCAGCCCATGCAATACAGGAAGCTCAGCTGCTCATTATGGGCCTGATCTTGCTGCTTTAAAGTAGAAAAACTCCTATTTCCCTCACTGGGAGGTTTGTCTGTGCACAGACTGCAATTCATGCCCTACATACTTTACTGTATAGGAGAAAAAAACACTCACAGCAATAGATATAGATCAAGGGTCTCCAAACTTTTTGAGATGAGAGCCATATTAGATTTTTGAAGGGGCTTCGCAGACTGCTACCGTGGTCCCCACCCCTTTGCTCCTCCGACCACTGCCGCGATCCCCACTTTGCTCATCCAGCCACGCCACTGCTGCACTCCCCCACCCCTTTGCTCCTCTGGCTGCTGCTGCGACCTCCCCCACTTTGCTCCTCTGGCCGCGCCACTGGGGCACTAATCCCTTTTTTCCTCCAGCCACACCACGGGGGGCACTCACCCCTCCGCACATCAGACCGCCAGCAGAAGCTCGCGGGGGCAGGAGGGCAGTGGCGGCTTCTCCACATGCCTGCTCAGCTGGGGGGACCGGACAAATCGACGCCATGGGCCAGATCTGGCTCCCAAGCCATAGTTTGGAGACCCCGATATAGATAATTAACTCATTTTTCCTATTCACAAGGTGAATAGTGCTCTGGAAAGTGGCAGTGCTGGAATATAGGAGTTTAGAATCTTTTTGTGACAGGGCCAGTGCTTAATTTGTACCAGGGATTGCCAGACTTGGCAGTTCATAGCCAGAGCACCTCTGGCTTATCGCATCAGTTATGAAAGTAAAAAAATTGCTTGGGGCCCAGCACCTCTTTCACTACAAATGAAACTCCGGACAGGACCACTTTTTGGGGAAATCTGTGCTAGTTTTAGCTCTCCCTTCTTCCCAACTTTGTGTTGCCCTGCAAGTGCTTCCTCTGAGCTATTGTAGTGAGTTTAAAATGCAGAGTAGCTGTGCCAAGACAGGTTTAGCACAGCTACTGCTTACTGACTTTGCCAGAGAGGCTTCCTTTCAGTGGGTAGAACTGCTGCCTACAGACCATATATGACCCACCTCTAGTTTCCAGTAAGTTAAAGTACAAGACAAAGACATAAGACTCAGTTCTGCAAACTTTATATAGATCAGTTCTTACTCGTGTAGCTAGTTCTGTTGAGACTGTTTCCATGCTACTCGATGCTAGCAAAGGTTGCAGAATCAGGCCCACAGTGATCCCAGTCAATGGAGAAGTGACCCCACCAATACTCCAAGCCTGCTCTAATGTCTAGCCAGCAGCTGCCAGACCCAGCAATATGAGTCCTGGAAATGGAGACTCAGAGGTGGTATCTCAGCAGATTACAGTTCAGGACAAGCAAATCAGCATTGCTAGGGCTGTAAATTCATTGCTGGAATTGAGAACATAAGACATTTTATACACAAGAAATGTTCTTCCTAATGCAATATACCTGGTCCTTTGGCTTTTATCTCAAAATTCCCTGATTTTTCTCTATAACCTACAATTCTCTCCTTCTTTAGACACAAATCTGGATGTCACCAGAACTATTTGCTTCATTAGCCTTTCCTAGTAACTTATTTCATATGTTTATTACTCTCTGCATGAAATAGTTCTGCCTGAGTTTCCTAATTTCCCCTAGCTTCCCCTTGCCATTACAAAAAATATTTCTCTACCAGCATTATTAATCCTTTTCATAATTATGAAACCGTCCCCTTAAGAACTTCAAAGTATCCTCATTGCCAAAGAGAACAAATACAGTTCTCTTAAATATTCAGAACTTAAATTCTTCTGCCCTGGTATGTCATACCATACTGCGCCAAGGGAATCATAGAAGTGACAAGGAGTCCTGTGGCACCTTAAAGACTAACAAAAGTATTGAAGCATAAGCTTTCATGGGCTAATACCCTCTTCGTTGGATGCAATCATATCCTTCCTGTGGCATAAGCCCACTATTTTTCGCAGTGTTATGGATAGGGTCTAAGAAGTGCCATGGATCCAGTCAAAGAATCACCACTTTTAACCTTTTTTCGCTAACACAACCTACCATCCTGTTTGTGGTGCTTAGCAGTTGCTGTGCACACGGTGGGTTGTTTCAATGATAGTTTCATGTGAATCCCAGCTATAACCCATGTACTGTTTGGTGGGCTAGAGAATTGTTCCACTTAGCATAAATACTCCCCATGTTTTCAAACTCTTTTTTTTACATTTGTCTCCATGGACTTACTGCTGTCATTTTCATGCACAGCCATCTAAACAAAGAGGTAACACGGAAAGGAAAATTCATCAGTATAGTAAGGGACATCATGTATGTATTTGATTGTGTACTTATCCAGGTGTACGTATTTGGTTGAGTAGCGGAATACTATTTCTGGGCTATATTCAGGCTGGGATGTATACCAGCTTCTGCCACAGACCCATGGCATTACAAGGGGGAGTTTTGTGGTGAAAAGTGGGGGCAAATGGTGGTCATAGCGGCAGTAGGATACGGTGATTAAGCAATCTCGTTGGGTGGGGCTCCCTCTGGATTCTTATACTTCACTCACCACTGTGCTATTTGAGCATCTAAAAAAATGAACTACATCCAGCACAGGGCTCAAATCCACTACCTTGAGACTTAGTTTTATGGTCTCCTGGATGGGCTATGGAAGAACTGAGAAGACTGATGGGAACGATGCTGCCTGCCATTCCTCCGGATGAGTTTCTCCCTCTGGCATCTTGTCTGCAAATTACAAGGTAGCACTGTGAGGGGCTGGAAGAATCTTTGTGAGGAGCCTTCAGAAGTTTTTGTAATGTGAACAGGCACCATCGCTAGTGCAGAGGTCCTCAAAGTTTTTTGGCCGTGGACCCTTTCCACAGTGCGGCATCCACTCGCGACCCTCGGGGGTACGTCTGCCGAAATGCTGCCGAACAGAAAGTTTCTGCTTTCTGCGGCGGCATTTTGGCGGTACAAAATTAGACCGCTGCTGAGTTCAGTGGTCTCCTGGGAGGGATCAGCGGCAGCGCCGGGGTCTCGCACACCCCCGGAGGTGGTCTCGCGCACCCCACTTTGAAGACCACTGCTCTAGTGTACTTCCCACATCTGCAATCTAAGCAATAGGGCAGAAAACAAACACAAAAAAGCGGGTGGGGAATCACCTTGTCTTATTTCAACAGTTAAAAGTGCATTATTATTAACATCTAGTCTGGATGAATTTATAGAGAGATGGATATTCTGATGTTTTACAAGCCTAGGAGAGTGTTGTCTCTTTCAGGAATAGATGCTGACCACTGGGCATGAGTGAACTGGAATATAAATTATTTATCAGCTCTAATTTTTTTAGACTTCATAAGCTACATTCAGAGAGATAGCCGTGTTAGTCTGGAATTGCAGAAGTGACAAAGAGTCCTGTGGCACCTTAAAGATTAACAAAAGTATTGAAGCATAAACTTTCGTGGGCTAATACCCACTTCGTCGGACGCATGCAGTGGAAGTATCCAGAGGCAGGATACCCAGATACCTCAGGATATCCAGAGGCAGGATAAGCTACGTTGTCATTCTATATTTATATATACGATTGCCATGTAATACTTGTTGCAATGAGGGATTTATTTTTTTCATTTCTTATTTTCAAATAAATTGTATTATTTTATAGTGTTATAATATATTCCTAATATAATAAATGATGGATTTGAAGTGACTTATCTTGAACTTTCTTTCCCTTGTACCAGATCTAAAATATGGGCTCATTCACTAAATAAGCAAGTGAGAAGCTACATTTTTGCCTGTAATTGAAAAATGATTTTAAAAATCCAGCTACAGTGGTGAATGGCAGCTCTGTAGACTGATGGACTGAAAAATCTGACCAATTTTAAGAGCCTCTTTACTATTAATATTGGAAATTGCCTCTTAGTGGTTTTATGCTGAGTTATCAAATTAGATCTATTGATTTTGGGGAGGAAGGGCAAGAGAGATCTTGCTTTTATGAAGTAGTAATGAACTGAGCAGAAAGGCTTAGCTATGATTATGTCAACAGTTTAGAACTAATCTGTATCCAAATTCAATAGAGGATTTCATTCACCTAGAAAATATATAGGGGGAAAACAGCTTGGCGAAGGCATTAGTGCATGGACAAATCTACAGGAGATTTGCATATACTTGAGACAATTAGAAAAGAGGGCCCCTATCATTTTTCTGAAATCAAACTAAATTGCTGGAGTACCCAAAATATACACACTGGCACAGGGCATTCTCTTCCCTAGTCACTTGCAAAGTCTGGAGTAGGTTTCCATTTCATATGGTTTATATTTCAGCAGGCAACTTAGAAAAATCAGAGAAAACTAAACCATAATGCCACAGTCGTGGAGGTTATTTTGCTGTATTTTTTTAAAATTTTTTTTATTTTTTCTAAAAGAGAGTCTCCTGAGCCAGGCATTTGAATCATAAGGACTTCTGGGATGGGATTTTCACTCAGAGATCTCCATTCTTATGTGGATTAAGAGGATTAAAAACCATTAAATGACCATCCTCCAACTCCCTAAAGCAGATTTGCCTTTTTCTATCCCTCTGCAACTGGGCCAGACTTGGGGGGTTACAAAGTACTATACAAAAGGACTCCGTTAGCATGACAAAAGGTGAAACAATCCACTGAACTGCCAACATACCGTACAATGAAGTCTATGCAGTCTACTCAGCTCATTTTCATCAGAACAAATGGTATCAAACTTGGCAATAGCATTGTTCCTAAACTTGAACACGGGGCTGGGTTTTTTTTTTTTCCCCATCTGAAGCTCAAGGTGTCATATTAATTATTTAAATCTTCAGAAGATTTCTGCTGTATCCTCCAAGGCTCTGCTCAGTGCCAGAAGGTCTCCAATCTGCATTAGCTTTTGTTAATTAGAGCTGAAACAAGGGCTTTGATCTCAATGAATATAATAACAACAAAAAAAGCAAAACTTCCTGTGTGATTTATCTTTTACCTATTTTCTGCCTTTGCTGTTTTTCCACTCTATTAGACTTTGATTTACCTTGTCTGAGTAACATTAAACAACTTGGGTACAAAAGAACTTAAACAGCTTCAAAAGCCTGATTGAAATGATAGTTAAATGCTACATAAAGTAATTCTGCATCTTTAAACTTTGAAATAAAATTATACTGTTATTTTACTTTTTTTTTTTTTTAGTGTGTGTTCAGGGGGATCGTTGATTTGTTCAGCAAGGATGCATGTCTACTGATGTCAGATATCACAGGTTTTCCTGTTGGGATTGATCTTTCCTCATTAACAGTCTTGTTTCTAGAACTATAGTGCTGATAGAACAGAAGGCCAGCAATATTCTGCAAGATGTTCTTCATGCATTCTGGCTTAGCCTGAGTTTGTATCAGTGCTTAGATCCGAGGGGGTCACCGCCAGGGCTTGCCTTGTTAAAATTTTTCTCATTAACATTTCTCTTATTGAATAGCTCTGAAAGGCAAATTTTTTAAGGCCAAAAAAGAAAAACTATCAAATTTTATGTCACACAAGGTCTAGTTGTATATACACTTCAACGGTGGCTTATTGCCATGGCCCCTTAATAAAATAAAATAAAAAATCAAAGAATAGCCCAAAATAAAATGCTGCGAGTGAAATCTACATCTGAGGTTTACAAGATAAATGAGGGTAAATTTTCATTGTGATGGACAAAGCGTACGCACGTGGCCCTCATTAATAATAACACACAGCACTGAAAATGTATCCTGTATCTTTTACATAAGGGCTCCCGACAGAATGGTGCAGCCCCAGGAGACTGGTCACTCTTGGCTTATCATTTTAGAGAGAATAAATTAAAGAACATTTTGTGAATTCTGGACAGAAAACATTGGAGCTGAGAAGATTAGTCATAAAATAATGACCAGGAATGATAATAACCTACTGGATGGGTTGCTTGAGACAAAGAAGGTTTGAATATAAAAGAATAGGGTTTTGTTAATGGACAGGGGGGAGTGTTAAAATGAATTTTGCACTTGTGACAGTACTACACTGATGAAGACTGGGATTCTACGTTCACCCACATAACAGAACACGAGCAGATCACCCCACTAATGTCCATCAACACTATGCTGAAGGGCCCACCTCTGGGAATGAGAGAAGAGTTCTGGCCCATGCTCTGTTTTGACCTGATCCACAGCCCATTGAAATCACTGGGAGTCTTTTCACTGGATCCAATGGGCTTTGGATCAGTCACTTAATCAATACAGCTAGTTCTATTGAGTGCCAGCAGTGTAATGTTGCTTGCTCACTAAGAATAGTCCAAGACTCCCAAACTCATTTCACATAGCCCACCAAACAGCCAAGAGAAGGTGGCAGCTTTTGGTCACGCTCACTATTAACCCAGGCTGAATTAAAAGAGCATTTCTGAAAAGAACAGGTGCAACCCTTTTGGTAATGAGTGGTGCTGACAGTCTTCTCCAAATGTATGAAAAAGGAAAATAAGACTGTAATATTGTATTGAATAAAAATATAATTTAAATATGATAAATCATATGCCTCAGTTTTTTTCACTTCGGCTTTGTACATAATGCAGTCACATTTGATAAAGCTAAAGAATGTCACCAATAAAGCAGAGCTATACGTTTACACAGCGACAAAACTACCTTACTGAAGAAAATTAATTCTTTTTTGTTTGTAACTCACCATTTTTGTAAGGACGGAGGAGAGAGTCTCCTAGCCAGAAATTCACAATTTGGTATTTAACTTGCTGTTCTTTTTTTTCATAAAATGTAAAACAAATTGTTGGGCAAATATAAAGGAAAGAATAATTAGTGTCTTCCTTCAGTTGATCCTGAGTGGCAAACAAACATGTTCCTAACAAGTGTCACCCAAATACAGTACCTGGAATCATGGGAGACATTTTACTTGTGAAATGTTCAGTTAGAAAGGACATTTGTATTAAGTAAACTAACTTAAACTGAGGCCTAACCCAGGCTCTAGTTGCCCTTGTCATCAGTCAGCAAGAAAGAATTAAAAATCAAATCAAAATCCCTCACATGCCCTGTCCCTCAGCACCTTACCCATCTCAGCCCTCCCCAGGTGCCTGCTCTGCCCGATGGGCTTTGCAGCATGCCTGAAAGTCGACACATTCAAGCCATTTCAACCCAGGGGGATGGGATGGGCGGACGTTTCAAAGTCAAGGGGCCTTCACAGGGAATGACCTGACAACAGTAACCTCGTTTACAGAGTGAGAGAGCTCCAGCTGTCATGCCTCAGACTGCAGCTGCAGCACAGTGGTTCAGGGCCACTGATGCTGCTCTCCGTACCTGAGAGGTCGTAAGCAAATAGCTGACATAGGGTTTTATATACAGAGTCACTCGAGTTTATCCTCCCTTTTACACGGTGTTTGCTTAAAGCACAGTTGCACTGTTTAAACAAAACATATTTAAAATGCATGTCTGCGGTGCCAGTGCCTCCATATGTCCGGAGCTCACTCAATCAGGAGCCGTGCTCAGTATAGTCAGCTGTCAGCTCTCCCCCTATTATCCACCCCAATAGTACAATAAGATTGGTTTTGATTTTACAACATTTAATCTACAATCACATAGTAATTTACTTCATATCAAGTTGTGTTATAACAGGCTAGTTCTGAATATTTTGAATACCCAAAGTTCATTTACCAGATTGTCCCTTCCATTAGTCCCCACTGTGGTGCAGTTCCTGCCGTGTGCTGTGTGAGCAAGAGAAAGGAGAGTAGTAAGTCTCTTCCTACTTACACACATTACTTGAGCGAGCACTAGTGAGTTTCAGGGACCTGGCTGGTGCGCTGTGGCCTCAAGGCTGTATTGTGTTCCGGCTGCAGGGTAGTCAGATTCCTAGTAATGAAATGTGTGTGCTGCCTAATGCAGCCCATGTTAGCAAGGAGTGCATGTAACACTTGCCTCTCACAACATACAGATGACCATCTTGAGCTGTCTGACCCGTGAAGGCAGGATAGCTGTTCTAACAATGTTGAATCAGCCTACAAGTGCAGCTACTACCAGTAGGGGCAGAATTTCTCTCTCTGTTTTGGGCACGCGTAATAAAGGAGTACGTAGACTTCATGCAAACTTTCATCTTGAGAGCAAATGGTTGCACCCTCTAAGGTTTGCTTTGGGATTTTAATTTCAGGCAATATCTTTGCTGCGTTCCACCCCAAACAACCCTATTGACTGTAATAGCATTGAATAGGCAGTGTGAGGCTCTGATCTGATTTCCAATGGAATGAAAGGAAAAACTTCCATTGACTTAAAGAGGAATAGATTCCATTCCTAAATCAGTGCAGGGTTTTTCACATTGATATTACAAGGTTCCATTGCTTTACACAGTCTGCTTCCTTTCTATAAAGAATATGTGTGTACCTAACAGATCTGTTATTTTAATCTGTTTATTTTGTACTATGTTTTAAATTCTGGTGCACCGGAAGTTCTCTTTTTTAAAAAAGTGATTTTACTTGGTTTATTTCTTTCACAGATATTCATTTTAAAGTACTTCATTCTTTGTGTTTATTTATGTAGTTTGATACAAAGATGACATATTATTTGATTATGACTATTCTTTTTACAGCTATTATTTTCAATGGGCTCTATTGTATTTCCAATTTAATCAGCATACCGCTATGTAAAACATTTGCTATTGTATCGCTTCAGCGTGCAGTACGTGCATTGCTTTATTTAAAAATGATGTACACAATAATGTGTTTCTGTCTGCAGATTGTGACTGATTTGGCTGACACAAGATTGCAGCAAACTCAGTGTGGCCAGAAGCTATTGGAAAGCAGCCAGCATTAATAGCAAAATTAATATAAAGCAGAAGCAAGAGATGCTGTAAAGCACAAGGACAGCAGGTTCTACCTTTCTATGCTAAATGGCATCACATAATGGACACATGTACTCACCAAGAAAGCAAACAGCAGCTTCCGTTTTTGACATTTTCACATCACTACAATGGCTAAAACTTAAAGGGTCCTTGGAAACCAAACTGTGACAGGGAAGCTGTCCCTTACTGGCTGGTGAAGGGTTAATAGCAGCCCTCGGAGAGGCTGCACAGCGAGGAAGGCTTAGAAGCAGCCAATCAGGGCCAAGCTGGGTCCTATAAGAAAGGCTGCTGGGCAGAAAGGAGCTCAGTCTCTCCCTGGAGCTTGAGGGAGAAGGACTGCCTGCTTGTAGAGAGAAAAGTACCTGGGACAGAGCAGTGTGGGTCAAGGTCAGGGGAGCAAGTGGTGCTCCAGCCTCGCTGGCTCCCGGACTGTGGCCTTGATACAAGGGCCGAGTAGGTGCTGGGGCTATGGGGAAGTGGCTCAGGGAAAGCAGGTAATGGCAGAGGGGAAGGAGAGGCAGTGAGCAGCTGCCAGCGATAGGGTCCCTGGGTCGGGGCCCAGAGTAGTGGGTGGGCCTTGACCTCTCCACCCCCTCTTTGCCCCACTGGCCACTGAAGGAAGTGGCCAGCCAAAGGATTGCAGTTTGCCCCTGAGCTAATAGTAATTGATGAACTTATCATCCATGAACTGATCTATTTTTTTTAAACGCTGTTATAGTTTTGGCCTTCACAACATCCCTTGGCAATCAGTTCCACAGGTTGGCTGGGCACTGTGTAAAGAAATACTTCCTTTTGTTTGTTTTAAACCTGCTACCAATTAATTTCATTGGGTGATCTCCAGTTCTTGTGTTATGTGAAGGGATGAATAATACTTCCTTATTCACTTTCTCCACACCATTCATGCTTTTATAGCCCTCTATCATATATTCCCTTGGTCATCTATTTTCCGAGCTGATCAGTCCTAGTCTTTTTAATCTCTCCTCGTATGGATGCTGTTCCGCACCCTTAATCATTGTTGTTGCCCTTCTTTGTATCTTTTCCATTCCTAATACATCTTTTTTGAGTTTGGGTGACCAGATCTGCACCCAGTATTAAAGGTGTGGGTGTATATCATGGATCAGCAACCTTTGGCACATGGCCCTCCAGGGTAAGCCCCAGGGTGGGCCTGGCTGGTTTGTTTATCTGCTGCGTCCACAGGTTTGGCCAATTGCCGTGTTTCACCGCTCCAGGCCAACATATAATTGCCATGGTTCACTGCTCCAGGCCAATGAAACTATGATTTCAACCGATTTTCCTGGCACTAAAGTTAGGCTTACTGGCCTGTAATCGCCTCTGGATCCTTTTTGAAAAATTGGTGGAACATTAGCTATCCTCCAGTTGTCTGTCACAGAAGCTGATTTATGTGATAGGTTACATACCACATTTAGCAGTTCTGCAATTTCATATTTGAATTCCTTCAGAACTCTTGGATGAATACCACCTGGTCCTGGTGACTTACTACTATTTAATTTAACAGTTTCATCTCTTACATGTTTGCCAGTCAATGTAATGTTTTATGTGCTTTACAACAAACAAACAAAGCCTGTTAGCTCAGGCCCTGATACAGCAAAGCTCTTAAGCACATGCTTAACTTTCAGCTCATGAGTGGTCCTCTTGAATTCCTAGCTGCCCTGTTAGGCCAGCACAGCAGTGCAAATGAGACAGAGCTGGAGGAGCGGGGGGCTGGAATCAGGCTCTTTTCCTCCCTTGCCATTGATTTCCTCTTGAGTAAATGTTAAACTGAATGCTTCAGGGGTGATGCAGAAGGAAAGGTAGTCCTCAAGATAGCCAGGCCCTAGCCCTCTGGGGACTTTGAAGGTAAAGTTGAATTGTGACCTAGTGTAGCGAGTTGCTATGTTTTCAATCAGCTATAGCTTCGGTGTGTCTCCCACTGACAAACTGCTAGAAAGCACTGCAATAGTCCAGTCTCAAAATAATAAAGGCACAGGGGACTGTGGCTGGGTCTGCATCAAGGAAAGGAAGAAAGTCTTTCTGATCGTTACTGGCATTAGGGAGTCCGGGCAAAGTGCTGGGCTCCCTAATGTCAAGTGTGCCGTGTACCCCTGAGACTGAGCACCTCCATGACAATCACTAGATGAATTCTATTGGTAGAATCTGCTTTGAAATGGTTCCCTGTACTCACCATCACCTCCCTCTGATTTGGCATCGTCTCCAACTTACATGGGTTGTCTTTGACCCAGCTTTTATTCATCCAGAGGTTTATTTCTTCCTTATTCTGGAGTAACTGTTTCCTTCAGATAAGAATGATAGGCATCCTCAGTTTATTGTTGTCATTTGTGTTTAAAGCATCTCAAAATGTCTCCTAGTGGTTTAACATAGATGTAGAACAGATACATGTTTCAGTGGAGTTGCACAGGTGTAACTGATGACAGAATTTGACCCTATGCCTTTATCTTGAGCAATACTATTTAATACTAATTTATATTATTAGTATTAAATAATTATTAATAATAATATGATATTATTAGTATTAATTACCTGTTAGGTTTGATCATTACCTGTTAGGTTCACTCACTCCAAGGCACCTGGCATTGGTCACTGTCAGTAGACAGGATACTGGACTGGATGGACCTTTGGTCTGACCCAGTATGGACTTTCTTATGTTCTTATGTTCTTATTATTTTATTATTTAGTTTAATATGTATTGCAGTAGCTACTCAGATCAGGGCTCCTTTGTGCTAGTTTCCATACACACATATACTAGAGGGACAGTCACTGCCCCAAAGAGTTTACAATCTGAGTGTGTGAGAAGTGACAGCAGACAAACCTGGAAGAGGGAAAGGAGAGGAGAAGTTACAAGTGAAACCATCATGTTAGATATAATAAAAAGCAGCAGCAGCAGCACACCAGCTGTCTAGCTGTTTTTCGGACCTCAAGTCAAAGGAGAGTTTTAAGGAGGAATCTGAGGGAGGACAACGTATGGGTTTTTACTGAGAGCTCCTATGCATAAAGGGCAGCATGAGAATTAGTGAGAAGATGTTTGAGGGAAAATTGGACCAATGGGTGATTAAAACTGGCATTGCTGGTACAGCATAGGCAGGGATCAACAGCTTGATAGCACATTAGATTTTCTAGGTAGGGAAAGCAAAACTATACCACCTTTAAAGTGAAGACAAGTAGCTTTTGTCTGATGCAGTGATTTGATACTGGTTGGCATCCCCCCCCAATATACTCACCTGATGTTACAAAACTGAGTCAAATTTATCCTTCCTGATGAAGCCAGATTAGGAAGCCCCAGTCCCACTGCCTGAATTGTCTCACCTTCATATGCCTGTTTTTCCTCAAAGGTCTCCTAAAAGTAGAGGAGGTGCTCAGCTCCACCACTTCTTGCCTCACAAAGCCTGCTTCCCTCCTCTCCCTGCTAGTTTCGGTTTCCCTCTAGCTGCCCCTACAGATTCATTATGGCACGTGTAAGTGATCAATCAACTAGCTGTCATGGGAACATTTACGGAGTGTCAGATCAACCAGCCATAATTTCAAGTGTCATCAGTGAAAAAAGTAAGATGTTTCTGTGCTCATTCATGTTTGGTGTGCTGAACTATTCCATTGCCAGCGGCAGTTGATTCCCTGAGCCCCCTCAACCTGTCTAGATTCCTCTAGATGTGCTGGGCCAAAAAGACAGATTGGGACCAAACAATTCCACCATTTCCTCCACCATTGTCCCTGAACACGCTCTAGCTGTCTCTAATGAGATACCTTCTGACTGCTGCAACTATAAATTCTTGTAAGTCAAAGATGCAGTAGACTTTGCCTTTCTTCCTCAGAGTCATTTGTCCCAGTCTCTTCCTGTTTTCGTAAAAGCTAGTGTGTCTTAAATTTTGTCCTATACATTAAAGCACTTGATATTTTTGGAGTCTGAATGAGTGAGTGAATAGACAACTAGATCAATGGAAGTTATATAGACAGATCTATCACTCTGTCCATTTATCTGTCTTTCTGTCCATCCATTTATTTGGCTGCTCTTGAAAATGCCAGCAGTCTAGGGGTTAAGGTGGGATGTAGAACTTTGAAGCATCAGAGCTTCCAGCCTAATTAGAGTTGAGTACATAATATATACAGAACAGTACACTGAGGGAATTTTACCTTTCTTTTCTATTTGCAAATTGTCTGGAATTTATTTGTTTGAAATTATTCATCCAACAATTCTTGTCAATAACTCTTAGTCTGAAGCTTGTCTGCAAGCTGTTCACTACTAATGTTTGGTGTCCAAAATGCCAAATAGGTGATTGGACACACACATCACATGGTATGCTTCTGTGTCTGACTGGACAAATGTAACTCTTAGAATCATTCCTCTGTTCTGAGTCCTAGGCATTACATATCTGAAATTGGCTTTTGTTATTTAATATTGGTATTCTGGTATTACCTAGAGGTTTCAAGCACAGACAGCAAAAGAACTTATAATTTAAGTATAAGATGAGAGGTAACAGATGGATACAGCAAACAAAAGTGGGGCACACAAGGTAACACTGTATAATTCTGTTGTATTTTATATAGTTTCTTATGCTGCCTTCATTACTGTAGTATTTGAGGATTAAGTGATATGACTAAAATTGTCATGTGTATTTTATATACAGTGAGCTCAGTG
The DNA here is from genome assembly GCA_007922305.1 of Dermatemys mawii. Classification (NCBI taxonomy): domain Eukaryota; kingdom Metazoa; phylum Chordata; order Testudines; family Dermatemydidae; genus Dermatemys; species Dermatemys mawii. The sequence goes on from ML677364.1 coordinate 16,540,759, forward strand.
TGTACATGACCGAAGGCAAAGTTGAAGTACGCCTGGCACTTGGAACAAAAGGTGAAGTGTATGGTGGATGAGAGTTTGTTCCATAGTCTCAAACTAGCTCCTGAGAAAGATTTGTTTCCCAGACAGAGGTGCTTTACCCTTGCAGTGGACAGCTCCTTTGGGCCAGAGGGAGTAGAGTGGTCAAAGGACATCCCAGAGTTTCAATGATCTTTTAGGTATTCTGAGCCCAGGCCTTTGAGTGCCTTGAAGATACAGACCAAGCCAGTGTAGAGAGCAGAGGACAAATTTGATGTGCTGTCATCAATATACTCTATAAGTATCATCAGCTGGGGACACAGTGTACCAGCTACCTATCCACATTTTTCAGTAATTATTTGGAGATTTTCACTATTTTGGTGATTATTCCTGCAGGTAAACTCATTCATTCGTATTCTCAGAAAGTGAATACAAAAGTGGGGAGCACAGTTGGCATGAATTTGTTTTAAAATGAACATAAATATTCATGGACACTTTTTTTAAAAAAATTCTGTATTGTACTCCTAACATGCTCTGTACCATGGTATTTTCCACCCCTTCTACTATATTTTTGAGATCACTAGACAACCAACAAAAATACAGAAGCTAGGTGTTTCCATGTTAAGTAGTTTCCTCCCATTCCCACCCTAACCCTATGGGAAATGGTCCAGATGGAGAAAGGAGTGGATTCATTTGGTCTCCTTATAGCTGTTTGTGCTTTTAAGTGTAGGAAGATTGAGTCTCCTCCGACATGAAAGGGGAATGTCAATCTCCATCACTTTACAAGACAGAGTTACATGGAATAAAAAGGCAGAGATGTCAGAAATTCTAATGATAAAAAACTGTGCTGAAGGCAAAGGAGAGCTCCTTAAGAGAAGCAAATATAGTAGATTTACATCCCACAATCATACTTTTCCCCTGCTTTTATTGAATTAAATGTGTCCTACCTTTTTCAGTAACTATTTCAGAACAGTACTTTCCCCTTCCCTCATAATGTAGCTTTTGCAGTTTTTAAAAGGGATGATGAGGTGGGATGGAAAGATCAAATTATTCCTTTAGTCAAGGCTCTTTTTCAAGAGTTTGAGTAACTTGGTTTGAAAGTTTTGTTGACTCAGAGGAATTAAGCTGGAGAATAGCCAAGAACTAAAGAGAAAGAAAAGATACTGTGGATTTAATTGGACTCCCATTGACTGCTGTTGTTAAAGCCATTCTTAAAAACAAAATCAAACACACACTGGCTTTCTATATGGCACTTGTGAGTACTTTGCAGTCACTTTTGTTACATTATGATTCATTATTTCCTCCCCTAAGAGTACATCTACATTACCTGCCAGATCGGCAGGCACTGATCTATCTATCCGGGATCGATTTATCGTGTCTAGTGTAGAGTGCGTTCCCCATCGACTCCTGTACTCCACCTCTCTGAGAAGCAGAAGCAGATTTGACGGGGGAGAGGCAGCAGTCAACCCACCGCCATGTGGACAACCAGGTAAGTCGACGTAAGATATCCCGACTTCAGCTATGTAAATAGCATAGCTGAAGTTGCATATTTTAGGTCAACCTTCCTCACCCCACCCCTGCCTCCCGCCCAGTGTATACCAGGCCTAAGCCTAAACGGATCCTGAAAGCAGAATTAGCAGCAACAGAAGGTTCATTAAAATGTGTGTTTTAAAAGGAAATGTGAAAACACTGCATGAAGCAATGTCTTTAATGGGCAGGGCTCTAATTTTGATATTATTTCCTTGTTCTTTATTTATGGACTGCTGCTCGTGAACACAGAGCTATACAAACGTGTCCCTTATGCAAAAGTCTGAGGAATGAAGCCAATATAGTTCTGTAGTGATTAAATAGAGTTCTGTTGAAAGGATACTAAAAACCTACAGAGTTTAATGGTTTAAAGATATCTGCAGAAGGAATAAATGACAGAGTCTTGTAGCAGCTTATAAACTGACAGATGTTGTGGAGAATAAGCTTTAGTAGGCGAAGACCCAGTTTGTCAGATGAAGTGGGTCTTCATCACTTCATCAGATGAAGTCAGATGAAGACATTCATCTGATGAAGTGGGTCTTTGTCCATGAAAGCTTATGCTCCAAAACATCTGTTAGTCTATAAGGTGCTACAAGACACTTTGTCGCTTTCACAGCTCCAGACTAACACAGCTACTCCTCTGATATTGTAGAAGGAATATAATTTTCTATCAAATAGAAATGAGTAAAGAATTATATCCCTGCTTTAAAACTATAGGTTATTTTAAAAATTCAATAGAAATTTTATCACTCTCTATAAAATTTTGTAAGACTCTTCCATAAGGAACAAAATACATGATCCCTGCATCAGGGGATTTATAATCTACTTGTACTGGTATTTAAGCCTTACTTTGCTAGTAAAAGCACACATACTATATACAAGGTACAACAGTCCCTGCTAACAATACAGACCAATCTCCCTCCCAACCAGTTCTGCTTCCATTTAAGTCAAGGGGAGCAGGATTCATGGGTGATCCATCTGATCAACAGGATTTTCAATGCCTCTCCATTTGGAAATTCATCAGTCACATGTGGAGCACAGCACAAGATTGCAATTAAAATCAACAGGATGTGCTGCTTTCACAGTAGAAATGTCTCCCAGATTCCCTTAGCAGCCAGTTGATGACAGTTTTGCTGAAGCACATATTATGCATGCAGCACAAGCCTGAATATTATATTCCTCAATGAACATGTTACCATTTTTTCTAAATTAATACTACATTCATCTCTCCGAGTGGCCATAGAATATAGTGTCCCCATCTCAAAAAGAGCAGCTCTGTATATTATATATTGTGTGATATAGAAGTTTCATTGTACACCGAAAGAATATTGAAACCTTCTTTTTCAATTTAGTGTTAAGAATGTATGTTGCTTTTTAATCACACAGCATTTTCCATTGTTGTAAACCTCAAGCCCTGCCTACAATGTAGTAGAGAACTTCTGGTTAGATATGCTAACAAAGCAAAGTTTGGTTGCTATTGTCTTATTAATCATCTACCCACCTTTCAGTCCCACTCAAGCAGTTGTGAATGAACTAAACGATACAGAAGGTTAGTTTGGAAGACATTTGGCCAACATTGCTTTCTTTTGGAAAATTAATTTTGCTTGTTGCGTGTGCCAGTCTCCTGCTTCAGGACCCAATCTCCATGAGGAAATATTTTAATTACCTCTTCTCCTCCCCCACCTCCCCAAATGACAGCTTTCACCACTGGAGTTGAGTTCTTGGACATTAGCAATTGAATAGGAAGCCTTCATACTGTATATCATTTTAATCTTTCATGTTTAAGTAAGCCAGATGGCTTATTATTGCAAGCTCTGTTTCAAAAAAGCACAAACTTTCTATCAGAGGATTTGTAAGATGATGGTAAAAAAGGGAGATTTTACATCACACAAAATAGCCTGAATTTTAATTGCACATCATAGTTTGGCTGTAATTTTCCCGTAATTACCATTCCTGCTAAATGAATAGGTGGATTAAATGGATAACTAAAATGGCATTGAAACTTCCTCAAATGGAGATTTGTCTTTAATATATGGACTAGCTAAGCAAAGTTGTCAGTTGCTTGTATGTAATTCACACAGCTTTAACATGCTTTACTAGCTTGGGTGGGTTTTTTAGCTATTAGTGTTTTACTCCAGCATTTTAGACATGCCAAATGTTATTTAGTGTGTTACATATGGAAGCTTTTGATTGATGACATTAAAAAATGAAGGCTGTTTTATGTAAGCCTTGGCTAGGCTCTTTCCTGCTATTTACAGAATACCATTCTCTGCACTCTGGGTCTAATCATGCAAACATTTATGCTTGTAGCTTTATTTATGTGTATAGTCATGTATATAGTCACATTAAAGCCAATGTGACTACTCATATGTGTTAAATTTCTCATGTGCATAAGTATCAGCAGTATCAGACCCTATGATTCTTAAACAGATACAGACACAGTAATGTTGCCACCTCATATTAGGAACAATTAAAGGATTATTGAAGTCCTAAAGACTACAGGCTATATTCTTGCTTAAGTGCATGTGGATACCTGTAACTCTTTGTGGTTTGAAATGACAAAGCACACTAAATCTTGAATTCATGGAACCATATTATCTCTATTAGAACTGATCAGATATTATTTGTTGAATAATAAATGTTACCATTATTCAACCAGGTCTAATCCCTACATAACAATATCTATGACCAGTCCTGCTCCCATTGAAATCAAGGCCAAAATTATCAGAGCCTGGTTCTTACTTACAAAAAAAGCACTTTACACCACTTTGGCAGCACATAGTAAATATAAATATAATTGGCACCTATTGTAAGGCTCCTTTACTCTTCCAGAGTGGTGTAAAGGGGACTTGTGTAATTAGAATCACACTTTCACTGATTTCAATGGCAGCAGGATCAGGCTCTTTGGGCCAATAAATTCTTTAAAACAGAGGACAGGTGACAATTCTACATGAAGCTCACATCTTAATCCTGGCATCCTACATTCAATTAACATAATCAGGAGTGCTGTTTTAGTTTTCAGATGGAATGAAGTTCTGTGCTGTGTCGAGGTCTATCTCGATATAGTCAACACTCAAATACGCACCCTTCTCTGGGCCCAAAATTAATGACCAATATACAAATGAGATAGCTAACTGATCAGCTGCCCTTTTGCTCTGGCCAACAACCTTTTGCACCACAAAGTTTAAAAGTTAAAAAAGCACTCCAAAACATATTGCAATCATTGACACATCTATTGCACTATCTTTTACTAAATATATTAAAAATATTCATCAGTATGCTTCATTGTGCATTCATTTAAAGATAGGGTGACCATATTTCCCTATGCTGGATACGGGACACCTGGTAAAATTATTTGTATTCAAGTGAGTTCAAAGGCAATCAGTCAGAACTATGCAGTACAAACGTTCAAATTAACATCAAGTTGACGGAGTCCATGTTAAAAAGAAACACTGTATAGTTGGAGTCTTTTTTATTTACCTTCTTATTTGTTAGGCTTTAGAGTTCACAGGAGGAGGGTGACACACATACTCCTACTCGCCCACAAACACACATACTCCTCTCTCACACAGGGGGGGTGACCAACGAACCTGACCCTCCCTACCCAGCACTCTCCATCCTCCATTCCTGGCTGGGCCCCCCAGATCGGACCTGCATCTCCCGGTAACTGGGCAACAAGGCAACACGTGGGGGAGGAGGCATGCAGGATCACATGCCCCCTCAGATTTCTGCCAGGGTTCACACCAGAATGTGGCCAGCAGCTGCCTTTCAGCACTGTGCAGGAGGGAAGGAACGTGAGCTGCTTCCAGCTGCATGGGGGCGGGGAGGGGAGAGGAAGGGATGACTGACCCATGTCTTTGCAGATGGACCAGCAAGGGAAGTGGCCTGGCCCTGCTTGTTGAAACTTTGCCTTGCCACCAGCCTTGCACACCCACCTCCATCATCAGCCACTGGACAAACCCACCCGCTGCTGGTGGGAGGGCAGCTGGTGAGCAGGGATCCGGCCAATAACAGGAAGTGCCAGTACTCATGGAGGGGAGGCAGAAAATACAGGACAATTTGCCTATTTGTAAGAAAAAGTCGGGACACCTGCAGGAGGGCTTAAAAACAGGACTGTCACTTTAAAAACACATCTGGTCACCATATTTAAAGAGTAATAATGGTTGCAAATAGATTTTGCTTTCAGTTAAATAAACAACTACAGACCCTAAATCATGACTGCAGACCAGATATTTCAGGTCCTTTTTTTAGCATAGGTATTTAGGACTGTTTAATTAAGAAGTCATCACTGAACGTTGAGCTAAAGGATGCTCTTAACCGAGAGGCAGGATGATACAGCCTTTGGAACAACAGTCTAGAACTTTAGAGACCTGGGTTTAAGACCCTGCTTTGCCACAAGCTTCCTGGGAGACCTATGCCAAGTCATTTAGCCTCTCTGGGTCTCAGGGCCCAATCTGTAAAATGGGAATAATAGTACCTTCCTTACCCAGAGAATAAATGCATTGAAGTTTGTAAGTTGCTCAAACTATGGTAAAGGGAACCATATAAGGACATAAAATAGGTGCTATTATGGTACATTTTCTGACCTGCAGCCTCTTCAATGAGAAGATTGTGACTAAAAGCTAAGCCCCAATCCTGCCAGCTGCTCTAGCGGGACCAGTCCTTTTGAAGTAAGGGCCTGACTTCACCTGTGCAAAGCAGCCCGCAGAACTGGACCCATAGTCAAGGTCCTCGAGGTCAAAGTGCAAAGAGTTTTGCACTGCAACATTTATTGTGGCTTTTTTAAAATCAGTTGGTTATGTTTGTCATTCCATGTGTGTGCCCACACACCACACACCATCATGTATTCTCCCCTCCTATACTTAAATAATCTTCATTGGGGTTACGGAAGTATGACTAGCTGAGAATATCATTTGAAGAGAATGCAGTTGCAGACATAACTCTGCAGTTGGAACTGGGCAAAACACTGTGATGTTCACAATGCTCCAAAGTAGAAGCCTTTATTTTGTGTTCTATAGAACACTGAGCACATAGTGGGTGCTATATCAATAATAAGAATGAGTGGTTCTGATGTTCAAAGCCCAGTTTTGCCTGTGGTACTGAAGAAGGGAATTTGTAAAACATGACTGGGGTAGCTGACATGCTTTAGCGGATCCATAAACTAACGAGTGGTTTTTATTTAAAGAATAAATAAATAGTGCCACAGAGACTGAACTATAGGGATAAGGTCCATATAAGTACCTGGATGGACAGTTGTTGCAAGGCACTCTGTAGGGAGCTGCAAAGAATCCAGCATGTGGGGGCTGCTGTTGAGATCAGCAAGCAATAGAAAAATCAAAAGAAAATTGGCTGTGTTCCTTTACCTTGTGCAAGACTCTTCCATCTAAGCACTAATATTACTGGGCCATCAGCATCAGTTTTTCCAATTACAAACAGCTAAGAATGCAGCATGTCATATCTGATGTCAGTAAATTGCCTGAGCTGTTGATTTCAGGAGACCGATGTAGTTTATCAATTTTCAGTCGTCGCCTCCAAGGGATGCCTTCCAGTTGGGAAATAGTTGATCAGAGAAATGGCTAAACGCTCACAAGCTTTGTTAAAGTCAATGCTAGCCTGGTGTCCTAATGGTAAAACAAAAAACTTCAGTGAATGTGTTTGAAATTGTTACTGTTCATGCTTTAAGCTGCCTCCAGCTTTATTGTCTTCAAGGTTTAAGTGGATGGAATCACTAGCCCCACAGTCTATTATCCTTATTAACAAAGAGTTTATATCACTCCTAGAGACAGTGCTTACCGAGTGAGATATGGCACTATAAAGTGAAGCCTATTACTGTACCTTAGGGAACAATGACATTATCACAGATTTCAGCTCCAGCTCTCTGTTATTTCAAGACAGGAGTACAAGGGGTTTACACAATCATCTCATTGAAGAGGCAAAGCTCTCTTAAGCTAACAAATCTGGGACTAGCAGCTTTCTACTGCTATCTAGCTCTGTCATGCTGCAATAAGAAGTAGAGTAGATTAACCATTCACTCCATCAGAGGAGTGCCTTCCCTGTTGTATTGTCCATTGTCAGTGCCACTGATATGTTGCACACCCCCCCCCCCCCCGATTTGCTATTCATGTGAACAGTTTGGATAAATTTTATTTTTGTTACTTTAATTTCAGGTACTATGAAAAGGACTCTGACTGGTTAAATAAGTTCTAAAATTTTGACCAGATCCTGATCATCTTACAAGTCCATTTGGGACCCAGTCCTGCAAGCTGATCTGTGTGGGCAGATAGATACCTCTGTCTGTGTGGAACCCTATTTGAAGTCAGTAGGACTTTGTACTGCTACAGTGGTCCCTCCAAGTGCATTAGCTCTCAGGTCAGGGCCGAAGGACTTTTCTACACACAGTTTTTGTACTATTCAGAAAGTGATATGCTTAAATCATATGCAACACCCTCTAGTATGGACTGTGGGCAGGTCTATACTACCTGAGCGTTCTCCCATCAACTCCGGTACTCCACCATCATGAGAGGCGCAGGCGGAGTCAATGGGGGAGCGGCAGCAGTTAACTCAGTGCTGTGAAGACACCACAGGAAGTCGACCTAAATACATTGACTTCAGCTACACTATTCTCGTAGCTGAAGTTGCATATCTTAGGTCGATTCCTTCCCCCCCTACCCCCGCCCAGTGTAGACCAGGGCTCAGTTATACCAACAGAAAGGTGCTGGGGTAGCTTATTTCTTTAAAGTCAGTGATAATGAGGTGGTGTATTAAAAAGGCTACTTGAAAGAGAAGATAAGTAGAATTGTCACTTTGGGCTTTATAAATATAACCTCTGACAATTTTAATGCTAATAGAATTGTTTCCACGATTATTTAAAATACCAGTTAAAACAATGTAGTTAAATAAATATTCCCTTGCAGTGTTTGCAACCCACACATTAATCTATTTGTCTGTCTAAGGGTTTATACTGCCACCCATCGTGACAGTATCTGAGGGTCTTCTGCTTAAAATCAATAGCAGTTGGAGCACTATGTCAGTGTATGGGAACCAGGAAGAGAATTTAACTTGCAGTGACCATAAACAAAATGAAATTGACCAGTTTGTAATATTTGCATTTTTTCAACTGGAGAGAAATTAAACTGCACTCATAGAGGAGAAATAGGGAGAAGTAAATCCAATTTTTAAAATTCTTTCACTCCTAATAGTTAAAGTTGTTAGCATTAGTAACATGGTTGAGGGAATTTATTTTGAAAAAGTTCTTTTAATCTGACAATGTTTCTTTTATCAAAAAAAATGTTATCACCCTAATTATCTATATTATTTCTCAATAAATATAGATCTCCCATTCCTATAAGTGCTGAGAAAATATAAATTGGTATAAAAGCAAGAACTCTTTTAATTGTAGTTACCATCAGTCCATATTACTATACCCTGTATAACATACTGGTAGGCCAAACTAAGATATTTTAACTCTATAAAAGTACATGCATGTACGTATGTGAAGCATATACATAACCAATTATATGTTTGGAATATATTCAAAGTCATCTATTTTTATCTACATTTGTTCTCTGAACCACAAAAAAAATCTTGAACGGATTCCAAATTACTCAAGATGACAAGAAATTGCTTTTGCAGATAACTTAGAATTCTGAAGAAACCGGAAGGTAGCATTACAAATCCTAAGTACTGACAGTCTGTTATTTGTACTCATTTGTTCCCAGTTTGTGGATCTGCTGGGTTTTTTAAAAAATATGTCTCTTCTGTCTCACTAGTGTATGTGGATAAGAGGATAACATAAGGCCCAATACAGAGAGGACTTAGAAACTGCACACTCGATGTTGCCCACATGGTCTTTGTAACTACAGTACAAAAAGAGGAACAAAAACCTCAGTCTTCTGGCTACAAAAGGACATCAGATTTGTGGAGTATTGTAAGCTACCAGCTCCTGAAATGTGCCCACTGAAGAGCTTTGGGGTCAGCAGTGTAAATATCATGCACCGAAGGCTGGATAGATTACCATCCCAGCAAAGTAGCCCTGCTTCTTGAAGTGCAGAATTTGACAGAAAAAATGAATTCTTTCTTTGAAAATCAGTACAGCCAGGCTCACAAAGGGAAGGCTTAAATAAATCTTTAATGCACACCACTGAAGTTAGTTTTTTGTCAAACCCTGTTGTGGAAATCCCACACCAAAGCCCATCTATCATGATAATATGGGCATCTTAAGCAGAAAGCAGCTTAGTGCACAACAGCTAGCTGCTGAAGAGGGGAAAAAAACCAAAACCTATAATAAAAATCAAGGAGGCTTTAGGGAAAAGAAATCACTTTCAAACATTGTCATAGTTAAATCATTGTAATCTTACATCCATTACTTGCAAACAAATGTGACATTATGAATCAACTGCAGTTAGGTTGTTAATAGATTTTATTAATACCAAGGAAAAATAATATACATAGTATCCTCAATGGTGTATAACTATCGTCTCAAACAGAGTTTCCTGTTATTTTAAATGAACAGCGTGGTTTATTTTGGCAGCGGCATCACATAACTAATGTTTCGTATTACACACAAAAATGAATTTTGTTCCATTCTTGAAATGAACCATTTCATTTCAATAAAGGCTTATAATTGCAACACTTAAATACTATCATTAATGGTGAAAATGAAAGTTCTTCCGGCAACACTTAAAAAAGAGTAAACTTCCCTGCTCATTCCTGTATTACAGCCAATGCCTTTTTATTGTCTGTTTTCATCTCCATTTTACTTTATCTGCCAAACTACTTTGCATTTCAAGACATTTCCACTCACCTTGAGTTCTTGGTTCAAAAAGAAACAATAAAGTTTAATCTTTTCACTTGACAATGATATATGGGTCTGTTGAAAAACACTTTTCAGGTATTATCATTAAAAAGTCCTTTTTTTTTTTTTTTTTTTGGTTTCTCTTCCATTCTTGTACACATAGAAATAGAAGATGCCTTGTAAGACAGGGCTTTTATCAAAGCTTCTAATAATACTATTTAATTAGAAACCAAAGAATGCTTAATGTTCCCTCTAAGAACTCTTCAGCATGGTCCCTCTCTAGGTTTAGTCATTCCTCTTTAGCTAAACAGTGTTTAATGACTTTATTAGTGATTTCACAGGCCAGGAAAGGCTACCATTCTGCTTCTTTCTTTCCAGATTACATCTTGCTAGTTGGGGAATTTGCTGAGCTGTAGCATCAACCAACTGGTTTGAATTAGGATTTTTCCCCTCTCTCTTGCAGTTAGCTACTTATTAGCATTTGTCAAAACAGAGATAATGCAGCCTCCGAATGTTTAATATTGTTCAGCAATTCTCTGAGAAAACACAGTCAGACAGGGAAGATATAAGAATTGTTCCCCTTTCGGGAACATACAGGGCTGCTGTGGGATTACTTAGAGTAAAGACTTTAACTTAATTAGCTTGATCTCGTAACTGTGTTAAAGTTATTTAACACTTCGTATTTTTTTTTCGCTTAAGAAAAAATATTAAATGTCTGGTTTGTTATGCAGGAACTGAGCACAAACCAGCACCTAGTGCAAGCAGACTGCATCACCAAATAAATGAAAACTGCCCAACTGATCATAAAAGTTTGGGTGGTGTTTTTGTTGGAAAACTAATGTCTAAATATATAACATTCCCAAATCAATTTCCAGAAATTTACCAAACCCAGGAACATCCATTAATAAGGAAAATGCTACATCAGTTGAAGGCTCTCAAACTTTTCCCCAGTTATCCAAAGTTACATAGCTGAAGTATGAAAAATTGATTTCTGAAGTGGATTAATTTCCTTGAGTAGTTAAAAACCCTTGCTCTAATTCAGCCTGCTTATGTTGTTCCCAACTCTAAAAGTGTTCTCTTCATCTTCCTTTTTGGGGCAATGGTAATAGGATGTTGGAGTGGGGTAGGTGCCAGGAAAGATGATACGTTAATTACTTTAAAACACACGTTTTCTTTTCAAAGCCCCTCTAGAATGAGCTGTGAATTTATCATTTCATCTGTATGGTACATTCCAGTCTAAAGTCAGAGCTAAATTCTCCCTCTTTCTCTCTCACTCACTGTTTATGCACTCTGGAAATTATTACCACATGTCCAGGAGTCACTCATAATGATGACCACTAATGCCATTCCTCTTGTTACAGTATTAACTCAAAATATACCACTGTTGTCTTTGATTAGCACAAGCAAAAGCTAAGAACAAAGACATACCATTGACATAATGACAGTTTTATGGCTCCCGTCTGGAAAAGAAATTATGCTCATTAGCATTCAAAATATAAAACATTCTCTTCTGTAGTTCGGTGCAAAACTGTGTAATCTTCTTTTTGCTTCAAAACCTCAAAACCACTAACAAGTTACCTATTTCCTGCAATGCACATCTGGGGTACTTGCTACATATAGACATAAAAACATCAGGTAAACCGGGCCAAACAGAAAATTATCCCAGATCTTTCATTGTGATCTCAGAATTAACCCCTCCTGATGCATTGGTGTCCTCTAGCAGAAGACAATTGCACAAATATATTAATTCTGCCATTTTCATGCATACTCTCTGTGAAGGCAAATACACTTTGTCCAAAATGAGGCAATGACATGTTCTGGTTTGTTTTTAAGTCTCGTTACATGATCAGGCCCTTTAGACCAACTTTTGAAAAGAAATTCACTCCCTTCCCCAAACCTTTGGAAGCAGCCTTATAGATTTCAAACCTGGAGCTATCCACTCAAAATCAATAACCATCGTATAATCCCTTTGCCTTTCCTTGTGGCTTCATTAGTTATTAATTTGTTCTTCGGTTTATAAACTGCACTTACCCAACAAACTTCAAGCACATGTGCACCAGTTTAAACTAGTGCACACCTCATTAATATTAATTAACTAAATGGACTCCCACCCAAAGATAGCTAGTTCCATTTTTTTCTTATGCTTAATGAAAAGATGGACCAGTGAGGTGATCGGATCACAGAGCCAAAGGCCCTCCACCAAGAACGCTTCACATCTGGTCCCCAGATGATGAAATCCAAGGCACCATCTCCCCTCACTGCTATATTGCTGACATCTCCCATTGAAGTCAAGTGGAGTAACGTGCATGTTGTAGCAGAGCTGGTTAGGATCCAGGGACTGCTGGCAAAAGTATTTTCACTGATCTCCACAGGCACAGTGGTTCATAAGCCCCAACCACATAATGCTTTAAAAATCAAAACTAAAAAAATCAAAACCTTGAGTATCATGTAGAAGGAAACAGGAAGCCCATGCAGCCTCTAGGGAGAAGATGTTGTATGTTCCCTGTGATTAACATCACTAAGCAAATTAATCACATTTTGCATTCACTTAAGCTTTCAAGTGATCTTCAAGTATAGCTCCCATATACAGAATATTGCTGTAATGCATTTGAGAAGAGCATGGCCAACTGGCAATGCCCACATAGGAGAGAAATAGCCATAATGGTATAGCTAAGCACAGATGCAAAAAGATACTTCTCCATACTGTTGCCAGAAGTATTCCCAGACTGTGAACATCCTTGCCATCAGTTTCATCGCAACACAATTTTTGCCTGCTGCTGGGAAAACTAAAAACCTGCATTTTCAAGTTTGGGGAAAGCAAAATTATGAAAATCTATGCCATATGCTCATGATACAGCTCAAACACCCCCATAATCTCTGAGTAGCTTCACATACATGTTGAGCATGGGAGAGGGATGACAAAATAGAACCCCACATGAGGGAGCCCTCTGAGATGCTCAGCACCACCCACCTGGGATCTCCAGTAGATGAAAGAACAGAACAAGCATCTCTTCCCCTAAGCTTTTGAGAAGGGGAAGGGACATGCAAACGCTCTGTGGCAGGGAGATATTAATAGTCCAGCTGGGTATTGCTAGTTTGGAGGAGATATAAGACTAATTGAAATGCTAAGTCTAATTTTGCTAATGATTCATTTTCCATTTTTAATATTTATGCCTTGTTGTATCTACATTCAAAGACGTGATACATATGTTAAAGAAAATCTAAATAAATTAAAAATAAACAGTTCCCTTTCACCTCCAGCCAGGGTCCACCGTTTGGTGAATCACACCTCATGATCAGCCATATCAAACAGTGATGTCAGATCTAAAAGAATCAACCTGGATATAAGCTCTCTGCCAGACATAGGCCTTTCAGTGAGACTGAATAAGGCCAAAGAAATCCAAGGACTCCTGCTGATATCAGAGTTGTCTCACCACAGCCCTCCCAATGATTTCATCCTACAAAGGAAAGTTAGAGACAGGACAATAGTTGGACAGACTATCACTGTCAAGAGATAGGTTCTTCGAAGCAGCCTAACGACTAGCCACTCAAAGAAAGCTGTCTCCCTGCCCTCCCTTGGAGAAAGTTGTTAATATCCACCAGAAACAGATACAATATTTCTGTCTTATGAGGGGGGTGGGTCCCGCTGGTAAACTGCACGATGAAGACACAATCCTTACTGCACCCAGAATCTCTGCAAGTGAAACTGCTTGATGCTTAAACAGAGAAGACATTGCACTTGACTTGTCCTGCCAGTTCCTTTACCACAAATAGCTAGTCTCCTCTGGATCACATTGCTTTTATTAATGAAATAAGCAACACCTCACAAGTGTAGTCTATTCTGCCTTCAGGGGAAGGACTTCTAGATTCAATAGTCTGTTTACTACCTCAGATAGGATATAAATGGACTATAAACTCAGGAATATGATGCGGGGGGGGGGGGAGTTGGGGGAACTAAGGACAAGTCTAGGAATGTGGTGGCCATGTCACATAGAATGCTTGTGATGTGAAAAAAACACTGGCACTTCTGCTCCCTGGACTTTTGAGGAATATAAAAACTATGGAGCTGATTCCTTCCGCCTTTCTCAAAAAACAAATGTAATTCCATATACATGCAGCATCCTTTATATGTGTTGAAGCATTGTCTATGGTGGAGGACACATTTCACATTGTCAGTTACAGAACGAGTACAGCAAAGGTGGCAGCATCTAAAGAGAGAGACTGCAGTGAACATGCATGTGTGAAGGGGAAACCTGATAGAGCTGACTAGGTTCCAAGGGGACTTTCACTTAACCGGGAAAAGAAAGACACCAGACAGACATGCAAACATAAAGCACAAGGGAAAAGAAGTACTGGATGTATCTAACTGATCTATTTTAGGGTTTCCTATGGCACCCATCACCATAAAGTATAAATTCTTCTTTCACCGGTAAACTAGGTCCTTTCCCTGGTTATAGGAAGGGATGCTCAGGGTATGTATTTATAATCATTTTAAAAATTAATATTCAGGTTATGAATAAAAACAGATTAGTCCACAGTCAGATGAATCAATAATCAAATCTGTAATTAGTGCTAATTAATGAATTATTAGTTCAGGATACCCATAAATGTTCAAATTATGTAATGCCACTCCTGAGACTATCAAAGCAGCACTCTGTTAAAACAAAATACCATGTGTACTCTTCCCTGTGACTTGAGCTTTCATTACCACAGGCTCCAATTTTTCTTCCAAACAGAAAAGGCTCTAATGAATGGTACCCACACTGTGCGTGAGAAAAAATATCACTTTTTTATTTAGCAAGATGTATTTGTGTGTGTGAGAGAGGGAGACTTACCCAAGATTTAAAAGAGAAATTATGTTCAGGGGGACCAAATCTGTTGTGAATCTAGAATCATTCATTGACTTTCATTGTGTGGATTTCAGTTACTCAATGTTTACATTAAATTAACCAAGCAGCATTTGGCCCAAATTCTAAAAGTAGTGGGAGAAGGGGAAAGATTGGGGCAAATATTCAATAGTTGCCTGTGGCCCTGCAAGTATCAATATCTGCAATTTTGCATATACAAATTTTTAGGTATCCAAGTTTTCACATGTCCAAAAGCTTAGATGTGATTGCACAAAAGGCATTTGTATGCTCAGATTCAGTACGCAGACATCTAGCAATCAATTTTACTCTGACAAAAATGTGTGTGCCCAAAATTGCTTGCCCAAATGTAGGGAGTGTGAGGAGGGTTCTTTGAAAATTAGTCCCTAAGTCTGTGTCACAAAAAAAAAGATAAAGATGAGACAAAGAAAGGAGAAGTGATTAGAAATGAGATATCAAAAAGTAAATGAAGAGCAAAAATTAAAAAAAATACCCACGAAGGTCAAAATAGTCAAGACAAACCAAACTAAGAAGTTCAAAATGGACACTGGCACTTGTATAGAAATAATACATATCAGGCAACATTCTTAGCTAAATTCTTGCTTCTGCAGAGCTGGGCTTCTGGGGCTGCTTCTACACTGGGCCCAACACTAATAGGATAGGATAGGATAGGATACTGTGGTGCTTAGATAACACACTGATAAGCGCCTTAAAATGATTAGATTGGTTTGGATTCAATTAGATCTCTTCTTTTGAATCAATTCTCCATTTGAACACAATTAAGCATTTTGTTAAGGCAATCTGGGTGTCAACATCATATGTCAAAATATACAAAGTAAATATCCTTAAATCAAACTCTAAAAAGTTCTCAAGCAGCACTTTTCTTACCTTGCCTCTCTGTACATTTTTATTATGGATGGAAATATTTTTTCCTCAGCATATGTGTGTAAAACAAAATCACCTTTTTACAGACATTTACTGATAAAAATCTAATCCTTCCAAGCCTAGTTAAGGGTCATTTTGCTACTGCTGTAATCACAGTGAAGTTAAGAAGATGAAGAAATAGATTTTTTTTTCATTTTGGCTCTAAATCTCTCTATAAATAGGCCACTTATCAAAATCATTTTAATGTAAGTTAGTGTGGTTTAGGGGGAAATCCTGGATCCAGGCTACAGTTTTAGCGAGTAGGCTGTGCACTGGGGAGCTCTACAAAGGCTGGAGGGACCAATTATTTAGTTATTTAGTTACAGTAGACCCCTCAATGTTCCAGGGCATTTCCAAACACTTGAGAAGGATGGTCCCTGCTCCAAGGGAGTACAATGTAAGGAATCCTTTCCTCCAGGCCATAGAATACCAGGAGAACTATTTTCCTCCCCCTCTGCAGGAGAATGCCCAGTGGATATAACTAGTTACAGCTGCACCAGTCTTGCCACCCCACTGCCTCTTACCCCTCCCCATCCCTCTCCACGCTAGAGCTCTGCAGAGAACCTCAAAACAGAACAACTCTGCTGTATGCAGTGTCTGCACTCCCTGTATAGACTTCCTCCAGATCTTCACAATGAAACCACATTGGTACCAAACTGCCTTCAGGGTTCTCTGAGCCAGCAGATGGGGAGCAGGATTTGCCTCTAAAGGCATCTCTGAGTAGGAAAGGAATGCCACTTCACTGCTTGGTTATCTATCTACCTATCTATCTATCTATCTATGTAGTCCCCTGCTCATGGTATCTGAGCACCTGTACTCAGGAGATTTTACCAGATTCCCTATCAGCCCTAGATCTGTATATATAGGTCTGGTAGTGCTCCTTTTTAAATTTGGCTTTCTGTAACTAACACAACACAAGTTTGTTGACAACTATGGTGGCATTTTAAAATGCAGATTATTTCACTCAGCCTCCTTTTTCCTTTACAATATAATATTTAGACCCATGCTTAGACATAATGCACAGGTACATAAAAAAGGAATATTTAAACCTGTCAGTGGTATGCATAACAAAACACTTCAAGAAATGTACTTAGTGTGCAATCTCTGTTGCTATCTTTTTCTATGAAATTACTTAGTCATTTGATTCCTTTTTTCTTCCCTCCCCACCACCGCCCCTTCAAAATACCAAAAACTATTAGAGCACATTATGGACTAATCACTTGCTATACTTCAGTAAATCAAAGCCAGTTTTGTATTATTGTGAGCAAAAAAAGTACCTTAATTGCTGTAAAGCTTAGGGCAGTTATCTGGTCCTAGCTGCCAGATTGCAGGAGGATTATTACTATTATAAAGCAGAGCAGCAATATAGTAAGGCAAGGCACCTATAACTTCCCAAGTGGGATGTGAAAAAAATGGATTTTTCCAACAGTTGAAATAGAGAATATGATGCTATACTACATTTATAATGATTGGTAAATCAAACTACGCATTTAACTCTCTGAGTAGATTTCAGGTGGGCACAGAAATTCACTTCGGGTTATTCTCCTCTTCTCTCCAAATGAATTAACAGCCTGAGGGGAAATCTTCTACCTGTCTGACACTAATGCGCACTTTCCTAACTAATACTTTTCACCTATGACAGTCACAGGTCAATCCTAGTACCTGGCACTTGGTGTGGATTTGGACTAAACCAACATTTTCATGATGAGAGAATAAATAAGTCTGTTGCCATGATCACCCAGCAGCTTTTGCATGGGAGAAGAATTTTCCCTACCCAGACCTTAGTTAAAGGCCTTGTTACGTAAACAAAAAATGTGGTCTTCTTTATGCAGGACTAAGTGACAGTGGTGACTTTTGGTACTATATCTAAAGCCAAGTCTCAGGTGAATTTTAATCCTTCATTATTCAGGACAGACTGTTTTTTCCCTTTCCCTCTAAAATGACAGTCATGCTGTTAAGCATAATAATTGTTCATGAGTGAGCACTGCGTATTGTCCCTCTTGATTTTGCCTCTAAGGCAGGCTTCTTACTCAGTAGAGGTCAAGGGTCATCTGCTAAATCATGCATACCCACAATCCCTTGTGAATTAGGCAGTTGACAAACTGCCGCTAATGATTAGTACAACCTGCATTAAAACCCTGGCACTAAATTGATATTACTTGAGTGATGGATTACACCTCTAATGAGCGGATTATTGCCACAAGTGACCTTGTCAGCTGAAAGAGTGTTTCAATATAACTAACATCTCTCACATTCTCATGTCACAGCAGTGCTAAAAAATATTCTTTTTCCTTTTTGATTTTTATTCCTCTGTTGCTTTCTCTTCTTTCAGACAACCAGTTAATGGGTAAACAGCATGTCTAATGGGATTAGTCATCAAAACTGCACCCCAATTAGTATATCATAATAGCTCTGAAATATAAAGTGCTCTGGGAGTCATTTTTTCTGATGAAAAGTGTCATTTTTATTTTGCTCCCTACTCTTTGGAGCATTGAAGTTCTCCTATCAGCAGCTGGCTTGGCTGCAGAAGTGGTCATGTGATCACATAGATAAAAATGGATTTGCTGCCATTTTCTGATGAAAAGATGAACTGATGACTGTGAACTTCAATGCTCTTTTAAGGAAAGCCATCATTGCTTAATCATATAGATGGGACAAAATATGTTCAGAAAGACTTGTTCCTCAAAACACTGAACTGGAGTTTATCGTGTGCACTGCTATGTTTTACTAAGTGCAGTGTAATCTCATTAGAATAGGGATTGTGTTTTCACATGTTTCAAGAATCAGAAGGGTAGCCATGTTAGTCTGCAATTGCAGAGGTAACAAAGAATCCTGTGGCACCTTAAAGACTAACTAAAGTACTAGAGCATAAGCTTTCGTGGGCTAATACCCACTTCGTCAGCGAAGTGGGTATTAGCCCACGAAAGCTTATGCTGTAATACTTCAGTTAGTCTTTAAGGTGCCACAGGACTCTTTGTTACTTCTGTTTTCACATGTGTTTGTTAAGCATCATATAAAGGTATTGCCCTGCATAACTGTTTTGCAACCATAAGATTCAGAGGGCAATACTGTGGTTTATCCGTATCCTAACTGCAGTTAATTTAGTGGGAGGGAAGTGGCATTTACTAATCATTTCACCAAACAAGAAAATCTGCAAGGAGCTTGTCTCAGCTGAAGCTGCACTCTATCTTTAAAGTTAATAGACCCCTCTTGGAGCCCACTCAGGTTTTTGTCTATACACAGTTAGTGGTATATTCACAACTGCCTGTCATGCTACACAAATACAGATGGGGCTGGGGGGAACTATATTAATTGAGTATAAGCCATGTTGACTGACAAGGAAAAATCACATGAGAGGAAAAAAAAACATGTGCCTCACCAGTAATTTGCCATAACAAAGAACATAAGAACATAAGAAAGGCCGTACTGGCTCAGACCAAAGGTCCATCTAGCCCAGTATCCCATCTAACAACAGTGGCCAATGCCAGGTGCCCTGGAGTGAGTGAACCTATCAGGTAATGATTAAGTGATCTCTCTCTTGCTATCCATCACCCCACTCTGACAAACAGAGGCTAGAGACACCATTCCTTACCCAGCCTGCCTAATAGCCATTAATGGACTTAACCTCCATGAATTTATTCAGTTCTTTTTTAAACCCTGTTATAGTCCTAGCCTTCACAGCCTCCTCAGGCAAGGAGATCCACAGGTTGACTGTGAGCTGTGTGAAGAACTTCCTTTTATTTGTCTTAAACCTGCTGCCCACTAATTTCATTGGGTGGCCCTTAGTTCTTCTGTTATGGGAACAAGTAAATAACTTTTCCTTATTCACTTCCTCCACACCACCCATAATTTTATATACCTCTATCATATCTCCCCTTAGTCTCCTCTTTTCCAAGCTACAAAGTCCTAGCCTCTTTAATCTCACCTCATATGGGACCTGTTCCAAACCCCTAATCATTTTAGTTTTCTTTTCTGAATCTTTTCTAATGCCAGTATATCCTTTCTGAGATGAGGAGACCACACTTGTACACAGTATTCAAGATGTGAGCACACCATAGATTTGTATAAGGGCAATAAGATATTCTCTGTCTTATTCTCTATCCCTTTTTTAATGATTCCTAACATCCTGTTTGCTTTTTTGACTGCTGCTGCACACTGCCTGGACATCTTCAGAGAACTATTCAGGATGTCTCCAAGATCTTTTTCCTGATTAGTTGTAGCTAAATTAGCCTCCATTATATTGTATGTATCATTGGGGTTATTTTTTCCAATGTGCATTACTTTACATTATCCACATTAAATTTCATTTACTGTTTTGTTGCCCAATCATTTAGTTTCGTGAAGAATTTTTTGAAGTTCTTCACAGTCTGCTTGGGTCTTTACTATTTTGAGTAGTTTGAATGAGCAACTACAAATAAGAGGGGAAAAAATCATGAGCAGAGGATGTTGATATGAGCTCTTTATTATCAGGGATGTTTAATTGTCTGAGGGCCTGTGACATCAGTGTGAATTAGGAGTAAGTCCACTGGGGTCAGAAGTTACACCAGAGCAAAACTTGTTTAAAGAAAGCTTAGAATCAGACCCAATAATATCTCATGTGGTAATCTCTGAGAGGTTCAGATTTAATCTTGTGCTCCCTCCTACTCCATGCCAATTGTTGGATTTGCCCCTCTACAAATGATATCTAATGTATTTGATGTTCTTCCCAGTGAGGAAAACTAGCACCCTGGGTATAATGAAACTGTCTTCTGAGGATACCTACTAATTAATCCTTAAGGACCTCCTTGTCCCAGTACCCTGATGCAACACTTACAATCAGCTGGAATTCTCTTCCTGTCCATGCTCAGGGCTGAGTTCTAGGAAGAAATGATAAGTTGCTGGGCATCGTGGGCTCATGGCTCCCAGCTCTCGGCTTCCTTCCTCTCACAGTGCACCAGACCTCTAGTCTGGTTGCATTCCAGGTGCATTTCTTTAACAGGGCATTTGAACTGAACAGATATGGTAGCTAGGGATATTTATTCTTTTCCTGCTGGCAGGTGCGGGCAGAGAAAGGTATGATCAGTTTGTATTGAGATGTTACAATTAGCATCAAGGCAAGCAGAACACCCTGTAGACATGACATCAAGCCCAGAAAGAGTGAAAAACAGCTCAGGCAGCAGGAATTTATGAGGTATATAACGAGCCTCCTCTTCTCTCAGTTCCATGGGAGCTGACGTCGTAGACAGGACCAGCATTTTTATAAGGAGACCTTTGATTTTTAATATTTCCAACTTACATGTAGCGTTTGGGGACAGCTCTATGGAGCATTATAATTTGAAAATGACAACTTCATCATGGCTTTGCAAGCAAGAACTTTGTGAAAAAAAATCATGAAAAGCAACTAAAACAAAGAAATGACTATTTTATCTCTTTTCAGCCCTGGAAGGTGTTAACCAAAGAGAACCTCTTCCCTTCCCTTCCCTTCCTCACCCCGCCCCCCCCCCCACCTCCCGCTGCCCCCACCATCCCCAGATATTATGCCATATACAAAAGTTAGGGAAAATATTAAAGAAGAGTAATAGCTGGAAAGTGGCTCACATGCTTCAAAAACCTAATGGTACGATCAGCCTTTTGACACTAACAGGAAGTGCTGTGCTACAGGATCTGGAACAATTCAAACAATACTTTGGCTCATGCACTTTGTAAAGAGGCATTAGGAAAGCCTGCCTTTGACTGGCCAATACCTGCGGTGACATCCTAGAAAAATATAGAAGGTCAGATCTACTTTAGTTTACTGAGTTACCTCCCCAAAATCATCCATTTACTTCTTGTAATTTTGGCTCCATTTCCAGGATCTGGAGACAGGGAGGGACAGTGCTGAAGAGACAGCTGGCCTTCTTCTATGTAGAAACTATATCAATGTGAGGATCTCTCTCTCTCTCTCTCTCTCTCTGTCAGGTTCTTGTACCTCCCAAAATTATAAGGTGAACGTATAATGATATTTTTTTCCCCTTTCTTTCTCTCTTTTTCCTTTCCATTCAGGGTCTGGATTCTGTTTATTTACTTATCTCTGTGGTGTATTGTAGGATGCCTCACTCAGACAAATGTGTTTTACATTTTGCCCTGAAGGTGCTGCTGTCCTAGTCATCTTGATCTTTTGCAATATAAGCTCCAGACTCATGAACAGTCATTTAGAAAGTTCTGGCTCGGGCACACATGAGCTTCATTCTTGAGATGGACAGTCCAGTCCATTTTTCTGGTGGAATGTAGCTATCATGGAGGATCATGGTTATGCATGGTGGGGCACTCCCTCTAGTAATCTGGGCAACTCCCATGGTGGGATTTGTTGGGAAATGAGGACAAAAGCCTTGAACATGGAGAAATTGTTTGACAGAAAATTAGGTTTTTGACTAAATGAAATTCTTAAAGCCCCAATTCCTGGAGTCATGTGGATACATGAGATTCTCTGCTTTCATTTTTAAAAAATGAAGTTTCTAGCCATGATGGAGAAAAGTTTGAACACATGGCCTGCATGCACCCTAATGGTTCAAAACCCAGAAGGCAAATAAAGAGATGTCACCTGATGTGCTAGAATACCACTGAGCGAACCCGTTCTGACAGTCTGGGCACCCTTTTTACCTCTCTTTCTGAACCAGGCTCCTAAGCCTCCTCCAGCACACACATAGGCAGGGCCACACCCAACTGCAGAACAGCACAGACCCTGAGATCAGCTCTGGGCACTCATCTTAAGGAACTTGCCTCAGCACTCAGGTGAAGATTCAAAGGTATATTATGAAATCTGCCTCCTCCCTCACCATGAAGGAAGGTATGCACAGCCACCCCCCCACCGCCAGTTATGAAATGCACAAACTGGGTTATATTATAAACAAGAAATACATTTATTAACTATAAAATGCAGATTGAAGTGGTTAAAGAGGTTGGAAACAGAACAAAGCAGATTGATAAGCAAATGAAACAAAACACGCAAATTAAGCTTGTTTCACTAAAGAAAATGGTTACACATAGTAATTTCTCACCCTCGGTATTGTTGCAGGCAGATTACAAAAAGTCTTGAAAGGCAGCTGCACTGGTCTGCAGCTTGAGACCTCAGGTATTATTACTCACAAGCTAGATGCCCTTCCAGCTTGCGCTCAACCTTTCTCCCCCCCAGTTCAGTTCTTGCTTCCAGGAGTTTTTAGTGTCTCTTTGGGTGGGGAGGCAGAAGAGAATCATGATGATATCACTCCCTGCCTTATATAGCTCTTGTGTATGGTGGGAACCCTTTGTCTCCCCCTGGAAGAACACTGGCATTCCAAGAGGTGGGTCTAGTACCAGGTGACTCAGACCCATGTCTCTGCAGGGTTGGGGCAGCCGTTATTTGGAGGCTGTTTGGAGCATCCACAAGAAGACTGAGGGTAGGTCTTCACTACCCGCCGGATCGGCAGGTAGCGATCGATCTTTTGGCGATCAATTTATCACGTCTCATTAAGATGCGATAACTCGATCGCCAATGGTGCCCCCGTCAACTCCAGTTCACCCAGAGGCACAAGCTGGAGTCGACGGGAGAGCGCACCGCCAACCGCCGCCGCCCTGAGAACAGCAGGTAAGTCGGCTGAAGATATGCCAACTTCAGCTACATTATTCACGTAGCTAAAGTTGCGTATCTTCAGTCGATCCCCACCCCTACTGTAGACCAGCCCTATGCTCTTTCATAGTCCATTGTCTTTGCTAATGGGCCATTAACCTTGTCTGGCTTTTCCATTGCTGTACCTGAATGGCTAGTTTGGGGTGACACCCAAAGTAACACTTGAAACCCTTGAAATGCAGATACATAGTGTGACAAAGCTCTGTCCTTATCTTCGTGGATCCTGCGTTTCCTGGCGGATTTTTACTAGCCTCAGCAGCTCACTGTGACCCTCCACGGAGCCCTTCTCTCTCTGGAGACAAGGTCACAGCCTATTGAGCCATTTTCATCACAAACCAGTGAGGAGAAGCTATCCTTCCTGGCACAGTCTCTATTGTCTCCCAATCTCAGAGACTAATTAGGGGAGGCAGAAATGGGGGAGCCCAGGCCCGCCCTCTACTCTGGGCTCCAGCCCAGGGACCGTAATAGTATCAGCTAAGATGGCTGACCTTTCAGGCACAAAACACAATACAATTCCCTGGGCTACTTCCCCACAGCAGTCTCCGCTTCTTCAAACTCCACTTCACCCTTACCTCAGGGCCTCCTTCCTTCTGTACGATATGTTGTCCAACACTCAGTCTCACCAACAGCATAACTTCCTTCCACAGCTCCTGACACCCACAACCCACCTGACTGACTGGGAGGTTTTTATCTGGATTCAGCCAGTCCCTGATTGGCTTCAGGTGTCCCAATTAGGCTAGCTGTTTCTACTCCTTTCTAGAAGGTTCTTAATTGGCCCCAGGTGTCTTGATTGGCCTGGAGTAGCCTTTGTTTGGCTATCCAGGGAACAGGGACCTGCACACCCTGAGACTAATGTACCTGCCTTCCAGCACTCTCTTATATCCTTCTGGTCTGACTCCGTCACAATAGTCAATCTTCCTCACTTCAGATAGAGAAGTGATATGGGCATACAAATTGGATAATCACATTCAGTAAATCATAATCTTACCAATGATATCTTGCATGAGCCAACTTGCATAAAGTATATCTCAGTTATGTCATATCCATATCATAAGTATATTTTCATACATATTATGAAGTGAAACTTACATATTGTTTTTATAAAAACTCAAAATTGGTTTGTATCCTGACTCATGATTTTTGAATACTTAGAGTGGTACAAAGTTATATAACTAATAGGAGGAAGCCAGATGGCGGCAGGGTGCTCTATGACCATCGGGTTATTGCCGGTGCCTCATCTGATCATGTGTCCGAGCTGAATTCCTATGAGAGTGTCCATGGACTCCTTAAATACCTTTGAGTAGTGGTGAGTACTTTTGGGGGTCCTCTAGTTGGTGTCCCCTTCTGGATCCCTTGTTATAGCCCTTTGACCTTCACTCCTATCCCTATTCATTTCATTTGTTGTCCTCTCTGTTCACTTGCCAGTTGGGTTCAGTGGCTCCTCTCCTTTGGTTGTGTGGATGGGCTTTTAAATTTAGGCAGGGCTACGTCCACTCACCCCAGTACCTGCAGTAGGTACACAGAGTAGTAAGAAGTTTGTTAACTCATTGCTGGACACAATTCTGTTCATAATAAAAGATTTACCTTGACATCGGTCATGTCATCAGTAAGATAGTACAGAAGCAAGAGGTGTTACTTTGCTGCATGCAGAATTTAAGCCCAGGCCTTCAAATTCTTACATCCAGGAACAGCTCTGTCTTACATAAGTAGCTTCATTGTCTTTAGTGGGACTATTCACATGAGTAAAAATTTGTAGGGGCAAGCCACTGTATAATGTCCAATTTAACATCAGTGGTCACAGGCAAAAAGCAAGAAGAAGTAAAACAAATTCACAGAACTAAAACATGAGTGTGTCCCTCTATACAGCCTTAGGAAAGAGTTCTAGGACATTGCCATAGTATACTGATACAGTATATGAAAGTATTCATAAACCAATAATATATTGCAAGCGAAATGTGCATCATACTCCAAATTTTGAAGTGCCGTGCCCTGTGTTAACGAGTCTCACAAAAGCAAAACCCACTTCTCCAGCTTTAGCAGGTGAACCAGAGACATGGAACTGCATCCCTGCCAGGAACAGTGTGGCCAGGCTGTATCCTTCCTTTTTCAAAACACTTCCATTTCTTTCTTTTTTTTTTTAAAGTTTCTTTATGCTGTGCAGCTCAGAACATAATTATTTTTCACTGTAGGCTCAAAAAGTCACTAAGCAGCTGATAAAAGGCAAAGGAATCAGTGCTATTTTCTAGCTGAAAAAAGGGCTTTTCTTATTGAAACTGATAACTCTCACCAAGGGCTCCAGGCTTTTGTTACATCAATTTGAGGAACTCATAATCTCTGCATTATGAATGTTCAACCAGGATATTTCCTGCTGTAGCGCATTGTGCACCTTCAATATCATAGCTCCTGTTGTCATTGTTAGGAAAACAACTTTTGACATGTTTTCAGTTTGATTACATTAGAACAAGTGGGTCATGATTGATAAGCTAATATTCAGCCCATGCAAATCATCAATCACTGGAAGTATATTAATTATTCAATGTAACCGTCTAATGCAAGAATCAATGTTGGAAATGAAGAAAAGAAACTCACAGCTCCCAGTAGAGTCTACAGTAGATAATAAAAAAAAGGAATACTAAATAATCTGAGCTCATAATCATCTGTTTAATAAAATCCATTTATTTAGCTGTCAAGTACATGGTACAATTATTTTAAAAAACAGGATAATGAAAAATATTATTTTTCCTGCAGAAAAGATTAAATTTGAGATTTTTTAAAAAATAAGTACTGTAAATGATGAGAATAACTGAGAGATTGTAAAGAAATTCACTCACCGCTGGCACCGCCTAGCAGTCAGGTGGGGGAATGGCAGGCCCTCTTCTTTTCAGGCACCCCCTGGTGACAGTCGCTCCAGTCCTGCAGTACTCTATCCCTTCTGTGATTCAACCCTTCAGCCAGGTCACTTGTTTGTCTGCCTGTCTTGAGATACATAAAGAGTCCATCAGTGGATCAATCCTCTGGGTTAGGTGAGGGGTTCCAGACTTACCCTTGGGTCAGGGTCCTGTGGTCCATTCCATGGGCAATATGTCCCCCTTTTTTTTTTCCTCTTTTCTTTTTTTGCATAAACCAATAATTTAATCCCATCATATGATGCCCCTGAAACAACCACCCTGCACTTAGCTGCTTTTAACCCTTTTTCATCTAAATTGCAATTCCTTTTCCATGCCATGGCCTTTTTGTAATGCTTTGATTTGGCCCTTAGATTTGCAGATTTTTTTCCAGCATCTGGTTTTACTATCACACGAAAATCACTCCTGATTGATTCAAGCCCCTGCAGAAGCTAAGGGATTCATCAAAACCACATAAATCCATTGCTACCTGTACAGTAGGAGGAAGACCACAGGAAAAAAAGGCTATTTAACTTTCTCTGAAATTATAGAGCAACCTCACACTTGACTTCAAGTCAATCTCCAGCACTACTTGAATGTGCATTGCAAAGCAAAATGCCAAACAACGCACCTCAGGCAGAAGGTGCAGATTTTGTAAACATAAGCGAAAGTAGTTCCCCTAAAGGAAAGGCTGAGCACCACTTTTTCATATTTTTTTTTAATATTGGCAACACCAAACTCATTCGTCAAAGGAAGGAAATAACCTGATGGCAGCACTCAGCCCTCATCTTAATTCAGTGCCACACGTCAAAGGCATTTCAGTCACTCCCCAAAGTAACCAGAAATACATCACTTTTCCATGTGCTTAGAGGTCAGATGCAGTCTCCAACCAATAGACAAGGAAGATGATGTAGATGCTCTGTCTCCAAAAGAAACTTCAGAACTGTAACACCAATGACTCCTGTGAAGGTGTACTCCCAAGGGATAACAGTAGACATCTGCAGTGTTTGATCAATGAGATTCCACACAGACACCGACATGGATCTTCTGGCTTATCCTGCTGCTAGAAAACCATTAAATAGTTAAGATGTTTCATTGCTTAACTTAGTTTAAACAGGGAGGGGAGAGTAGTTAGCAACTCATTCCATGATTGCTTAAGCCAGGCTAGGACTCAGGAGTGAAGTCTGCCCCTGAGTGAAAGAGATAAAGGAGGAAGGGTGAGGGGGGTGTCCCTGGAAAGTTTCATGTATTGTAGGGGGTGAGTATATGCCATGGGAGATACAGTAGGAGGGGCTCAGGTGTACATGAAGGAAGTATGGACTCTTGGGAGATGAGTGTATGGGGAAGGCTGTGTGTCTTGGTATCCTGAGAGGAAATCCATGTCAGTGATGACTGCTTTGGGACATAAAATTTGGGTTAACTTGGGAAATCTAGTGACTGATGGGGAATTATAGTCCAGGGGTTTGGGCACCCACTTGGGATTTGGGAGAAAGGTTCAATTCATTGCCCAATGACAGATTTCCTGTGACCATAGGCAAATGATTTAGTCTCTCAGTTCGTCATTTCTCAGATAAGGATAATAGCACTTCCCTCCTCCCAGGAGGGGTGGGAAGATAAATAAATTAAAGATTACAGAGGGGCACAATACTGTTATAACTGGGGGAGGGACATATAAGACCCTTTAGCAGAAGGAGAAGAGTGGGTGTCTCCTCTGTGGGGAAGCCCATGAGAGGCATCACACTGGGAAGAAATGCAAAACTGCCTTGGGGGGGAAAGTGGGACACCTGCTTGTTCCTAGTGCAGAGGGTGGAGGAAGGATAATACCCACCACCAGCCACACCCCTGAAGCACAAACTAGCTGCACTTGCTACTGCTTGTGCTTCCCCTGTTGAATTTTTCATCAGCCTTTCAATCGGTAGCCTCATTTTGCTGTCAGCATTTTGTTTCTGTTGCTGAACTTGTTTATTATTACTGTTGGATTAAATATGTCTGTGGTTAAAGAGTCTAAAATTCCAAGCAAGCTTAATAATTGAAAACTTCTTTCACTTCAAAATTGCCTTTTAATTTCTGTAAATGTTAATGAAAACCTTCATGTCTAGTTTCTAAGAGGACAGAACAAAATTAGCAAATTAAATGTTGAGTTAAGGCTTTGAATGTTGAATTAGTTCCCAAATGAAGGTAAGAAAAGCTCAGACAGCTGCCTTACTGGGAAACTGAAGATGTGTATGTTCAACTCTTTCCAGTCAATCTGTAAGAAGGACCAAAAAAATCAAAGAGAGAAGTGGCTTTTAAATAAGAATCTGTTTTACTAGGCAATGTGTCAGAAAAACGAGAGTAGCAGTGTAAAAATCAAATCAAAGGAAGAACCAAATCAATTCACCATTCTTATAGAGGTTAAAAAAATTTATACAGTAGGGATGTGCATGAATATAAATAACTAATATGATAAATAGTGTGATATGTGGAACTCTGTACTCAAGCACCAACCCATTTATGCTTATCCATTCCTCTCCCACGACCTCCAAAGTGGCTTCTTTCCCCACAAGCCCACACAGTGTATTGTTGCTATAGGACGTTTGTGTAGTGGGGAGTATTGTGGTTTGCAGAGGAGTGTTGCTGGCAGAAGTTGCAAAACAGCTTTCCAGTATAACATGGAGGTACACTTAGAGAAGCTACTAAACAATCGTTCAGGTCACTTATTCAAGTGTTTGCAGTTCTCATTTCAGGACAAGAGAAAGGATAACAGTGAGGAAAGGAATTTAAATCATAGAGCATTTGATCACTAAAAAAGATGGTTCAGGCCTTACTGATTCTTGTCACTTCTTGTTAGTACATTCAAGCTTTCACCTTTAAAATAGTTTTGTAGAATATCTCTCATTTTTAGTTCTAAAATGCATTGTATTTACAGAAGAGATCAGACCAAGCTTCTGCCTCCAAAACTTTTAGACAGATTTAAATATATATATATTTGCACAAGAGATCAAAACTCTTCTTGATAGTCTTGTCGGCCATTACATATTTAGGCAGTTTTTTTAAAAGTTCCTCTTCTGGACCCAGTTGGGCTATCGGTTAAACACTTATTGATACATTCTTTTAAACATAGATTGTATTATTTAGCTGATAAACTAAAACAATTCTGTTGGCAACTACTTGGCCTCTCACACATAGTAGACAAAAAGTTTGCAAGAGTCGCATATTCTATGCTAAGATGAAATCAGTGAGGGCAGAGAATACATGTGAGAGTTTAATTTGGCCCATCATTTGTCTATTGAAATTACTGCACAGTGTTTTACATATCAAAGCAATTAAGCATATATTAGATACCAGACTTCAAGCATATGTTATTTTGAAATCTAAATTATACAGAGGTTTTTACTTAAACACGGATTTGAACCCACATCTCCAGAGATAGTGTTATCTGGTATTTATCCTTTCATGTCCCAAGCCTGCATTGTGCGGAACACTTCTGGCAGTAGGATAAAGGTACTGCAGTTAATGAGATATGACAACCATCAGCACCTCACAGGAAGTCTGAGTACCTTGCAGAATTGGGTTCTCAAAGTTTTGTTTTAAGGTAGCATTCATTTTCATCGTGCCATCACATTAGAACTCATAATGTTATTACCCATGATCCTGGTATAACTCATGTCTACTGGGTGTGGTGCTCTGTCCTCCTCTAGTGGCGCCTAGATCAGCTAGAGATTGATGATTCTGCTACAGCCTTGCCTAGGAAGCATGTGGCTTTTAGTTCATACAGTAGAGGCTCATACAATAAGCTTCAGAGGTCTCAGATTCAATCCTGATCTTGGGAGTCTGTGGGTATTTCACTGTGTGCTGATAACCTATCTCTGTGCTAATTTTAGGAAGAGTGTCACAGGGTGCAAACAGGTGAGCCTACCCTCTGATCACTCTAATAGTATTTAATTCCCCAGAAGGAAGCTGACAGGGGTAATCATTCAATCAGGCTGCCCAGCTGAGCCAATTACCTCCTCAGTCCTGGGCTGATAAGAGGCCGCACAGGAAGGAAGTGCAGGGGGAAGGAAGGAGAGGGAGGAACAGGGCTAACTAAGCCCAGCCAGCCAGAGGCTCAGAACAGGAAGTTGTCTGTTACCCTCAGGCCCCAGTGAGAGGGCCAAACGCTAGTTGAATATTGTAAATAGACTGTTGCGAAATTGGTGGAATAAACACAAAATAAAAAGACATGTTAGAGGCACAACCAGGGGACCCTGTGCAGTTTTCCTGGGGAGACGGCAGGAGAGGAGCCACAGCCCCTGACAGAACTGCAGAACTAACAGCGCCATTGAGCGGAGGCTAGGAATTAGCATATCAGCACTTTCGATAGAAAAATATGCTGCTTGAACCCTTTCTCACTTTCTTTCTTTTTGTAGGGAAACCCTGGTTTTTTATTGGTAGTTTTTAGTTTTAGTTTGTTCCATTTTTCTGAAATCTACCACTTTAAAAAAACCATGCTCAGAAATAAAAAGTCCACAAGCTCAAAAGCAAAAATAAATACAGACTAATGGGAAAGAGCATGTTACAAGTCACAGGAGTTGATACCAATTTTGTTCTCTATTTCCTTTAAAAGAAAAGTCACAATGTAGTATAAGCAATATTGTTGTAGCTGTATTGGTCTCCAAAGAAGAGCTCTGTGTAAGCTCAAAAATTTGTCTCTCTCACCAACAAAAGCTAATGCAATAAAAGATATTACCTCACCCACCTTGTGTCTCCACTGTGTGGTATAATGTAGTATGGAGAGACCACAAGGGCTGTAACGGACCAGAAAAGGTGTGGGAATAGATGGAGCCATGGCAGGACCTGTGGTAGCTGTCAGCTGTCAGAACTGGCTGACCATGTAGGGATGGGGAGGCTGGTCTAGTGTTTAGGGAGTAAGCCTGGGACTTTGGAAACTGAGCTTTAGTTCCCTGCTTTTCCTCTTATTCACAATTGGAAGTGATTTAAGATAAATCCAATTAAGGCCACTTTAATTCTGAATGAAAGCATCCACACAGGGATTCAATGCAGTTTAACTAGTGCACTTTAAATTCACATCTTCAGTTAATTTGGAGCATTTTTTCTGAGTGTCCTGTGTAGGCAAACCCTGAGCCTTTCTGTGTCTCAGTTCCCAACCTGTAAAATGGGGATTATAGCACTTC
Organism: Dermatemys mawii; assembly: GCA_007922305.1. Classification (NCBI taxonomy): domain Eukaryota; kingdom Metazoa; phylum Chordata; order Testudines; family Dermatemydidae; genus Dermatemys; species Dermatemys mawii. The sequence continues at coordinate 16,572,546 of ML677364.1, forward strand.
CCTGCCTCAAAGGGGGTTGTGAGGCTAAATGCGTTAAAGCTCGCAATGTGCTCAGATACTATGGTAATGGGGGGCCATATAAGTACCTAATATAGATGGATGTTGTTCCCCATAAATAGGTGTTGCAAGTTACACCCACACTACAGGGAGCTCTGAGAGGTGATTTCCCCCAGGTGGTGAGTCACTGTACTGCCCCCAACTTGTAGAGCAAAATTTAACCTTTACTGGCTGAGCTCTCACTTTACACTTTGTAATACTGTGTGCACAGCTGGCTGATTTTACCATGTCGTGGCCCATAGATTAGAATCATCTGTAGGCCATCAGAGGACACACCATTATCATGCATTGGGCACATTGTACTTATGGACTGAGCTACTCACTGTCTACTTCTGTGCCTGCCTTAAGCTATCTGTATCATAGTGGAAAGCCAATCTGCTACCCTCCACTCACAGGACAGTCTTCTCTTGCCTTGTCCATCAAGGAAATTGTACAGCGTTCCAGAGAAATGTTCAGAAATGTTAGCAGGCATTTGTTGCATGCAAATAGCTGCAGAATAAATCATTGTATATTGCAGCACAACCCCTGAGGGGGTTTGTATCTATGGAACTTGGTACTGTCACTCCACTTCCACATGTACCTTAATCATGTTATTCATTCAGTGAGAAGGAAGAACATTACAGCATGAGACATTAATCCCTCACTGCTGATGATCTGACTCAGAGACAGATAGAGAGAGAGAGCAGGAAACCCATGGAAAAGTCTTTAGGTAGGATTCAAATACCATTATTTCTCTGCACTGACTATACGCAAGGACCTCATTATCAGAACAGTTCCTACGATATTTCAGAGAAAGGTATGTGTGCCAGTATGTGTGTAAATACAGGAGTTAAATATCACTTTTAGGACATTGTATTTTCTGACCTCTGGGGCAGCTGGAAATATCTTACCTGCTACCTACCGGGGGCAACTCCACAAAAATGATTTCTCTACCCCCTAGCCCTCTGGATCATTAAAGAATATAAAAATGGCAAAGGGAGAAAATACCATCATAATTAAACAGCATTCTAATAGGGTTTTAAAAAAAGTGGATTTAGTGCATATTAAAGGCACTTGCCTATTTGAGACCCCTGGGGCAGTGATCCTATTAGCAACAGAACAGGGGTTGTGTATATTGCTCCATGCTGTCATGCCAATGGTCCTTAAACTTGACCTAGAGGGGAGCCCCTCTATGCTGATTCAAGCCCTTACCTCTCTGCTGAGACTGCCGGCAAGGATGTTAATTATCACTGCCTGCAATGCAGACAAATCCACTGGAAACTAGACTGACACCACCAACTCCAATCCCAGAACAGCCATAGCATAGTATGGACATTTGTAGATATTCCTGAGTACTCCTGTCATGGAATGGATATGAACCAGTGACTGAGAGATGTAGGGCAATTGCTAATTAATCACCCCAACCAGCCGGGCTTTCTGATTTTAAAACAAGTTCAACTAGAAAGCGTAAGAAATAGATTGACTAGGACAGCTTCGCATATTTTCAAAGAATTATGCCTATTAAACAATTTTATACCAAAGAAAAGGCCAGACAAATAAACAGAAGGATACAAAAAAGCTATAATCCATAGTAAAGGTTACAAAAAGCATATAGAACAGCATGTTTCAAACAGCTTTCCAAACCCTGAGAGGAATATCTGCATTCATAAACTACATGAACAATGGAAGGGTTGTCAAAGAATGTCCTAAACTACCTCACAGCTGAGACCCCTTTCATCAAAGTCATGAGCGTGAGTAAGCCAAGGTTCCCTGGGCCAGATCTGTGAAAAAAAGTCTACTTACAGCAATTGAGGATACTCCTCTTTGCCACATTTTTTTTCTCCAGCTTCTGTTTCTGATAGCAATACTGCTCTGCAGATTGGAAAACGATAGTTTCCTCTAGCTTCATTTTGGAGTGAGGTATCCCTGCACCAATGGATTGTCTTGCTTCCTGGCTCCACTCAGGGGCCTCTGTCCATTGCATTGGGACACGAAGAGAAGCTGCGCTTGATCTGAAATCAGAGGGGTAGCCGTGTTAGTCTGGAATTGCAGAAGTGACAAAGAGTCCTGTGGCACCTTAAAGACTAACTAAAGTATTAGAGCATAAGCTTTCGTGGGCTAATACCCACTTCGTCGGATGCATGCAGTGGAAGTATCCAGGGGCAGGCATAAATAGGTAGACAAGAACCAGGTAAAGATAACAGGGTGGGTCCAATGAGGCTGAACCAGCTGTATCTCTAATCAGGGAGGGTGAGGTATTCCGCTAGCAGCTGAACTAGAGGTGTGAACAGCGAGAGAAGAGAAACTGCTCTTGTAGTTAGCTAGCCATTCAAAATCTCTATTCAGTCCCAAACTGATTGTGTCAAATTTGCAAATGAATTGCAACTCTGCAGTTTCTCTTTGCAGTCTGGTCTTAAAGTTTTTTTGCTGAAAAATGCTGACCTTTAAGTCTTTCATGGTGTGTGCAGGGAGATTGAAGTGTTCTCCTACAGGTTTTTGTATATTGCCATTCCTGATATCTGATTTGTGTCCATTTATCCTTTTTCGTAGGGACTGTCCAGTTTGACCGATGTACATAGCAGAGGGGCACTGCTGGCACATAATGGCTTATATTACATTGGTAGATGTGCAGGTGAATGAACCAGTGATGGTATGGCTGATCTGGTTAGGTCCTGTGATGGTATTGCTGGTGTAGATATGTGGGCAGAGTTGGCCTTGAGGTTTGTTGCATGGATTGGTTCCTGAGTTAGAGGAGTTATGGCACGGTGTGCTGTTGCTGGTGAGAATATGCTTGAGGTTGGCGGGTTGTCTGTGGGCCAGGACTGGCCTGCCTCCCAAGGCCTGTGAAAGTGAGGGATTGTTGTCCAGGATGGGTTGTAGATCACTGATGATGCATTGGAGAGGTTTTAACTGAGGACTGTAGGTGATGACCAGTGGTGTTCTGTTGTTTTCCTTCTTGGGCTTGTCTTGCAGCAGCAGGCTTCTGGGTACACATCTGGCTCTGTTGATCTGTGTCCTTATTTCCTTGTGCGGGTATTGTAGTTTTGAGAAAGCTTGGTGAAGATCTTGTAGGTGTTGGTCTCTGTCTGAGGGGCTGGAGCAAATATGATTGTACCTCAGTGCTTGGCTGTAGACAATGGATCGTGTGGTGTGCCTGGGATGGAAGCTGGTGGCATGAAGGTAGGCGTAGCTGTCGGCAGGTTTTCAGCATAGGGTGGTGTTGATGTGGCCGTCATTAATTTGCACCATGGTGTCTAGGAAGTGGACCTCTTGTGTAGAGTGGTCCAGGCTGAGGTGGATGGTGGGATGAAAGGTGTTGAAATCATGGTGGAATTCTTCCAGAGTTTCTTTCCCATGGGTCCAGATGATGAAGATATCATCAATGTAGCGTAGATAGAGAAGGGACGTGAGTGAACGAGAGTTGAGGAAGTGTTGTTCCAGGTCAGCCATAAAGATGTTGGCATACTGTGGGGCCATGCGGGTGCCCATAGTGGTGCCACTGGTCTGAAGGTATATATTGTCACCAAATTTGAAATAATTGTGTGTGAGGATAAAGTCACAGAGCTTAGCAACCACTTGTGCTGTGTCATCATCAGGGATACTATTCCTGACAGCTTGTATTGTGCTTGATCTGATGTTAACTCAAAGACCTATCAGTTATGTATGGAAAGCAGTGGCAGGAGAAGAGTGATGAATTTTTGTTAAGGTGGATATGATCAAGCGCATACTTCAGCGCTCTGATTTAGTAGTAGTGACTATCTTAATAATAAATTATAATGATAACAATGCTATGGTAAACAACCATATATTTGATCCCTACAGTTCCAGTGAGGACAAAAGACCATGACAGACAATGGGAATTGAATTAGAAATCTATTGCTATCAAACTCCCTAAATCCTAAAAGCTTTAAGTGAAGATTGGGCCCTTGCTGGTATATTAGCACATTCGAGGACAGAGCCTGTCCGTTACAAGTTTGACTGGGGATTCATTTTTAATACTTTAATTGCCATTATTCCATTCATACTATATTCCAATGTAAACAGGCTGGGACTTTTCCTGGACTTTGAAGAAATTAATACTGTAATGAACTGGCTCTTGAGTTTGGGTGGCACTGCCTTCTACTAGATGGAGTCATGATAGATGTGCCTCAAAGACCTTATTCCTTTTGACAATCAGTGTGGTTTCTCCTGTAGCTCAAGTGATAGGAACCTGTGCCAGTGAACAGGAGGATCTGAAGTCCATCCCTAATATTGCCACAAAATCATAAGTAGTCATGGTATGCAGCCTAATGGCAACCCTCTTGTTCCTAAATTACTTTGGATATGTTGCAGTTGTTTAGTAGATAAAATACAAGGATGACTAAGAGAAATGGTGATATGAAGCTCTTTCCTATTCCTCCCAGGATTGGGAGGAATAAAACTTTATGAAAGATCTTTGCTTATTCTGTTTTGCTCTGTAGTATTAATCATGCATGTCAATGAATGAAAGTACAGTTGTTAGAATAAGGAATGAACAGTCTCTGCGGTCTGATCTGTAAGTAGGGGAATAGGCATTTTTTAATCCTTAGGGTTAAGATTTTCATGCATGTGAATGGGATGGGATGCAGTGGGAAGAAGTATGTGGCAGGCAGACTATCAGTGGCTACCCAAAATTCCAGCTCAACCCCTCTGCTTTTACTGTTTTGGACAGGTTGTTGAGTCCTGCGCCATATATCTTCTATTCATATCAAACAGTGGAGATTTAAAGGGGAAAATGTATTGTTTAAACCATGTATAAGGCACTCTGGGGAACATATCTGAACATAAGCATAAGCCAGAGAAGGGAGAGCAATTTTTAAAAATCAATTCTCTTCATATTACTTTGATAAAATCAGATGAAACAAGAGATTTTAACATTTTATCATGTAATATCATTTCATATCCCAATAAAGGAAGATAGAAAGCATTAAATTATGGGAGGCCTATATTGATTTTATACCGCTGGTATTTATTCCCAGTAATTCCCAGAGATACACACACATAACCCGAGCAATCAGGCTTTGTTTCAGGAACGCCCCAGCAATTGTGGGGGATGGAATGCACCATGCCAAGCTGCAGAGCTGCTAAGCAGCTGGTCCACAGTCACTCTATCATATGGGCTGGAGCAGCAGCTCCACAGTCTACATGACAGATTTCGACCCTTGAATCTCATTAGATATAGTCTTTCCCCAATCTGTCCCAGGCCCACTTCATGAGCCCCCACAGCACCAGCCTAGCTAGGATATGTGCGAAGCGCCCTTTGCAAGGTGTCACGGTACCTCTTTGTGGCTGCTCAGCCCATACTATGCCCATCACCATGGAGGATATGCATACGCTATCCACACCTGTGTCACTTTCACCCTTACTAAAGATATACTGCAGGGGCAGAGGGAAAACCATTAAGAATTTGCGTGCCAATTAGTTGACTCAAACCACAGTAGTATGGACATTTCAAAGCCAGTTATTAATTTCAAACACAACAGGTGTCCACTGGCTAGGTGAATAGTTTAGAAAAATATACCCAGCCCTTCCGAAGACTATAAGTCTATGCAATATGAATTCAATCCAAATGTTCATTGCAGAGCAATTTGGTTTGGTTTCAGGCCTGGGTTTCAATAAATGCATTCAAGAAACAGCTTTCTCATTATATTTCTTTAGCTAGGCTGTTATTCTGGAAAATACTAATTTAAAGGTGCCAGTATGTGCTGTTGCAAATTAATGACAGTTACATTCTCAAAGACAAAGATATTTTACTGGAAAAAGATTTCTTATATTATTCACCACTTTTATGAGGTTTCATTGTTTGGATTCAATCCTAAATTTAGGACTGAAATCCAGACATAAACACATATGCAATCTTAACCCCCTAAAGTCACCCTTGGTATAAAAGCTATTAGCATTTTTCTCTCAATTATATTTCTGCTATGCAATAGGTATTGGTATTTTTTTCAAACATTCAACATTTTATGGAAGCATGGGAGATTTTTACGATCCTTTGTAGAAAACATTGCATTGCAATTTGGGATGCACATGAAAAAAATACTCATGCAATTTTTATCATTATTTTTTCTCCTTCATTTTTCATAGTTCTCTGGCCACCAGCAGCAGCACACCAAAAAAAAACAACCCTCAAAAACGTATTCTGACAGGTCATTTCATTATTCTATAGATTGATAGATATAGATGTTTAACAGTAGACAGGATATTATAGAACAAATAAGAAAACAAAGGCCTTGCCTCCATTTTATTCATATTTCCCCTTCCATGGAAATAACTGATATTCCTTCACACTGCCTGAATAAATCAGTCAGGCACTAGGAAACACCACAGGGCTATGATGGGAAGATTTCTCCCACACAACCATGGAGCTGTTCTCCAGCTCTTGCCTCTCACCCCATAACTAATCAGTATTATTAATCGGATTTTGCCAATGGCTTTTTGAAAGTCCAAAATTATAGATATTAATTCTCAGAATTTCGGATGAATAACATCTGTCCTGATGACTCGTTGCTATTAAAGGTACCAGTTTGTGTGAATACCTCCTCTTTTGACACCTCTCTGCCAGTGCCTCATTTTTATTACCTAAAAAGAGCATGTGTTCTTTCTGCGTGCTGCGTTGGCTCTGGCCAGATAGCCTGTACAGCAGACCTTGATTGAATTGCCCAATAAGACCACAAGACCCGTTTTAGTAGCGAAGGAATTCGGTCAGGTTTATTGCCAATAAAGCACAAGCCTAGCTCCCCAGATCAATGTTTACAGTTACACTAGCACTGGTATGCCTGTGACAATTGATGCAGTTCAATCAGAGTGGGACTTTCCACTGCCCCCTAGGCTGGACAAAGCTAGGTTTCTCACCAATTATAGACCGAGACAAACAATTTGGGATAAACAACTTACATATCACCTTATGTTTTTCCTAATATGTTTGTACATGTTTCACCTTGTACTTTCCTCCTGATGTTTCAGACAAAATATCCCTATTCACCACCTGCCTTTGTACTTATACTCCTGATGTTTCAGACAAAATAGCACTATTCATCACTTTTGTCAAATCATTTTATCCTGTGCTACGTTGGGGTGTTCTTGTGCTGGCCTGCTGGAATGTGTTTACATACTCAGTGTGTTTTGGCAATGCTTTTGACAGGGCCTGACTGTTGCTCATAGCATAACTTTTGCTGACTTTGGTTCAGGCCTTAGGCCTTGCACCAGGCCCACGCACCAGGCTCTCTCTTTCTACTACACTTGCTTATGGTCATATTCCGTATCCTCTACATATTTAATGGTTTTTTTCTCAGAATTTCCACTACTTTTCTAGAGATAGAACTAGAGATAGAGATAGAATGATCATTCCTAGGTTCAGTCTTCTCTCTATTTTGGAAGATCAGTAGTAGCACATTTACCACTATTTAATATTATATTTAAATTTGATGCTATTTAAATATCTCTACAGAATTAACACTGGAATCCCCCTTGAAATTTCAAATAAACAGTACTGTAATGTATATGAGATTAACCAATCTAACAGTTGAAGAAACTGGGTGAGATGCACAGTTACTTAACAATGTTTGCATTAGACTGAATGGATTTGCTCTTCAGACAAAGGCAGAGAACGGAGTCTTCTGACACTTGGAAAATTATTTCAGAGTGAATATTTGGGGACTAGTCCTCCACTGGGCCCATTACTCACTGCCAATTTTTCAGAAATATGTGAGGTTTCGCATAATGGTGCTTACACTCTGTATTTTTGGCAAGGGGTCTGGAGTCTGGACCACCCAGGTGAAAGTCCACTGGAGTTCATGAGTAATCTTCCTCTAAATGCCTGTGAATGTCCCCCTCCAACATTTGGTTTTGTGAGGAGTAGGGGGCTTGGCCTCCTTTTGAATTCCACTTTTGTTCCAAAAGTCCACTTGAGTTCCAGGGGTGGGGAAAGACCGTTGAAAGAATAAAATAAGATAAACACCACAAAGATTTAACTCATTTATTGTTCCCAGGAGCCCAACCCCCAGACCCAAAACCTTAGCCTTACAGGAAAGATAAAAAGAAGGACTGGTTAAGGCCATGGCTATGTGCTTCTTGATCATTTTGTATTAACATGTAGCCTAGAGATGCCATGTTTTACCTACAAATCACATGTTCCGCAACCTATCCACCCCGCCACAGCTATCCAGTAATTGTTTGCTGCACAAACTCTGTAACACTTCATTAGTTCGGCCACACATCTACTTCCACTGAAAGTAAGTTTCCAAAACGACAAAGCACAGGGCAACATTACAGCTTCAATCTATTTTTAGTGCAACTTTAAAAAAATACAGGAAATGCAATTGAGGAAAAGGGTGCTTGCGCTACAGTTTACAATTTTAAAAAAATAAGGTCTGTTATTTTTTCTGACAATCTTACATTTCTCCAATGAGACTTTGAGAAATGTGAAGAGTTATGTGATCATTTCTGACAGTTCCTGGCAGCTGGGCAGGCAAGCATTGGAAAGGGTAGCTCTTTCCCGATCCAAGATTAAATTTGGACTGAAACACAGGGCTCATTTAGGCAGCAATTAAAGGACCTTATAGACCGAGGGAGAATGAAATGATAAATGCAAAGAGGCTTATTTAATGGGGATATTAAGTAAACTGCTGGTAAAAATGCCCATTTATCATCCACTGAATCCTAATTGGTTTCCTGTTCCTGCCTGCATGTGGCATTTTCAGAAGGAATTACCTTCCTTTAGTGCGACCGTTGCAAATGCAATAAATCAAGCCCATAGATTTTAGCTAATTTAGATGGAGGCTAAATGGGAGCCAAAGCATGCAAGAGTGCTTGCAATTAATGTTCATTACAACTTTTAGCTTCAAAAACAGGAAGGATAATATTAATGAACCACCCCCAACCAAGGCTTTCATTCCAAGACTAGCCCACTCTTCGTGTGTCCAACAGAAGTCATCCACCTTTGTAAGAAACCCATCCTACCAGAAATCTAATGGGAACTGATCCTTTAGATACCCCTATCTTAATAAGATTTGTTTCTGTGTCCCGCCTTTTGCTTCCATGTACACTACAAAGTTCTCATCATTTTCTTGTAAGGTTCAAACTTTTCTCAAGCTAATAAACAAACAAACAAATAAACAAATAAATAGATAAATGAAGCTTAACCTTATAGATTTGAACTGGCATTTTAGCCCTTTAAATTTTATTTTCTTCATGGAATGTTGAGAAGTAAAACATTTCCACTTGAAAAATCAGCAAAGTATATTGCAGTTTCCCAGGCAGTGACTTCCATATGCTGCATCTAGTGAATGTATGGGTCTTTCAGTATATCCATCCATGAACAATTTGTCTTTGCAAAAGGAATAAAAAAGCCTATGATAAAATGGAAAGTACCTCATTTTGTGAGGCCATGAGCTTCTATGAAATAGACAGTAATTCACATAGGCTGCCTTTGGGGTGGAATTTATGTCTGACCATTGACTCTTAGTACTTTCTTTTTTGACACAACAAGACAATTCCCCCCCATATTTTCACCAACAAAAGTCTAGAGAAACTCTGTTTGAATATAAATACAGTTACTCCGAATGTACACAAGTGTAGGCATAAGCAGAATTTGGTACAGTGTTAGTAATTCCAAACCAGACACTATGACTAAAATCTCCCACTTTCTAAACACATTGAAGTTAATGGGAGTCATTTACTTCAGTGGCAAAATAATTAGGATCACTGGGCCTTAATCTCAAGAAAAGTCTGTAAATTTGGTGAAAGAAAGGACTTCTTTTTGCTCTCAAAAGTAACATGACCCAATCTAGGCAGTCAAGTGAGATAGATTTAGACACACTTTATCTTTATCTTTGGTACTTTAGGCAGGAGATATCCTACAGTTTTCACTTAAACTTGAACCCAGCTTTTACCAAGAATGTCAGCCTTTTTGTTCTATCATCTACCATGACTCTTTCCTGTTATTCTTTGTTTTCCATTTGGGTCACTTGTCATTCACCTGATTGACCAGACACTGAGTTAATGGAGGCATCAAGCACCCTGAATTAATAGTCTTCATAGCTGGAAGGTATTTTATGAATGATCAGCTGAATAAGTTGAAACTCAAGCAAGTAAGAAATCAAGTAAGAAATCCATTAGCATACAAATACACAAATCTTCTATCTTTCTCTTCAACATGCTCAGGAATGGTCACAGGAGTGCTTTTGGGAAGATGGTGGTTATGCTGATTCTGCCAGCCACATAAAAATAAATATTGAATTAACCAGAATGGATTAGACCAGAAAATAATCAGACACATAAAAACATATGTACTTTTACTAACATGATAGCACAGCTCTCTGGGGAAAGTGCAAAATTGAGAATCAGGACACCTGGGTTCTATTTCCAGCTCTGCCTCCTGACGTACTATGTGACCATTGCCAAATCACTTAACCTTCCTGTGCCACATTTTGCCCATTTGTGAAAAGGAGGTAGTGATACTTACCAACTTTTGGAAAGTGATTTGATATCCACAGATAGACACTACTGTACAAGCATCACGTATTTCTATTTATTTTAACTTAAACTCACCTTTAAGCAATGTACCTGATACACCAGAAAAGCTTAGGAATTCATGCTAAGGCTCTGGAATTTTATCCTGTTACAGGAAAAGAGGCATCACCATTTCAAAACTAGGTCAGTCTGTCTGATCACACTTGAGTGCTCACTTCAGTTCTCGTTTTGGAACAGGTCTAAAAGTAAAACTTCAGGACAATCTCTATATAGCCTTTAAAACAAAAATCCAACACACTAGACAGAGAAGCTGGTGAGGGGGGAACTTAAATTTGCAATAATCCTACTTTCCCTGATGACCCCAGCTGGCAATTGTTATTGTCGATTGGTGGTGGCTGCTGTGTCTCTAGGTAATGGTGAGTCCTTTTTAATTTAAACCATAGCTTAAAACTAAAAAACCTAAATTTTATAAACAATTGCTTTTCTCCCACTTTCTCTTTCCTGCTAATCTAACAGCCACCTAGTACTGGGCCATATGTCAGGGGCCTTACACAGAGCCTGATTGTTCCTCTTCTCCTCCCCAACCCTCACTCATTCACACAGAAGGGGAGGTCAGCTATCTCCACAGAACCAGCCTTCCCTTCATCAAGGCCTAAGAGTCCAGGATCCATGTATGTGAAGGGGAAAGAACTGGGGTTGTCTTCTCTTTACTTCAGCTCCAATTGTGAAGCCACCATCTGTAAGATTCCATGTGCCTGAGGGAGCCCTGCTGTCTTTCAGACAACCCAGAAGGTGAAACTCGTTCCCAGTTTCTCTTCTGATTATTAAAAGACCCAGACACAGATTTTCCCAGAAGACCTGGTGAGGCCTGGTGCATTATATTTCAAAAAGGCAGAGACTGTGGAACTTGGAACTACAATCCTTCTGATTTCCAAATAATTGCCTTGATTTTGATCTCAGAGGTTTTACGCTGCTGCAACTCCATTGACTTCCGTGGAGCTATTTGTGATTTTATACCAATGTTAGTGACATCAAAATCAGCCCTAAAGGCAGGGCTAGATAGCACCTCTCACCTAATTAGTTTGACAACTCTTTGAAAGCCATCTCATTTAATCATTCATAAGGCCTCACAATCTTCAATAAGGAAGATGCTTAGGTTTTCCTTAAACCAGATGCACCCTCTCTGCCAAACATTTAGTCCAATTAAGTCCCAATTTTATATTATTTTTCAGCCACATGTTACAACAAACAACAGACTAGAAACTCGCATATGGTTCTTGATACAAGAATAATGAAACTCAAAGAAAGAAAGAATTGAATTTCCTGTGGTTCTTATAAAAATATAAAATGTGTAATATTTTAATGGGCTAATATCAGTACACATGGCTTATTATGTGGTCCCTGCTGAATACGAGGTTGCACATTAATGGAAAAGTTCTGCTGATGTAAACAAAGAGTTAGAACATTGCTCTAAACAACTGGGAATTTATTACTCAACCAAAGTCATGTAGAGCGGTGATACAAGTTACATGCCTGGATACAAGGAGAAAATGGTGTTAATGTGAGTAGCCTTGTAATTGCCAGTTTCCAATGGAGTTATAAGGGCCTGATTCTGATCTCACATGGTGTAAATGAGAAGTAATTCCATTGATGGCATTATATTATGAGCTTATATTAGCATAAAACTTTTTAAAGTGAGATCCAAATCAGGCCACAGTGTAGCTGCAGCAATCATTACCATGAAATAATTTGCAAATATATATAGTAACACTGCAATTAAAGGGACACAATTGTATTTTACTATTTTAAATTGTATTTTACTATCTAGCATCTCTGTTCAATTTCTATCCATACTTTTCCTTTTTTTCTCTCTCTCTGAAATGTGTGAGTTTTGTAAACATCCAGCTGATGGTTTAAAGACCCTTATAAATAAAAGCTTGAGAATGTGTGTAACCCACTGGTGAGTGTGTATTATAGGCCCTCTGTGTTTGAGACACAAAGGCTCTGAGTCTGTTACAACATCTGCCTGTGGATCTTTAGCTCAAGCTGTAAATACTCATACTTTTAGCTATTGAGAGCCTCAGTTCAACCCCCAATGTCGGCCAAGATGGAAGCTCTCACATGTGTACTTGGGGCCTGATGGAAAGACTCCCACAGGGGGCATCGGATCATGCTCACTGAACACAACGTTCAAGCCTGGGCTGCTAAAACCAAGCCATGAAGGACAAAGAAAAGTTCAGGTGTAAAGTACTTCTCTTCTGTGATGGTGCAGTGAAGGAAGAATAGCTGGACCAGAATCATCCCCATATCCTCTACACCATTTTCATGGGTTGGAGAATAAAGAAGCGAAAACTCATCAAATACTATTGGACCTTCCACAAAAAATTCTTGTGTGTGAGAAATGTACTACTGGAATTCTCTAGCCCATGTTCTTTCCCCACAGCCAATGCTAGTGCAAAGAGTCCCCCAGAAAATGGTGCTGAAGTCAGTGACAATTTTGCCTAGGTAAAGGACTAAGTTAAGCCATGAGGATTTGGCCCATTGAGAGGAGACGTCATTCGCAGTGTATGGGATGTAGAGGGAAAACTACTGTGGTGGGTGTGAAACTGGATCAGGAAAGATTATAATCTGGTATCAGGCAACTATAAGACACAATGAGTAACAAAGAGGAAGAGATCATTTCATTATTAATATAAGGTTCTACAGTGGAGAATTAGTCGCATCCATATTACCAAGTCAGGTAAAATAGTAGTAGTTATACACTAATTTATATGGAATCACAAAGGAAATCCTATTTCATTAGATAGATGAAGCATTCATATATTATCCTTTCCATTTTTATTGTTCATTTTATAAAATGCCTTATAGGAATTCAAATTAAGAGACCAAATGAACATTTTAAAAATTAAGATAAATGCTACACCACAGTGATTCTAACTACACTATTCTTTATCATCATGGCATCGAGGCTTGTTTTAGCTTTGGTATTAGAAATTAACTACTGTTATTTCCACAGAGGCCCATTTTTCCTGAATGTGGATCATTCAGTAAAGTCAGGCAGAAGAAACAAAAGCATTACTCATTTCTTAAAAAGGTGTAAGCTGAACGGGAAGAAAGCAAGCAGAAAATTCAATGGGTCCATGGTGCTAAATCAGTTCCACTTTCTCCCAGAATGAACCATACGAAGGAAGCCTCACAAATCTCAACTTGTGTTTATGACAGAAGCCAACAGCGTCTTTGGCTTTCACTGCCTCTCCCGAGTCAATAAATCACACTTGAAAACCAGCTATACAATTTTAGAGGCCTTCCTTTAATTACCAATAATTTGGAATGATGCAACATGACCGCCGTCCATGCAAAAACACACACATATAGTTATACACGATTAACACATGCACACTTTACCAGAATCAGACCCAAGCCATAATATTTTGTTTTCATGTTTTTTATACCACAGGCATTGCGTTGCTAACACAGTTTCCATTTGGGTCTTTGCAGTTGGTAATTTACATTATCCTCAACTAACATTAAAGTCTAACGCTCCAGTTATTTTAGATCTATTTTCTATTTTCATGTCAAATATGTGTCAAGTCTGAGGGCATTAGGAGTTTAATAGCTTGGAGTAACTGGTGGAGTCACATCTGGAAAACAGCATTTGTTGGAATCTAAATACTAAATTGATATAATCATTATGCCAAACAGGAAAGATTTCTGTATGGAAATTCATAGCTTTCAAATAATAGTCTTTAGTGCTACAGTCTTCAGAAACAGAAGTGCCAGGGTGCAGTTTAGCAGTGCTATTTCAATGGCAGTAAATATTCAAAAGAAATACAAAACTGCTCTTCTCATTCGCTTTTTTCATAATGAGCTTTAATTTGAAATGCTTTGATGAACAAATACAATAGATTTTCTACATCAGTTGTAATGGGAGGAGAATGGGAGGATAAAACACAAATTCAGATTGACTCTGCCTCCTACAAAGAGCTTAAATGGGAGCCATGTTTCTCACATTCATTTTGCTCATCCACGCAACTCACCTACTCCATACCTTTACTCGGATGGCTACCCTTTCCTTCTTTGTCCCTTTAACAAATACCCCTTTCCACTGGTGACTATCTCCTCCTCCAACACTTTCCCCACACATATTTCTCTTGATGAGTGATCCTTCTCTTCCCCCTTCACACTGCTTATCCTCAAAATCCCCCTTCTTCTACTGGGCGATCACCCTTCCTCTTCCTCATATCCTTTTTGTTCCTTGGAATCTTCCTATACTCTTAACTGATCTACTGTGAGCTCCACAAAAGGAAGAGGCACACAAGTGGCCAACTTTGCAGAGATTTCTCTTTCCTGCCCCAAATGGACACTTTTCAGTGAAGGGGATTGTTAGGCTGTTGGCTGCCTAGATAAGCTAGTCTGGTAACTGGCTGCATTAAAGTGCACAGTTGGAAGGGGAATGACAGATAGATAAGCAAGTTGGGGGACTGTGAAGGAGGAGTCAGCCATTCAAGTTATGTCTACATGGGGACCAAAAAAATCCCAAAACAGCTGGCACAGGTCAACTGACTGCCTCACAGGGATTCGACTCCAGAGCTGAAAAATTGCTGTGTAGACATTCAGGCTTGGGCTCCAGTTCAGTAGCTATTATTCTTCCTTTTACATTCATATGGAATTGGTGCCTTTCACATGAGAGGCAAAGCAGGTAACCTAGACATTTTAGGTCATTAGAAATCTCATGCCAACTTTTGCAAGAGTAGAAATGTTAGCTTTGGGGTTCTGACTGAATTGTGGCTGGGTGTATTCTGCCCACTTTTTATTATTCTGTGTTTATCTCAAAGAAGGGTATATTTAATTAATGAGCAAAGTAGTCCCTATGTAAATGTTTTGATTAAATTTGTGATCGATCAGTTTATAAATATGTCAAGATTTTGAGATCTCTGGATGCTTGGTCACACTTATTATTTAGTGTGAAAGGATTTTGCGAGGAAAGAGAAATCATATTGATGTAAGTGCAGTGGAGTCATTGAGCAAATATCTAGTCACGGTTCAGAGGCTATGGGAAACATAAACAGCATTTCATGGGAAGATGTGTAAATAGTCACATTATATTTTCTACTAGCTCAGCCGGTCCAAGCCGGAGAGTTGCAAAGGAGCAAGAAAGAGAATAAGGTTTTGACTCAATAAATTTCCAGTTTTGTTTACTACACATTGTTCGAGACAGAGGAGAATACAATAGTTAGAAAACGTAGAAAAACAACATACTGAGACCAATAATCATAGGAGACAGACTAGAGAGGACATGTTCTAGTGCTGCACCATCTCATATATGCAATATGCAAGACAAGTAGAAAGAAAGAAAGCCAGGCATGATTTGGATCCAGGTTCCATTTTATTTGAAACAACAAAGCTAAGAGCTGGTATTTTCAATGGA